>CM037092.1:67714178-68417549 GCA_020916435.1 Oxytropis ochrocephala
GGCTCAAGTTTATGTATAAAGCGCTAAAGTTAGGCGTTAGGAATATTTTCCACGTGTTTTGAGTTGATTATAATTGATATCGTGCAAATAATTTGCCTTGATAAAATTATATGTTCTAATTCTTTTCGTAAAAGCTTAGTGAAATAACATTGTAATTATTTAGAAGTACACGCTAGTTTAATGAAAGTGACCATGATGCCTACGTGTTAACCTTTCTAAGACATTAACTTTTGTGATCGATATTTTTGCTTGTTTTGTGAGTTCTCACTGGATTAGTTTATAGTTGGTGGCTCGCATGAATTTGTCATGTGGTTAATTCAACACTATTACCTCGACTTTACGAATTAGTGAAAGCGTAGTATAAAGTATAATAGGAATTATTCTGATAGCATGTTCTTGATTTCGCATTAACGTCGTATCTTTGAGTGCCGTGTAGACTAACCTTGCTATCTGGTGTTAAGATGTTTCATTGTCTTGACTACTAAGAGTGATCCTCGTTGGGGTACCCGGTGACCCCGATTTGTGTTACGTGTCATGTATTTGTGAGTGATTAGTCGAGCTTGTGAACTTTGATGTGAGCGTTGTTGTTTATAGCCTGTTGAGTCCGGATGAGGATGGCTTAGTCGCTCTCTTGAGTTGAGTTTGTATGGGTGAGTCAGTTATCGAGTTCTTGAGTTACTGGTGAAAAGTAGGGAGGACGGCCGCCTAATCACTCACCGCCGGTAATCAATGAAATGATAATCATTTGGATAGATAGCACTAGTTGTCTAGATGGTCGTAGTTTGTTAGCGGGAGGTTTAGTTTTGGTCGGTGAGTTTCGAGGACGAAACATTCTAAGTGGGGAGAGTTGTAACGCCCAAAGATTACTAGATATTTATTTAATAAATTGTTGGGGATTAGATTGTGGAAAAATATTAGAAATAAAAATACGGTATTTTTATACGCTATTGGTATTATAAGATTAATAATATTATATATTTATTCTATTTCTATTAAATGCTAGTGTGAGAGATATTATTTATTTAAGGAGTTATTTTGGTCTATTGAGGTGTTAAAATAATAGTTATAGTGATATTGGGCCCTAAAAGTATTTAAAAAGGAGTTTTGAAAACATTTTACTTGCATACACCCTCTCTCCGGGTGCTAAAGCGCACCCCACCACCGAGTCACTTAAGCCCAAACGCGCACGAAACAGCCCCTTAACCGACCCGACCCAGCTACCATCATCTTCTTCCTCACGCACGTACAGTAGCAGCGCTGGAAAACCTATCACCATTCTCTCTTGCATTTCGTTTTCTACCCATAGACCATGGCTAGATCCAAAACTTCACATTCCAACTCGAAATTTCCCCCTGAATCCGTTTCCAACCTCCGTTTAATCAAAAGAAGTACCGTTTGTCACGTATTTCAAATCTGGGCGGACTGTTTTTCACACATTCCGACCACCACGGTCTTCGGTTGGAGAAACGGATATCGTATTCGGATTCTACGCGTCAAAACCTTCGAGAAGCACTAGTCTTTCACTCATTTCGGTGAAGTTGACGTCGGGCTCTTGGTGACGTGTTGTTTCGGTAAGAAAGAAAAAAAGAAAGAAAGCAATGAAGAGAGGAGAAGAGGAAGGGAGGAGAAGCTGTTCTGCGTGGTTCGGTTGGTGACTCCGTAGAGAGAGCCTCGTCTTCGGTTAAATTGAGGTAAGGGTGAGCGTTTCGTCTAACATAATTGGGTATAGATAGGGTTTTGTGGGGTTTTGATGCTAAAGTGATGTGATTTTGTTGATGATTGGTGTTGTTGTTTGATAATTGATGAATTTGATGTGTTTGATGGTGTTCAATAGTTTGAAATTGTTGAAGAGCAATTGATGTTATTTTGGAAATAATTTGGTGATGTTATTAGCATAAAACTTAATGGTATTTGGAGTTGTTGATGAATTATTTTGATGAAATGAGTTGCTGTTTTTTTGATTAAAAATGTTGTTGTTTTGTTAAAGAAATGAAAATTGCTTTGTTTTTTGTGGAATTTTATAATGAGTCGCTGTTTTTTTAATTAATATGTTCTTTGTTTTACAAAATAATGAGGTGCGATTGTTGTATTAAAATCTTGCCGTTTTATCATTGTTATGCGTGACAAGTCACACATTTTATTGCTGTGTTTTGGCTCGAAAAATACTGCTGTTTCCCACGCTATTTTATCGTTATATTTGCTCTTTGCTATGCGCTAGCAAGACATCGCTTTTTATTGCTGAATTTGGCTCGAAAAATTCTGCCGTTTTGTTACCAATTACGCGCCTAAAAGTCACTTTGTTTTCTCTAGTTTTGTTGCTGGTCAAGAACCGAATTTTTCGAGTTTATTTTGTTAACGAAAGGCGTGTTAAAGTGGTGAATCTATAAATAAAATGGGCTGATATTTTATTTTATTCGATTTGCAAATTAAATGGGAAGTTCTCCAATTTAAAATTATGATGTTTTTCTCAAATGTAAGTACAATGTTTTCCAAACCAAATGGGTTGTTTCCACTACTAAAAATGTGATTGTTATGTTTATATAATTGAATTGCTGTAAGAGGTTATACTACTAGTGTACTCCTTGACTATGGCTAGAATGTGGTTTACCACTAAGGTCAGAATTTCTTTCACTGGTGTATTTACAAGGGCATCACTGAGAACCTTGCAAATGTGGCCAATGCCTTTTGCAAGTAGTACCAGTTACCTGAGTAATCCCATAGTCAATCAGTTTACTATTTTATAATCCACAAAGCTAAAAGATAACCGTAATGTATATATATGCTTATGATGACGTGACTATATGATGTTGATGAATGTGTCGGTTCATGCTATGAGAGATTTTGATGATGTGTTATTTAAGATTGTGATGTGAATGACGAATACACTCTACGAGTGTTTTATGATGACATGCCTTGAGTGGTTATTTCTTTTATGATGATGATGATGAGTACTCGAGTGAGTGTTGATTGAGTTGCACATGTGTTATAGAGTCTCATGGCATGTGCATACTATGACTAATATTGATGATGTTATGCCTTGAGTGGTTTTTCTTCTATGATGAAGATATGCCTTGAGTGGTTTTTAAAGATGATATGGTACCATCATGCATATGCCCGCGTGTGGGTTGCATTTTCATACATAATCATAAGCGTGAGTTGTTCTTTGTTGTGATTGGAGTGGTGTTGTGTATTTATGATGTGGTGATGATGATGATACCTTGTGATTGTCCGCTCTCATCCTCTATTATGTATCCGATTATGTTCCATTGAAATTCTCACCCCATACGCTTGGAATGTTGCTCTATTGTGGCAACGCTGCAGTACCCATGAGTGAAGGACTTCTTTGCCTTATTCTTTTAGTTTTTGGGATGTATTGTTGTGTCGCTCTACGATCTTTGTAACACCTAGGGCGTGGGTGGAGTTGGATAATTTGTTTAATAGTTGTATACTGATTTTTATTGTTACATTGAGACGTGTTTGAGAGTATTTGGTGAGTTGGTGTTTATGCCGCTGCGATTGTGTTTTATGAGGATGGGATTTTCCATAACTGATGTTTGATTGCACAAACTTGAAGAGTGCATATTTGATGAGTTTTTAAGGAAGCTGTAGCATTTCTTTTCTATCAATTAAAACAATTTTTATTTTTGAAAAAGAATTACTCTGATAAATGACACGTAATATAAGGGTAGAAAAGGGGTGTTACACCAAGCCCAATGACTTAGGCTCCTAGGAGTGATTCATTTCGCATCACTTGTGCAAAAGAAAGAAAAGAAAGGAAATTGCGAAAGGAGAGAAGAGAAAGGAGAAAGAAAATCGGCGCTAAACCCTAGAGAAAGGGAGAGAAGGCTTCGCACCAATCAAGAGAAGGAGAAGAAGGTCTTAGTTGCTGTAGTTCTTGTACGTGTCTTGGTGAGGATCACTTTCTACGGTGTAAAATAAGGTAAGGGGAGTCTCACTCTATAATAGAGGATATAATAGGTTGTATAGGAGTCACTATTTAGTGTTAATTGATTGATTGGTTGAATTGTGTGGATGAAATTGATGTTTTGCATGCTCAAATCGATTTAGGGCTCAAGTTAGGGTTTTCCATATGTAATTTTCGTGATTTGTGATGTGTTTAATGATTGAGCATGAATTTGATTGTTATAATATGAAATTGGGAGTATTAGAGTGGTTATGGAGTGATTTGAGTTGGGAGAAATTGGAGAATTTGGGAGTTTTGGGCTTGGGGCGCCAAATGGCTAGGATCTCAGCGCGTGTGTCTTTATGTGAGAGGCTATGGTCTTTGTGTTGCTATTCTGGCGCCACTTTCTTTGCGGAATTGGCGCTGGGTTCTGTTCATGAGCCGGAATTGTGTGCGTGTGCGGTGGTGTTTCTTTGCTGGCGCCAAGTTCTTTGGGAAATGGCGCGCCAGTGCCTCGCTTTTGAGTCTTTGGGAGGGTGTGTTTCTTTGTCTGGCGCGATTTGCTAGGAATGTGGCGCCCGTGTAATTGTTCACGTGCACATAAGGGGTGTTTTGAGTGGAACTTGATGTTACATGCATATTTCACCGAGCCAAATTTTGTAATCACACGCCCAAACTTCATTTTAAACACTTTGGCTCGGGTAGTTTTGGTTTTGCACGTGTCAATTGGGATATGTCCTAGTGAACAATTCTGTGGCGCTATATGTGTGCGCCTATAGGGTGGGTTAAGTGACACTTTGAGTTCTATACATATTTTACTGTGCCAACTTTTGCAATCACGCCCAAAAACATTTTTAAATTTGGCTCGAGTGGTTTCTGTTTTCATGTGTCATTTGAGAGATGTGCTAGAAGGCATTGCTGTGGCGCTATAAGTGTGCGCCTAGGGGGTAGTTTGGGTGAAACTTAGAGTTCTAAGCATAATTCACCGTGCCATATTTTGTATTTACCTGCCCAAAAACATTTTTAAACCTTTCGGCTCGAGTGGTTTTCTGTTTACAAGTCTTTGTGTGTCTTTGGGTCAGTGTAGGGCGCTAAGCAGTCTTGCCAGCAGGTGCCTAAGCAGCGCGCTGTGTCTAGGTTTGTGTCTGAGTTTGTGTCTGAGTTTGTGTGCTGGGATGTCTTTGCCCGAGGGCGCCGATTCTTTGGAAAAGTGGCGCCCGATGGTGGTGTGTTGCCACGAGCGCCAGATTGCCGAAGTTTACGGCGCTAGTCTTTGTGTTGCACCGGGCGTCGAATGTGGGGAAAATGGCGCCTAGTGCTTTGCTCGGTGACTAAGTGAGTGTTGTTTTGGTCCCTAGGGGACATTGTGGTCCCCTAGGTGATTGTTTTGGTCCTAAATGGGGTTTAGGTCCCTGAGTGAGATTAGTCCTCTAATTTTGAATAGTCCTCGGGACTTGAGTATAATGAGCTAGTAATTGAGATGATTGAGGATGCCATGGGGGCATGAGCCATGAGGGCTATAACCGAGATTAAATATGAGGTGAGAAAATAATATATAAATTGATATGGTGAATGTGCTTGTGTTGTGTTCATGGAGTCTCATGCATACATTCGGCTGTGTAACACCCCTTCCTACCCTTTAATTTCCAACGTCATTATCAGAGTATTTCACTGCTTTCAAAATATTATTTAAGTAGTAGAAAGAAATGTTACGCCTTCATCAAAATAAACTCGTCGTATGCACCATTAAGTTCGTGCAACAACGCATACATCATAAAGTTAAAACTTCAAAATCGTTTCATCACAGCGGAAATAAATATTGACTCACTAGTCCACTCAACCACGTCTCATAATCCTCAAATAAACCTCATACAGTTAAGTAATATAACATCAAATCCCAAAAATACGCCCCCTAGGTGCTACGGTATCAGAGAGCGACACAAACAGACTTCCCGACAGCTAACAAGAAGGCAGCTAGACCTTCACTCGCGATTACCTGCAGCGTTGCCACAATAGAGCAACATTCCAAGCAGAAGGGGTGAGAATTTCAATAAAACATAATCAGATACATAATAGAGAAATGAGAGCAGGCAATCACATAGCATCATCAACATCACCAATTCATGGTCACACAACAATGGCTCCAATCACAAACAAAGACAATTCACGCTTATAATTATGTATGAAAGTGCAACCCCACTGGGGCATAATGCATGATGGTACCATATCATCATCACAATTAAGAGGCAAGCCTATTCTTCATTTGGAGGCCGAAGCCTATTCTTCGCAAGAGGCCAAGCCTATTCTTCACATTTATGCACATGCCATGAGATTCTATATACACATGTGCATTTCATCAAAATACTCACTGGAGTACTCACCATCATCATCATAAAACACTCATGCAGTGTATTGTATTCGCAATTCATCACAAACACACAACAAACATTATTAAAACTATACTCATAGAGTATATTCTTCACAAAACATCACAAGTCATATCACAATATCATAATCACTCGTAGAGAGTGAACTCATCACCTTTCACACAAATCATACTACAACACCATCCTAATCATACTCATATAGGAACATTTATCGCAACTCGTCAAAACCATACACACCACATCATTTAAGGTATATATATTTTTCAGATTATCTTTTGGTTTAGTGTGTTATAAAATAGTGAACCGATTGACTATGGGATTACTCGGAGTAATCGATACTACTTTGCAATGAGCATTGGCCACCTTTGCAAGGCTCTCGATGATGCCCTTGTAAATACACGATGAAAGAAATTTGACCTTAGTGGTAAACCACAATTTAGCCATAGTCAATTAGAACACTAGTAGTATAACATTTCACAAGAAATCACTTATATAAACATAGTATCACAATTTTCATAAAGCAAAGAACCAAATGCGTTTTAATTGAAGAAAACAGCAACATTTTATGCCATAAAACAGCAACCAGAATTTTAATTGAAGAACTATTTTCATGCTCAATTTTGACTGGATGACATTCGATTCATGGCTTTTATTTGAAAGAGATAATCGATTATGGTCTCTATATTTTGAAAGCAAGCAATCGATTATGGACTCTATATTTTGAAAGCAAGTAATCGATTATGGACTCTATATTTTGAAAGCAAGCAATCGATTATGGACTCTATATTTTGAAAGCAAGCAATCGATTCTTGACCCTATGTTTTGAAAGCAAGCAATCGATTCTTCTATAATTTGAAAGCAAGCAATCGATTCTTCTATAATTTGAAAGCAAGCAATCGATTCTTGACTCTATGTTTTGAAAGCAAGCAATCGATTCTTCTATAATTTGAAAGCAAGCAATCGATTCTTACGTAATTTGAAAGCAAGCACGATTCTTCTATAATTTGAAAGCAAGCAATCGATTCTTGACTCTATGTTTTGAAAGCAAGCAATCGATTCTTCTATAATTTGAAAGCAAGCAATCGATTCTTCTGTAATTTGAAAGCAAGCAATCGATTCTTCTATAATTTGAAAGCAAGCAATCGATTCTTGACTCTATGTTTTGAAAGCAAGCAATCGATTCTTGACTCTATAAATTGAAAGTAAGTAATCGATTTTCTAAGACACACACAGCAGCAACCTTATGCTTTACAACCGAACACAAAGCAATCATGCATTACAAACATCATCAAAATTCATCAAACAACCTAAGGAACCCCACAAAAATCAAAATCACCAATTGATACCATCACACACTCAATCATCTCAAACGTTTAATCACACGATAACATTAAGATTCATCAAACAACCTAAGGAACCCCACAAAAATCTATCACATGTTCAATTATGTTAAACTGAAATACTCCCCTTACCTTTAATATGAACGCTCCGGAATATGAATGAGAACACGTACACAAAACTACAGCAACTCAATCGAACGATCTTCTCCTCTATGATCAATGAAAACATCAACACCACGGAAATTAGAGATTAACGCTACATCATTAGGAAAAAGGAGAGAGAGCGGTAATGAACGATTGAGAGCTCTTACCTAACAAACTTGAGTCCTTCCTCTTCTTCTTAGCGCTGAGCTCTCTCTCTTCTCACTCTCTCAGGTTTTGTTTTCTTTCTCTGATGCAAGGAGTGAGATGCCAACCCTAACCCCCTTAGCTTCAGGAGTCTCAGGAGCGCCTAGCTATTGGGCTTGGGCTCCCTGGGCCATTCTTCACCACCCCCGAGTTGCCAACATCACCCCCAATACTCGTTCCATTTCCTGAACCAGCCCATCATTTTAATTAATTTAATCACGTTTCCAATAAAATCAATAATTCAATTAAGTAATTTAATTAAATTATTTCCGGGGTGTTACAACTCTCCCCCACTTAAGATTTTTCGTCCTCGAAAACGTACCTGGTTCAAATAACTCCGGATACGACTCTCGCATCCTATCCTCCAGCTCCCAAGTCAGGTTTTCTCCCGTTGCTCCGAGCCAAACAACCTTCACCAAATTAATCTTTTTACCTCGAAGGGTCTTCACTTCCCAATCCTCAATTCGTACAGGCACGGTCTCCACAGTGAGATTATCCCGCACCTCTACATCATCCGGCTGAATCACATGGGACGGGTCCGGAATATACTTCCGAAGTTGCGACACGTGAAACACGTCGTGCAAGTTCGAAAGATTAGGTGGCAACGCCACCCGATATGCAACACTTCCCACTCTTTCCATAATTTGATACGGTCCGATGAAACGAGGAGTCAACTTCTTTGATTTCAGCGCACGCCCGACGCCGGTCATAGGTGTGACCCTCAAGAACACGTGGTCACCCGCCTCAAACTCTAAATCCTTTATTCTCTTATCATGGTAGCTCTTCTGTCTACTCTGAGACGCTTTCATTTTCTCTCGGATCATCTTCACTTTCTCAGTGGTTTCTCTAACCAGCTCAGGTCCAAGCACTAAACTTTCCCCAGTCTCGTACCAACATACTGGCGTCCTACACCTCCGACTATACAATGCCTCAAACGGTGCCATCCCGATACTGGAGTGATAACTATTGTTGTATGTAAACTCGATCAAGGGAAGATGAGTATCCCACGCACCTCCCTGCTCTAGAACACACGACCTCAACAGATCTTCCAATGATTGAATTGTCTCTCTGTCCACGCGTCGGTTTGAGGATGATGTTGAACTCAACCTCAATTTGAACCCAACTCCTTACGCAAACTACTCCAAAATTCGAAGTAAACCTTGGGTCTCTATCGACACAATGCACAAAGGAATACCATACAAAGGAATAAAATGAGCCGACTTCGTTAATCTATCCACAACTACCCAAATCGAGTCATGCCCTCTCACCGTATTGGGTAACTTGATCACAAAATCCATAGAGATACTATCCCACTTCCACTGCGGGACATTCAACGGTTGCATCTTTCCGCGAGCCACGGTGCTCGACCTTCGATTTCGGCCAGAGTCAAACACGAGTACACGAACTGCGCCACATCTCGCTTCAATCCAGGCCACCAGAAAATCTTTTTCAGATCTTGATACATTTTTGTTGCTCCCGGATGGATACTCAGCTTACTCTTGTGGCCCTCCTCGAGGATCGCCTTCCTCATTTCTTCATCTTGGGAACACAAATTCTCCTCGATATCTCAACACATTCTGCGCATCTATCTCAAAGTCCTCATTCCCCATCGACCAATCCCACTCATCAAATCAACCAATTTCACATCTAACCTTCGCTTCAATCGATACTAGTCATAAAATCATTGCCAATTTTCAACATGCCCAACCGGACACTCTGAGGTGTGACTTCACAAACTAAACTCATGTCCCTGAATTGCTCAATCAACTCAAGCTCTCTAGCCATCAATGCCGACATATGCAAAGTCTTAGGCTCAAAGCATCCGCAACCACATTAGCTTTTACGGGTGATAACTCAATTCAAAATCATAATCTTTCAATAGTTCCAACCACCGCGCTGCCTCATATTCAATTCTTTACGATCGAGCGAGATACCGTAGACTCTTGTGATCACTAAACACCTCAAATCTCGATCCATACAAGTAGTGCCTCCAGATTTTCAATGTAAATACCACGACAAGTTCTAGATCATGAGTAGGGTAATTCTTCTCATGCGTCCTTAATTGCCTCGGCGCATAAGCGACCACCTTCCCATTCTGCGCATAAGCACGCCACCCAAACCCATCTTGGAAGCGCCACAAGATACTACAAACGGCTCGGCCAGGACTAGGTAAGGTCAACACCTGGGGATGTAGTCAATCTTCTTTTCACTCATTGAAGCTTTCTTCACATCGGTCATCCCAAACAAAAGCTTTGCCCTTGCAAGTTAATTGGGTCAATGGCGAGCCAACCGAAAACCCTCAATGAATCTTCTATAATAGCCACTAATCCCGAGAAAACTCCTTATTTGAAGGCGACTTTGGAGACTCCCCTTTGCAACTTTGCATCAACTTTGGAAGGATCCACCGCAATCCTTTCACAAGAAATCACATGCCCGAGAAAACCGACCCTTTTCAACCAAAACTCACACTTGGACAACTTGGCATATAACTTTCGACTCCTCGAATTTCTAACACCAACCTCAAATGTTCGCATGCTCCTCTTACGACTTAGAGTAAATCGAATGTCATCAATGAAAACCACCACAAACTTGTCCAAGTACTCACGGAAAATTTGGTTCATGTATCCCATGAATACTCCGCGCATTAGTCACACCAAAGGCATAACGGAATACTCGTAGTGCCCATATCTTGTCCTGAATGCCGTCTTCGGAACATCTTCATCCTTGACCTTGATCTGGTGATAACTAGACCTTAAGTCAATCTTGCTAAATACTTTAGCACCCACTAATTGATCCATCAAGTCATCAATCCTTGGCAACGGGTACTTATTCTTGATTGTAACTTTATTTAAGCCGCGATAGTCTACACACTGACCTCATACTACCATCTTTCTTTTTCACTAGCAACACTGGGGCTCCCCAAGGTGACACACTCGGTCTCACAAACTTCTTTTCTAACAAATCTTCAAGTTGCTTTTTCAATTCTGCCAACTCAGATGCAGACATTCTATATGGTGCCATAGACACAGGCTTTGTGCCAGGAACCAGATCAATAGTAAACTCCACTTCTCTCTCTGGTGGTACATCTGAAATCTCATCAGGGAACACCTCAGAAAACTCACGCACTACCGGCAATTCATCAATCTTCGCTTGACTCTCAGCAGACAACGATGCAAATAGAGAAAATAGCTGAACCTCTTCTCTCATCACCCGGTGTAGCTGACCCGCGGATAGCAACCCAGACTTCTCTTCATGCGAAGCAAAACTCACGGACCTTTCACGACAATTGATATGAACATGGTTATCAACTAACCAGTCCATACCCAGAATGACATCCATCCCACTCAGCGGCAAACAGATCAGATCAACTAAAAATTCTCTACCATACATAGATACAGGGCATTTAGCACAAACAACGGAGGTAGTCACCGAACCCTTAGCTGGAGTATCGATAACCATCTCCCTCAACATATCAAATAAAACAAGGCTTAAGTTCTCAACACATGCGAAGAACAATAAAACTATGGGTAGCACCAAGTATCAACAATAGCAACAAGAGAGTATTATTGATATAGCACGTACCTCGAATCTCGTTCACTCACGTCGGCCCCTGACCTAGAGCGAACACCTTTCCATACGACTTCTCTCTCTTGGGTTTAGGACACTGTGCACTGACGTGACCACTCTCTTCACAATTGAAGCATACCATCTCCTTCTTATCACAGTTGAAGGACATGTGTCCCTCCTTCCCACACTTATAACATCTCTTCTTTTCCTTGTTTGGGCAATCCGGACTCTTATGGCCTGTTTTCCCACACGTGTAACAAGTAACACTTGTAACGCCCCGGGCCCACTCTCATGGCCCGTGCGCTACCTCAAAGAACTTCTCTACCTCATGTAGAGTTTTTGCCTTCCGTGGGAATCGAACCTCGTACCTCTTGTACATTTCCAACGCATTCCCACTAGTGCGACCACTTGAGGGTGCCACATTTAAACAACGACATTTAAAATTTCCAAAAATACTAAATAGAATGAACTCCAAGTTAAGGTACATAGCACCATAACAGAAATCCGGGAATAAACATCATTGCAGCGGAATTAACAAAACTCAAATACGGAAAATACAGTTATCCAAATGAAAAGTCAATTCATAAAATAAACGACAAAGTCTAAATCCCCTCCCCGGTGCTACGTGTCAGAGCTGACTCGACCATACTAGAAGAAGGTACTCAAGTCACCTTGATCATCACATCACTATGGCGTTGCCACATAAGAGCAACATTCGAAGCAAGCAGAAAGGGTGAGTCTCATTTCATAGAAAATAGTAAATACAACAAGCAACTCAATAAGACAAGCATTAGCACACCAAGCAGTACAATCCAAACACTTTCGCCATTAATTATACACACCCAGACAACCACCATAAAATGTATGCAAGTGCATGATATGCAACCCAACGCCAAGGGTATATGCATTTGGATCCATCACCATATGAGGAAGACAACAATGCCCGCTCTAGGGTCATGAGAGACCAGAGGGGGAAATTTCATAACAGGGGTAAGCCATATGAGACGTCTGCGACAAGGGAAAACAGAGGTATGCGGGTAGTAACAAGTATCGCTGGTGGAAGCAGCTGCTGAGGGTAGGAGAGTCTGCCTTGAGGGCAAGAAGCCAAGTGGGGGAGATGCCCCATCTGATGTTGTGTGTTTCAAGTGTGGCCGGCCGGGTCACAAGGGCTTTGATTGTAGGATGGGGGGAAAGATATGCTTCAAGTGTGGGAAGAATGGCCACATGGCATCCGAGTGTGATCGTAAGGAAGCTGTGTGTTTCAACTGTGGTGAAGCGGGTCACTTTAGCTCCAAGTGCACCAAGCCAAAGAAAGAGAGGTCTACTGGGAGAGTATTTGCACTAGCGAGTTGAGAGGACCCAATGAGATTAGAGGTACATGTTTCATCTATGGTACACCTTTAGTTGCTATTGTTGACACGGGTGCTACGCACTCTTTTATTGCTTCTGTCTGTGCTGAAAGATTGAATTTAGTTCTGTCTACTATGGAGAGAGGGATGGTTATCGACACTCCAGCTAAGGGTTGGTGAACTACTTCTCTAATGTGTGCTAAGCGCTCTGTCGATTTTTGGCGAGAGATTTTACGATTGACTGATTTGTTTACCTTTGGGTGGGTTGGATGTGATTCTGGGCATGGAGTGGTTAGTAGATAACCATGTGCACATCAACTGTTTCAACAAGTCTGTTAGCTTTCTTCTTCCTGAAGAGGAAGTGTAACACCCCCTTCGACATAAACTACTATTTAATTAATTTAAAATGCAGCCACACGAGGGTGCCACATTTAAAACCAAACCACACTTAATAACTCCAAATTAATTAATAAAGACTTAAAGTTCGAGATCGTAACACCACAATCAATAATTGTAAACACCATCGCGGGAATATCAAAGCGTAAAATAAGCGACGAAGTAAACTAGACGCCCCCCCCGATGCTACGTATCAGAGCCGACTCAACCAAACTAGAAGAAGGTACTCACGTCGCCTTCAGTCACTATCACCTGCAGTTGCCGACATAAGAAGCAACATAACGCAGTAGGGTGAGTCTCTTTACATAGGTAATAACAAATTAAGACAAAAAACAACACCAAAGCTAGGCAACCGTGCCTTAGACACAAGTTAAGACAAAACTAAGACATCACTTTAGACGCCAACCTAGACATCAGCTTAGACACCAACTTAGGCATCAGTTTAGACACCACACACAGGGCAGCCGAAACTGGCGCCCTACTCCTAGACACAGGCGCCTACTCCTGCGCCATGGGCTGCCAAAACTGGCGCCCTTGCATCAGACACAACACATAGCACACAGGGCAGCCAATTTGGCGCCCTGCACCTAGACGCCAGCAACACACATCACGATTGGGCAGCCAAAATGGCGCCCTGCACCGAGACACAGCGGCACACGCGCAATTGGGGCAGCCACAGTTGGCGCCCCTGGACGCAACACACACAACACAACACCCACAGGCGCAAGGGGCTGCCACACTTGGCGCCCCTGCCAGTGCCACACACCAGCACCCACACGCAACGCACAGGCGCACATAGGCGCACATGGCATGCCGATTTGGCGCCCTCCCCCTCCCCACAACACACAAACCGATTCAACCCCATACATAACACCTTCAACACACCTAACTTCAAGCAATTTGACAACCACCTAACAACCACTATATCTCTCCTATTTAATTTACATTGAATCAATATAATACACACCTTGACACCAATTACAATAGAATCAACAATTCAAATTCACATGATATTCAACCCAACAATATATTCATTCAACCAACAATACCAATCAATCCAAAAAAAAACACCACAATTTAATTTAAGAAATCTCTCCTAACACCTAAACAATCACCACATTCTCTCCTATTTAATTTCATTGAATCAATATAACAATCACCAATTAAAATAGAACCACAATTCAACTCACATGATATTCACCCCCAAACACATATTCATTCAAACAATCCCCCAATAAATCAAGCACTCCATACATCAATTAAACAATTTCTCCTAACACCTAACTCCTATGGTTTTCAAGTTCTATAAGTTATTAGCCATGAAAGAGAGCCCCTTACGATTGCGAGTTTATTCCAATAGGATTAGCGAAGATCAATGACGAACTCTCGAGCATGCTATATTTCTAGCGACGTGACCATTGACTCGAACACCTATTTGAAGGATATGAAGCCGTGACCACCATTAGGAAACCCGAATCAAACTATCGCATTTTTCATTGCTAAAATCATGTAAGAATAATAAACTAAAATATGATTTCAAAAATACAATGCTAGTTCATTTTAAAACATAGTCTCACTTTGTATATATCCTCGTAAGTCTACTCAATATAAGAAATACCATTCACTAAGAATGAATTGTTCATTGAGGCCCATCAGAACACACTCATATTGAAGACTAGCAAGAAAAGGTTTCACTCCTCCACAACTACAAGTGTGAACAATTGCTTGAGTTGAAAGATGCTTGGACCATTGTATTGTTTTGTTGGAAGCGAGTGTACGTGTAGGTTTTTTTTTTCCAAATTGCCTACAATTCATAAACTAATTGCATATGTACAATGAGAAATTTGAGTTACTTGGGCATTAAAGAACGTGGACTTATTTTACTTCACTTTGAGCTAGCGCAAATTTCATGTTATAATTTGACTTAATTAGTTTTCACCTTTTAAAATGTGTTACGTTTCAGAGATAATGGATACTATCCTCTATATCCCAAAAAGCTCTTACAAACATATTGAATTCATTGAGCTCATGATTACCTATATTGGTCAAACGTTAATAGAGTTACCATATCAAAATATATGTGTATTTAATAAAAACATACCAACCAAATATCTTTGCAAGATGATCATAAAAATATAATGGGTGTGTGGTGTAAAAGCGTACCCGAGTATGCGAGGAAGAAAGCGGTTTCGGCTTGCGAAGTCTTCAATGGCGCAAAGAGGAGAAATTCGTCCTCAAAGGATTCGTGAGGCGTGGCTGCAAATCGGCATGAGCGAAGCACCAAACAATGAAACTAAGGCTAGAAAGCGGAATCGGTGGCAAAATCAGAGTGAGAATGTGAAGTTTGGGGTTCAAGTGGAGGGAGGAGTGAGAACGCGTGGAAGGAAGGAAAATGGCGAGGGTTTTGAGCTGCTGCAATCTGCACTACGTTCTGAGGAAGAAGAGAGTGAAATTGGGCTTGGGTCGGACCATTTTAGGGTCTGTTCCACCTGGGCCTTGCGCTGAAGAGGAATGGGTTCCCTAAGGGTGCGCCTAGTAGAAGGAAGGGGGGTGTACGCGAGTAAAACAATCTAAAAATCCATTTTTAATACTTTTAAAGCTCACTATCACTATAACTATTATTTTAACACCTCAATAGACCACAATAATTTTCTAAAGAAATAATATCTCAAACACTAATTTTTTATAAAAACAAACTAAATATATAATAATAATCATATATTACAAATAGCATATAAAAATACATTTTAAAGTGATTTCAACTAATTTTCATACTAAAACACACAGTAATTCAAAATAGTATAATCTTATCTAGTCAAAATATTGCATAAAATAAGCACATACAAACAGAATCACCACGCACGAGAATCGGGGTGTTACAACTCAACCCCCCAAAAAAGAATTTCATCCTCGAAATTTACATAAGGCTTGAGCACCAAAACGAAAAGATTGAGTACTTCAAGATTTTAAAACATGGAAGAGGAATTGAAACCTCGTCAAAGTTAAAAAGAGGATTTGTCAATGACATTTGAGGGAAGGAACTAAAGGCATCAACAAAAGAGCATAAAATTGGGCTAGAGTCAAAGAAAGAAACATTTAAGTTGCAAGGACATGAAAGCTAGAATATCAACAAAAATAACTTAGAGATTTCGGCACAGAGAGCTACATGATTGAGTCTTGACAATTTTAGTGAAAAGGCTTAGAAGAAGAATTGAGAGTAGAGTCTGAGGCTTTAGGTTCTCACATCCACAAATATCATGGGTCATTAGTCGCGAGAGAGTAACTAATGAACTATGTCGCAAGGCAAAGTATTAAGGAATCTAAAACTAGGCATTCCACTAACAAGCATAGAAATAAATCCTAATGATATTAAATAAGGCTCACTAAAATAAAATAGCATAACCAAAGTATGGTTACAATACCACGACAACACAAACAACATCATAGTGCATAATTCAAGCGGAGCATCAATCGCACAATAGACATATCTGAAAACATGCGGATCGGTTAACATGTTCAACAAACTCACTAACCAAATAATAACATGAAGTAAGGATGACAGTACATTAGAAGTCGTGCAAGCAGGATGATTGTGATGTACATACGCTGTACAAACACAAGACTTATTAATAGTACATTAATTAAGTTAAACTAAATTAAATACATACATACATACAATAACAGAAATGATAAAAACAAGTTAAGAAAATAAAAAAAATCAAACATCCTCAATACCCCTTTTTTTTCCTTTAAAATTAGAAAACCATGTAACATCATTCTAAAAAAAAATAATCAGTGTCATAATTAACTCATAAAACTTGGGGACTTTACACGTTTGGAGTTCACGAAATGATACTATAGGATGATAGTCATGAAACAGTTCTCAAAGACTTAGAGTTATAGCGTTGAGAATAATTAGACAAATAGAACAACACAAATAAAAGAAATGAAAGTAGCAATGACATGACATGTTAGTCAATGGCTAGAATCATTATTAATTTGTAGAAAAAGGGCAAGCTAGTTTTTGCGGTAAAAATCGAATACCATCTCTACATGGGTGGAATAGTAAAAATAAGCTCATTGACTACAAGGTACCAATAATTAACATTCAAAGACTTCATACTTCATACAACCCACTCAAAATATTTAGGCTATATATTGTTTATCTGCCTTTTCCACATGTAAGCAAAACCCAGAAAAGATACTAACTAATACCTATGCATCGTTTGATATATTAGGTACGTGGTGTTTGTTCAACTCATATCAAAATGATTCCCAGATATATATAGTGAGCGGCCGGGCACACAAAAGATTGCAACAAACAAGGAAGATTGTTTACATAGGAATCGCACATCAACAAAGTCAACCATTTCGAGCCACCCTTATACATGTATATTGAGACTCATCACAACCCACTAAACCCAATAACTTCGATTGCTACCGATCTAAAATTCGTCATATCGAGAATCTAAAGAAATTACATGGAAAGAAAAAGAAAAAAAATTGTAAATGATACCTTATGACTATACGAATTAGAGAAAATGATCGTTCTAGCTTTTAAGCAGGAAAAATAATACTTAGGGATTAGCATGACGACATGTTACTATTAAAGCAACAACTTAAAATAAGTAACAAAACGATCACCGCAAGGCACTCATTCAGAAGCATCAATACACAATTACAAACGTGCTATAGTGAATGTGTCAACACACAGCTTAGTATTAATTTAACACATAAAATCTGATTAGTCAAATCCTCAACATCCCTCAAATAAACTAGTTTTAACTGAAATTGACAAACGGTCTCAATCAACATTTTATTCTCAAATCACAAAACAACATAAGGCAAATAACAACTATAAAGTAAATCATGAAAGCTCAAATCACATGTATTCAACGTTTAAAGGACAAGATAGTTTTCAAAACAAACAAAAGTAAAGAGTTCACATAGAGAGGGCAAAATAGACACACAATTGACGGCCTAAAGAATAGACCAAGCTCTATGAAAATCTCTCTAAGGGAAAAGAGTCATTCGGGATTTAGGTGAGATTCTAACATTATACCAGCTCTGACTGTGATACTCTTTTCTAGGAATATCTACCACTCATCCTATTATCTCGAGAACTTCACCAACTAAGTTGGCCACCCTCCTAATTACCAAGTATCAAACAGGTAATGTGTGCAACTCTACTCAGAGTTCACACATTGGAAGACACAATAGACAATACAAATGGTCCGGTTAAGACCGAACTGCTCTGATACCACTAATGTAACACCCCCTTCGACATAAACTACTATTTAATTAATTTAAAATGCAGCCACACGAGGGTGCCACATTTAAAACCAAACCACACTTAATAACTCCAAATTAATTAATAAAGACTTAAAGTTCGAGATACATAACACCACAATCAATAATTGTAAACACCATCGCAGCGGGAATATCAAAAGCGTAAAATAAGCGCGAAGTAATTTAGGCGCCCCCCCGATGCTACGTATCAGAGCCGACTCAACCAAACTAGAAGAAGGTACTCACGTCGCCTTCAGTCACTATCACCTGCAGTTGCCGACATAAGAAGCAACATAACGCAGTAGGGTGAGTCTCTTTACATAGGTAATAACAAATAAAACAAGAAAAACACAGTAGAGCAGGCAACTAGCACCCCAGAAATACAGTCAAGTCATTTTCACCAATAGTTTATGAACACCCAAGCAATCACCAGAATGTATGCAAATGTATGATATGCACCCAACGCCGAGGGCATATGCATGTGGATCCATCACCAAAAAGGACAGAGGGCATTCACAATCACCAAAATATTTTACGAGGCGAGGCCTATTCACCAAAAATGCATATGATTATGCGACACCATGACTATGCACCATCACCCCAAAAACATCAAAATATGCAATAACATACTCACCAATAGTCTTATTGACTCACCAACACCAAATGAGGTCATAGACCCCAATCACCAATATTTATTCACACTATTTAGTACACATCACCTATAAAACAACACCATAAGGACTAAAACATCACCAAGGACCAAAATAGCACCAAAGGATTAAAGCGACACAAAGGACAAAACCAACACCAAGGACTAACACAACACCAAGGATTAAAAACACACGAGGGTGAAGCAACACCCCCGAGGACTAAAAACACACCGAAGGACTAAAGCAAAGGGCACAAGGACCAAAAGCGGCACCTAGGGACTAAAACAACACCAAAGCTAGGCAACCGTGCCTTAGACACAAGTTAAGACAAAACTAAGACATCACTTTAGACGCCAACCTAGACATCAGCTTAGACACCAACTTAGGCATCAGCTTAGACACCACACTGCAGGCGTGGCGGCGCGCCTACTCCTAGTTTCTGGCGCCTACTCTGCGCCATGGGTACGCAAAGCGGCACCCTTGCATCGCCAGACACAACACATAGCACACAGGCAGCCAATTTGGCGCCCGCACCTAGACGCCAAGCAACACACATCACGATTGGCGGCCAAAATGGCGCGCACCGCCGTTTCTGCAGCGCGCGCGCAATTGGGGCAGCCACGGTTGGCGCCCACAGGCGCAACACACACACGGCCACAACACCCACAGCGCGCGGGCTGCCACACTTGGCGCCCCGCCGTGCCACACCGGCACCCACACGCATAGCGCACGGGCGCACATAGGCGCGCGGGGCATGCCGATTTGGCGCCCTCCCCTCCCCACAACACACAAACCGATTCAACCCCATACATAACACCTTCAAAACACCTACCTTCAAGCAATTTGACAACCACCTAACAACCACTATATCTCTCCTATTTAATTTACATTGAATCAATATAATACACACCTTGACACCAATTACAATAGAATCAACAATTCAAATTCACATGATATTCAACCCAACAATATATTCATTCAACCAACAATACCAATCAATCCAAAAAAACACCACAATTCAATTTAAGAAATCTCTCCTAACACCTAAACAATCACCACATTCTCTCCTATTTAATTTCATTGAATCAATATAACAATCACCAATTAAAATAGAACCACAATTCAACTCACATGATATTCACCCCAAACACATATTCATTCAAACAATCCCCCAATAAATCAAGCACTCCATACATCAATTAAACAATTTCTCCTAACACCTAACTCCTATGGTTTTCAAGTTCTATAAGTTATTAGCCATGAAAGAGAGCCCCCTTACCTGATTGCGAGTTTATTCCAATAGGATTAGCGAAGATCAATGACGAACTCTCGAGCATGCTATATTTCTAGCGACGTGACCATTGACTCGAACACCTATTTGAAGGATATGAAGCCGTGACCACCATTAGGAAACCCGAATCAAACTATCGCATTTTTCATTGCTAAAATCATGTAAGAATAATAAACTAAAATATGATTTCAAAAATACAATGCTAGTTCATTTTAAAACATAGTCTCACTTTGTATATATCCTCGTAAGTCTACTCAATATAAGAAATACCATTCACTAAGAATGAATCGTTCATTGAGGCCCATCAGAACACACTCATATTGAAGACTAGCAAGAAAAGGTTTCACTCCTCCACAACTACAAGTGTGAACAATTGCTTGAGTTGAAAGATGCTTGGACCATTGTATTGTTTTGTTGGAAGCGAGTGTACGTGTAGGTTTTTTTTTCCAAATTGCCTACAATTCATAAACTAATTGCATATGTACAATGAGAGCTGAGTTACTTGGGCATTAAAGAACGTGGACTTATTTTACTTCACTTTGAGCTAGCGCAAATTTCATGTTATAATTTGACTTAATTAGTTTTCACCTTTTAAAATGTGTTACGTTTCGAGAGATAATGGATACTATCCTCTATATCCCAAAAAGCTCTTACAAACATATTGAATTCATTGAGCTCATGATTACCTATATTGGTCAAACGTTAATAGAGTTACCATATCAAAATATATGTGTATTTAATATAAAACATACCAACCAAATATCTTTGCAAGATGATCATAAAAATATAATGGGTGTGTGGTGTAAAAGCGTACCAGTATATGAGGAAGAAAGCGGTTTCGGCTTGCGAAGTCTTCAATGGCGCAAAGAGGAGAAATTCGTCCTCAAAGGATTCGTGAGGCGTGGCTGCAATCGACAGAGCGAAGCACCAAACAATGAAACTAAGGCTAGAAAGCAGAATCGGTGGCAAAATCCGAGGTGAGAATGTGAAGTTTGGGGTTCAACCGTGGAGGAGGAGTGAGAGCAGCGTGGAAGGAAGGAAAATGGCGAGGGTTTTGAGTCTGCTGCAATCTGCACTACGTTACGAGGAAGAAGAGAGTGAAATTGGGCTTAGGTCGGACCATTTTAGGTCTGTTCCACAGGCCTTCTTATTTGAAGAGGAATGGGTTCCCTAAGGGTGCGCCTAGTAGAAGGAAGGGGGTGTCTGTGAGTAAAACAATCTAAAAATCCATTTTTAATACTTTTAAAGCTCACTATCACTATAACTATTATTTTAACACCTCAATAGACCACAATAATTTTCTAAAGAAATAATATCTCAAACACTAATTTTTTATAAAAACAAATTAATATATATAATAATAATCATATATTACAAATAGCATATAAAAATACATTTTAAAGTGATTTCAACTAATTTTCATACTAAAACACACAGTAATTCAAAATAGTATAATCTTATCGAGTCAAAATATTGCATAAAATAAGCACATACAAACAGAATCACCACGCACGAGAATCGGGGTGTTACAGGAAGAATCTGTTTTACTGTCTGCTGATCAGTTGCGTGGGGCAATGAAAGAGGGTGGTCAGCTGTTTGCTTTGATGGCGTCTATGTGTGCTGAGAACCAAGCTGTAGTTGACGGGTTGCAGGTGGTGTGTGAGTTCCCTGAAGTGTTCCCTGATGAGATGCCTAGTGTGCCACCAGAGAGGGAAGTTGAGTTCGGGATTGAGCTTGTGTCTGGTACTAGGCTTGTGTCTATGGCATCGTACCAGATGTCGGCTTCTGAGTTGTCTGAATTGAAGAAGCAGTTGGAGGAGCTTCTTGAGAAGAAGTTTGTGAGGCCTAGTGTGTCACCATGGGGAGCTCGGTTTTGTTGGTTAAGAAGAAGGATGGGAGTATGCGTGCGTGCGTGGACTATGCACAGCCCGAACAAAGTAACTATCAATAATAAGTATCCTCTCACGAGGATAGATGATCTGATGGATCAGCTGGTGGGTGCTAAAGTGTTTAGCAAGATTGACTTGAGGTCAGGGTATCACCAGATAAAGGTGAAGGATGAAGACATCCGAAAGCAGCGTTGAGCGAGGTATGGGCATTATGAGTGTACGCCGTAATGCCGTTTGGTGTCACAAATGCACCGGGGTGTTTATGGAGTACATGAACCGAATCTTCCATAGCTACTGGATCGGTTTGTGGTGCGTTTTTATTGATGATATTCGGTGTACTCAAAATGCGAGGAAGAACATGCGAGCACTTGAGGTTGGTGCTAGAGGTCTTGAAAGAGAAGAAGTTGTATGCCAAGTTGTCAAAGTGTGAGTTACAGTTGCGTGAGGTGAGCTTCTTGGGTCACATTATTTACGGTGATGGTATAGGCGTGCAGACCCGGCCAAGGTTGATGCAAGTGTTGCGGTGGGAGAGCCCAAAGTCCGTGGATCGAGATCGGGAGCTTCTTGGGGTTGGCTGGTTACTACAGGAGGTTTATTGAAGGGTTCTCTAAGCTAGCCCTTCCGTTGACTCAATTGACCTGTAAGGGCAAAGCCTTTGTGTGGGATGTAAAGTGTGAAGAGAGCTTCCAAGAGTTGAAGAGAAGGTTGACCACGTCTCCAGTGTTAGTGTTGCCTGTGCCGGAGCAACCTTTTGTTGTATACTGTGATGCTTCCAAGATGGGTTTGGGAGGTGTATTGATGCAGGGTGGGAAGGTAGTTGCTTATGCGTCCCGACAGTTGAGGACACATGAGAAGAACTATCCTACTCATGATTTAGAGTTGGCTGCTATTGTTTTTGTGCTGAAGATTTGGAGGCACTATCTCTATGGTACCAGATTCGAAGTGTTCAGTGATCACAAGAGTTTGAAGTACTTGTTTGACCAGAAGGAGCTGAATATGAGGCAGAGGCGTTGGTTAGAGCTGCTGAAGGATTATGATTTCAGCTTGAACTATCACCCCGACAAAGCTAATGTCGTGGCTGATGCTTTAAGTCGGAAAACTTTGCATATGTCAGCTATGATGGTGAGGGAATTGGAGTTGATTGAGCAATTCTATGACTTGAGTCTGGTTTGTGAGGTGACACCCTGCAGTGTCGAGTTGGGTATCTTGAGGATTGGGAATGACTTCTTGGTTAGTATCAGAGACGCCCAGAAGTTAGATGTGAAGCTGGTTGACTTGCTGGTTGTTGGTGAGCAAGTTGTGGATGGGGATTACAGGTTGGATTCCCAGGGTGTGTTGAGATTCAGGGACAGAATTTGTGTTCCGGATGATGCTGGGTTGAAGAAGATGATACTTGAGGAGAGCCATAGGAGCAAGTTGAGCATTCATCCGGGTGCTACTAAGATGTATCATGACTTGAAGAAACTGTTTTGGTGGCCTGGTATGAAGAGGGATGTAGCACAGTTCGTTTATGCATGTTTGGCTTGCCAGAAGTCAAAGATTGAGCACCAGAAACCTGCGGGGTTGATGCAACCTTTAGAGATTCCGGAATGGAAGTGGGACAGCATTTCCATGGACTTTGTGACTGGGTTGCCAAACACTGTGAGAGGGTTTGACACTATTTGGGTGGTTGTGGATAGGTTGACCAAGTTTGCCCATTTTATTCCTATCAACATCACCTATCCTGTGCCAAAGTTGGCTATTATTTATATCCAGGTGATTGTGAAGCTAATGGGGTTCCGGAGAGTATTGTGTCGGACAGAGACCCGAGGTTTACATCTGAGTTTTGGGGAAGCTTGCAGGAGGCTTTGGGGTCCAAGTTGAGGTTGAGTTCGGCTTATTATCCTCAGACTGATGGTCAGACAGAGAGAACCATCCAGTCTTTGGAGGATCTTCTGAGAGCTTGTGTGCTAGAGCAGGGAGGTGCGTGGGATACACATCTCCCACTCGATCGAATTTACATATATAATAACGACTATCATTCGAGCATAGGGATGGCTCCTTTTGAGGCACTGTATGGGCGGAGGTGTAGGACTCCTTTGTGTTGGCATGAATCCGGTGAGAGTGTTGTTCTTGGACCAGAGTTGGTTAGGGAGACTACGGAGAATGTAAAGATGATCAGAGAGAAAATGAAAGAGTCAGGCAGCCGGCGAGAAAAGTTATCATGATAAGAGGAGGAAGGACTTGGAGTTTCAGGCTGGTGAGCATGTATTCTTGAGGGTCACGCCTATGACAGGTGATGGGTGTGCCTTGAAGGCCAAGAAGTTGACTCCGAGGTTTATTGGGCCGTACCAAATCACTGAGAGGGTTGGAAAAGTTGCTTATAGGGTGGCCTTGCCACCTAACCTTTCGAACTTGCACGATGTCTTCCACGTGTCACAGCTTCGGAAGTATATTCCAGACCCGTCTCATGTGATCCACATGGATGATGTGGAGGTACGTGAGAACCTCACTGTGGAGACTATGCCAGTGAGGATTGATGATAGAGAAGTAAAGGTGCTGAGAGGGAAAGACATTGCCTTAGTCAAGGTAGTGTGGTTGGGAGCTGCTGGTGAGAGCATGACTTGGGAGCTGGAGAGCAGGATGCGGGAGTCTTATCCAGAGTTATTTGACTCAGGTATGAATTTCGAGGACGAAATTTCCTAAGTGGGGGAGAGTTGTAACACTCTAAATAATTTAATTAAGGAATTGATTAAATTGTTTAAGTGTTGCACGATTTTAATTATATTAAGTATAATATAGTGTTTTATATTTACTATTTTATTTTAATAGAAAGGAGTGGTATTGGAAATACCGGAGCTGCAAGCATTGGCCCAGGAGCCCAAGCACAATGACTTAGGCTCCTAGGAGTGATGCATTTCGCATCACTTGTGCAAAAGAAAGAAAAGAAAGGTGTAACGCCCCAAAGATTACTAGATATTTATTTAATAAATTGTTGGGGATTAGATTGTGGAAAAATATTAGAAATAAAAATACGGTATTTTTATACGCTATTGGTATTATAAGATTAATAATATTATATATTTATTCTATTTCTATTAAATGCTAGTGTGAGAGATATTATTTATTTAAGGAGTTATTTTGGTCTATTGAGGTGTTAAAATAATAGTTATAGTGATATTGGGCTCTAAAAGTATTTAAAAAAGAGTTTTGAAATTTGTTTTACTTGCATACACCCTCTCTGGGTGCTAAGCGCACCCACCACCGAGTCACTTAAGCCCAAAGCGCAGCGTAACAGCGGCACTAACGCGACCCAACGTAAAAGGCCGGTGCGCGTCTTCTTCTCCTTTCGCAAGAAGGCTGCGTGAAACGCAGCGACTCCAAAACCTCACGTTTCCAAACTTCCTTCCTCTAGAACTCATTCATTTGATCGCCGTTTGAGCCGAAATTTCACCACCCTTCTCGAAATCATCTCGCAAATCTGTTTCGACCTCCGTTTAGGCAAAGCGAGCACATTCATAACCTTCAAACACCAGGCGAGCTGTTTATTGGCTTTTCCGGTCACCACAGTCTTCGTTTGGAGAAAGCGGACACCGCTTTTTGGATTCCTCGCGTCGAAACCTTCGAGAAGCACTAGTCTTTTGTTCGTTCCGGTGAAGTTGACGTCGGACCTATTTTTACGGTGAGGCGTCATTCGGTCATTCTTAGCCGTGTTCCGTTCGTGTGTTCGTGAGTTCGTGTTCGTGTCTCATTCTTCATGATTTGGAGCTTACGTCAATAGAGGTAAGGGTGAGCGTTTCATTTAACATAATTGGGTATATGATGGGTGTTGTGGGGTTTCTTGACGTTGTTTGAGGATTGTTGATGTTGTCATGTGATTATCTATGATTGAGTATAATTGAGTATGTGGTTAGGTATAAATTGCGTATTGTGATGTGTTTTGTGGAGTTTCTTGATGTTGCTTGATGATTGTTGATGTTGTCATGTGTTTTAATATAAATTGCGTATGTGATGGGTGATTTTATGGGGTTAGAGTCGATTTAAATATATGGTGATGAGAGCGTGTGAATTGAGTAATTTGAGATGGAATTGAGACGTGAAGTATAGCGTGTTTTAGTAAATTGAGTCTTGGGGCTGCTGTATTTTTTTTCATTAAAGATGTGTTGCTGTTTTCGCAAATTAAAGTTGCTGTTTGGTTGTTTATAAAATAGAAAGGGTTCTTTGTTTTACGAATATATAGTGCGCTTTTTTCAAAAATATAAGTTGCTGTTTTTGTCACTAAATTGGTGCTGTTTTTGTGAATATATAGTGCTGTTTTTCAAAAATATAAGTTGCTGTTTTTGTTACTAAAATTGATCTTTGTTTTATGAATATATAGTGTTGTTTTTCAAAAATATAAGTTCTTTGTTTTGTTGCTAAATTGATCTTTGTTTTTATGAATAAAAGTTCTTTGTTTTTCAAGAATAGAGATCTTTGTTTTCTTAATTAATATGTTGCTGATTTACAAAATAATGAGGTGCGATTTTGAATTAAAATCTTCTTTGTTTTATTGCGTTTTTGGCTCGAAAAATTCTCTTTGTTGGATTACTGAATTACGCGCCTCAAAATGTCACTTTATTTTCTCTAGTTTTGTTCTTTGGTCAAGGACCGAATTTTACGAGTTTATTTTATGATTGAATTCTTTGTAAGAGGTTATACTATTAGTGTACTCTGGACTATGGCTAGACCGTGGTTTACCACTAAGGCGAAATTTCTTTCTTTCGTGTATTTACAAGGGCATTCATCGAGAACCTTGCAAATGTGGCCAATGCACATTGCAAGTGGTACCCGATTACGAGTAATCCCATAGTCAATCGATTTACTATTTTATAATCCACAAAACTAAAAGCTAACCGTAATGTATATATATGCTTATGATGGCGTGACTATATGATGTTGATGAATGTGTCGGTTCATGCTATGGGTGATTTTGATGATGTGTGATTTAAGATTTGATGTGAATGGCGAATGCACTCTACGAGTGTTTTATGATGACATGCCTTGAGTGGTTATTTCCTTTATGATGATGATGATGAGTACTCGGGTGAGTGTTGATTGAGTTGCACATGTGTTATAGAATTTCATGGCATGTGCATACTATGACTAATATTGATGATGTTATGCCTTGAGTGATTTTTCTTCTATGATGAAGATATGCCTTGAGTGGTTTTAAAGATGATATGGTACCATCATGCATATGCCCGCGTGTGGGTTGCATTTTCATACATAATCATAAGCGTGAGTTGTTCTTGACGTGATTTGGTGGTGTTGTGTATTTATGATGTGGTGATGATGATGATACCTTGTGATTATCTGTTCCCATCCTCTATTATATATCGATTATGTTCCATTGAAATTCTCACCCTTACGCTTGGAATGTTGCTCTATTGTGGCAACGCTGCAGTACCCATGAGTGAAGGACTGCTTTGCCTTATTCTTTTAGTTTTTGGATGTATTGTTGTGTCGCTCTGACATCTTTGTAACACCTAGGGGCGTGGAGTTGGATAATTTGTTTAATAGTTGTATCTTGATTTTTATTTGTTACATTGAGGCGTGTTTGAGAGTATTTGGTGAGTTGGTGTTTAGTAATTTGCGATTGTGTTTATGAGGATGGAATTTTCCATAACTGATGTTTGATTGCACAAATTTGAAGAGTGCATATTTGATGAGTTTTTAAGGAAGCTGTAGCATTTCTTTTCTATCAATTAAAACAAATTTTATTTTTGAAAAAGAATTACTCTGATAAATGACACGTAATATAAGGGTAGAAAAGGGGTGTTACATTAGTGGTATCAGAGCAGTTCGGCCCGTCCGACCAAGTTGTCCGGTCGTAGAGTCTTCTATTCCTAACTGTTGTTTGTGTTGTAGTGCAGGTTGGTTCTAACCGGACCATTTGTATTATCTGTTATGTCTTCCTATGTGTGAACTCTGAATAGAGTTGAATGTACTGTTTGTTTGATTCTTGAAAGTCGTGAAACTAACTAGTTTAGTTGGTTAAATCTTCAAGGGGATGTGATGTGTTAGATGAACCCTTGATTTGTAAGGGGGAAGATTACCTTACTCATGGGTATAACAATGGTTGTGGGTAGAGGTGTTATCCTTAGACCCAATTCCATCTCTATTTTAGTATTTCTGACTTCCATATAAACTATAATGAAATTGTTGTGTGACAAAATAACGTTGATTTTGTCGTGATATTTTATGTGCTCTCTGTTTATTCTTTGAAATTACGAACGGATAGAATTATTAGAATTCTTGTTTTGTTAAGAGCCTTGAATTGATGTGGCGAATGATAACTTACAATTGTTTTATTCTTTTGGTGTTTAGAGATGTCAATATAAGGTGAAGTAGTGATTCATATTTCTGACTATGAATTATAGTTAGAAATGTTGAAGGACCTATAATATGAATTGTGGTGTGCAAGCAAACAAAACAGCCCCACACTAGTAAGGAAATTGATAGAAGGTCCAAATCATGCTATATATAGTTAAAGAGAAGTACTTGGGTGTGGTAATATTACTAGGATGTTATTTATTAGTATTAGTATTTGCTAATTGGACTAAGGTTGTAAAGGTATGCTTAACTTTATAGATATATGTTAGTATATTAATAAAAGAACTAGTGCAGTCTTGAGTAACGCTAGTAAATAAGTAAGTGACGGTTAAATATTATTCTTTTACATGGTGCTTGTTGTGGGAGTTCTTTGTGTTTGTGTTCTTTGTGTTCTAAGTAATCTTGCTATTCTTTACGGATTTTTGTAATCATATATGATAAGTTGATTAACTTTGGTTTTGTAGCCCTCTCGGATGTAGCATTTGTTTGTTTGTCTCTGTATGTATTTTAGTGGAGTTTGAACCCATTGTGCATTTGTAGTATACTTGTTTAGCTTCCGTTATTCGAGTTTCCTTTTGGAGATGCTTTTTCGTACAACTTGAGGGAGTTATTTTTGCAATAAAATGATGTATGTTAATTGATTGCTATCTTTGCATTTAATGTTTATGATTTATGATACTTTGAGATTGGAAAATAATGTGGAATAGAGGTTTAGGTGCAAATATAATAAGTGGATAATTTATAGTTGTAGTTGTCTTATTTTGAGTAGAATCTAGTATCATAAAAGTGATTTATATTTAAAATTAGAGATTATGGATTTGCCAAAGGAGTAGAATAATTTTTGGTCTGCAAGAAAACCGCCCCAATAAAGTGATGAGATTGAAAAATAATCCAAAGCAAGCTATGGTTAACAAGAAGGAATAGGGGGGGGAGTTAGTACCATGATTTTCCCAATTTTGTAAATCCATGTAAAGGCTGTAGGAGTATGCTAATCCTAGTTGGGATATGCTAGTATGGTCACATATAATAGCAGGTGTAGTAAGTGTGAGTATAATGATTCGGTCAATACTTGAGCGATACCTAAACGGAGTAGTGTGTAAGGATTAAGGTTGAATGGTAGGAAGATACATTTTTAGGAAGCCAGTTTGTTCGCATTGGCAATTAATTGTAGTATTTTGTTATCTAGCGAGACCTTGTATGCAGTGGGACTTAGTTATTGGAGGCGTGTGAAAATGACCTTAGTCTTTTAGTGTGAATGCGTAAGCTGAAATTTCGTTAGCTACAGAGCGGTAATGTTTGGTTTCTAAGATAGCAAGATTGGATTAAATAGAGCGAGGTAAATTTTATAGATGAGAGAAGGAAAATTAAATTAAAGTAGGACAAGACGAATTTTATAAATAGGAGAATGCAAATATCACATGAGTTGATAGATTATATGTTGTTCTAGTTATATCGGGGCTCAAGTTTATGTATAAAACTGCTAAAGTTAGACGTTAGGAATATTTTCCACGTGTTTTGAGTTGATTATAATTGATATTGTGCAAATAATTTGCCTTGATAAAATTATATGTTCTAATTCTTTCGAGAAAAGCTTAGTGAAATAACATGGTAATTATTTAGGAGTACACGCTAGTTTAATGAAAGTGACCATGATGCCTACATGTTAACCTTTCTAAGACATTAACTTTTATGATCGATATTTTTGCTTGTTTTGTGAGTTCTGCTGGATTAGTTTATAGTTGGGGCTCGCATGAATTTGCCATGTGGTTAATTCAACACTATTACCTCGACTTTACGAATTAGTGAAAGCGTAGTATAAAGTATAATAGGAATTATTCTGATAGCATGTTCTTGATTTCGCATTAACGTCGTATCTTTGAGTCTTGTGTAGACTAACCTTGCTCTTGGTGTTAAGATGTTTCATTGTCTTGACTACTAAGAGTGATCCTCGTTGGGGTACCCGATGACCCCGATTTGTGTTACGTGTCATGTATTTGTGAGTGATTAGTTGAGCTTGTGAACTTTGATGTGAGCGTTGTTGTTTATAACTGTTGAGTCCGATGAGGATGGCTTAGTCGTCTCTTGAGTTGAGTTTGTATGGTGAGTGCAGTTTATCGGTTCTTGAGTTACTGGTGAAGAAGTAGGAGGGACGGACGCCTAATCACTCACCGTGGTAATCAATGAAATGATAATCGGTGGATAGATAGCACTAGTTGTCTAGATGGTTGTAGTTTGTTAGCGGGAGGTTTAGTTTTGGTCGGTGAGTTTAGAGACGAAACATTCTAAGTGGGGAGAGTTGTAACGCCCCAAAGATTACTAGATATTTATTTAATAAATTGTTGGGGATTAGATTGTGGAAAAATATTAGAAATAAAAATACGGTATTTTTATACGCTATTGGTATTATAAGATTAATAATATTATATATTTATTCTATTTCTATTAAATGCTAGTGTGAGAGATATTATTTATTTAAGGAGTTATTTTGGTCTATTGAGGTGTTAAAATAATAGTTATAGTGATATTGGGCTCTAAAAGTATTTAAAAAAAGAGTTTTGGGTCATTTTACTTGCATACACCCTCTCCTGGGTGCTAGCGCCCCACCACCGAGTCACTTAAGCCCAAGCGCGCGAGCAGCCTACTAACGCGCGACCCAACCCAGAAACCGACCCGGTGCGCGTCTTCTTCTCCTTCGCAAGAAGCTGCGTGAAACGCAGCAGCTCCAAAACCTCACGTTTCCAAACTTCCTTCCTCTAGAACTCATTCATTTGATCGCCGTTTGGCCGAAATTTCACCACCCTTCTCGAAATCATCTCGCAAATCATTTCGACCTCCGTTTAGGCAAGCGAGCGCTTATTCATAACCTTCAAACACCCTGGGCGAGCTGTTTATTGGCTTTTCCGGTCACCACAGTCTTCGTTTGGAGAAACGGACACCGTTTTTGGATTCCTCGCGTCGAAACCTTCGAGAAGCACTAGTCTTTTGTTCATTTCGGTGAAGTTGGCGTCGGACCTATTTTTACGGTGAGGCGTCATTCGGTCATTCTTAGCCGTGTTCCGTTCGTGTGTTCGTGAGTTCGTGTTCGTGTCTCATTCTTCATGATTTGGAGCTTACGTCAATAGAGGTAAGGGTGAGCGTTTCATTTAACATAATTGGGTATATGATGGGTGTTGTGGGGTTTCTTGACGTTGTTTGAGGATTGTTGATGTTGTCATGTGATTATCTATGATTGAGTATAATTGAGTATGTGGTTAGGTATAAATTGCGTATTGTGATGTGTTTTGTGGAGTTTCTTGATGTTGCTTGATGATTGTAGATGTTGTCATGTGTTTTAATATAAATTGCATATGTGATGGGTGATTTTATGGGGTTAGAGTCGATTTAAATATATGGTGATGAGAGCGTGTGAATTGAGTAATTTGAGATGGAATTGAGACGTGAAGTATAGCGTGTTTTAGTAAATTGAGTCTTGGGGCTGCTGTATTTTTTTTCATTAAAGATGTGTTGCTGTTTTCGCAAATTAAAGTTGCTGTTTGGTTGTTTATAAAATAGAAAGGGTTGCTGTTTTACGAATATATAGTGCAGTTTTTTCAAAAATATAAGTTGCTGTTTTTGTCACTAAATTGGTGCTGTTTTTGTGAATATATAGTGCTGTTTTTCAAAAATATAAGTTGCTGTTTTTGTTACTAAAATTGATGCTGTTTTATGAATATATAGTGTTGTTTTTCAAAAATATAAGTTGCTGTTTTGTTGCTAAATTGATGCTGTTTTTATGAATAAAAGTTGCTGTTTTTCAAGAATAGGAGATGCTGTTTTCTTAATTAATATGTTGCTGATTTACAAAATAATGAGGTGCAGTTTTTGAATTAAAATCTTACTGTTTTACTGCCGTTTTTGGCTCGAAAAATTCTGCTGTTGGATTACCGTTACGCGCCTCAAAAAGTCACTGTTTTCTCTAGTTTTATTGCTGGTCAAGGACCGAATTTTCTGAGTTTATTTTATGATTGAATTGCTGTAAGAGGTTATACTATTAGTGTACTCCTGGACTATGGCTAGACTGTGGTTTACCACTAAGGCGAATTTCTTTCTTTCGTGTATTTACAAGGGCATTATCGAGAACCTTGCAAATGTGGCCAATGCACATTGCAAGTGGTACCGATTCCGAGTAATCCCATAGTCAATCGATTTACTATTTTATAATCCACAAAACTAAAAGCTAACCGTAATGTATATATATGCTTATGATGACGTGACTATATGATGTTGATGAATGTGTCGGTTCATGCTATGGGTGATTTTGATGATGTGTGATTTAAGATTTGATGTGAATGACGAATGCACTCTACGAGTGTTTTATGATGACATGCCTTGAGTGGTTATTTCCTTTATGATGATGATGATGAGTACTCCGGGTGAGTGTTGATTGAGTTGCACATGTGTTATAGAATTTCATGGCATGTGCATACTATGACTAATATTGATGATGTTATGCCTTGAGTGATTTTTCTTCTATGATGAAGATATGCCTTGAGTGGTTTTAAAGATGATATGGTACCATCATGCATATGCCGCGTGTGGGTTGCATTTTCATACATAATCATAAGCGTGAGTTGTTCTTGGCGTGATTTGGTGGTGTTGTGTATTTATGATGTGGTGATGATGATGATACCTTGTGATTGTCTGTTCCCATCCCTCTATTATATATCTGATTATGTTCCATTGAAATTCTCACCCCTTCTGCTTGGAATGTTGCTCTATTGTGGCAACGCTGCAGGTACCCGCGAGTGAAGGACTTGCTGCCTTATTCTTTTAGTTTTTTGGATGTATTGTTGTGTCGCTTCTCGATCATTGTAACACCTAGGGCGCGGAGTTGGATAATTTGTTTAATAGTTGTATACTGATTTTTATTTGTTACATTGAGACGTGTTTGAGAGTATTTGGTGAGTTGGTGTTTAGGCCGCTGCGATTGTGTTTATGAGGATGGAATTTTCCATAACTGATGTTTGATTGCACAAATTTGAAGAGTGCATATTTGATGAGTTTTTAAGGAAGTTTGTAGCATTTCTTTTCTATCAATTAAAACAAATTTTATTTTTGAAAAGAATTACTCGATAAATGACACGTAATATAAGGGTAGAAAAAGGGTGTTACATTAGTGGTATCAGAAGCGATTCGGCCCGTCCACCAAGTTGTCCGGTCGTAGAGTCTTCTATTCCTAAGCTGTTGTTTGTGTTGTAGTGCGAGTTGGTTCTACTTAGGACCATTTGTATTATCTCGTTATGTCTTCCGATGTGTGAACTCTGAATAGAGTTGAATGTACTGTTTGTTTGATTCTTGAAAGTCGTGAAACTAACTAGTTTAGTTGGTTAAATCTTCAAGGGGATGTGATGTGTTAGATGAACCCTTGATTTGTAAGGGGGAAGATTACCTTACTCATGGGTATAACAATGGTTGTGGGTAGAGGTGTTATCCTTAGACCCAATTCCATCTCTATTTTAGTATTTCTGACTTCCATATAAACTATAATGAAATTGTTGTGTGACAAAATAACGTTGATTTTGTCGTGATATTTTGTGCTCTCTGTTTATTGCTGAAATTACGAACGGATAGAATTATTAGAATTCTTGTTTTGTTAAGAGCCTTGAATTGATGTGGCGAATGATAACTTACAATTGTTTTATTCTTTTGGTGTTTAGAGATGTCAATATAAGGTGAAGTAGTGATTCATATTTTACAGCTATGAATTATAGTTAGAAATGTTGAAGGACCTATAATATGAATTGTGGTGTGCAAGCAAAACAGCCCCACACTAGTAAGGAAATTGATAGAAGGTCCAAATCATGCTATATATAGTTAAAGAGAAGTACTTGGGTGTGGTAATATTACTAGGATGTTATTTATTAGTATTAGTATTTGCTAATTGGACTAAGGTTGTAAAGGTATGCTTAACTTTATAGATATATGTTAGTATATTAATAAAAGAACTAGTGCAGGTGCAGAACGCTAGTAAATAAGTAAGTGACGGTTAAATATTATTCTTTTACATGGTGCTTGTTGTGGGAGTTCTTTGTGTTTGTGTTGCTGTGTTCTAAGTAATCTTGCTATTCTTTCTGGATTTTTGTAATCATATATGATAAGTTGATTAACTTTGGTTTTGTAGCCCTCTCAGATGTAGCTGTTTGTTTGTCTCTGTATGTATTTTAGTGGAGTTTGAACCCATTGTGCATTTGTAGTATACTTGTTTAGCTTCCGTTATTCGAGTTTCCTTTTGGAGATGCTTTTCGTACAACTTGAGGGAGTTATTTTTGCAATAAAATGATGTATGTTAATTGATTGCTATACTGCATTTAATGTTTATGATTTATGATACTTTGAGATTGGAAAATAATGTGGAATAGAGGTTTAGGTGCAAATATAATAAGTGGATAATTTATAGTTGTAGTTGTCTTATTTTGAGTAGAATCTAGTATCATAAAAGTGATTTATATTTAAAATTAGAGATTATGGATTTGCCAAAGGAGTAGAATAATTTTTGGTCCTGCAAGAAAACCGCCCAATAAAGTGATGAGATTGAAAAATAATCCAAAGCAAGCTATGGTTAACAAGAAGGAATAGGGGAGTTAGTACCATGATTTCCCCAATTTTGTAAATCCATGTAAAGGTCAGTAGGAGTATGCTAATCCTAGTTGGGATATGCTAGTATGGTCACATATAATAGCAGTGTAGTAAGTGTGAGTATAATGATTCTGGTCAATACTTGAGCGATACCTAAAGCGGAGTAGTGTGTAAGGATTAAGGTTGAATGGTAGGAAGATACATTTTTAGGAAGCCAGTTTGTTCGCATTGGCAATTAATTGTAGTATTTTGTTATCTAGCGAGACCTTGTACAGTGGGACTTAGTTATTGGAGAGACTGTGTGAAAATGACCTTAGTCTTTTAGTGTGAATGCGTAAGCTGAAATTTCGTTAGCTACAGAGCGGTAATGTTTGGTTTCTAAGATAGCAAGATTGGATTAAATAGAGCGAGGTAAATTTTATAGATGAGAGAAGGAAAATTAAATTAAAGTAGGACAAGACGAATTTTATAAATAGGAGAATGCAAATATCACATGAGTTGATAGATTATATGTTGTTCTAGTTATATCGGGGCTCAAGTTTATGTATAAAACTGCTAAAGTTAGACGTTAGGAATATTTTCCACGTGTTTTGAGTTGATTATAATTGATATCGTGCAAATAATTTGCCTTGATAAAATTATATGTTCTAATTCTTTTCAGAAAAGCTTAGTGAAATAACATGGTAATTATTTAGGAGTACACGCTAGTTTAATGAAAGTGACCATGATGCCTACATGTTAACCTTTCTAAGACATTAACTTTTATGATCGATATTTTTGCTTGTTTTGTGAGTTCTCTTTGGATTAGTTTATAGTTGGGGGCTCGCATGAATTTGCCATGTGGTTAATTCAACACTATTACCTCGACTTTACGAATTAGTGAAAGCGTAGTATAAAGTATAATAGGAATTATTCTGAGAGCATGTTCTTGATTTCGCATTAACGTCATTATCTTTGAGTCTTTGTGTAGACTAACCTTGCTACCGGGTGTTAAGATGTTTCATTGTCTTGACTACTAAGAGTGATCCTCGTTGGGGTACCCGATGACCCGATTTGTGTTACGTGTCATGTGTGTCGTGAGTGATTAGTTGAGCTTGTGAACTTTGATGTGAGCGTTGTTGTTTATAGCCCGTTGAGTCCGATGAGGATGGCTTAGTCGTCTCTTGAGTTGAGTTTGTATGGTTGAGTCCAGTTATCGGTTCTTGAGTTACTGGTGAAGAAGTAGGAGGGACGGCGCCTGATCACTCACCGCCAGGTAATCAATGAAATGATAATCGGTGGATAGATAGCACTAGTTGTCTAGATGGTTGTAGTTTGTTAGCGGGAGGTTTAGTTTTGGTCGGTGAGTTTCGAGGACGAAACATTCTAAGTGGGGAGAGTTGTAACGCCCCAAAGATTACTAGATATTTATTTAATAAATTGTTGGGGATTAGATTGTGGAAAAATATTAGAAATAAAAATACGGTATTTTTATACGCTATTGGTATTATAAGATTAATAATATTATATATTTATTCTATTTCTATTAAATGCTAGTGTGAGAGATATTATTTATTTAAGGAGTTATTTTGGTCTATTGAGGTGTTAAAATAATAGTTATAGTGATATTGGGCTCTAAAAGTATTTAAAAAGAGTTTTGGGTCATTTTACTTGCATACACCCTCTCACAGGTGCTAAGCGCACCCCACCACCGAGTCACTTAAGCCCAAACGCGAGAAACAGCCTCACTTAACGCGCGACCCAACCCGAAACCGACCCGTGCGCGCGTCTTCTTCTCCTTCGCAAGAAGAAGGCTGCGTGAAACGCAGCAGACTCCAAAACCTCACGTTTCCAAACTTCCTTCCTCTAGAACTCATTCATTTGATCGCCGTTTGAGCCGAAATTTCACCACCCTTCTCAAATCATCTCGCAAATCTGTTTACGACCTCCGTTTAGGCAAGCGAGCGCTATTCATAACCTTCAAACACCCTGGGCGAGCTGTTTATTGGCTTTTCCGGTCACCACAGTCTTCGTTTGGAGAAACGGACACCGTTTTTGGATTCCTCGCGTCGAAACCTTCGAGAAGCACTAGTCTTTTGTTCGTTTCGGTGAAGTTGACGTCGGACCTATTTTTTCGGTGAGGCGTCATTCGGTCATTCTTAGCCGTGTTCCGTTCGTGTGTTCGTGAGTTCGTGTTCGTGTCTCATTCTTCATGATTTGGAGCTTACGTCAATAGAGGTAAGGGTGAGCGTTTCATTTAACATAATTGGGTATATGATGGGTGTTGTGGGGTTTCTTGACGTTGTTTGAGGATTGTTGATGTTGTCATGTGATTATCTATGATTGAGTATAATTGAGTATGTGGTTAGGTATAAATTGCGTATTGTGATGTGTTTTGTGGAGTTTCTTGATGTTGCTTGATGATTGTTGATGTTGTCATGTGTTTTAATATAAATTGCGTATGTGATGGGTGATTTTATGGGGTTAGAGTCGATTTAAATATATGGTGATGAGAGCGTGTGAATTGAGTAATTTGAGATGGAATTGAGACGTGAAGTATAGCGTGTTTTAGTAAATTGAGTCTTGGGGCTGCTGTATTTTTTTTCATTAAAGATGTGTTGTTGTTTTCGCAAATTAAAGTTCTTTGTTTGGTTGTTTATAAAATAGAAAGGGTTCTTTGTTTTACGAATATATAGTGCAGTTTTTTCAAAAATATAAGTTGCTGTTTTTGTCACTAAATTGGTGCTGTTTTTGTGAATATATAGTGCTGTTTTTCAAAAATATAAGTTGCTGTTTTTGTTACTAAAATTGATGCTGTTTTATGAATATATAGTGTTGTTTTTCAAAAATATAAGTTGCTGTTTTGTTGCTAAATTGATGCTGTTTTTATGAATAAAAGTTGCGTTGTTTTTCAAGAATAGGAGATCTTTGTTTTCTTAATTAATATGTTCTTTGATTTACAAAATAATGAGGTGCGATTTTGAATTAAAATCTTCTTTTATTTTATTGCCGCTTTTGGCTCGAAAAATTCTCTTTGTTGGATTACCGTTACGCGCCTCAAAAGTCTTCATTTTCTCTAGTTTTGTTCTTTGGTCAAGGACCGAATTTTTCGAGTTTATTTTATGATTGAATTGCTTTGTAAGAGGTTATACTATTAGTGTACTCTGGACTATGGCTAGACCGTGGTTTACCACTAAGGCGTAATTTCTTTCATCGTGTATTTACAAGGGCATTACGAGAACCTTGCAAATGTGGCCAATGCTCATTGTAAGTGGTACCGCCGATTACCGAGTAATCCCATAGTCAATCAGTTTACTATTTTATAATCCACAAAACTAAAAGCTAACCGTAATGTATATATATGCTTATGATGACGTGACTATATGATGTTGATGAATGTGTCGGTTCATGCTATGGGTGATTTTGATGATGTGTGATTTAAGATTTGATGTGAATGACGAATGCACTCTACGAGTGTTTTATGATGACATGCCTTGAGTGGTTATTTCCTTTATGATGATGATGATGAGTACTCCGGGTGAGTGTTGATTGAGTTGCACATGTGTTATAGAATTTCATGGCATGTGCATACTATGACTAATATTGATGATGTTATGCCTTGAGTGATTTTTCTTCTATGATGAAGATATGCCTTGAGTGGTTTTAAAGATGATATGGTACCATCATGCATATGCCCGCGTGTGGGTTGCATTTTCATACATAATCATAACTGTGAGTTGTTCTTGGCGTGATTTGAGATTTGGTGTTGTGTATTTATGATGTGGTGATGATGATGATACCTTGTGATTGTCATTCCCATCCCTCTATTATATATCCGATTATGTTCCATTGAAATTCTCACCCTTCCGCTTGGAATGTTGCTCTATTGTGGCAAGCTGCAGTACCCGCATGAGTGAAGGACTTCTTTGCCTTATTCTTTTAGTTTTTGGATGTATTGTTGTGTCGCGCTCTCGATCTTTGTGAACACCTAGGGGCGTGGAGTTGGATAATTTGTTTAATAGTTGTATCACGATTTTTATTTGTTACATTGAGGCGTGTTTGAGAGTATTTGGTGAGTTGGTGTTTAGCAGCTGCGATTGTGTTTATGAGGATGGAATTTTCCATAATCGATGTTTGATTGCACAAATTTGAAGAGTGCATATTTGATGAGTTTTTAAGAAGAAGTGTAGCATTTCTTTTCTATCAATTAAAACAAATTTTATTTTTGAAAAAGAATTACTCGATAAATGACACGTAATATAAGGGTAGAAAAGGGTGTTACATTAGTGGTATCAGATCGGAAGTTCGCCCGTCCACCAAGTTGTCCGGTCGTAGAGTCTTCTATTCCTAATCGTTGTTTGTGTTGTAGTGCGAGTTGGTTCTAACCAGGACCATTTGTATTATCCGTTATGTCTTCCGATGTGTGAACTCGAATAGAGTTGAATGTACTTTATTTGTTTGATTCTTGAAAGTCGTGAAACTAACTAGTTTAGTTGGTTAAATCTTCAAGGGGATGTGATGTGTTAGATGAACCCTTGATTTGTAAGGGGGAAGATTACCTTACTCATGGGTATAACAATGGTTGTGGGTAGAGGTGTTATCCTTAGACCCAATTCCATCTCTATTTTAGTATTTCTGACTTCCATATAAACTATAATGAAATTGTTGTGTGACAAAATAACGTTGATTTTGTCGTGATATTTTGTGCTCTCTGTTTATTGCTGAAATTACGAACGGATAGAATTATTAGAATTCTTGTTTTGTTAAGAGCCTTGAATTGATGTGGCGAATGATAACTTACAATTGTTTTATTCTTTTGGTGTTTAGAGATGTCAATATAAGGTGAAGTAGTGATTCATATTTTACAGCTATGAATTATAGTTAGAAATGTTGAAGGACCTATAATATGAATTGTGGTGTGCAAGCAAAACAGCCCCACACTAGTAAGGAAATTGATAGAAGGTCCAAATCATGCTATATATAGTTAAAGAGAAGTACTTGGGTGTGGTAATATTACTAGGATGTTATTTATTAGTATTAGTATTTGCTAATTGGACTAAGGTTGTAAAGGTATGCTTAACTTTATAGATATATGTTAGTATATTAATAAAAGAACTAGTGCAGGTGCAGAACGCTAGTAAATAAGTAAGTGACGGTTAAATATTATTCTTTTACATGGTGCTTGTTGTGGGAGTTCTTTGTGTTTGTGTTGCTGTGTTCTAAGTAATCTTGCTATTCTTTCTGGATTTTTGTAATCATATATGATAAGTTGATTAACCTGGTTTTGTAGCCCTCTCAGATGTAGCTGTTTGTTTGTCTCTGTATGTATTTTAGTGGAGTTTGAACCCATTGTGCATTTGTAGTATACTTGTTTAGCTTCCGTTATTCGAGTTTCCTTTTGGAGATGCTTTTCGTACAACTTGAGGGAGTTATTTTTGCAATAAAATGATGTATGTTAATTGATTGCTATACTGCATTTAATGTTTATGATTTATGATACTTTGAGATTGGAAAATAATGTGGAATAGAGGTTTAGGTGCAAATATAATAAGTGGATAATTTATAGTTGTAGTTGTCTTATTTTGAGTAGAATCTAGTATCATAAAAGTGATTTATATTTAAAATTAGAGATTATGGATTTGCCAAAGGAGTAGAATAATTTTTGGTCTGCAAGAAAACCGCCCCAATAAAGTGATGAGATTGAAAAATAATCCAAAGCAAGCTATGGTTAACAAGAAGGAATAGGGGGGAGTTAGTACCATGATTTCCCCAATTTTGTAAATCCATGTAAAGGCTGTAGGAGTATGCTAATCCTAGTTGGGATATGCTAGTATGGTCACATATAATAGCAGGTGTAGTAAGTGTGAGTATAATGATTTGGTCCAATACTTGAGCGATACCTAAGCGGAGTAGTGTGTAAGGATTAAGGTTGAATGGTAGGAAGATACATTTTTAGGAAGCCGGTTTGTTCGCATTGGCAATTAATTGTAGTATTTTGTTATCTAGCGAGACCTTATGCAGGTGGGACTTAGTTATTGAGAGAGCGTGTGAAAATGACCTTAGTCTTTTAGTGTGAATGCGTAAGCTGAAATTTCGTTAGCTACAGAGCGGTAATGTTTGGTTTCTAAGATAGCAAGATTGGATTAAATAGAGCGAGGTAAATTTTATAGATGAGAGAAGGAAAATTAAATTAAAGTAGGACAAGACGAATTTTATAAATAGGAGAATGCAAATATCACATGAGTTGATAGATTATATGTTGTTCTAGTTATATCGGGGCTCAAGTTTATGTATAAAGCGCTAAAGTTAGGCGTTAGGAATATTTTCCACGTGTTTTGAGTTGATTATAATTGATATCGTGCAAATAATTTGCCTTGATAAAATTATATGTTCTAATTCTTTTCAGAAAAGCTTAGTGAAATAACATGGTAATTATTTAGGAGTACACGCTAGTTTAATGAAAGTGACCATGATGCCTACATGTTAACCTTTCTAAGACATTAACTTTTATGATCGATATTTTTGCTTGTTTTGTGAGTTCTCACTGGATTAGTTTATAGTTGGGGGCTCGCATGAATTTGCCATGTGGTTAATTCAACACTATTACCTCGACTTTTACGAATTAGTGAAAGCGTAGTATAAAGTATAATAGGAATTATTACTGATAGCATGTTCTTGATTTCGCATTAACGTCGTATCTTTGAGTCTTTGTGTAGACTAACCTTGCTTTGGTGTTAAGATGTTTCATTGTCTTGACTACTAAGAGTGATCCTCGTTGGGGTACCCGATGACCCCGATTTGTGTTACGTGTCGTGTGGTGTGAGTGATTAGTTGAGCTTGTGAACTTTGATGTGAACGTTGTTGTTTATAACTGTTGAGTCCGATGAGGATGGCTTAGTAAATCTCTTGAGTTGAGTTTGTATGGTGAGTCAGTTTATCGGTTCTTGAGTTACCCGGCTGAAGAAGTAGGAGGGACGGCCGCCCAATCACTCACCGCCGGTAATCAATGAAATGATAATCAGCTGGATAGATAGCACTAGTTGTCTAGATGGCTGTAGTTTGTTAGCGGGAGGTTTAGTTTTGGTCGGTGAGTTTCGAGGACGAAACATTCTAAGTGGGGGAGAGTTGTAACGCTCCAAAGATTACTAGATATTTATTTAATAAATTGTTGGGGATTAGATTGTGGAAAAATATTAGAAATAAAAATACGGTATTTTTATACGCTATTGGTATTATAAGATTAATAATATTATATATTTATTCTATTTCTATTAAATGCTAGTGTGAGAGATATTATTTATTTAAGGAGTTATTTTGGTCTATTGAGGTGTTAAAATAATAGTTATAGTGATATTGGGCTCTAAAAGTATTTAAAAAAAGAGTTTTGAAATTTGTTTTACTTGCATACACCCTCTCACGGGTGCTAAGCGCACCCCACCAGCACCGAGTCACTTAAGCCCAAACGCGCAGAACAGCCCACTTAACGCGCGACCCAACCCGTAAACCGACCCGGTGCGCGTCTTCTTCTCCTTCGCAGAAGAAGCTGCGTGAACGCGCAGCGACTCAAAACCTCACGTTTCCAAACTTCCTTCCTCTAGAACTCATTCATTTGATCGCCGTTTGAGCCGAAATTTCACCACCCTTCTCGAAATCATCTCGCAAATCTGCTTTTCGACCTCCGTTTAGGCAAGCGAACGCATTCATAACCTTCAAACACCCCGGGCGAGCTGTTTATTGGCTTTTCCGGTCACCACGGTCTTCGTTTGGAGAAAGCGGACACCGTTTTTGGATTCCTCGCGTCGAAACCTTCGAGAAGCACTAGTCTTTTGTTCGTTTGGTGAAGTTGACGTCGGACCTATTTTCCGTGAGGCGTCATTCGGTCATTCTTAGCCGTGTTCCGTTCGTGTGTTCGTGAGTTCGTGTTCGTGTCTCATTCTTCATGATTTGGAGCTTACGTCAATAGAGGTAAGGGTGAGCGTTTCATTTAACATAATTGGGTATATGATGGGTGTTGTGGGGTTTCTTGACGTTGTTTGAGGATTGTTGATGTTGTCATGTGATTATCTATGATTGAGTATAATTGAGTATGTGGTTAGGTATAAATTGCGTATTGTGATGTGTTTTGTGGAGTTTCTTGATGTTGCTTGATGATTGTTGATGTTGTCATGTGTTTTAATATAAATTGCGTATGTGATGGGTGATTTTATGGGGTTAGAGTCGATTTAAATATATGGTGATGAGAGCGTGTGAATTGAGTAATTTGAGATGGAATTGAGACGTGAAGTATAGCGTGTTTTAGTAAATTGAGTCTTGGGGCTGCTGTATTTTTTTCATTATAGATGTGTTCTTTGTTTTTCGCAAATTAAAGTTGCTGTTTGGTTGTTTATAAAATAGAAAGGGTTGCTGTTTTACGAATATATAGTGCAGTTTTTTCAAAAATATAAGTTGCTGTTTTTGTCACTAAATTGGTGCTGTTTTTGTGAATATATAGTGCTGTTTTTCAAAAATATAAGTTGCTGTTTTTGTTACTAAAATTGATCTCGCTTTTTATGAATATATAGTGTTGTTTTTCAAAAATATAAGTTCTTTGTTTTGTTGCTAAATTGATGCTGTTTTTATGAATAAAAGTTCTTTGTTTTTCAAGAATAGGAGCTCTTTGTTTTCTTAATTAATATGTTCTTTGATTTACAAAATAATGAGGTGCGCTTTTTGAATTAAAATCTTCTTTCGCTTTATCGCCGTTTTGGCTCGAAAAATTCTCTTTGTTGGATTACCGTTACGCGCCTCAAAAAGTCATTTTCTCTAGTTTTGTTGTTTGGTCAAGGACCGAATTTTTCGAGTTTATTTTATGATTGAATTGCTTTGTAAGAGGTTATACTATTAGTGTACTCCTTGACTATGGCTAGACCGTGGTTTACCACTAAGGCGTAATTTCTTTCATCGTGTATTTACAAGGGCATTATCGAGAACCTTGCAAATGTGGCCAATGCGCATTGCAAGTGGTACCGATTATTCGAGTAATCCCATAGTCAATCGGGTTTACTATTTTATAATCCACAAAACTAAAAGCTAACCGTAATGTATATATATGCTTATGATGACGTGACTATATGATGTTGATGAATGTGTCGGTTCATGCTATGGGTGATTTTGATGATGTGTGATTTAAGATTTGATGTGAATGACGAATGCACTCTACGAGTGTTTTATGATGACATGCCTTGAGTGGTTATTTCCTTTATGATGATGATGATGAGTACTCCGGGTGAGTGTTGATTGAGTTGCACATGTGTTATAGAATTTCATGGCATGTGCATACTATGACTAATATTGATGATGTTATGCCTTGAGTGATTTTTCTTCTATGATGAAGATATGCCTTGAGTGGTTTTAAAGATGATATGGTACCATCATGCATATGCCCGCGTGTGGGTTGCATTTTCATACATAATCATAACTGTGAGTTGTTGCTGACGTGATTTGAGCTGGTGTTGTGTATTTATGATGTGGTGATGATGATGATACCTTGTGATTGTCTGTTCCCATCCCTCTATTATATATCTGATTATGTTCCATTGAAATTCTCACCCCTTCTGCTTGGAATGTTGCTCTATTGTGGCAACGCAGCTGCAGTACCATGAGTGAAGGACTTCTTTGCCTTATTCTTTTAGTTTTTTGGATGTATTGTTGTGTCGCTCTCTGATACTGTAACACCTAGGGGCGTGGAGTTGGATAATTTGTTTAATAGTTGTATACTGATTTTTATTTGTTACATTGAGACGTGTTTGAGAGTATTTGGTGAGTTGGTGTTTAGGCCGCTGCGATTGTGTTTATGAGGATGGAATTTTCCATAACTGATGTTTGATTGCACAAATTTGAAGAGTGCATATTTGATGAGTTTTTAAGGAAGCTGTAGCATTTCTTTTCTATCAATTAAAACAAATTTTATTTTTGAAAAAGAATTACTCTGATAAATGACACGTAATATAAGGGTAGAAAAGGGGTGTTACAAAAGGAAATTGCGAAAGGAGAGAAGAGAAAGGAGAAAGAAAATCGGCGCTAAACCCTAGAGAAAGGGAGAGAAGGCTTCGCACCAATCAAGAGAAGGAGAAGAAGGTCTTAGTTGCTGTAGTTCTTGTACGTGTCTTGGTGAGGATCACTTTCTACGGTGTAAAATAAGGTAAGGGGAGTCTCACTCTATAATAGAGGATATAATAGGTTGTATAGGAGTCATAGAGTCCCTATTTAGTGTAATTGATTGATTGGTTGAATTGTGTGGATGAAATTGATGTTTTGCATGCTCAAATCGATTTAGGGCTCAAGTTAGGGTTTTCCATATGTAATTTTCGTGATTTGTGATGTGTTTAATGATTGAGCATGAATTTGATTGTTATAATATGAAATTGCGAGTATTAGAGTGGTTATGGAGTGATTTGAGTTGGGAGAAAGTGGAGAATTTGGGAGTTTTGGGCTTGGGGCGCCAAATGGCTAGGATTCAGCGCCCTATGTCTTTATGTGATGAGGCTATGGTCTTTGTGTTGCTATTCGGGCGCCACTTTGCCGAGGAATTGGCGCTGAGTTCTGTTCATGAGTGGAATTGTGTGCGTGTGCAGTGTTCTTTGCTCGGGCGCCAAGTTCTTTGGGAAATGGCGCCCGAGTGCACCGCTTGAGAGTCTTTGGGAGGTGTGTTTCTGTGTGCAGGCGCCGGTTGCTAGGAATGTGGCGCCACTGTGCATCGCTCACGTGCACATAAGTGGGGTGTTTGAGTGGAACTTGATGTTCGTGCATATTTCACCGAGCCAAATTTTGTAATCACCGCCCAAACTTCATTTTAAACACTTTGGCTCGGGTAGTTTTGGTTTTGCACGTGTCAATTGGGATATGTCCTAGTGAACAATTACGTGGCGCTATATGTGTGCTTTATATAGGGTGGGTTAAGTGACACTTTGAGTTCTATACATATTTTATTGTGCCAACTTTTGCAATCACCGCCCAAAAACATTTTTAAACAATTTGGCTCGAGTGGTTTTCTGTTTTCATGTGTCATTTGAGAGATGTGCTAGAAGGCATTCTTTGTGGCGCTATAAGTGTGCGCCTAGGGGGTAGTTTTGGGTGAAACTTAGAGTTCTAAGCATAATTCACCGTGCCATATTTTGTATTTACACGCTTAAAAACATTTTTAAACCTTTCGGCTCGAGTGGTTTTTCTTTTACAAGTCTTTGTGTGTCCGGGTCGTGTAGGCGCCAAATGCAGTCTTTGCCAGGTGCCTAGGCGGCGCTCGTGTCTAGGTTTGTGTCCGAGTTTGTGTGCAGGATCGTCTTTGCCTGCAGGGGCGCCCGATTCTTTGGAAAAGTGGCGCGGTGGTGTGTGTTGCCACGAGGGGCGCCAGATTGCCGAAGTTCTGGCGCCTAGTCTTTGTGTTGCACTGCGGGCGCGAGAATGTGGGGAAAATGGCGCCTAGTCTTTGCTGGTGACTAAGTGAGTCTTTGTTTTGGTCCCTAGGGGACATTGTGGTCCCTAGGTGATTGTTTTGGTCCTAAATGGGGGTTTAGGTCCCTGAGTGAGATTAGTCCTCTAATTTTGAATAGTCCTCGGGACTTGAGTATAATGAGCTAGTAATTGAGATGATTGAGGATGCCATGGGGGCATGAGCCATGAGGGCTAGAGCCATGAGGGCTATAACCGAGATTAAATATGAGGTGAGAAAATAATATATAAATTGATATGGTGAATGTGCTTGTGTTGTGTTCATGGAGTCTCATGCATACATTCGGCTGCGGTCGCGACGTTATAAACTGATTGTGAGGCCGGAGGGCCAGGCCCGGGGGGGCCAGAGTCATGAGGACTCAATTTGATAATGAGACTGCCGGAGGGCAAATGGTACCACATGCATAACTACATTGCATACATTCACATGAACACATAAATATTATTGAGCGGTGATTGGTGTGATTGATTATGCTGTGAACTGTGACTGTATATATTGCCTATTATCACTTTTATTATATAGTTCGAGACTCACCCTTTCTGTTGTTGTTAACCACAGGTAGTCATGAGTGAGGGCTTGCTACCTTCACTACTCCCCGAGTCGGTCCGCTTCGATTACGTAGCACCTAGGGGTTGGGGTTATGAACTTTAGTTTGTTTTGTTTTGCTCATTGTTGAGCTTATGAGTATTGTTTTGAGGCTACTGAGCTAACTGTTGAGATTATGATTTGTATTCCGCTGCATGATATGAGTTATCCCACGTTTTTGTTATGGTGTTATGTATTGATACCTTTTTATGAGCTGAACCGACTGTTTGAGTGTTTTTAAGAGAGGTGTGTAACGCTCCATTTAATGAAAAATGATTTTATTACTCTGATTTTTGAATTAAACTGGGTCCTTATGCCAATGATGACAAGCTGCTGATTTACTGCTATGATAGTTTTCGGGGAAAGACTTGAGCATGGTCTCCGAAGCGGGAAGATTTCAAATCATCTCGGTAATGCAGGAAGCTCTGGTGGTTCAAACAATCAGAAGAAGTACCAGCCCCAGTTCCCGAAGAAGAGAGAAGGAGAAACTAATGTCATCTCAGGAGGAAATTCATCTTTTGGTACCCTCCACCACAAATCGTTTCCATTCATCGTTCTCGTGCCACCCAAGCAAAGGCGTTGTGATCCACAAGGCCCAAGGTTATCAGTTCAAGAAACGGACCAGTTTTGATCCAATCCCAATGACATATACTGAGTTGTTTGATTACTTAACTTGCAAGAACTTAGTCAACACTCGTTCAATGAAAGTTGTTCACCGCCATTTCCCCGGAGGTTACAATGCTAATGTTGCTGCAGTTTCCATGAAAACGGGGTTGGTCATACTGTGGAGGAGTGTAAAGCCTTCAAGCATGCGGTGCAAGACCTAATCGATGCCAATTGGATTTCATTCAAGCAAAATGGTCCAAGCATAACTGCAAACCCATTGCCGGGACACGAGAGGCCAACTACTAATGCCAGTAGAAGATTTTCTTGGGCAAGTAATAAGAAAGATTGCTAAAATCATGATGGATCAAGGATATAAGGTTGGGTCCGGCTTGGGAAAATCTGGACAAGGAATTCTTGCGCCCGTCCAGCTAAAAAGGAACAAGGACCGTTGCGGGTTGGGATACAATCCAAGTCTAGCCAAAATAAGGAAAATGGCAGAGGAAAGATGTGGCAGATGGTTGGCTGAGTCAAAAGGCCAAAATCCCTGGCCTCAGAGCATTCCTGTCTGTGACATCCGCTGGAGCTTTGTGAGTGCTGGTTTGCTTAATCACAACCAAATTGCTGCCATCTGTGGTGGGTCTGAAGCCGAAGAAGGTGGGTTTGGTCTGGTTCGTCGCTGTCTTGCCGGAAAAGAGGTGAAGAATGGGGAAGCTGCTGATTTCCCGTGACCTTTTAACTCAAAGTAATTAGTTGTAATGCAACCCTGTGGCTCTGCCCAAGGCCATAGGACAAGTTGTTAGGGGCACGCATGTTTTTATTTTCAGAACCATCATCATCAATAAAAACGTTGTTTTTGAATTTCCATCAATAAAAATCCTTTCTCTAGATTTCATGTGTCCTTTTTCCTGTTTCATTATTGTTTGCTTGTTTGTTTCGGTTTTCATTACGCTCGCGCGCCCGGCAAAAGCGGATCCACAAAGAATTGTCTCTCAAAATAACAGTGCTAGCAGTCCGCATTTTGACTTTGATTACCCTATCAATCAAGCTGAAGGGGATGTTGAGGAAGACTGGGAAACTCCTCCAGAACTCATGAGATTAATGAAACAAGAAGAGAGGGTTACTCGGCCTCACGGGGAATCCACTAAAGAGATCAACTTGGGTACATCTGAGAACAAGAAAGAGGTCAAAGTTGGTACCGCCATGGATGACGAAAATCGCATGAAGTTGGTTCATATGTTGCACGATTATGTGGATGTGTTTGCATGGTCCTATCAAGATATGCTTGGGTTGGACACCGACATTGTGGTACACACGCTACCAGTCAAGCCTGAATGTCTGCCTGTAAAACACCAGTTGAGAAGGATGAAGCCTGAGATGTCCCTCAAAATCAGAGGGGAAGTGAAGAAGCAGTTTGATCACGAGGTTCCTAGCGGTGGCCAAGTACATGATGGGTTGCCAATATTGCCCCAGTTCCGAAAAAGGATGGTGAAGTCAGAATGTGCGTCGACTACAGAGATCTGAATCGTGCTAGTCCCAAAAATGATTTTCTCCTTCAAAAAAAAAAAAAAGCAAATATATAGGAGTAAATAAATTATTGTCCTTGAGTTAATTTTTGAGAAAACGAGCAATCATGAGTTGAAATAAAGTTTGACCATTTTCCCATAATCTCGAAAAAAACTGTGCTACCCACTGTAAGCCAAAAAATCCAAAAATCACCCTAGACAAGGATCACCTCAAATATCAAAAAAGGTGCATCACTTTTATCAGCTCACCCGAGTGAAAGAAAAAAAATCAAAAAAAAATAAATCAAAAAAAAAAATCAAAAAAAGAAAAAAGGAAAAAAGGATTTAAAAAAAGAAAATCCCAAAAAAATACAAAAGAAATGTAAGTGGTGAGCTGATACATGTTACCACAAAGCACAAGAGATCCTTGTCCCAATAAACTGCAAATACTTCCCTTTGACCTCGGCATCCCACCCTCCACCAACCCTTACCGAGGAATAAAACTTCCAAACACCTCATCAAGCCAAATAACCATCATAAATCATCAAACGTCAACAAACGACGAATAAAAATCATCCTACCATTAGCTTCAAGCACTTCATTAAACCCAATCGCCCTTTCTCCACAAAAACCCATAATCTCCAAAAATCCATTCCGATCAATGATCGATTGCTTTTGTTTTCTCAGAGTTTTAGCTTTAGGACAAATAAGTTTATTTATTTAAATATGTTTGTCCAGAAAAGAAAAAAATCTCAAAAAAAAAAAGGAGCAAGAAAATCAAAAGGCTTGCACTCCAAGATTCATTCAAGTTACAATTATATCAAGGCAAAGTTTTAGAGATCACCAAGTGGGTTGAAGCTGCCTCATACTCCAGTATAACCAATTCAGTGGTTGCCAAATTTGTGAAGAAAGATCTGATAGCATCATAATTATTCTCCTTACCGCCTAAAGATGAATGGGGCAGTCAAAGCAGCCAACAAGAACATCAAGAAGATTGTGCAAAATATGGTGGTAACCTACAAGGATTGGCATGAGATGCTTCCCTTTGCTTTTGCATGGCTACCAAACTTCAGTACGCACTTCAACTGGGGCAAATCCCTTCTCTCTGGTATATGGGTCAGAAGCAGTCCTCCCCATTGAGGTTGAAATACCCTCCCTGCGGGTCTTGATGGAAACCAAGTTAGAAGAAGCAGAATGGGTTCAAGCCCGTCTGGATCAGCTAAACCTCATTGAAGAAAAAAGAATTGCAGCCTTGTGTCAAGGGCGGTTGTACCAACAGAGAATGAGAACGGCTTTCGACAAGAAAGTCCGACCCCGTGAATTCAAGCAAGGTGATCTGGTGCTTAAGAAGATCTTGCCTATCTAGACTGATCCCCGTGGGAAGTGGACTCCAAGCTACGATGGGCCATATGTTTTCAAAAAAGCCTTCTCTGGAGGAGCACTGATACTTACCAACATGGACGGCGGAGATCTCAAGGAACCCAGTCAATTCCGATCAAGTGAAGAAGTACTATGCCTGAAAGAAATAGACAAAAAAAAAGAGAAAGACAAGCCAAGTAAGAATTAGCTCGCTAGGTTGAAAACCCGAAAGGGCGACCTAGGCAAAATCAGAGCGACCCAGTGGATTGAAAACCCGCAAAGGGCGATCCAGGCAAAAATTAGGGTCAGAAAACTTGAGCATGAAAAGTAAAGAAAGGCATACAACTTCCCCGAATACTTGAATGAGGGAGTGATCAAGATCAAGGACACAGATGTTGGCACTGCTCCACAGAGACGGACAGTCAGAAATTAGCTTCTCTTTTGTTTTTCGTGTCTTTTTGTAGTTTAAAACTTTCAAATGTACTGAACAGTCGTCGTAACATTCTGTACGATCGGCTTCCACATCAATAAAGCTCAATTTTCTCATGTCTTGTTTGTTGTTATTTCTGCTTTTTCTGCTCAAAATAAACGTTTTATGATGATGGTGATCCTGAACTGTAAAACATGTGCATACATCATAGAGCATTACGAATCATTGCGAAATCTTTAAAAGTCACGGGAAACAAGCGATTTCCTAAAGAAAATTAATCTTACTAAGAAAGTTGCCCTCGCAGACCATTCCAGATGGCGAACCATAAAGCAAACTTGCGTCCGATTCATGAGCCCTGCAGTCTCCATCGGCTTCTCAGCCACGTGCCAGGAGTATCGGAAGTAGGTTGAACCAGTAAAAGAATAAGCCTTTGTCAAAAAAAGCGAAAACAAATGAACAGAAAAATCAAATGACCGGAAAAAAAAGAAAGCTGGTCAGAAAAGAATTTAGAAAAAAAGAAGAAAACAGTCTACTGCATGCATCATCACACCAAAATCATAACATTGCATGCACTCGCATAACATGCCCCTACATAACATGCATCCTCATCCCATGCATCATGCATTTGCATCTGCTAACAAGTGCAGGTACACATTATCAGAGAAAGTTTAAGAAGTGTCCTACTATTCCGCAGAGCGGCACTCACTAAAGCGGTGTAGTGTCATTGACTACCAGGAAGGTATTTAAAGAAAGGTCCGCTAGCACGGGCGGACACCCTAGATCGGTACAAAGGCACTAACCACCAACCGGATAAAGCGGAAGAAAGGTCCGCTGCCCGAGCAGACACTGGATCGGTGCGGAAGCGCGAGCGACTAAAGCAGATTCGTGAATCCTCAGACTGGCGTCCCTCCAAAGCGACTTCACCTCATATTCGAGCGGGACCTCACCTCAATAAGCCAAAGATTGGCCATCTCAATCGATCAATCAGCAGATTTGCAAATCCTTCGGGACTCACGTGTCCGCCGGGACCTATGCTTCCGCCGGATCCCGTCGTTATCGAGCACCGACGAATCATCAGACCCTAGAGTCCTTCAGTTTAGTTCAAATCAACAGTCCAAACAGCGACTTTGAACTCGACCTTCACCTCGCCAAGTCATCACGGAGCATGACGGATCGGCCCCCCAGACCTCGCGTCCTTCATTTCGCCAAGTCATCACGGAGCATGACGGATCGGCCCCCCAGACCTCGTGTCCTTCAGACTAGTTGTGTCGGCATTAAGCATAGCGTAAGTCCATCAAGGTAAAATGTATCAGTCCCCACAACTTGATACAGAACCTCAGGCCGCTCGAATAGGCTACCTTCAGAGCCCAAGTGTTCCTTCAGAGCCCAAGCGTTCCTTCAGAACCCAAGTGTTCCTTCAGAGCCCAAGTGTTCCTTCAGAGCCCAAGTGTTCCTTCAGAGCCCAAGTGTTCCTTCAGAACCCAAGTGTTCCTTCAGAGCCCAAGTGTTCCTTCAGAGCCCAAGTGTTCCTTCAGAGCCGCAAATGCTCCTTTAGAACCCAAGTGTTCCTTCAGAGCGGCGAGTACTCCTTCTTTACCGCGCTCGTTACCTGCCAGTGTCGGCTTATCAGAGGACGGTACCTTCTTTACTGTTTTATTTATCGCTTTATTTCTTACTGTTTATGCCACCCGAGGGTTGGCACCGATTTATTTCTTGTTTTTGCCGCTTGAGGGTTGGCACCAATTTATTTCCTGTTTTTGTTAGCTTACTGAGGGTTAGCACTTCATTCGTTACAGTAATTTCTGGCTGGCACCCGTTCACCCAAAAAAAAAAAAAAAAAAAAGGAAATTTCGGGTTTTTCCCTAAGTAGACCAAATCGGTATTTTAGAGTTAGAATGCACTTTTTGGATAAACTAGGGTTTTTCAAGTGCAAAAGGGTATTTTGGTCATTTTGCAAATAAGGGACAATTTCTCAGGATAAATCATTCAACATGCATTTTTGAGATATTAGAGATCATTCCTAGGGGGAAAAGTCATTTTTGAAGTAAAAATGTGCTTTGGGCACATAACTAGGGTTTTTTAGAGTGAAAGGGCATTTTGGTCATTTCACAATAAAAATGGTCTTTTGTCCCAAATCCCTAAACAATCACCAATGATTTATTTGAGGGATATTTGTGCTCCATTGTGATTATTTTTGTGCGCAAGTATTAAACTTTTTGGCTTGAAAACCTAGTTTTTAGGTAGAAGGGTAAAATGGTCATTTCCTTTGAAGTGGGGTAAATAAATCAATTTTGGGATTGATGAGATCATAAAATTCAGAGCCCAATCATTGAATCATAGGATTTGGCCCAAAATGGCATGAACTAAGAAGAATGATCTAGAAAAGGAATATTCTCTTTTGAAATATCTTGTGTGGTACAATAGTACAACTTGCAATTCCACTCACTCTCCCACTCTCCCATTGCTGCGCACATCAGCCCCAATCCACCCCATTTTCATTTATTTTTATTGTTTGCAAATTGTACTAAATCATGGCCTTCCATTTAAATGTGAGATACAATCCCCACCCTTCATTTGAATCAAAATGGCACTTGTGTAATAAGCTTTATGGAAAAATACAATTTTGTAAATGAGCTTATCCTTCACCCCACTCCTTATGCTGCGCATTTCAGCTCCTCTCTCTCCAATTTTGTGCTTTCTAATTGCCCTTGATCCATGTGATATTGCATCTTGACCATTGATTCAAAATTTACCTCAAATCCTATTGGTTTGCAAGAAGCACATTACCCTAATTACCCTTAAGTTTTCACTTCATATAAAACCCAAAAATAAGAGCCTCTCACACACACACTCTCATTTTTTACCCTAGCTAGCATTCTCTCCTCTCTTCCTCCTCCTCTTGGCCGAACCCTCTCCCTCTCCTCCTCCATTGATTTTTCAACTTTCATCCACCAAACCACCTCAAGTTCACTCTATATTCATACATCTTCTTCCTTCCATTCTTAGTTCCATTTTTACATCATCAAAGAGTTGATTTCCTTCAAGTTTGCGTGGCATTGTTGGTGATTTGTGAAGGGTTTTGTTGATTTATTCTTGATCTTCATTTCCTTACTCTTGTGTAGCTTTGATCTTGAGGTAAATATCTTATCTCTTGCATTTTTTTTAACTATTAGCATGTGAATCTTCCTTCTACTCCTCTTTCCTCTCTAAGAGGCTTAGAGGGCTCATTTCAAACACTATGTCAAGGACATTGGGAGCCTTGGGTGTTTGAAGTGAGCCCTTGGCCTTGAAGAGGGAGTTCTTGTGTTTTAACTACACATTTTGCATTTTTACACTCATCTTTTCCACTTTTTCATGAATAAAAACTTTCATGTATCACATGCATTTTCTTGTTCATATTGAAATTTGCAAGTTGGATTATTGGCTTGATTTATGGGTCTAGAAGTTTCAGTTTTAGGCTTTAAGAGTTAGGGTTTTTGCTTTCCTTTTACTCTTTGATTTTTGTGTAAATAAAATGCTTGATTTGCATAATGTGTTCCATGTGTTGATTATGAATTTAGGCATGAAATAACTTGTTGTTTCGCTCATATAAGATTTCGGCCTTAGAGGCCCTTTTTGATGCTCATCTTTGTGCTAAAATTGTGTTGCTTGATCTTGTGTAGATGAGTATAATTGTGTTAATATGTTTTTAACCTTTTTACCACTCATTCTCATTTTTACCTTACTACTCATTAATATTTTACCAAAAGTAAAAAAAACATGTTAACTTTTTACTTTACTATCTCATTAAATAATTACCATTCACCTCATGCATTTTTACTTTACTATGCATTAACTTTTTACTAAAAGTTTTACTACTTGTCTATTTGCAAAAATACCCAAAACATTTTCATATTTTGCATCTCATCATTTGTGTTTACATGTTCATGCACTCATATGAGCTTATATCTCTTGCATCTCTATATTCTCTTAAATGCTCATGCATTCATACACTTGTTTAACCATGCATTCAATAATGCTATGCTTTGCATTCCACAATTGTATGCTCATGCATTCATGCACTTGCCTAATCATGCATTTCAATAATTTTATACCTTACATTCTATAATTGTATATTCATGCATCTACATGCTTGCCTACTCATGTATGCAATTATTCATGGCTACTTGTAAATACTCTTTATGTTTGTCTTGCTTATGTTCTTATTGTTGCCTCGGTTTTGACTTGAAAAAGATTTGTAATGATTCTACTTCTTTTCAAACTCAAATTTAAATGTTTTCAAACAAAAACCCTAAGGCATTTTTCCTAAACAAATCATTGACCATCACTCGAAGCCATTGCTTGTTTGATCGTTAATGAGGAGTTATTAGTGATAGTCACTCGAAGCCTATGCTTGTTTGACTATTATGAAAGCTCCCACACATTAATTAAACAACAAAAACCAATTCAAATTTCCTAAATAACATGAGTTATTAGTGGTAACTATCACTAAGGTTCACCACCTTTTTCAAAACAATTTTCAAAAAAATAATAATACAATGTTGTCGCTTGTAATCACTCGAAGCCATTGCTTGTTTGATTACCGGTTCCAACTCTCTTTTCTTTCGAGTTAATACCGAATGCCACTCGAAGCCTTTGCTTGTTTGGTGTTCGCGAACACTCGAGTCTTATTTCAAAAATTTCAAACCCTAAATCCCTAAGCCGTTTTCAGACGCAAAATGAGAACTACGTAGCTATGATCCCTCGGCCAGTGAGGGTACGTAGGACCGGGTTCATGTCCCGTCAAGCATTATTTTCAAAAATCTTTGTTTTGTCTTGATTTTCAAAGATACCAAAAACATTCTCGTTTCCCGTTTTCAATAAAACAATCTCGCAAAAGAAAAGAAAAGAAGTAGAACTATGTATTTCAAATCAAACACTTCAAAACCACATCAAATTAATGGTTCCCTTTCGGTAGAAAAGGGCTGTGAAGTGCTAATACCTTCCCCATGCATAGCCGAGCCCCGAACCTACATCTCTAAGTTTTGAAAGACCACCCTCTTTTCAAAAGGTTTTTTTTCAATGTTTTTCCTAAAAATAAATATTGGTGGCGGCTCTACTATTTTCACGTTGTCAAACTGAAAAGTCCAAACCGGATTTTTCGGGGCGCAACAATGATGATGAGGTATTGAATCTTAAGTGTAACTATAGGTAGTAACCGAGGTGAATGGTGAAGAGGTGATGTTCCTTAGTGTAACTGTAAGTGGTAACTGAGGTAGAAGCCGAGGTGGATGATGACGAGGTGTAGCTGTCTAAGTGAAGTATCAAGGTGTAGATTATGTATGCCTAAGGGTAGCTATTTAAGTGAGTTGAGATGTAGGTATCTGTGTGCGAAGTGAAGCGAGAGTGTATTGGCGTGAAGTGAGAGGATCTGAGAGTTGAGGTGAAGTGGAGTGAGTGCGTGTTCGGGATGGTGTGCGCGTTGTGCTTGATGGGGCGTGTGCGTAGTACTTGGTGTGTGTAGCGTATTGTGTTTTTGGTAGGGGTGTGGGTCACGGTGAGGGGCACCAAGTGTGGCATGCCCTTGTGCCGTGAGGGTCTCGGTGTGGGCGCCAAATGTGGCGTGCCCCTTGCGCCAGGTCCGGCGTGTGTAGCCGAGGTGATGCGAGAGTGCCGAGGTGCGGGATGAGTGTCCGAGGAGTCTTTGTTCGACCCCAGTAGCATGGGGACGTTGCGCACGCAAGCGTGAGTGTTGTCTAGTGCCGAGAACGATTAAGTGGCTGAATGGTGTAGTCAGGTTTGGTCCCTAGGTGACGTTTTAGTCCTAGGTGACGTTGTGGTCCTCGTAGTGACTGTGTAGTCCAATACCTTTGGGGACAAAGTGTCCAATGGGTTGGACGCTAGCTGTAGAGCTAGGGAATGAGGTGTGGAGATGTCCAGTGAGTTGGACGCTAGCTATAGAGCTGTTGGCCGATGTAGAGACGTCGGCCTTAGCACAGAGAATGACGTATGTGTGTTGTTGGCCTTATGGCTACGAGTAGAGGAGTAATAAATGATGAAGTCCCTGATGGGCATTAAAATAAATGAAAATGGTGAATGCGAGAGGACTTGGTCCTAGAGGTGAGCAGAGGACTTAGGTCCTATTTATGCAGAAAGAAAATTTGCGGTCTAATTGGTGAGGTACTGAGATTGTGTTATGATTTAATTGAATGATGTATATGTTGAGTGTTATGCATTGTTCATGGTGTCGCATAAATCATAAGCATAATGGTGAAAGCAGAGGACTTCGGTCCTATGGTGAAAGCAGAGGACTTCGGTCCTAAGGTGATAGCAGAAGACTTCGGTCTTAATGGATCCATCATGCATATGCCCCTTGGTGTTTTGGAGTGCGCATCATGCATATTCTCATGCACATTGGTGTCTGTTGATGATTAGGAATTGGTGTGTCTTAACTTGGTGTGGTGTGTGGTTGGTTGAGTCGGAGTGTTTCTAGTTGTCTTTCTCTAGCATAATGTTTATCATACACTTTATTATTTATGAAAAGAGACTCACCCCTCTTTGCTTTATATGTTGCTTCTTATGTCGACAGCGTGCGGGTGATCTGAGTGAAGGTCCTTTCTTTCCTCGATCTAGTTGTGGCGTCTTGCTGTGACGTCGAGGCGGGAGCCGGGTAGTCTATTAGTTGTTTAAGATTAGTGTTGAAGCTGTAATAGATTGATGTATTAGAATTTGAGGGTTCGCCCATTTAAGTCGTGCTATGTATCACGCAATTTTATTTTATTAATGAAAAGTATTATTGGCTAAGTGAAAGTGATGTTTGATGAACGTAGCATTCCCTTGAGGATGTATCTTTGAAAAGGAAAACGATTTTTGAACTCTGATTTTTATTAATTAAATTAGTATTAAGTAGAAGGGGGTGTTACACAGTGTAGTGTACCGAGATGCAGTGTAGTGTGCCGAGGTGCAGTGTGAGTGTGCCGAGGAGTCTTTGTTTTGGCCTTGATGTAAGCGTGGAGTTCTTTGCGAGCGCAAGCGTGTGAGTCTTTGTTTGGTGCAGAGTACGTTTAAGTGGCTGAATGGTGAAGCCAGTTTGGTCCTTAGGTGACGGTGTAGTCCTTATGTGACGATTTGATCTCTTGTTGATCTCCAACCGAGAGTTTGTTGTAGATTTTGTCTAGTGGGTTGCAGCTGATGATTGTAGCATTGCTTGTAGTTGCTTGTGACTGTTGTTTGTATTAAGTGAGGTATGTGTGATTAGAAGAGCATTTTAACGACGTCAAAGGAGTAGGAGTCGTGACGACCTGTGTGCAGAGTTCAAAATCCAGCATCATAATTATTCTCCTTACCGCCCAAAGATGAATGGGGCAGTCAAAGCAGCCAACAAGAACATCAAGAAGATTGTGCAAAATATGGTGGTAACCTACAAGGATTGGCATGAGATGCTTCCCTTTGCTTTGCATGGCTCACGAACTTGATGCGCGCACTTGGTAGGGCAAATCCGCTCTCTACGGTATATGGGTCGAAGCAGTCCTCCCATTGAGGTTGAAATACCCTCCTGCGGGTCTTGATGGAAACCAAGTTAGAAGAAGCGAGAATGGGTTCAAGCCCGTGCGGATCGGCTAAACCTCATTGAAGAAAAAGAATTGCGGCCTTGTGTCAAGCGAGGCGGTTGTACCAACAGAGAATGAGAAGCGGCTTTCGACAAGAAAGTCCGACCCCGTGAATTCAAGCAAGGTGATCTGGTGCTTAAGAAGATCTTGCCTATCTAGACTGATCCACGTGGGAAGTGGACTCCAAGCTACGATGGGCCATATGTTGTCAAAAAAGCCTTCTCTGGAGGAGCACTGATACTTACCAACATGGACGGCGGAGATCTCAAGGAACCCAGTCAATTCCGTTCAAGTGAAGAAGAACTATGCACGAAAGAAATAGACAAAAAAAAAAGAAAGACAAGCCAAGTAAGAATTAGCTCGCTAGGTTGAAAACCCGAAAGAAGCGACCTAGGCAAAATCGGAGCGACCGGTGGATTGAAAACCCGCAAAGGGCGATCCAGGCAAAAATTAGGGTCAGAAAACTTGAGCATGAAAAGTAAAGAAAGGCATACAACTTCCCCGAATACTTGAATGAGGGAGTGATCAAGATCAAGGACACAGATGTTGGCACTGCTCCACAGAGACGGACAGTCAGAAATTAGCTTCTCTTTTGTTTTTCGTGTCTTTTTGTAGTTTAAAACTTTCAAATGTACTGAACAGTTGTCGTAACATTCTGTACGATCGGCTTCCACATCAATAAAGCTCAATTTTCTCATGTCTTGTTTGTTGTTATTTCTGCTTTTTCTGCTCAAAATAAACGTTTTATGATGATTGTGATCCTGAACTGTAAAACATGTGCATAATTAGTAATTAAAAAAGAATTACAATATACAATCAATCATGTGTAATCCGATAAATGAATTACATAAGAGTTCACAGTCCGATTCTTGATGACTATGTACAACTTAAATTACTTATCTATGGTTCATAGCCCAATTCTTGATGGCTATGCACTATCCTCTTTATTAATCTCTTGTGACATGTCACCAAGAACCTAAAGAAGCTTGAGTGACAAAATCACAATATACGCATTTAAAAGTTTTATCAATTCTAGCACATCACCAACAACACATAAGGAAGCATGGGTGAACCCCAACATAGCCAATAAGTACACAACTCTTAAAGGCGGATAGCTTTAATTTTAACATGGGGGCCTTGGACCAGGCCGTATGACTTCCCTCTCCTAGTGTACTAAACGCATGGAGGTCGTCACCTCAATTCGATATTTCTTATATATCGTAAAACGTGGACCGGTTTAGATGAACATAATCATCCCGAGCCAATTATAAATTAAGAAATGGAACATTTTGTTCAATTCACTTCCCAAAACATATGTCCTCACACGAGACTCTAAGTTTCCGAAATATTCGTAACATTAACCGGTTAATTCAAAACCACTTTGAACATGTATCAAAATTTCTAACGAAAATTCGGCAGAGTTTCCTCTGAAATATGGACATCCCAAAAAAATCCATTTACCTGTATAACCAGTCCAGACATCAATTTTGTTCAAAAATCATTAATTCCCGCACATATACAAAATTTACGGTTTTCCAAAAGATTTGTAAATTCAACTAACACAGACCCACAACCGAAAACCATATTCAAACATAACAATAGTATCAATATAAGATATGAGTGGTTAGGAAAAGGATTTGAAAGAAGTTTGAAGCGAGCGGAGCGTCAAAGCGAAACATTGGATATTGGGGACATAGGAACTTCTCAACTTAGGTGCCCAACTCGATTCGTTTTAGTATTCGATCGATTCCAAACCACATTTCGATCCTAATCAACCACGCACCTGCAACATACACATATTCCAGTTCAAAGATAACAATTAAACAATCAAATCTTTATGGTTTCGTTCTAAATTTCAAACAAACATAATTTCTCAAAATAGCGTTTTTGACTCGAAAATTCACGAAACTCCAAATTTCGAAAACCGTTCAAACATAATACATAAACAACATTTTAAAATTCCCTAAACGTGAGTAAAACTCACCTAGCGTGATGAAAATCACGAAACTCTGAGACTCTCCGAAGCTCGATCGACCCGTAACACACGAACACGCTCCGGATTCGTTCCAAAAGCTCCAAAACCGAACCCAACCCCTCAACAACGAATCCATCAACTGAACCTCCTCAAACTCACTCCCAATCAACAATGTAGCTTCAGAACTTGGTTCTACAACTCTCCTCAAGTTGAAACAACTTAAGCAGAAAAATTTGTGGATGAAGATGTAAAACAGTTTCTGCACATTAGACAGCAACCCTTCTTCTTCTAGCTCTCTAAACCCACAAGTCCTTAGCTTCAAGAACCCTCACTATGACTTCAATATAGAAGCTTGCAATGCCCTCTAGCTACCTTCAAGTTTTCAACTTCTAAATCCACTCCATTAGGTGACAAGCAACCCCCAAAGATGGCATCACAACAATAAATTTCTACAGGGCAGATTTAAATCTCTATTTCCTAGCCTTTACATCCAATAAAATTGGGCTTGCAAACGGCAAATCAAAGCTTGAAACTCTAGCTTGACATGCCCTCTTTGAATCCCTCAAGCTCCTTTGCCAAATTTCACAAGAAAACTATCAATACCCAAAGTATTTAAGGTGCTCAAACATTCAATTCTTTGCCCAGAAATTTTTGATTGAAACCACCTCAACTTTCAACACTTCAAGATCCTTCATACCCACAAATTTAAGCTCCATTATCTCAATGTTTTTCTCCCTCTTTGATATTCTGAAATCCCACTAACCCTAGCTTTTGAAACTCCAATTTCTTATCGAACCTTATCAATCAAAACTCCAAAGGTTGCATCTCAACACTGTTTTTATTTCTTTCTTTTCTATCTTTTTATTCCACACAAGTGAGGAATGAGAGAGTGTTTGGATATTTTTGGGTCTTGGATCTCATTTAGTGTGAGTGGTATAAAGACTAAAATACCCCTAGTGTTCTAATTTCCACTCAATTATGTATTTAAATTATATACTCAAAGCAATTATAAATTGCTTCCGTGACAACCTCACATCCGTGACTTGATTTATTACCTACTCGAGTAATAAATCACTCGTTAATTTCTTAATTCGAAATTAACGAAATTAGGGATGTTACACTGAGCACCTCGGGTGGTACCTACAATGACACTCCGACGCTCAAGTCAGTGTAGGTCGCTCGGGCAGGGTAACACTAGGTATCGATTACGTACCTGAAGCCATATGCGAATGGCATATATATACTGTAGAGTCCCGACCGTTGTGCGAAAATTTCGGGCGGTTGGCGCAAAGTGCGCTCCAAGCAACCGAGCTTGGGCCGGTTATGCTGATATGGGTCGACGGCCCAAATGCTATTGGAACCTGCTTGGTTTCTTGATACACCCCGAGCGGTTGCCCCCGAGCCTAGGGCGGCAAGAGCGGTGAGGCTTGAATCGTACCCAGGGGTTAAGGCACATTTTGATGGACCTTTAGCTAGTGAAACGGTCGCGGCCGCTCGCTCTTGATGAGGCGGTCTCGACCGCCTGCCAACCATCGACCGTGCTGACACGACAGGTAGCTTTTGCTGACATTTATGACACGACGTTTGGTGATCCCGAGGTCATTCAATGACAGCTTTCAATGTGAAGGTGAAACGTTGCTATAAATACACCTTTGATAGGAACTATTCCTCACGTTACTCCGAATTGCTTTGCCGCCGACTTGCCTTTGAAATAACTCCCTTTGCCGGGCATTCTAGATTTCTCGACTGGTCTCAAACATTTTTAAGGTATGGATCTTTAATTTCTATAGTTTCTCTTGATTTCAAAATTCCACGCCTTGTGATAGGGGTTGTCAGGTCCGGGGACGACCAAGTCGCCCCCTCTCATGAGTGCTTGCTCGGCCAGGCGACTCGATCCCCTCTTCACAGGTACCAGTATATGCCACGGTTGAAACAAACCGCTCGTATCCCGGGGGGCCCTTCACATTCTTTTGCTGAACATATGACGAGGCCATTTGAGGCCGCTTCTCACAAAAAGACCCGGTGTCGTCTTGGCGAGTACAAGCTCAAGTTCTAGCTCTTCCAGCGGCTCAGGCGTGTGCTCTGCGGTTCGGCACCGGCCGGGTTCTCTACCACCCCACCCTCATCACCCGCTTACGACTCAGGAGGGGATATGGACGTGGATAATGATGAAGTACAGGAACTTGCTCCAGCCACTAAAGAAGCGTCGGCCAATGAGGAGGCCGGTCGAGATCAAGCTGCAGTCGATCAGAATGTCGATCGCCCTGCTGAAAGCTCCTCTAGTCGGGTAAATGCTGAGGAGAGCCTTTGGAAGGAGAAGACGTCTTACCGGATCTAGCTCGGGACCGGTCTGACATGTCCTGGGTATCTGAAACCCTTCGCTCCAACAGGAGTATAATCACACTCGGCCACTCGGCGCTGCCCGGTCTACAATGCTCCTTCAACCACCTACCGGGCTGGAGGGTGAGAGGTATGAAGGACGGAGAAGACATTGCGACTTATTCTGAAAATCTGATGTTCACGATGCATCAGATCGTGTTTGAGAGGATGAACATCGTTCCACCCTTTACAGAGTTCCAGCGCAATGTCCTGCGCTACATTGGGGTCGCCCCATCTCAATTGCACCCGAACGCATGGGCGTTTTTGAAGACTTTTGAGGTACTTCTAACCCGGCTTGGTAGGCCGGTTTCGATGCAATTATTTTTCACCATTTTCGAGCTAAGCTGGCTAAGAGAGAAAGCCAATAAGGAGAAGAGGGAGCAGGTCTCCTTTAAAACTCAGAAGACTCAACATCGGTATTTCAAGGCGTTTCAGGAGTCATTGGGCGCTGCATGGAAGAGCCTATAGCTGAGACCAACCCTGATGGGACGGTCGGTGAACCTTTCTTTCCCATTATGTGGAATGAGGCTCACTTCTTCAGGCGGCCTGGTGATTACATCTATACCACCAAGGACTTGGGCGCAGTCGACCTGGAATCTCTGCACATGATTAAGACGCTATCGAGCCTTATTCCCCAGACCCTAAAGGCGACATACCTTGCCGTCCTTTTACTCTACTGGTGGGCCGTGCTCTCGAAGCCGAGATTGGTTCGCTTTCAAACTTATCTTTTTATTTTGGCTGTTGATCGTTTCATCTAACCCTTGACTCGTTCTATTTTGCAGGAAGAATGGCAGGAAAATCTTGGGACGAGTTAGAAAAAGTCTTGAAACCCTCTTCAATTCCTGGTGCTTCTCGGCCGCCTCCACACGTGGTCGACTTGGAAGGGACCTCCAAAGTGCCACAGAGCCCTAGGAGCCAAGGGAAGAAATCAGCTTCCAAAGTTCGGTCGCCCCACGCGGGGCGCTCGTTCCCCCAGAGGAGCGGGGTTCTCGGCGGGTCGCGAAATTCTGATGGGGATATTACGGTTCTCGACCCAGGGCTTGGGGCTGGCCGACTTTGAGCAATTCAAGAAGGAGCCAATGATAGTTTGCGCTTCCCTGTGCATGGGCGTTGGTAAAGCCATGCAGGAGATGTCTAACGAACTTCAAGGTATTTTAAATTTCTGGTCCGTCTCGCTTTTGCTTACAATCGGTCGATCGACTAACCTTTACTGTCTTTACTTGCAAATGCTCGGGGTGAAAAGGACAACATACTGGCCGATCTTGATGAGGTAAATAAGAAATTTGGAGAAGGCGGTCAAGTCAAGAAAGAAGCGTTGCGGCGGGCCGAGGATGACACGCCAAGTTAGTCAAGAAGAACAAACGACTTCTTTGCTCGGATGAAGAACACGAAGAATGAAGGCGATGCTCTTGAGAAGGAAAAGGCCGATCACGGATGCCGAGAGGGCCGAGCTGGAGGCTCAGGTGCAGAAGGTGGTCGGGCTTGCTAGGGATGCGGCTTCGACCAGTGCAGAGCGCACTTGACCAGTGCGCGGTCTTTGAACTCGACACGAGCATCAATTTTGATGAAAGCATGATAAAGCCCGAGCACTGCGTAGAGAACAACCAGATCGTGTTGCCTGAGGAGTTTGACGACCAAGGCAACACCATTAAGCTTCGCTTCGGTTACGTTACGAAGCCGCTGCGGCGGTGTAATTCTTGTAATCCTTTGACTAGCCTTTGGGCATAACAATCTTTCAGCCTGCCTTCGAGCAGTTAATATTTTGGGCGCTCGGTTTCGGCCGGGCGTCCTTGGTTTGTAATGACATTTTTCATTTCAATTATTTCGCTTGTTTGTGTTTACTTATTTGTTTCGTTCACACTTTTCTAAGTTTTACGAACTTTTAGGCCGGTCATGGGCCGTTGTTTTAGGGGCCTTACGAAGGCTCTCGTTTTAGGTCGATCGACGACCAGTTCGTGCCTTTTCGAAAGCACTCCTTATGGACCGCTCGGCGGTGTTTAACAGTGGCACCTGGTCGCCTCGGCGACCTTCGTTTGGGCCAACTCGGTGGCGCTGAGTTTGGGCCATTTCGATGGCACTCGATTGGGCCATTTCGATGGCACTCGATCGGGCCATTTCGATGGCACTTGATTAGGCCATTTCGTTGGCACTCGATTGGGCCATTTCGATGGCGCTCGATTGGGCATTTCGATGGCGCTCGATTGGGCCATTTCGATGGCGCTCGATTGGGCCATTTCGATGGCACGTTGCATTCGTTTGACAACTCCTCGGTCGCTCTTCTGCCACGGGCATGTTGACCGGACATACATTCTTTGCGAGAAAGTAAAGTACAAAGCAAATTTCAAAGGTCAGGCCTCAGTAAAAAACCCAGTGGGAAAAAGAGCGTATGCCTGTCTTTCATTCATTGGTAGGTCGTTCATTAAATTTAAACATAATATTTTCTAAGTTTGTCAGCATTCCATGTTCTGGGGATAGTCGCCCCTTCCATGGTCTCCAGCTCGTATTCCCCCTTGCCGGTCTTCTTAACGACCCTATATGGACCTTCCCAATTAGGTGCTAGCTTTCCCTGGCGGGCATTCTTGTTTCCTACGTCTGCGCGCCTCAGAACGAGCTTGCCGATCGAGAAATCCCTCTTTTGAACACGAGTGTTATACCTAGCTACGACCTTCTGCTTGATCATTGGCCCTCCTTAGGAAGAAGCTGAGGTCCTGATAGTGATTCAGTGTGAATTCTTCTACGAACCTATGGTCCGGTCGAATACCACGCTTGAGGTACTTCAGCTTATTCTTATCAGATAAGTCACGAACAGTCTCGGCCTCAGCGTTGAATCGGTCGATGTACTGCCTTAGAGTCTCATTATCTCCTTGAACGACCGTGTCAAAGTGCTCTTCATACCGGTATTGGCAGCGGTTGGCTGTATAGTGGGCTAAGAAAATTCTGATAAGGCCCTCCCGTGAAGAGATAGTGTTGGGTCGAAGTGATTCCCACCACTCTAATGCTCGGTCGTCCAACGACTGAGGGAAAAGCCTGCATTTCATCGTCGACCCCAGCTCTCTATAGCTGCAATAATTATTGAAATAGCGGACATGCTTGTCCGGATCACCACGGCCATCAAACTTATTTAGATTGGGCGGCTTTCTCAAGTCTCTTGGAATTCTGTAGCGCCTGATTTCTCTGGAAAATGGGCCATGGCCGTTCTGTATGTCGTTCGACCCAAAGGGCTGCATAGTGAGGCACGCCTCGTTGCCGGTCATTCCATAGAAGCCTCCAGGTTGGCCAAAAGGTGGAAGCTGAGGGGGGTGTCTTTTGGGTCGCTCGCTGTGACCCCTTCTCGGTCGCTGCGAGACGTCCCTAATTTCTCCATTTTCGATAGTCTTCAAACTCTTCACGAGAATCCCAAGATCTACTTCTCGACCGACGCGAACCGGACGACTCATAAGAGGAGTATCACGGTGGGTGGCGACCAAGTTCGGGGCGGTATTTGGAATCCTCGTATTCATCATAAGAGAGGAGCGGCGTCTGCGTCACGTTCTGCAGAGGCGACTGTGTTCCCCGATTCGTCGTCTTAGAGGATCGGTGGGTAGTACTTCCTCGCGAGTAATGCTCCTTCGAGGAGGCGATCGGTGTCTGCGTCTTTGGGCGGCGTAAAGCGAAGGTTCTCCGTCTTTTCGCATATTTGGCGGTCGAATTGACCTCTTTCATAACGGGAGATCGGCTCGTCTCTATCTGCGATGAGTGGTTCTTGTTCTGCGAGAAACTGTAGAAACGGCTTTGAGTGATGTGCTCGGGCAATGGTTCTTCAATCCACCGCCCGATCGGCTCGGCGGGAGTTGGTGAGAGCGGGTGGTTGAACCTGCTCTAGGATCGGTCCGCGACCGCCGTGTACTAAAGGCTCTTGGCGCGGATTTCCTTGAGATTCGTGAACGGTGACGGCTACGCCCTCCGGGGAGTGCATTCTTTGCGGATGATCTTTGCCGGAGGGTTGAGTCGAAAGAGGCCAGCGTGCGGGGGCCGATCGCGTGGAGCCATGAATGAAGTAGGATAGCGCTCGGGCCTCCCACTGTGGTCGCCAATTGATCGTACCTTAGACCAATGAAGTGTTGTAGTCGTTCGCTGTATTGGCCGGTCGTTGAGTAAGGGAAAGGACCGGTCTTGGCTTCACGCTGAGCACCTCGGGTGGTACCTTCAATGACACTCCGACGCTCAAGTAAGTGTAGGTCGCTCGGGCAGGGTAACACTAGGTATCGATTACGTACCTGAAGCCATATGCGAATGGCATATATATACTGTAGAGTCCCGACCGTTGTGCGAAAATTTCGGGCGGTTGGCGCAAAGTGCGCTCCAAGCAACCGAGCTTGGGCCGGTTATGCTGATATGGGCCGACAGCCCAAATGCTATTGGAACCTGCTGGTTTTACTGATACACCCCGGAACAATAATATTTATCATATATCCTATTATATGTGTTAGAGACTCACCTTTCTGCTTTTATGTTGCTTCTTATGTCGGCAACGTGCAGGTGATCCTGAGTGAAAGTAGTCCTCATACCTTCTCCTACTCGGTTATGGCGTCTTGCTCTGATGTGTAGCACTGGGGGGCCGAGTAGTCTATTAGTGTTTTAATTTAAGTTGTTGAATTGTAACTTGGTGGTGTATTTGAATATGTTTATTTCTGCTGCGTGGTAATTTTGTAGACTGTTATGTCCTTAAACCGATGTGGTTGGGACTTCGTCCCTTTGACCGTGGTGCTATATATCTCGTTGTTGTTTGTTGTATTGCGCCATTGATGTTTGTTGGTTTTTCTTGAAGTAAATGTAGCACTCTCTTGTGGGTGGTTTTCGAAAACTCTGATTTTAATAATTAAATATTAGTCTATTAGAAGGGGGTGTTACACAACCCATCAATTTATATAATTAATGTTATTATTTTGTGCAATTTAGTGTTTTGTGTATTTTGTAGAAAAACAGGACAACAGAGCAGCCAGTGTGGCCACACTTGATGCAGGCACACTGCCCACTCTGGAGTTCATATCTTAGCATTATAAAAGACTTGGATGACAATGTTCACTTGCCAAGAGGCTGGTGAAGATGAAGAAGATAATGATAGTGATGTTATGGAAACAACTGCAAGGAAGAAGTAATCACTGAAGAGCCTGATAAAAAAGAAGGCCAAGTCAGTTCTGAGCGTGAGAAGCAAGGAGAAGCTGCCATCAAAGCAGCTAGTGTGCCCACAACTAGTGCAGAAACAATAAAGAAGCAATCCAAGGTGATGGAAACCAGCCCTGCAGCAACAATCCATGAAGTGCTAAAGGCTTTGAATGCAAAGAAGGAGATGCTAGGCTACAAAAGGAAATCAATGAAGCCAACTCCAACAAAGAAAATGTGGACCATGAGTTCACTCTATGGTGTCTGTGGTCAGGAGCGACTTACGGTGAGAAGGACACTCCCACAGAAGGTGACAAAGAAACTGAGGAAGAAGTAACCAGAGGAACCTGAACAACAAGCTGAACAAACTCCAGTGCGGAGTGGTGTGCCTACACCTGAAGTTCCTGCACTGGATACACCTTGTCATACCCTTATTTTGTCCGGCTTGGGTCAAAACTCTAATTTTCCACAAAAAAAAATAATTTGTGAAGTGTGGCATCCTTTTGAAGAGTGTTAGGAGCATTTTGCATGCATTCTTGGGTTTCAAAAGTCATTCTAGGGTTTTTAGGGTCATTTTTAGAGTGAAAATGCATTTTTGAGCAAAAAATAGGTTTTTAGGGCAAAAGGGTATTTTGGTCAATTTTCACAAAAGGATAATTTCTCGTCAAAAATCATTGTGCAATTTTAGAGAAGTTTATTTGAGGCAAAATATTTTCGGTCATGCATATATGTGGCGCATGCATAGTAAAAAAATTCAAATTCAAAAAGGCATCAAAAATGAATATTCTACAAAATTGCAAGGTGAGATTTTTATGATATTTTTGGTCATGGTGATCTCATAAAATGGCATATTCATAAGATTACTAGTATGTGGCCTAAATGGGGTGTATTTTTGTGCAATTATCCTAAGAGGAATAATAAAAAAAAAAAAAAAGAGATAATGGAAGGTTCATGAAGGAGACAAATAGTACAATTGTCAACTAGCAATTTGTACCCTTTCCACTCCTCATGAGCTGCACATAACCAGCCCATTATCCCTCCATTTTTGATTTATTTTCATTACTTGCAAAGTGTATCTCAATCACGACTCTCCATTCAAATTAAGATGCAAATCTCCACCATTCATTCATAGTTAATGGCAATCTTGTGATATGAAATTGTGGGGAAACATTTTTGGAAATTCACACCCTCTCCACTCCCCTCATGAGCTGCACATTCACTCCCTCATTTGTGCTTTCTCAATGTCCATGTGATCATCAATCCCAGCCTTTGATTCAAAATTAAGGTCCAATCCTAGAGCACAACTAGAATGCAAGGACCAAAACACCCTCAACCCTAATTGCATTCTATAAGTAGCTTGTTAAGCCCATCTCGCACAATCTTTGGCCTCTCATTTTCTCACTCACACAACCCTCACACAACTCTCCCTTCTCCATTTCCTCTCCTTTGGCCAAATACTCCTACCCCCAATTCCTCCTCCATTCTTCTTCAATTCACTCCCATTTTCTAACTCAAACCCACTCCTACTTCACATATCATCCTCCTCTTCTACTAAAATCTAATTGTTCATCATCTAATCTCAAAAATCAAGGCAAGGTGCGCAAGTTTCATTGTAGTTTGTTGAGGATTTAGTTGATTTGTGGTCTTGTTCTTCATATTACTCATTTCCTAGCTTGGATTCAAGGTAAAACTTCAAAACCCTTGCATCTTCTTCATTTTTGCATAATCTCTCTTCTCCTCATCTCAACTCCTACATATATTGTTGTTGTTGCTTTGAGGAGCCATCTCAAACACTATTGACAAGCACTTAGGGAGGCTTGGGTGTTTAAGGTGGCTCCTTGGCTTTGAAGGAGTTGTTCTTGTGTTTTCTTGCATTTTCTTGTATTTTAAATCTTGTTTGCATAATTTTCATCAAATGAAAACCCATTCTCATACCCCATTTGCTTGGCCATGAACTCTATTTTAGGGTTCTTGTGTGTTCTTGTTCATTTTATGATTTGGGGTTGAATAATTGTTGATCTTGGGCCATACATAGCCTCGGGTTTGGGCAAGAAAAATAGGGTTCATGTTGGCTTTGAAGGAGTTGTTCTTGTGTTTTCTTGCATTTTTTTGTATTTTAAATCTTGTTTGCATAATTTTCATCAAATGAAAACCCATTCTCATACCCCATTTGCTTCGGCCATGAACTCTATTTTAGGGTTCTTGTGTGTTCTTGTTTATTTTATGATTTGGGGTTGAATAATTGTTGATCTTGGGCCATACATAGCCTCGGGTTTGGGCAAGAAAAATAGGGTTCATGTTGCTTGTTTTGTTTTCTTTGATTTTGTGTGAATAAATGCATGATTTGGTTGATGTTTGTCTTAGGAACTTGCATGATAGATTAGGTCATTTTCTCTTGTGTCGTTTTGTGTGTTAAGTTGTCAATTTTGCATGAAATAAGTTGATGATTCCATGCTTGCTTGCATTCGGCCATGCCTAGGGTTTCTACCCCTTTGATTGCTTGAAGATTGTCATTTTGATTGTGGTTGAGTAAATGCAAGTTGTGTCATTGTGTTTTTAACATTTTACCATTTCATTAACTTTTTACTTTTACCATCTCATTCACTTTCTACCACCCATTTCATTCACTTTTTATCACTTTGAATCATGAATCATTTACCTAAAAACCCAAAGACATTTCGCATACTTCATGCATCCTCTTACTTATTCTTTTACATTCATTTACATATTCACATGTTCATACATACTCAAATGTTCATACCTTGCACAATAACTATGCTCATGCATTCATAGTCTTGTATGCTCAATCATTCATTCATGCATAGTCTTGTATGCTTATTCATTCATGCATAGTCTTGTATGCTCATGCATTTGCATATTTGCCTAATCATGAACATCATTGCTTGCATGTTCATTCATCTAACCTAGATCATGCTATGCCTATAATCAATTGTATTCTCTCGTTCATGATGCCATTTAAATGTCTTGATTTAATTGTGTGCAATTCCTCCCCCATGCATATACTCTTATATGAAGACGTAAGCCTACTTACTTGTTGTAGCATAGAGTCATTAAGATAAATGCATACCCTTTGAGATTGTTGCCTGTCCCGTAGCAATTCTCACACACACGCACAATTGTTTTGAGAACTTTATCTTGCATCTTTGACAATTAAATCTCTTGATTGTATTGGCATGCTTAATCTTAGTTGATGATCAACATGTTCATGATTGCTTGATTAGTTGATTATGTTTGAACTTCATTCATTCATTTTGCATTTGGTTATGGACTTGGAATTTGGTTGAAATTGTTCTACTTTGTTTTTTCCAAAACTCATTCCCAAAACCCTTCTTCAAAACTCCAATAAGACCAAATTTTCATCAATTATAACTCGCGCCGTTGCTTAGTTTGTTTGTTGGTGATGATTTCATTTTCAAAAGGAGTTAGTAGTGAGGCCACTCTAAGCCGTTGTTGCTTGGGTCTTCACAAAAGCTCAACCTTTTTTTCAAAAAAAACATTTTCTTCCTCAAGTAAACCAATTGTCATTGATGATTACTCGCGCCATTTCCGTTTGATTGTTAATGATGATTTTTCCGAGAGTTAGTAGTGTGGCCACTCTAAGCCGTTGTTGTTTGTTTGAGTCGCCATGAGCGCTCGACCTCTTTTCGAAAACATTTTCTTCGTTAAAAAAACCAATTGTCATTGATGATCACTCGCGCGCGTTGCCGTTTGATCGTTAATGAGCGATTTCATTTTCCAAAGAGTTAGTAGTACGACCACTCTAAAGCCGTTGTTGTTTGGTGCGTCACAAGCGCTTCGCCCAATTGTGAAAAACTCTCAAACCATTCTCAAAAGCAAAAGCGAGAACTACGTAGCTTTGATTCCTCATCACGGTGGGAATACGTAGGAGCAGGTTCAAGTCCCGTCAAGCACACTTTCAAAAAAATCATAAAAAGAATTCTCTTTCCCACCCACTTTTTTAAAAATCTTTGTTTTATTCCGCCTTTCAAAGATAACAAAATATTTCCTTTCTCCTCCGTTTTCCAATAATCCTTTCAAATAAAAAGAAAAGAAAAAATAAAAGAAAAGAAGTAGAACAAGTCGTTTTCAAACCAAACCATTGTCTAAATCACACATCAAGTTAAAGGTTCCCTTTCGGTAGAAAGGATGTGTGGGGTGCTAATACCTTCCCCACACATAACCGACCCCCGAACCTACATCTCTGTGTTTTCGAAAGACCATCCACCTTACTAAAAGATCTTTTTTCAATGTTTTGGTCTTAAAATTAAAATATTGGTGGCGGCTCCAAACTTTTTCCAAGTTGCATAACGAGAAGTCCAAACCGGATTTTTCGGGGCGCAACACACCTGAAGTTCCAACACTGGCAACACCAGATGTACCTGCACATTTAGAAATGCCTGAAACAAGTGTGGAAGATCATGGTGTGACCAGTTCTGATGCTACTGCTACCAAATCCAAGCCAAAGAAGATGAGGGCCAAGCATGTCCCTGTGAGAGCCAATCCCAAAATCAAGAAGAAAGAGTAAAAGGAAACTTTTAATGTTGTTTCAGTTTTATAATATGCTTATATACCTATAATATATGTTCAAATACTATGTGTTAAAGTTTTAAAGTACTTTTGATTATATCTCCCAACTTTTGAATCCCTTGTTTACTCAACTTAGAGCAGTGGACACTGCTCATATTTAAGTTGGGGTGGAGAGTGGAGAATAGTATGTTTTGAACTAAGTATGCATGCTATCTGCAGTATGTTTTGAACTAAGTACTGATATATGCTATAAGTGTTTAAAGAATTACTTAGTAGTATGTGAATATGCAATATTAGTATGTTTTAGTATTTTTAGATGTACTTAACAAAGCATGTGATGACATGATCAAAATTGTTTTTAACAGTAGAAAAATTAAGTACATCATATGTGTGTTAGACTTAAATGATTATGAAGCATGATCAATTAATATTGTCTTTTCTAAAAATTTATTTTCAAAGTATATCAAATGAGCAAAGTTTTAATGATGAAAAAAAAAACCTTGTTTTCTAGAAATAATCAATTTTATAAATTCTTTGACACAACAAAATTGAGTTTTTGAAAAGAACCACGCTAGATGGAAAATCTATCTAAAGACAAGGAATTTTTGGAAACTAAGGTCAAAATTAGATTTTTACTAAAAATATAGAAGAGCATAAAGAATTAAGTTTGGGGGAAATTCAATGAATACAAAGGCAAAAGTGTGAAAGTTGAAGAGTCAATGCCAAAGATGTCAAAACACTCAAAAGTGTCGCAAAGATCAAAAAGCCACACTTGCCTGAGTCACATAAACTGAACCTGTCCCTTAAGTGCAATTGGTTTGAAAAATGAACAAAGTTCGAAAAGTAAAGAAAAGAAAACAAACCAAAGAAAAAGAAGAAAAATGCATGTGGAGGTCAGTGAGGAGGGCAGTGTATGCTATAAAAAGAGTTACTAGTGTAGCTACACAAAGTGTACCTACATCACCTACATCAAAAGCAACTACACTCAAAATGAGGTGTATCCACATTCTAGAAAATGATGTATTTTCACTTGTTCCGGGGTGAATTCAGCAATACTAGGCTCTCGATGATATGGTTCACCGGGATTAGCAGGTTTGCAGTCGGTGTTACCACTCGTGCTCAAGAAAGGGGCGCGACCGACCAAAAGGTACTGTTGTTACCACAAAAGCAAGGGTCATTATACTAATGACTGTATGGCCCTCAAAGGCGATATTGAAGAGCTCATTCAGAAAGGCAAGTTGGGCAAGTATGTGAGGTCGGAGGAAAGGCGGCCGAGGCCAAGAGAAGAAGGCGAAAGAGAATGATCAAGACGAGAGGAAAGGGTGCTCTAGTCATAACGAGCACCCAAGACAAAGATCGGTGCGAAGATCGAGATACTCGCGCGGTCCAAAGGCGCAGCGTAGCAATGGTTATTCACGGTGGAAATCCGTTGGATCGTAAGGAGTCCAACAAAGCTATGAAAAGAAAGTGGGACGAGCTCCTAATGGTTGCCTCAACCTGCGAGCGGCCAGGTCTCGAATAGACCGCCCATTTCCTTTGGGGGCGAAGACACACGCTCGACGGCAGGCGAATAGTTATGTTCCATTGGTGATCGAAGCGATTATGGCCAACACGAAGTTCAAAGAATTCTAGTCGACGGGGTAGCTCGGCCGACATCATGTTTGAAGACTTGATTGACAAGATCAAGGTTGATCGGGCGAGATAATTCCCGGGCCGAGCCTACTCCCTAACGGGCTTCAATGGAGCGATCACCTACCGTTGGGAACAATCGAACTCATGGTCACATTTGGTGGCGACATCAAGAAAGCACTTTATGCGGGGCGGTCCGTGCGGCGTTCCTCGTACTCCCCATCAAATCATGCTATCGATTGTATCATTGGTAGCCGGCCTTGGGCAAGCTAGAGGTCGTGGTGGTTACCCCGGCGCCGACCTAGAGGCAGCAAGGCGGAGCCACTACTTATATCAAGAAAGTTGTGATGAGGTAGATCGTGGCCCAAGTTCTCAAAGCACCAGTGAAGGTCACCGGTCAATCTCGGCTGATTTGGATGCTCGTTATGATCCGGATAGCGATCCGGAGGATAACGATGGCGACTTAGCCCGAGAGCTAAAGAACGAGTTGAAAAGACGAGAACCTCATGGGGAATTGGAAGATGTGCGGTTGGGAGAGCGACCCAACAAAGACGATTAAGCTTCGGTAGCGACCTACCAAAGCGGTGTGAAGCAAGACCTTGTGCAATGTTTGAAAGACTATCTTGACTGTTTCGCATGGCGAGCATCGACATGCCCGGCATTCCTATCGAAGTAGCACGCCATCAACTTTCGATCGATGAAGGGGTTAAGCGGTCGCTCAAAGAAAGCGAACTCGAGAATGAGGAAAAATCTCAAGCCGTTGCAAAGGCCGTTGAGGACCTCGTAAAGGCCGACTTCATCGAAGAGATCAAGTACGACTTGGCTATCAATGTCGTGTTGGTTAAAAAGAAGAATGGCAAATGGAGAATGTGTGTAGATTACACCGACTGAATAAGGCATGCCCGGAAGGATGCCTTCCCTGTGCCCAACATTGACAAATTGGTCGATGGTGCCTCGGGTTATAAATTATTGTCTTTTTTGGACGCTTATTTAGGATACAATCAGATCACGATGTATCCACCCGATCGACACAAGACAGCCTTCATGACAGATCGAGGAAATTTTCAATACAAGGTGATGCCTTTCGGCCTAAAGAACGCTGGAGCGACTTACCAGCGAATGATGAATAAAATTTTCAAGAGGCAGATCGGTCGAATCTCTGAGGTGTACTTGGACGATATGATCATCAAAAGTGGGACCGATCCAGATCATGTGAACGACCTGAGGGAAATCTTTGAAGAAGCTAGGAAGAATGCACTCAGACTGAATCCAGAGAAGTGTACCTTTGGGGTGAGGGCCGGCAGATTTTTGGGCTTTCACCTAACTGAAAGAGGGATAGAAGCAAACCCTGAGAAGTGTAGGGCGGTCGCGAGGCATGAGGCCTCCCGGCGACCAAAAAGAAATCCAACGGTGAGCGGGATGGTATTTGCTCTATCGATTCATACCAAAAGCGGCACGCAAGTCGCTTGCTTTATTCGGACTCACGAAGAAAGACGTAGACTTTGAGTGGACCGACCAATGCCAGCGAGCATTGGAGGAATTGAAAGAAGCATTGACTAACCCGCCAATTATGACCAAGCCGCTGCCGGGCGAAACACTGTATTTATACTTGGCGATAGCAGAAGAAGTTTTGAGTGTTGTGTTAGTCAGGGAAAGCGACCTAAAGCAGAATCCGGTCTACTTCATCAGTAAGGTACTGCAAGGACCCGAGCTGAGATATCAGAAAATAGAAAAAATTTCCTTGCACTTCTAGTGGCTGCTCGAAGATTAAGACCCTACTTTGTGGCCCACCAGGTCGTGGTAAGGACCGATCAGCCAATCAGGCAAGTCCTTCATCGGCCAGACCTGGCGGGACGAATGATAAAGTGGGCAGTGGAGCTCAGTGAATTTGGGATTAAGTTTGAATCCAGATCGGCCGCAAAGGCGCAGGTGCTGGCCGACTTTATAGCGGAGATGACCCCGATCCCAGAGGATCAAGCTCAAACGACCTGGATCTTGCATGTAGATGGGTCGTCCAATAGCAAAGGAAGTGGAGCAGGCCTAATATTAGAAAATTCAGAGGGCCTTGCCGTGGAAGTTTCATTGACTTTGCGCTCCACACATCGAACAACCGGGCCGAGTATGAGGCGTGCATACCGGCTCGCGGCTCGCTTAGGATTTTAATGTCGCCGGGTTGAACTCGGATCGAGACTTACTTACTTGTCTCGCGAGATCAAAGACTTATACGATGCCAAGGATGACGTCTTTGAAAAGTTATCCGGCGAGTAAGAGAGCCGCTCAAGCGATTCGGCCGAAGTAAAGTCTTTGAAAGCGTTCGAGCGGATATTCTATCAAAACTCGCAAGTACCAAAACTCGGGTAATCACGAAGTTTGATTGAGGAGACCCTAAATCGACCGAGTGTGTCAACCAAGCCAAGCCGATCGTACCGTTCTTTGTGTTAATCCGGATTCAGATTGGATCGTCCCTATTCTCGGTACATCGTTGAAGGAGAAGAACCGAAGACGACGAAGCGGCGAAATTGGTCGAGCTCGGGCGACCAAGTATTCGATAATAGAAGGGAAATTATACGTAAGAAGGGTTTCGTCCCCATTGTTAAGGTGTCTTCCACGGCCGGTCGAAGCCGACCATGTGTTGAGAGATATTCATGAAGGTGTTTGTGGTAGCCACCAAGGTGCACGTTCCATAGCTAAGAAAGCTCTCGGTCTTGCAGGCTATGCTTGGCCGACCATGGGCGAGGATGCTAAGAAGCTCGTTCGAAATGCAAAAAGTGTCAAGTACATGCCGATGTCCACATTGCACCTTCTTCTTGAGTTACAAAGTATTGTCTCACCTGGCCGATTCGCCTAGTGGGGCATCGATCTGCTAGGCCCGTTTCCACTGCTCCGGGCGGTTCAAGTTCTTGATCGTGGCGAAGAGCTATTTTACGAAGTGGATCGAGGCCGAGCCTCTTTGCAACGATCACATCGGCAAAAGTGAGCAAGTTCTTGGTCGGTGTGTGCTAGCCCGTTTTGGCCCCGCAAAGCAATTGATAAGCGACAGCGGCACCCGATTCGCAGATAAAAGATTTAGAGAAATGTTGGCGACTTAGGGGTTAAAGCGTTTCACCTCGGTCGAGCATCCGCAGACAAACGGGCCAAGCTGAAGCGGCTAATGAGAGTTATCTGCGTGGTTTGAAACGCAAGACCGGACGGGCGCAAAAAGGAGGCGGGTCGAGGTGCTACTGATCTGTTCTTTGGCGTCTGCAGGCGACCCTCATTCATCGGCCAGGAGTCGCGCCCGAGCTTGTGTATGGGGCGATCTTTGTTATACCCATAGAAATGGGGAGCTAAATTGGAGGACTTCAAACCCCTACCATGGCGAAACAACGACCGGGTGATACGCAAAGAATTGGACCTGATTGAAGAGCTGCACACTCAAGCATCGCTCAACTGATCAAGCGAGAAGGTCGCAGACTAGATACAACGCTTCGAGTTCGAAGAGATTTCTCAATTGGGGCGGCTCGCCCTAAGGCGTCTTGACGTTGGAAACAAGAACGCCCGACAAGGAAAGCTCGCACCAAATTGGGAAGGTCCGCATGCGGTCGTCAAGAAGGCCGGCAAAGGGGCATATGAGTTGGAAACCATGGAAGGGGCGACTATCCCGGAACATGGAACGCAGAAAAACTTAGAAAGTATTATGTCTAAATGTAATGAGCGACCGATTTATTAATGAAAGACAGCAGCGCTCTTTTTCCCACCGGGTTTTTTACTGAGGCACGACCTTTGAAAAATTATTATTTACTTTCGCAAAGAATGTATGCGGTCGCTCAAGCATGCTCATGGCAAAGGAGCGATCAAAGATTTATCAAACTTGAGCGGATCGTCGAAGCGGTCTACCTCGCGTGCCATCGAAATGGCCCGAGGTTAAATAACCCGCAAACTTCGGTCGTCGAAGCGATGCATGGCGTGTGCCACCGAGCGGCACAAACAACGGTCACCGAGTTGACTCGAGCAGCGCCATCGAAAATGGCCCACGGGTTAAGTAATAACCCACCATAATAGGCCGTCGAAGCGACCTACCTCGAGAGATCATCGAAATGATCCCAGCGGTGCCATCGAAATGGCCAAACGAGTGCCATCGAAATGGCCCAACCATTAACGCGCTTTGAAATGGCACAAAGCGGTCGTAGAAGCGCCTACAAGTTCAAAAACTTAGACAAATAAGCGTACAAGATGGATAAGCGTAGCAATGCGAATTCAAGTAAACAAAATAAAAGACAAGTTAAAATGTCATTTAAAAAGCGTAAACGCCGGTCGAAACCGGCGCTCGAATATCTCAACGCTCGGCGGCTTTCAAATTGTTGGGCCGAAGGCAAGTCAAAGTATTACAAAAATTTCTCCGCTCGCAGCGGGCTTGTAAGAGGATCGAGCTAGGACGAACGACATTGCCACGATCGTCAAGCTCCTCGGGCTGCCGCGATCTTGCGCTTTCGACATAGTGGTGCGGCGATCGAGTTTTCATCAAAGTTGATGCTCAAGCACGAGTTCAAGACCCGCACGACCTAGAGCATTGAAGAAGCGCTCGATCGCTGCACCCTTAGCCATCTGGCGACCTTCCGAACTTGCGCCTCGGTTCGACCCTCTGGGTCCCCATTCGGCCTTTTCTTTCTCCAAAACTTCGAGGTCGGTCTTCAGATTGGTTACTTGAGCTTGGAGTTCCTTGTTCCTCTTCGACAGCTTGGCCCGGTCGTCTTCGGCCCGTTGCATAGCATCCTTCTTGGACTTAACTAGTTTCTCCAGCTTTTGCTGCGCCTCCGCCAAGGCCTTATCCTTCCGGCCAGTATTCTTTGCAAACAAAGATTGTCAAAGTCGGTTAGTCGATCGAATGTAAGCGAAAGCGCGGCGGGTAAAAAGAATAAAATACCTTCGACCGTTCGCGGCTCTTGCATGATTTTGTCCATCCCATGCAAAGGGAAGCACAAACTGCATGGGCTTTTTCTTGAACCGCTCGAATTCGACCGACCCTAAATCCTCGAGTGAAAGAATAGGGATGTCGTCCTTAGCAAGATCCAAGTCTCGCTTATCAAACTTCCGCTTGGCAGAGCGGTCATCGTCGTCGTGAGGGCGACAGGACTTTGGAAACCGGCTTTTTCCCTTGGCTTTTGGGAGTGGGAGGCACCTTCGACGACCCCTCGAGATCGACCACGTTCCGTGACGGCGGCCGGGAGGCGCTGCTCCTAGGAGGGTTCAGGACTTTCTCGAGCTCGGCCCAATTCTTACCCGCCATTCTCCGCAAAAAGAATAATTCAAGAGTTAGATAAAGCGAGCAATATTCGAAATTCAAAGATGAAGTCCAAAGGCGAACCAATCTCGGCTTGAAGAGCTCGACCCACGGCGGGGGCGAAGGGGCGGCAAGGCGGTCGCGCCCTTAGGATCGGGGGCATCATGCCCGCGAGTCTTGATCATCTCTAGGGACTCCAATTGGTGCACCCAAATCCTTGTGAGAATAAATATAGTCGCAAAGCCGCTTTGAAAAAGTGAGCTTCATTCCACATGATTGGGAAGTAAGGGGACCAGAAGCGGCCGTCGGGTGGATCTCGAAATAGCCATGTCGGCCTCCTTATTTGGGACGACCCGAAATATTGGCTTTTCCAGCCGCGCCCAACGATTCCGATACGCTTTGAAATACGGCGGTCTTTGGGTCTTACGAGTCTTGAAGGAGACTCGCTCCCTCTTTTCCTTCTTGGCTTTCTCTCTCAGCCAACTCAGCTCGAAAATAGCGAAAAATAACTGGACCGACACTCGCCGGCCGAGCATAGTCAGAAGGACTTCGAATGTTTTCAAAAGCGCCCAGCGTTTGGATGGAGTTGAGAAGGCGACCCCGATATAGCGGAGAACGTCCGCATTTGAAACTTCGGTGAAGGGTGGGGTGATGTTCATCCGCTCGAACACGATCCGATGCATCGTGAACTTCAGATTGTCAGAATAGGTCGCGATGTCTTCTCCGTCTTTCATGCCTCTTACCCTCCAGCCCGGTAATTTCCTGAAGTGAAGCTGCAGCTCGGGCAAGGCCCAATGACCGACCGTGAGAATACTCCTATTGGAACAAAGAGTTTCTGACACCCAAGACATGTCAGATCGGTCCCGTGCTATATCGGGCAGAAAATCTTCTACTCCTTCGTTCGACCCTCCTTCATTGTTCGCCCCCTGGCCAGAGGAACTCGCCACAGGCTGAACCACAACCTCCTCATTAGCTTCTTCGGCTCGGTCTCCCCCGACCTCGACCACCTCTTCATCCTCGGTTGGGATGGCACTCTGCACCTCATCATCCTCTATGGCCACCTCTTCATCTCCACTCGCGGCGCGAGGAATGGCATTTTCTGGTGGTGGATCGTTGTTCGACCGAACAGCAGAATGGGCAGACTTGGAGTCAGAGCTCCCCAGGCTAACTGACCCCTTGCTGGAAGAGCTAGAGGAGCTCGCGCTCGAGCTCGAGCCACTCGAAGAATCAGAGCTCCTGTCGCTCGAAGACGATTTAGATCTCTCCTCGTGGGAAGTAGCCTCGGACGGCCTCGTCATGTGTTCGGCAAGAGAATGTGAAGACTTTCCGTGGATGCGGCGATCTGTTTCAAGCTGTGGCATGTAACACACGTGGTAAGGGGATCGAGTCGGTCGGTCAAGCGGTGCTCTCGTGAGAGGGGCGACTTAGTCGATCCCGGACACTGCACCCCTATCACGGCGTAGAGTTGTGCATTCGAAAGAAAATATTGCAAGAAAGAAAAAGAGTAAGAGCGAGATCGATTCATACCTTAGAAAATGTTGGAGATCGGTCACGAAAAACAAAGACGAGCAATACGAGAGCGACTACGAATCTGGTCGCGGCAGACAACTCGGTGTTATTTGCGAGCAAATCGCGAAAGTGTGAGGAATAGTCTTCACTTGAAGGGTATTTATAGTGCACACCCAAGGCGCGAAAGGGGACCGGGAGACGAAGTGTCGCAACGTTTCACCTTCTCACCAATAGTCGCCTTTAGACAACCTCGGAGACACCAAACGTCATGTCATAAATGTCAGTAAAGACCAACCGTCGCGTCGGCCGCGGCGGCGGTTGTGAACGGTCGGCAATCAATCAAGAGAGTAAGCGGCGCGTCCCGTCCCATCGCTTGAAAAATATTCAAAACAACGTCACTCCTGGGGGCAGCGATTCGAGCCTCAGCCCGCTCTTAAGCGACCTAGGCTTGGGGGCAAGCGTTCTGGGTGTATCGAATTACAAGAAGCGCCAGCAGCAGCGGGGCGTCGGCCCGACCCTAACGTGAAGCCGCCCAAACACGCGCTTGGACGCGCAATTTCGCGAACCGGCGAAATCTTCGCTAACGGTGGCGACTCTACGATATATATATGCCATTCGCGCATGGCATCGTGCACGTTCTCTTACCTTGTGTTATCTGCCCGAGCGACCACTCACTAGATCGTCGGAGTGTCATTGCAGGTACCACCCGAGGTGTTCAGCGTGAAGTCAGGACCGGTCCTTCCCCATATTCAACGACCGGCCCAGTCAACAGACAACAATTTCAACACTTCTTTGGTCAAGGTACGATCACATTCATTATCATAATTATGCATGTTGTGCTGGCTGATGATTGGTATGACTAGTCTGCTGTATAACTGTGCTTGTGTGATGCTATGATTAAATATACTGCTCATTATAGTCTTTATTATGTGGTTTGAGACACACACCCCTTCTCGTTGTTGTTTACCACGGGTAGCCATGAGTGAAGGCTTAGTCCTTCACTTCCCGAGTCGATGCCGCTCGATCGTAGCACCTAGGGGGATGGGTTAGGATTATAGTTATTCTGTTGTTCACTGTTGAACTATTATACTTGATGATTTTATATTGTGGATGAGACTGTGTTTTATCTCTTTGAGAAGCTGTTTATTTTCCAACGCTTAGCGTATGATGTTTACTTTACTTAATGAAGCTTGAGAACTCGTCCTTTGGTACGGTGTTACGTATTCTTGATTAAAGAGGCGTTTAAGTTATTTTGTTGTTGATTTTGATGAAGTAAGTGTAGCATCCCATTTGGATGTAATAAAGAAAAATGAATTTTTATACTCGATTTTTGATTTAAAATTCTTAGGGTAGAAATGGGGTGTTACATTAGTGGTATCGAGCAAAAGTTCGATTCTGTCAGGCAAGTGCATCTGTCATATTGTGTATGACAATTAGGTGTTCTTAAATTAGTTACGAATTGTTGTTCATCTTTGCGATTGCTAGGTTGATATGGCTAGAAGGGTTGATCTTTTGCTCTTCTTTGAGGCTTTGCAAGCTATAGCTCAAAGCTATGGGGACTCAGCGAATGCGAGACTCGTAGTCGGCTACATTCGAGAGGAGAACCCTCCTACCTTGAGGGGAGGTACAATCCAGATGGTGCTCTGGCATGGTGAAGGAGATTGAGAGAATCTTAGGGTGATGAGTTTGCAATGATGAGCGAGAAAGTCGGTATAGTACGCACACTCTAGGCGAGGAGGCGATGGTAGTGGTTAGAGGTCGGTGAGAGGCTAGGAAATTTGCGCATGAGGAGGTTACTTGGGTGTGTTCGAAGGGAATTCTTGAGAAAGTATTTTTAGGAGGATGTCGAGGAAGAAAGAGCTGGAGTTCCTTGAGCTAAAGCGCGGGAGTATGCTGTCTCTCGAGTATCTTTGCGGAGTTCAACGAGGCTGGCTAAGTTCTATCCCCATTATCTTTGAAGGTTGGTTACGAATTCTCAAAGTGTTATAAATTTGAGAATGGGTTGAGAGCGATATCAAGCAAGCCATTGGGTATCGAGAAAATCAGTGTTTCTTGATTTGGTTGGCTAAGCTGCGAGGATTTATGAGGAGGGCAAACAATGCCGTTCTAGAGTCATGAGAGACCGGAGGGTAAATTCCATAATAGGGTAAGCCATATGAGATGTCTGGCGATAGAGGTAAGCAGTATCTTTGGTGGTAGCGGTATCTTTGGTTGTAGTAGGTCTGCTTTGAGGGTAAAGAGGTCCTTGAGGGCAAGAAGCCAAGTGGGGAGATACTCCTGCTAATATTGTGTGTTTCAAGTGTGGCAAGCCGGGTCACAAGAGTTTTGAGTGCAAGGCAGGGGGGAAAAATATGCTTCCGTTGTGGGAAGGAAGGTCACATGGCATCTGATTGTGATTGTAAGGAGGCGGTGTGTTTCAATTGTGGAGAAAATTTGGTCACTTTAGCTCCAAGTGTACCAAACCAAAGAAGGAGAGGTCCGGTGGAAGAGTTTTCGCACTAGCGAGTTGAGAGGGCCTGATGAGATTAGAGGTACTTGTTTTATTTATGGTACCCCTTTAGTTGCTATTGTTGATCTTTGGTGCTACGCTTTTCGTTTATTCTTCTTTGTTTGTCTTTGAAAAGTTAAATTTAGTGTTAACTTCTGTGAAGAGGGAAATGGTTATTGACACTCCAGCTAAGGGTTCGGTGACTACCTCTCTATTGTGTGCTAAGTGTCCTCTGTCAGTCTTCGGCAGAGATTTTCTGGTTGATCTTGTATGTTTGCCTTTGGGTGGGTTGGACGTTATTCTTGGTATGGACTGATTAGTAGATAACCATGTGCACATCAACTGTTTCAACAAGTCTGTGAGTTTCCTTCCTCCAGAAGAGGAAGAGTCTGATTTGTTGTCTGCCGGTCAGCTGCATAGGGTAATGAAAGAGGGTGGTCATCTGTTTGCTTTGATGGCATATTTGTCTGCTGAGAACCAGGCTATTGTTGAAGGGTTGCAGGTGGTGTGTGAGTTCCCTAAAGTATTCCCTGATGAGATTCCTAGTGTGCCACCAGAGAGGAAAGTTGAGTTTGGGATTGATCTTGTGCCTGGTACTACGCCTGTGTCTATGTGCCGTCTGGGATGTCGGCTTGGAGTTATCACGAATTGAAGAAGCAGTTAGAGGAGCTTCTTGAGAAGAAATTTGTGAGGCCTAGTGTGTCACCATGGGGAGCTCCGGTTTTGTTAGTGAAGAAGAAGGATGGGAGTATGCGTCTTTGTGTGGATTATAGGCAACTGAATAAGGTGACTATCAAGAATAAGTATCCTCTCCCGAGGATTGATGATCTGATGGACCAGCTGGTGGGTGCTAAGGTTTTTAGCAAGATTGACTTGAGGTGAGGGTATCATCAGATTAAAGTGAAAGATGAAGATATCCAGAAGACAGCGTTCAGAACGAGGTATGGACATTATGAGTACTCTGTGATGGAGTACATGAACCATATCTTCAATAGCTAGTTGGATCGATTTGTGGTAATTTTTATAGATGATATTCTGGTGTACTCTAAGTCTGAGGAGGAGCACGCAGAGCACTTGAGGTTGGTGCTAGAGGTGTTGAAAGAGAAGAAGCTTTACGCTAAATTGTCAAAGTGTGAATTCTGGCTGAATGAGGTAAGCTTCTTGGGTCACATTATTTCTGGTGATGATATAGCTGTGGACCCAGCCAAGGTTGATGCAGTGTTGCAGTGGGAGAGTCCAAAGTCTGTGACTGAGATCATAAGTTTCTTGGGGTTGGCTGGTTACTACAGGAGGTTTATTGAGGGCTTCTCTAAGCTAGCCCTTCCGTTGACTCAATTGACGTGTAAGGGAAAGGCTTTTGTGTGGGATGCAAAGTGTGAAGAGAGCTTCAATGAGTTGAAGAGGAGGTTGACAACATCCCCAGTGTTAGTGTTGCATGCGCCGGATCAGCCATTTGTTGTATATTGTGATGCTTCCAAGATGGGTTTGGGAGGTGTGTTGATGTAGGATGGGAAGGTGGTGGCTTATGCGTCCAGACAGTTGAGGACACATGAGAAGAACTATCCTACTCATGATTTGGAGCTGGCTGCTATTGTATTTGTGCTGAAGATTTGGAGGCACTATTTGTATGGTACCAGATTTGAGGTGTTCAGTGACCACAAGAGTTTGAGGTATCTGTTTGACCAGAAGGAGCTGAATATGAGACAGAGGCGTTGGTTAGAGCTGCTGAAAGATTATGATTTCGGCTTGAACTATCATCCCGGCAAAGCTAATGTCGTGGCTGATGCTTTAAGTCGGAAAACTTTACATATGTCAGCAATGATGGTGAAGGAATTGGAGTTGATTGAGCAATTCCGTGATTTGAGCTTGGTTTGTGAAGTAACACCACACAGTGTTAGACTGGGTATGCTGAGGATTGGTAATGACTTCTTGGTTAGTATCAGAGATGCCCAGAAGTTAGATGTGAAGCTGGTAGATTTGTTGGTTGCAGGTGATCAAGCTGTGGATGGGGATTTCAGATTGCATTTGTAACGCCCTAAAATAATTTAATTATTTATTTAATTAAGTTATTTGAGGGATTACAGCATTTATTTAAACTGAGTAATAATGTTGGAATTAATTTTATTGCGAGAGGGGTCTATTTGAGTAACTAAAGGGGTGCAATTAGGGCCCAAGCCATTAAGTGACCCGGGCCCATCACTAATAACCCCAAAACCCTACGATGGATCTCATTCACCCATCCAAAAGAGAAGCGTGAGCGAATCGAGAGGAGCGTGAGAGCGGCGTCGCGAGCAAGGAAGGGAAGAACAAGGATTTCTTCTTCTCCAACTTCATAGGTGAACGACCGAATCTCTTCCTTTTCTCCATTCTTCTTCCTTTTGAATTCGAGCGTGATTCCAATTCCTCTTCCCCTGTTGTTCTCTTTGTTCCTTGCGTTCAAGAAGAGAGAAGAGCCACGGTTTTGAAGGAGAAATAGGGAAGCTTGCTCACGTTGATTTGCTTGGTGTTAGGTTCGAATTTGTGGGCTTTTTCAGTGTATGGGGACTCTTTCTATGCATATAATACTCTTTAGGATTTGTGTTGTATGTGGTCTAGGTGTTGAGGTGTTGAATGCTTATGCATATCTGTGAAACCATTCTTGTTGTTGTGTTTAATGCCTAATTGAAATTGTTATGAGTTCTTCTTGTTGGATGTGTATATATGGCCCGAATTGTGTATGTGAATTGGTTGTGAGAACTCTCCGATAGAGTGAAGTGGGTGAACATGTTAGTTGTAGAATAATTAAAATGATGTCGATGATTGTTGGTAGTAGAGTGTGGATTAAGTATGAAAATGGTTAGGGAATTAGTGTTGTCAAAGTGGTAAAAGAATTATGCAAGAGGGAGGTGTGGCTACGGCCAGGCGCCAATTGCCTAGCAATCTGGCGCCCATGACCCGTCTCTGTGTTTGTTTAGGTATCTTTGTGGAGTCTGTTTTGGTTTGGTGTGTTGGGGGAAAGAGGGGCGCAAGTCTTTGAGGAAGTTGGCGCTGGTATCTTTCTTGGTTCTTTGCGTGGAGTGTGCGAGTGAAGGGGCGCCAAAGTGCGGGGCAAATGGCGCCAGTTTCTTGTATGCAAGCTGCTTTGTGTGCGTGGTGCGAGCCACGGGGCGCCAAATGGGGCAGCCCTAGTGCGCTGTGTCGACTTACAGGCGTGTGTGTATGCAGCGGGCGCCAAATGTGGCTGCCTGCGTGTGTACTGTGCGCCGGTTGTGCGGGCGTGTGCGTGTGCGTGTGTGTCTTGGGTGCAGCGCCAAATATGGCGACCAAGTGCGCCGGGTCAAGGGTAGTAGTGCATGAGGTGTGTGAGAGTGTTGCGGTGGGGCGCCAAAGTGGCTGCCCCGTGGCGCCCAGTGGCGCCTAGTGTGGTTCCTAGGTGTCTTGTGGTCCCTAGGGTGTTAGTTGGTCCAACTCTTGTGTTGTGAAGTGATTGTGAGCTAAAATATTAACGTAAGAGTATAAATTAAGTCGTAATTAAGCGGAGTGTGAAAGCGGGGTGGGACTTCGGTCCAAAAAGTGATGAGAGCCCTCAAGGCTAATTTGTTGAGAAGTGGAGGTGAATAAATAATTAAAAGAAATGGTGAGCCTAATAAGTTGTGGTGATATGTGTGTTTGTGGTGCATTGACATAGAGCCTCATGATGCATATGCATAAAGCGATGTGTAGGCCGGCAAAGCGGCGTGGGACTCGGTCCAAAGCGATGAGTGCCCTCAAGGCAAATAGTGGTGATGAAGGATCCTCATGCATGTTGCATACATGCAAACACTCATACATATGTTAATGAACTTAGTGATGACGTGTTGATAATGTGGTGAACTGATTGTAGTGTTTGTTGCCTTGCCAATATATAATGCCTATCCTAACTATTATTATTTGTATGAAAGACTCACCCATTCTCGCTTGGAATGTTGCTCTTATGTGGCAGCAGCTGCGGTACTCGCAGTGAGGGCATCCTTATGCACGCCTACTAGTAGTCGTGTCTCGGCTCGATATGTAGCACCGGGGGAGGCGTAGTCGTCTTTTATTTTATTATTTGATGCTTTAGACATTTATTGATGATGTACTAAGTGATTTGTTAAAAACTAGTAATTATTCCATTTGTGTTGGAAGCGTCCTTTATTTGATGTGATGTAAACTAAAGCAGGTGTTTGAGGCGACCACTAAACTATGTCTTTGCGTATCGTTTTAATATTTTATAAACTTCTTATGATTTGACTATGAGTGATTGTTTTTATAAGCGTTGAAATCGACATTCCCTTTCGTGATTTTAAATTTAAAAACTCGATAGAATCTGATGATTAACGGTTGTCTAGAAAGGGTGTTACATTAGTGGTATCAGAGTGAAGTTGGTCTGTCCACCAAGTGTCTAAGTGTTATATCTGTTGTAGCTAATTGTGTTCCTTTGTGTAGAAGTTCGATTCGATGGCAAGCGATGATCTTTGCGTTGATTTGTCGCCGCCTTGCAAGCCATAGCCCAAGTATTGGGAATCAAAATCTTTGGTCTTCTTTGTGAATGCTCGTAACTTAGCGGCGTTTGGAGGAAAACCCACCCACCTTCAAGGGTCGGTATGACCCGATGGGGCCTTGGCACAGTTAAAGGAGATAGAGCGGATCTTAGGGTCATGGAGTGCTCTTCTTGAGAAAGTGAAGTTGGGGACCCATATCTTTGGGAGAGGAAGGCGGCGATGGTGGTTGGGAGTGTCGCGAAGGTTGGAAGGTCTTTGGTGAGGAAGTTACTTGGGAGGTTTTCACGAGAGAGTTCAAGAGAAAGTATTACCACGAGGATGTGCGAGCTAAGAAGGAAGTGGAGTTCTGGAGTGAAGCAGGGGAATAAGGCGAGAGGTGAGTATCTTTGCCAAATTTGAGGAGTTGGCCAAATTTTGTCCTTACTATGCCAATGAAGCCGACTCTGAATTTTCCAAGTGCGTCAAGTTTGAGAGTGGTCTGCGCCGGATAAGAAAGCGATTGGATATCGGGAGATTCGGGATTTTGCTAAATTTGGTTGATAAGTGTAGAATCTTTGAGGAGGATAGTTCTGCTGCATACAAGGCTGTGAAGGAGAAGAGAAATAATCAGTTTAGGGGAAAGCCCTATGAGGTTGCTGGAGGTAAGAGTAAGTGGAAAGCGAGTCTTTGCCGCGGAAGCCAAGTGGGGGAGGTGCCCCTCCGAGTATTGTGTGTTATACCTGTAAGAAGCCTGGTCACAAGAGTAATGAGTGTCCTGAGGCCAGTTGTTTCAAGTGTGGTCGGAAGGGCCATAAAGGCGCCAAGCGTGTGAAAGAAGAAGGGATTGTGTGCTTTAATTGTGAAGAGGTGGGACATGTGAGTGCTAATTGTCCTAAGCCCAAGAGAGAGAAAGCTAAGGGGAAAGTGTTTGCACTAGCAGAGGCGAGAATGCTAACTTGAGATTCGAGGTACTTGTCTTATTTTGATACTCCTTTGATTGCTATAGTAGATATCTCAGGTGCTACTCACTCTTTCATTCTTTGCATTGTGTCTTTGAGAAATTGAATCTTGATTTGTCTTCTATGATGAGGAGATGGTTATTGATACTCGGCTAAGGGTTGGTAACTACCTCCCTAGTGTGTGCTAAGTGTCCTCTCTGTCGGTCTTTGTGAGAGATTTTCTTATAGACCTTATTTGTTTACCTTTGGAGGATTAGATGTTATCCTTGGTATGGGTGGTTAGTTGATAACCATGTACATATCAATTGTTCGATAGATCGGTGAGTTTCTGGCCCACGAGGAGGAAGAATGCATTTCTTTGCTCTTTGGTCAATTGCGTAGACTAATGAAGGAAGGAGTTCATCTATTTGCCTTGATGGCGTCTCACATGCATTGGGAGTCAAGATATCATTGAAGGGTTGAAGGTAGTGTGCGAGTTTAGGAGGTATTCCCACGATGAGATTAGAGTGTTCGCGAGAGAGGAGGTTGAATTCACTATTGATCTTGTCTTGCAGATGCGAGGCACGTGTCTATGCACCGTCTGGGATGTCGGCGTCTGAATTATCCGAATTGAAGAAAGCGGCTAGAAGAGTTACTTGAGAAGAAGTTCATAAGGCCTAGTGTGTAAGCTTGGGGAGCACCTATGTTGTTAGTAAAGAAGAAGGATGGTAGTATGAGACTTTGCGTAGACTATAGACAATTGAACAAGGTGACAATCAGAAGCGGTATCCACTCCGAGAATCGATGATTTGATGGACCAAGCTGGTAGGTGCTAAGGTGTTTAGCAAGATCGACTTGAGGTCGGGATATCACCAAATCAAGGTGAAGGATGATGATGTTGAAGAGCGACTTTGAGAACTAGATATGGGCACTATGAATATCTTTGTGATGCCGTTCGGTGTTACTAACGCACCCGAGTGTTTATGGAGTATATGAACCGTACCTTCCATAGTCACTTGGATCGTTTTGTGGTGGTATTTATAGGCGACATTACGGTTTATTCCAAGGCGGAAGAAGAGCACATGAGAACACTTGAGGATGGTGCTAGAGGTGTTGAAAGAAAAGAAGCTTTATGCGAAATTGTCAAAGTCGCAGTGCGGTTGAGCAAAGTGAGTTTTCTCGGCCATGTAATTTCGGTGATGGTATAGCGGTAGAGCCCGGCCAAGGTGGATCTTTGTGTTGCGGTGGGAGAGCCCGAAGTCGGTGACGGAGATCGGGAGTTTCTTGGGGTTGGTGGTTATTACGGGAGGTTTATAGAGGTTTCTCTAAGCTAGCCCTTCCGTTGACTCAATTGACGTGTAAGGGAAAGGCTTTTGTGTGGGATGCACGGTGCGAAGAGAGCTTCAATGAGTTGAAGAGGAGGTTGACAACATCTCCTATTTTGGTATTGCCTATTCCAGACCAACCGTTTGTAGTATATTGCGATGCTTCCAAGATGGGTTTGGGAGGTGTGCTAATGCAAGAGGTAAGGTAGTAGCCTGCGCGTCCAGACAGTTGAGAATTCATGAGAAGAACTACCCTACTCACGATTTAGAGCTTGCGGCGATTGTGTTTGCTTTGAAGATTTGGAGGCACTATTTGTATGGTTCTAAGTTTGAGGTGTTCAGTGATCATAAAGGGTTGCAGTATCTGTTTGACCAGAAAGAATTGAATATGAGACAAAGGAGGTGGCTAGAAGCTGTTGAAAGACTATGACTTTAGTTTGAATTACCATCCGGGAAGGCTAATGTTGCGGCCGATGCCTTGAGTAGGAAGTCCCTTCATGTGTCCGCAATGATGGTGAAAGAACTCGAATTGATTGAGCAGTTTCGGGATTTGAGTTTGGTGCGTGAAGTAACGCCTAAGAGTGTAAGGCTGGGAATGTTGAAGATTCACAATGAGTTTTTGGATGTTATTAGGGAGCGCGAAGCAAGACATTAAGGTGGTTGAAGTGGCGGTGGGGATTGATCATTAGAGAGTAAGGATTATGAGATAGATGCCTGAGGCGTGTTGAGATCCGTGGAAGGATTTGTATCCACGAAGATGAAGAGATTAAGAAATCAGTGCGGAAGAGGGACATCGAAGTAAATTGAGTATTCATCAGGGGCCACAAAGATGTATCGGGATTTGAAGAAAGCTGTTTTGGTGGCACGGCATGAAGCGTGATGTAGTGATTTGTGTATGCTTGTTTGACGTGCGAGAAATCTAAGGTAGAGCATCGAAGCCGGCAAGGTTAATGCGACCCTTTGGAAGTGCCAGAATGGAAGTGGGATAGTATCTCTATGGATTTTGTAACTGGGTTGCCGAGTACAGCGAGAGGATTTGATGCCATATGGGTGATCGTTGATAGGTTGACCAAATCTGCTCACTTTTTGCCGATTAATATGACTTATCGATTCGAAGTTGGCGGATATTTATGTTAAGACAATTGTGAAAGTGCATGGTGTTCTGTGAGTATCGTAATACGATCGGGATCCTAGATTTATACGAATTTTGGAAGAGCTTGCAGGAGGCCTTAGGTTCTAAATTGAGATTGAGTTCCGCTTATCACCCCAGGAGACGGATGGGCGGGACGGAGAGGACCATTCGATCACTAGAGGATCTGTTGAGGGCATGCGTTCTTGAGCAAGGAGGTTCATGGGATTCTCATTTGCCATTGATTGAATTCACCTATAATACGGTTTTCATGCGAGTATCGGGATGGCGCCTTCGAGGCATTGTATGGTAGGAGGTGTAGGACACCCTTGTGTTGGTATGAGTCGGGAGAGTGTGGTGTTAGGCCAGAGAGATTGTGCGGGAGACCACGAGAGAAGGTCAAGATGATTCGAGAAAAGATGAAAGCCTCGCGAGTAGGCGGAAGAGCTATCATGATAAGAGGAGAAAAGACACGGAGTTTCAAGCGGGTGACCACGTATTCTTGAGAGTCACTCGGTGGCAGTGTGGTGGGTCGTGCCTTGAAGTCTAAGAAGCTAACCCCTCGTTTTATCGGCCCATACGGATCTCGGAGCGGGTTGGAAAAGTTGCCTATCGGGTGGCCTTACCACCTAATCTGTCTAATCTGCATGATGTGTTCCATGTATCTCGGTGAGGAAGTATGTTCCCAGGCCGTCACATGTAATTCGGATGGATAATGTGGAGGTGAGGAGAACCTCCTTTGTGGAGACTATGCCGATTAGAATTGAAGACCGTGAGGTAAAAGTGTTAAGAGGCAAAGAGATCCATTTAGTGAAAGTGGTTTGGGTTTGGGAGCGGTGGCGAGAGCATGGCGTGGGAATTGGAAAGTAAGATGAAAGAAGCATATCGAGTTTGTTTGATTGAGGTAATTTCGAGGACGAAATCCCTTAAGTGGGGAGAGTTGTAGCGCCTAAAATAATTTAATTATTTATTTAATTAAGTTATTTGAGGATTACGACATTTATTTAAAGCGAGTAATAATGTTGGAATTAATTTTATTGCGGAGGGTCTAGGTGAGTAACTAAAGGGGTGCAATTAGGGCCCAAGCCATTAAGTGACCCGGGCCCATCACTAATAACCCCAAAACCCTACGATGGATCTCATTCACCCATCCAAAAGAGAAGCGTGAACGAATCAGAGAGGAGAGCGTGAGAGCGGCGTCGCGATCAAGGAAGGGAAGAACAAGGATTTCTTCTTCTCCAACTTCATAGGTGCATGATTGAATCTCTTCCTTTTCTCCATTCTTCTTCCTTTTGAATTCGAGCGTGATTCCAATTCCTCTTCCCTGTTGTTCTGCTTTGTTCTTGCGTTCAAGAAGAGAGAAGAGCCACGGTTTTGAAGGAGAAATAGGGGAAGCTTGCTCACGTTGATTTGCTTGGTGTTAGGTTCGAATTTGTGGGCTTTTTCGGTATGGGGACTCTTTCTATGCATATAATACTCTTTAGGATTTGTGTTGTATGTGGTCTCTAGGTGTTGAGGGTGTTGTATGCTTGTCTGTATCTGTGAAACCATTCTTGTTGTTGTGTTTAATGCCTAATTGAAATTGTTATGAGTTGCTGCTGACTGGATGTGTATATGTAGCTGAATTGTGTATGTGAATTGGTTGTGAGAACTCTCCAATAGAGTGAAGTGGGTGAACATGTTAGTTGTAGAATAATTAAAATGATGTCTGATGATTGTTGGTAGTAGAGTGTGGATTAAGTATGAAAATGGTTAGGGAATTAGTGTTGTCAAAGTGCTAAAAGAATTATGCAAGAGGAGGTGTGGCTACGGCCTGGCGCCAATTGCCTAGCAATCTGGCGCCCATGACCGCGTGCTGTGTTTGTTTAGGTATCTTTGTGGGTGTGTTTCGGTTTGGTGTGTTGGGGGAAAGAGGGGCGCCAAGTCTTTGGGAAGTTGGCGCTGGTATCTTCTTTGGTTCTTTGCGTGGAGTGTCTGCAGTGAAGGGGCGCGCAAATTGCAGGGCAAATGGCGCCAGGTTGCTGTATGCAACTGCTGTGTGCGTTGTGCAGGCCACAGGGCGCCAAATGGGCAGCCACAGTGCGCTGTGTGTCGACTTACGGGCGTGTGTGTATGCGAGCGGGCGCCAAATGTGGCCGCCTGCGTGGTGCGTGTCTTGCCCGGTTGTGCGAGCGTGTGCGTGTGCGTGTGTGTCTTGGGTGCGGCGCCAAATATGGCGACCAAGTGCGCCGGTTGGGGTACGGGTAGTGCATGAGGTGTGTGAGAGTGTTGCGGTGGGGCGCCAAAGTGGCTGCCCCGTGGCGCCAAGTGGCGCCTAGTGTGGTTCCTAGGTGTCTTGTGGTCCCTAGGGTGTTAGTTGGTCCAACTCTTGTGTTGTGAAGTGATTGTGAGCTAAAATATTAACGTAAGAGTATAAATTAAGTCGTAATTAAGCGGAGTGTGAAAGCGGGGTGGGACTTCGGTCCAAAAAGTGATGAGAGCCCTCGAGGCTAATTTGTTGAGAAGTGGAGGTGAATAAATAATTAAAAGAAATGGTGAGCCTAATAAGTTGTGGTGATATGTGTGTTTGTGGTGCATTGACATAGAGCCTCATGATGCATATGCATAAAGCGATGTGTAGGCTTGGCCAAAGCGGCGTGGGACTCGGTCCAAAGCGATGAGTGCCTCAAGGCAAATAGTGGGGATGAAGGATCCTCATGCATGTTGCATACATGCATACACTCATACATATGTTAATGAACTTAGTGATGACGTGTTGATAATGTGGTGAACCGATTGTAGTGTTTGTTGCCTTGCCAATATATAATGCCTATCCTAACTATTATTATTTGTATGAAAGACTCACCCATTCTCGCTTGGAATGTTGCTCTTATGTGGCAGCAGCTGCAGTACTCGCGAGTGAGGGCATCCTTATGCACCGCTACTAGTAGTCGTGTCTCGGCTACGATATGTAGCACCGGGGAGGAGGCGTAGTCGTCTTTTATTTTATTATTTGATGTTTTAGACATTTATTGATGATGTACTAAGTGATTTGTTAAAAACTAGTAATTCTTCCATTTGTGTTGGAGGCGTCCTTTATTTCTGATCTTGTAAACTAAAAGCAGGTGTTTGAGGGCGACCACTAAACTATGTCTTTGCGTATCGTTTTAATATTTTATAAACTTCTTATGATTTGACTATGAGTGATTGTTTTTATAAGCGTTGAAATGCGACATTCCCTTTTCGTGATTTTAAATTTAAAAACTACGATAGAATCTGATGATTAACGGTTGTCTAGAAAGGGGTGTTACAAAGATTCCTGTGGTGTGTTGAGATTCGGGGGCGAGAATTTGTGTTCTGATGATCTTTGAGTTAAAGAAAATGATACTTGAGGAGAGCCATAGGAGCAAGTTGAGCATTCATCCAGGTGCTACAAAAATGTACCATGAATTGAAGAAGTTGTTTTGGTGGCCTGGTATGAAGAAGGACATAGCGCAGTTTGTGTATGCATGTTTGACTTGCCAGAAGTCAAAGATTGAGCACCAGAAGCCTGCAGGGCTGATGCAACCTTTAGAGGTTCCGGAATGGAAGTGGGATAGCATTTCCATGGATTTTGTGTGAGGTTGCCAAACACTGTGAGGGGGTTTGACTCTATTTGGGTGATTGTGGATAGGTTGACTAACTCTGCTCATTTCATTCCTATCAACATCACCTATCCGGTGTCGAGGTTGGCTGAGATATACATTCAGGCCATTGTGAAGTTGCATGGTGTCCCGAAGAGTATTGTATCTGACAGAGACCCAAGGTTCACTTCTGATTTTTGGAGGAGCTTGCAAGAGGCATTGTGGTCTAGATTGAGGTTGAGTTCAGCTTATCATCCTCGGTGATGGATGATTGAGAGAGAACCATTCAGTCCTTGGAGGATTTATTGAGATCATGTGTTCTAGAGCAGGGAGGTGTGTGGGATACTCAGCTACCATTGATTGAGTTCACTTACAATAACAGCTACCATTCGAGTATAGGGATGGCTCCTTTCGAGGCACTGTATGGGCGGAGGTGTAGGACTCCTTTGTGTTGGCATGAGTGCGGTGAGAGTGTTGTTCTTGGACCGAGAAGTTGTTAGGAGACTACAGAGAAGGTAAAAATGATCAGGGAGTGTAGCGACCGAAAAATCCGGGAAAGGATTCTTCGAAGTTCGGGAGTCATTTAGGATAAGGCCTTGTTAGGGTTCGGGAGTCATTATGTGTGGGGAAGGTATTAGCACCCCACGACATCCATTGTCTAATTAATTTATATTTATTTAATAATTACCCTTTTTATTTGTAGAGAAAAAGACTATTTTAAATTTGACAAGAGTTGAGTCTTGCTCCTACGTACCTCCAGATGCAATGGAGGAATCAAAGCTACGTAGTTCTTCCTGAAAATGGTTTATGGGTTAGTGTTTTTTTAGTGTAGGGGTCCTAGGATTCCTGAAGCTGCATGCTGACTCATCGATCCACTAGGACACCGACTAACCCGATTGTACAACCGACTTAGTCCCTACTTTTTGAAAATAATTTTAGAGTTTTTTGAAAGAAATTGGTTTGGTGTGAGGTGGGTACGTTTTAGGATAGGTATTCTAGAAATCTGAATATGCATGACTCATTAGTTCTAGAACGCTGACTAACCCGATTGTACAACCGACTTAGTCCCCTATTCATGAAAAAAATAATTTATTTATATTTTATTAAGTTTTTGTAGGATTATTGAACTGTACAGCTCATTGGTCCTAAAATGATGACTAACCCGGTTGTACAACCGACTTAGCCGTTTATTTTTAGAGAAAAATAGTTTATTCGTATTTATTAAGTTTGCGGTGGTTCTTGACACTGCTGTACTCATTGGCCCTAAAATAATGACCAACCGGTTGTACAACCGACTTAGCCGTTATTTTTAGAAAAAAATAGTTTATTCGTATTTATTAAGTTTGGGGTTCTTACCGAATCGCATGCACTCATTGGCCCTAAAATGATGACTAACCCGGTTGTACAACCGACTTAGCCGTTTATTTGAATTCGAGAGAAAACTTATTTATATTCGCATTGGGAAAAGAATTAAATGAGAAAAGGGGGTGAAATTTGTAAATTAGGGTTTTATTAGTCGCAGGGGGCTGTATGATTAATAGGGGGTGTAAAAAGGAAGCCCAGTTCGCATAGGAGGGCCCATATGGGAAACTAGGCTTAAGCGGGGGGAGGTGTGCGCGTGAATAGTATTCTGAATATTTAAAAAATGAAAAAAATAAAAAGCCCACCATATAACCCTAAATCAAAGAGCAGTTTTACTGTTAACATCACAACAATAGTACAACACAGAACAATATTCATTAATTACAATACAAAGTAACGCCGAACAGAATCATAGACATAAAACGGGCAACTAGAAAATTCAAAGCATAAAACATCACATTCAACATGCATTACAGTTTGCGTCAAAAAAAAAACATGCATTAGAGTTGTTTATAAAAACATGATTGCAAAAAAGCCACTGAAACATAAGATCAAATGGATTTTCAAACAGCACATGAATGTATGAAGAATGGTCAAGTTCTCAATATCATTGATAATCTATCTTACAAATCACAGACCATATATTTACAAACCACACAAGTAATCAAAATACTATTTGAGATCTGAAGGAAATTCTCAGATTTATCAATCAAATTACAATGGAAAAGTGCAATTCATGTAAGGTCACTGAATCAAGATTATATTCAACATAAATACAATATTTTTTCAAAGAAGTAGATCAAAAAAGCTTCAAATTAAATCCACAAAAAAAGAACCATAGACTTGAAACAACTGAAATGAAAAACGATGAATTTGGAAAAAGGATAGGTTCTTAGAGCTTACTTCTTCCCATGGCGGCAAGTCCTTCCTTTGCAAAAGGGTTAGGTTGTTGTTCGTTCCTCTGAGACTCAAAAACTCAAAACGGTGTTTAGTGGATTAGGGTTTCAATATGAGACTCTAATCCTTATTTTTGCTAGTGATTTTCGCCGCTTTTTTTTTTTGTGTCTTGATTTACGTGTGTCTTAGATTGTTATTAGATTTGTTTATTTATAGTCGAAAATTAGGTTAACGCATTTATGATTTTTGACCAGGCTTTGACTCTATTCGAGTTGGAACCTGTGCCCAAACCAATGAGCTCCAATGACTTTTAGGAGATCAGCTGCAACCCTAATTTGCTATTTTAGATTGTATTTTCGGATCTATTTTTTTGTATTTTTAGTATTATTATTTTTTTTGTATTTTTTGACTTATTTGACTCTTAAGTGCTTTTAAATTGTAAATTAAACTAAATAGAAATTTTTTTGGCATTTTTTGGACTATTTGTATATGTATATGCTCAAAATAAGGACGGAATAATAAAAATAGAAAAGAAGTCGGAATGATGAGCCCAAATGCGAGAAAACGACTCGAATAAGTCCATTTGCACAGAAACGACTCAGATGCACCCAACTAAGTTCGACTAGGCCTAAATACGACTATTCAACTAAAGAATGCGCGAAAAGATCGATCATTTGCGCACATTCTTAATTTAAACAACGACACTTCGACTTAGTCGAACAGTTTAGTTGAGATTGGCTTAGGTTAGTAAATGAGACACCTTTTTTAACAATTCTCGTAATTGCGCGACTTCAGAACATGAATAAAATAAAGGACTAAAAACCGGAAAAAGAATACGGACAAAATTGGGGTATAACAGCTGCCCCTCTTTATTAGTATATTACTAGAAAGTGATGAGTTCTCGAACTTTCGTAGTAGAAATAGGAATAAAGATAAGATAGACGCTAATTTTGTCCGTTTAAGGGGGAAGCGGACAGTTTAAGGAATAATAGGGGCTGGTTAACACTTGGTGCATTAACCGAGAGCTGAATGAAGGGTCAACAAGGACCTGAAGGAGCACTAAGGCTCTGAAGGACCACTCGAGTGCGGGAAGGTCGCCTAAGCCTTAATTGAAGGACCATTGTGGTCTGAAGGAGCGCAACTAGCTACGGTACTAGTTAAACGGTCTGAGGGGGCCTTTATATTCGAGCGGCCATGATGGGTCAAGATCAGGTCTAGAACTGATATGTTGACCATGAAGGACGTGCACTGTGTCTTAGGCTGACACAACTAGTCTGAAGGACCACTCGGGGTCTATAGAGATCAACCTGGTGATCTGTGATATGATATGAGATCAACGCCTAAAGCGCTGCTTATTAGAGGAACAAAATATAGGGATTGACACTTGTCGTGTTTACCCGAACATACCTAACGAATGCATTTACTGAGAATGGAGAAGCAATCTTCGTTTGGCATATATATAACAATGCAATGTGATGCACGCACAGGCAGTATATGGTGAGGTGATTAATGAAATGAAGAATGAATTTTTCTTGTTTGCTTTTCTTTGTTGCTCTTTTTTTGCTTATTTTTTGGCATATGATGAATGCATGAAATGCGAATGTGAATGCGATGTAAATGAAATGCTTGGATGCAAATGCCATGGTGCATGCATGATGCGATGATATGATATGATATGAGTGATTGGATGCAAAACATTTTTTGTAATGATAAGATGCGAGATTTTGGATGCGAGAAGCATGGGTGAATATTGATCATTCTTTGGAAAAATTAGTTTTGATTCAAACTTCGGCATTCTCAAGGTCATTACCTACAAACATTGATATGAAAAGGTACTTGACCGTATTTGCAAGTTCGCTTATTTTTCCTTCTATTATGATGCCCCTTGATGATCGAAGTTTATGTCCACAAAGTTACCTAAGTGAATTTTTAGCATCACACGATCAACTTGTGTTCTCTCTCTCTGAAGCTTTGTTTAGTAAAGACATATGTTAGTGCAAGTATGAATGAGTCAGTTAACTTGGGGTTCTAAAGGCCTAGGGTGAGGACATGAAGGGGTGAATGATTGACTGGTCTTTGCCAAGGTCATGAAAGGTAGGTTTTTCCAAGCCAAGAAATGTGGGATTGCCCCAATTTAGATTTGATGACGATGAGTCAATAACCTGCCCCTGTCTAGTGGTAGAAGATGATCAATTGGGAATGCATTGGCTTTGGAATGAAAGGCGGAACGCAAGGGACTTTGTCTCAACGCATGGAGTTTCGTGTTGCCCCAATTATGGTAAGGACAATATTGCCCCGACCAGAGTAGCAACATTTAGAATAATGATGAGTTGAGAAGTTGCCCCGGTATGGTTTTGTGTATATGAACATGACAAGGGATGAGGTGAGTGTAGGGAAAATTTCTCCAAGTGAAGGGTGAAGGGATTGCCCCACTTGGTAATGGGATTTCAAATGATTGTTTTAGGTGAGGTTGTGAAAGATGTGAGTTAGGGTTATGAGTTTTTGGACTTTATGCAGGTATGGCTATAAATTTGGGTGTGTTATGGGATGGACACTGTACAAATTTCCCCAAGTTCAAATGGAATAGATGGTGAAAGGGATGCCCCTCTTTAGGATCTAGGTGACGATCCTAGTATAAACTTTTGGTTATCTTTAGAATGACTCTCAGACTATGATAGTCTTGAGTTTGCTATGATGAAAACTGCACTTGGTGCTAACTAAGCCTTGTGTCTATATCAACGGAACTTGAATGAATCTTTGGGGTGCAAGCCCGTTTTTTTTTTTTTTTTTTTTTTTGAGATATATATTTTTTCTAGCAAACATATTGTAAATAAATAAACTTATTTGTCCTAAAATTAAAATTTTGAGAAAACAAAAGCAATCAGTTAGTGATCGGAATGAACTCTAGAGGGTTGTAATTTGGCTGAAGGTTAGGGTTTATGACGAAAAGGATTATTGGGCTCAAAGAGGTGTTTGAGGATCGATGGGACAGATGATTTTTATTGGTGGTGTAACTTGGCTAATGGGTAATGATTTATGAAGGAAAGGGTTATTAGGCTTAAATGAGTGTCACTACAAGAAAAGCTTGTTTTAGCCACCAGCAATTGCCACGGAACTTATTCCGTCAGTAATTTGCCACGGATTTGCGACGGCATGCGTAAAAAATAAGGGCGCGAAATTTCCCGCTGGTGTTTGCCACGGGTTTGCCACGGACATGTGAAAGGACAGAATGCCACAGAGATGCCGTGGCAAATCCGTGGCAACCCATTAATCAAAATAAACGAGCCCGATATGTATCCCTAAAATCAGAAGGTCACACTCTCTCCTCCTCACCCTCTCTTCTCCTCACCCTCTCGCTCTCTCCTCCTCACCCTCTCGCTCTCCTCACTCTGCCTCCCTCCCTCACTCTCAATCACCACCACCTCACCTCCCTGCAAAAACCCTCTCGCTCTCCTTACTCCGCCTCCCTCCCTCACTCTCACTCCCCACCGTCGTGCTCCCTGCAAAAACCCTCTCACTGCAAAAACCCTCTCACCGAAAACCCATCGATCTTTGCAAGCAAAACCCTATCGCTGTTGCTGCGCCGTCGTCGTTGGATCCCTTTCGTTGGAGCCTTTCCCAAAATCATTTCTTTGCATGACCATTTCGTCTCCTTCCTTCCATTTCTTCCGAGTAAGTTTTGGATCTTAGAATCACTATGAAGATTGTTTACGTTAGTAAATTTTTCCAAATCAATTCCTATAATCGGTTCATCAAACGGTATTGAGCATTTTCGATTACTTGGTGACCTAATTGTTTCTAGTAGTAAATTTTTCCAAATCAATTCCTATAATCAATTTCAAGTTTTGAATGAAATTTATGGTTCGTGTTTGCTTTGTTTGTGTCGATTATTACGGTATATGTTAGAAGAAGGTTAAGAGTGATAAATTTAAGACAGGAAGAGATGAATACGTTGAAAATGAGTATAGTTTGGAACGAAGAGAGAGAAATAACTATTGGGAGGTTACTGTTATGGTCAAGTCGATCTGTCTTTGGATGAGTGGAGATGAAAAGGATGATTGTGAATTTGATCATGGAGGCTACTTTTTGATTAAGGGTGCGGAGAAGGTCACTAAATAGATGATTTAAACACTTCTTTTTGTTTTGTTATAGTTTTTATAATTTTTATGCGATTGCATAGCTGTTAGTTTAGTTTGTATTGATATTTTTGTTTTTTTTTGTTGGTAGGTGTTTATTATATGTTTGCAATATCTTTCTTTCCTCTTTGTTATAATTTTTTTACGTGTGTGAAAATGTGTTGCGAGATCTTTATTGCACAAGAGCAAAGTCATCTAAAAGGCTCTGCAGGTTTTGAATAGTCCGTCTTGGTCAGTTGCCTACAAATCTTTTTCAACTGATGAAACCTCTTTTGGAGAGTCAACATATTATTGGGATCTTATTGCTTGTGACATGTTACTAATAGCTTTTCATTTTTTCAAAGAAGTAGATCAAAAAAGCTTCAAATTAAATCCACAAAAAAAGAACCATAGACTTGAAACAACTGAAATGAAAAACGATGAATTTGGAAAAAGGATAGGTTCTTAGAGCTTACTTCTTCCCATGGCGGCAAGTCCTTCCTTTGCAAAAGGGTTAGGTTGTTGTTCGTTCCTCTGAGACTCAAAAACTCAAAACGGTGTTTAGTGGATTAGGGTTTCAATGTGAGACTCTAATCCTTATTTTTGCTAGTGATTTTCGCCGCTTTTTTTTGTGTGCTGATTTCTGTGTGTCTTAGACTGTTATTAGACTGTTTATTTATAGTCGAAAATTAGGTTAACGCATTTATGATTTTTGACCAGGCTTTGACTCTATTTCAGGTTGGAACCCAGGCCCAACAGCAGCTCCAACAGCTTTTAGGAGATCAGCTGCAACCCTAATTTGCTATTTTAGATTGTATTTTCGGATCTATTTTTTTGTATTTTTAGTATTATTATTTTTTTTGTATTTTTTGACTTATTTGACTCTTAAGTGCTTTTAAATTGTAAATTAAACTAAATAGAAATTTTTTTGGCATTTTTTGGACTATTTGTATATGTATATGCTCAAAATAAGGACGGAATAATAAAAATAGAAAAGAAGTCGGAATGATGAGCCCAAATGCGAGAAAACGACTCGAATAAGTCCATTTGCACAGAAACGACTCAGATGCACCCAACTAAGTTCGACTAGGCCTAAATACGACTATTCAACTAAAGAATGCGCGAAAAGATCGATCATTTGCGCACATTCTTAATTTAAACAACGACACTTCGACTTAGTCGAACAGTTTAGTTGAGATTGGCTTAGGTTAGTAAATGAGACACCTTTTTTAACAATTCTCGTAATTGCGCGACTTCAGAACATGAATAAAATAAAGGACTAAAAACCGGAAAAAGAATACGGACAAAATTGGGGTATAACAGCTGCCCCTCTTTATTAGTATATTACTAGAAAGTGATGAGTTCTCGAACTTTCGTAGTAGAAATAGGAATAAAGATAAGATAGACGCTAATTTTGTCCGTTTAAGGGGGAAGCGGACAGTTTAAGGAATAATAGAAATTTGGTTAACACTTGGTGCATTAACCGAGAGCTGAATGAAGGGTCAACAAGGACCTGAAGGAGCACTAAGGCTCTGAAGGACCACTCAGGGTCTGGAAGGCTGCCTAAGCCTTAATTGAAGGACCATTGTGGTCTGAAGGAGCGCAACTAGCTACGGTACTAGTTAAAGCGGTGCGAGGGGCCTTTATATTGGCGGCCATGATGGGTCAAGATCGGTCTAGAAGCGATATGTTGACCATGAAGGGCGTGCAGCGTGTCTTAGGTGACACAACTAGTCGAAGGACCACTCGGGGTCTATAGAGATCAACCTGGTGATCTGTGATATGATATGAGATCAACGCCTAAAGCGCTGCTTATTAGAGGAACAAAATATAGGGATTGACACTTGTCGTGTTTACCCGAACATACCTAACGAATGCATTTACTGAGAATGGAGAAGCAATCTTCGTTTGGCATATATATAACAATGCAATGTGATGCACGCACAGGCAGTATATGGTGAGGTGATTAATGAAATGAAGAATGAATTTTTCTTGTTTGCTTTTCTTTGTTGCTCTTTTTTTGCTTATTTTTTGGCATATGATGAATGCATGAAATGCGAATGTGAATGCGATGTAAATGAAATGCTTGGATGCAAATGCCATGGTGCATGCATGATGCGATGATATGATATGATATGAGTGATTGGATGCAAAACATTTTTTGTAATGATAAGATGCGAGATTTTGGATGCGAGAAGCATGGGTGAATATTGATCATTCTTTGGAAAAATTAGTTTTGATTCAAACTTCGGCATTCTCAAGGTCATTACCTACAAACATTGATATGAAAAGGTACTTGACCGTATTTGCAAGTTCGCTTATTTTTCCTTCTATTATGATGCCCCTTGATGATCGAAGTTTATGTCCACAAAGTTACCTAAGTGAATTTTTAGCATCACACGATCAACTTGTGTTCTCTCTCTCTGAAGCTTTGTTTAGTAAAGACATATGTTAGTGCAAGTATGAATGAGTCAGTTAACTTGGGGTTCTAAAGGCCTAGGGTGAGGACATGAAGGGGTGAATGATTGAGTGGTCTTTGCCAAGGTCATGAAAGGTAGGTTTTTCCAAGCCAAGAAATGTGGGATTGCCCCAATTTAGATTTGATGACGATGAGTCAATAACCTGCCCCTGTCTAGTGGTAGAAGATGATCAATTGGGAATGCATTGGCTTTGGAATGAAAGGCGGAACGCAAGGGACTTTGTCTCAACGCATGGAGTTTCGTGTTGCCCCAATTATGGTAAGGACAATATTGCCCCGACCAGAGTAGCAACATTTAGAATAATGATGAGTTGAGAAGTTGCCCCGGTATGGTTTTGTGTATATGAACATGACAAGGGATGAGGTGAGTGTAGGGAAAATTTCTCCAAGTGAAGGGTGAAGGGATTGCCCCACTTGGTAATGGGATTTCAAATGATTGTTTCAGTGAGGTTGTGAAAGATGACAGAGTTAGGGTTATGAGTTTTTGGACTTTGTCTGGTATGGCTATAAATTTGGGTGTGTTATGGGATGGACACTGTACAAATTTTCCCCAAGTTCAAATGGAATAGATGGTGAAAGGGATGCCCCTCTTTAGGATCTAGGTGACGATCCTAGTATAAACTTTTGGTTATCTTTAGAATGACTCTCAGACTATGATAGTCTTGAGTTTGCTATGATGAAAACTGCACTTGGTGCTAACTAAGCCTTGTGTCTATATCAACGGAACTTGAATGAATCTTTGGGGTGCAAGCCCGTTTTTTTTTTTTTTGAGATATATATTTTTTCTAGCAAACATATTGTAAATAAATAAACTTATTTGTCCTAAAATTAAAATTTTGAGAAAACAAAAGCAATCGATTAGTGATCGGAATGAACTCAGAGGGTTGTAATTTGGCTGAAGGTTAGGGTTTATGACGAAAAGGATTATTGGGCTCAAAGAGGTGTTTGAGGATCGATGGGACAGATGATTTTTATTGGTGGTGTAACTTGGCTAATGGGTAATGATTTATGAAGGAAAGGGTTATTAGGCTTAAATGAGTGTCACTACAAGAAAAGCTTGTTTTAGCCACGGCCAATTGCCACGGAACTTATTCCGTCAGTAATTTGCCACGGATTTGCGACGGCATGCGTAAAAAATAAGGGCGCGAAATTTCCCGCTGGTGTTTGCCACGGGTTTGCCACGGACATGTGAAAGGACAGAATGCCACAGAGATGCCGTGGCAAATCCGTGGCAACCCATTAATCAAAATAAACGAGCCCGATATGTATCCCTAAAATCGGAAGGTCACTCTCTCCTCCTCACCCTCTCTTCTCCTCACCCTCTCGCTCTCTCCTCCTCACCCTCTCGCGCTCTCCTCACTCTGCCTCCTCCTCACTCTCAATCACCACCACCTCACCTCCTGCGCAAAAACCCTCTCGCTCTCCTTACTCCGCCTCCTCCTCACTCTCACTCCTCACCGTCGTGCTGCCCTGCAAAAACCCTCTCTTTGCAAAAACCCTCTCACCGAAAACCCATCGATCTTTGCAAGCAAAACCCTATCATTTATTCTTGCGCGCCGTCGTCGTTGGATCCCTTTCGTTGGAGCCTTTCCCAAAATCGCTTGCGCACCATTTCGTCTCCTTCCTTCCATTTCTTCCGAGTAAGTTTTGAGATCTTAGAATCACTATGAAGATTGTTTACATTAGTAAATTTTTCCAAATCAATTCCTATAATCGGTTCATGAAACCGGTATTGAGAGCATTTTCGATTACTTGGTGACCTAATTGTTTCTAGTAGTAAATTTTTCCAAATCAATTCCTATAATCAATTTACGAAGTTTTGAATGAAATTTATGGTTCGTGTTTGCTTTGTTTGTGTCGATTATTACGGTATATGTTAGAAGAAGGTTAAGAGTGATAAATTTAAGACCAGGAAGAGATGAATACGTTGAAAATGAGTATAGTTTGGACGAAGAGAGAGAAATAACTATTGGGAGGTTGCTGTTATGGTCAAGTCGATCTGTCTTTGGATGAGTGGAGATGAAAAGGATGATTGTGAATTTGATCATGGAGGCTACTTTTTGATTAAGTGCGGAGAAGGTCAGCTAAATAGATGATTTAAACACTTCTTTTTGTTTTGTTATAGTTTTATAATTTTTATGCGAGTGCAAGCTGTTGGTTTAGTTTGTATTGATATTTTTGTTTTTTTTGTTGGTAGGTGTTTATTATATGTTTGCAATATCTTTCTTTCCTCTTTGTTATAATTTTTACGTGTGTGAAAATGTGTTGCAGATCTTTATTGCACAAGAGCAAAGTCATCTAAAAGGCTCAGGTTTTGAATAGTCCGTCTTAGTCGATTTGCCTACAAATCTTTTTCAAGCTGATGAAACCTCTTTTGGAGAGTCAACATATTATTGGGATCTTATTGCTTGTGACATGTTACTAATAGCTTTTCATTTTTGTGTTTTTGATAAGAATTTCTAATTCATGATGTTTTTCGGATTTATGCGAGATATAATCCTTGGTCAAGATTGTGTTTGTTACTTTACGGAAAACAAAAACAAGTACGATAATTGAACATTTGGTGTGTGTTTTAAAAGAAATTTGGTTTATAAGTGTTTTGTTGTCTTGAGTGACATTGTGTGGTAAAATGTTATGTGTTGTCACCAAATAAAAGTATAAGCTAAGTAGTTGTGCCTGACTACTTGGTATCATGTGTGTTGCAATGAGTGATTTAAATTTGCATATCTTGGTTGCTCTCCCAGCAATTGAGCTCTTTACCTTACTTTGTGTTGTATAATCTTGTGTGCTAGGAGATGAGTTTCCATTGAGTTGAAATGACTTACATATGCCCTTGACTATTTCAAAAAAAAAAAAAAAAATTTAAAATGCTTCAGAGCTGCTGAAATGGTAGATTACGTGATTGATTATATGATTTCGGGTGTAGCTAATTGATATACAAAGCTGGGATGAATTCATTGAAATTCTGTATGTTTGACATGAGTTCTTCTCTAATTTTAAGTTGCTATTGTCAAGTTCTAGCTGTAGTGTGTTGTTAGCCTAAATTTGATTCAATGCATGTATGGCTAATTGGGTTTAGTTGCAGAAATTGATGATCAAATTGAAATGAAATAAGATAGTTCTTCATGAAATTGCATTTGGTTTGATGTTTGAGTATTGCATGCTATCTATTATGTGGATTCAGTCATGCATGAATGTTTTGATTGTTAAAAATCTGTGGAGAATCTCATTGGCAAGTTATGTTGCTGAATGTGTGATTGAGAAAGTTGTATGATTGAATGTTACAATGTGGTTTCATTTGATTGTTTAGTTGCATTTAATTTGATTGTATGGAAGCATTAAAATGTAGTTCTTGTTGTTGATGTGTTAAGCGTGAATTGGGATGAGTATTGGAACCATTGGAATAGCACATTGTTGTGAAAGAAAACGATTTTGAAAGATTCGAAATTCTCGAGAAACTTTTGAACATAGGTTCGATATTTCTTATATAAAATATTTTGTAGAACTTCATTTTAGTGATTATTGCTTCATTGGAAACTAGACTCATTTTGCTTCAATTTGGACACTTGATTTGCTTTATTTGGTTGAGAATTGTAAAAGAAAACTAAGTTGTAAGTTGGACAAGAGTTTACATCTGTTTTTAAACTAAGGTACCATGTTTTATTAAACTATACTTGTTGGAGCAATATTCTGAAAAAAGGAAATTATATTTTCAAACTAGCTGTATGAAAAGGAAGTGTGCTATCTCATGGTAGGTGCATATGATTGTGAAATGAGTTTGACAAGCAGTCTTATTCGAGTACTTATTATTTTATAAATTTTCAGCAAACTGATTTTTCCTCATTTTTTTTGCAAACTAGGCTTTCATATGGATCTTTTACATTTATGTTATTTGGTTAATTAATAATATAGGGATTTTTGTAACACCCTAAATGATTTAATCATTTATTTGACTAAATTATTTAAAGTGTTACATTATTTATTTAACTATATTAAATTGTAATGTAGCATTTTATTTTAATTGAAGGAGGTAGTAGGAGAAATGGAGAAGGGTGCAGCTAGGGCCCAAAAGCGCATGGCCCAATGTTTATATACCTAAATTAGGTATCACTTCTCATTTGTGAGAAGAGAACGAAAAAGAAAAGAAAGGAGAAGAGAGGGAGCAGTGCTTGTGGGTGCAAGAGAGGAGGAAAAGAAGAGGATTTCGTGACTTGAAGCTTGGATTGTTGCGGTGGTTTTGTTCGTGACTCCATAAAGGTTCATTTCTACGGTTTATTCAAGGTAAGGGAGTCTCACTCTATAATAGAGGTATAATGGGTTGTATAGGAGTCATAGAGTGTTGATTTGATGTTAATTGATTGTTAATTGAATTGTTATTGGGTGAATTTGAGAAATAGCATGATAGAAATCGATTTAGGGCTTTAATTTGGGTGTTTTGTGTTCTTGATGAGTGTTGCGCATGATTTGAATGTATGGACTGAAATTGAATGTGTGTTAATGATTATTGAGTGGATTGGAATGATATAACATGATTTGAATTGAAAGAAATTGAGAATTGGGAGTTTTTGATGCATGGGCGCCAAATGGCTAGGATTCAGCGCCCTGTGTGCTATGTGATAGGACATAGGTTGTGTTTCTTTGTGCAGGCGCCACTTTTCTTTGAGGAATTGGCGCCTAGATTTACTGTTCACGTCTTGGGTTGTGTGCGAGTGTAGGTGTGTTCTTTGTCTGGCGCGAGAATGTGGGTATTTTGGGGCACAGGAAGTGCAACTTAGTGTTACAGGCACTTTTTCCCGTGCCAAATTTTGTATTCACCTGCCAACTTTCAATTTTAAGTGTTTTGGCTCGAGTGGTTTTTCAGTCGCAGTGTTATTTTGAAAATGTCGGTGGGGCTTGTTTTGTGTGTGTTTTGGGGCAGGGAGTGACAATTGTATTTACGAACACATTTTCTCGTGCCAAGTTTTGTATTCACCTGCCAACATTCAATTTTAAGTGTTTTGGCTCGAGTAGTTTTTACAGTTGCAGGTGTTATTTTGAAAAAATGTCGGTGGGGCTTGTTTTGTGGGTGTTTTGGGGCAGGGAGTGAAACTTGTATTTCAGAACATATTTCCTCGTGCCAAATTTTGTGTTCACTGCCAACTTTCAATTTTAAGTGTTTTGGCTCAGTGGTTTCACGATTACAGGTCTTATTTTAAAAATGTCTCGGTGGGGTGATTTTGGGAGTGTTTTGGGGCAGGGAGTGAAACTTACTTTTCTAGGCATATTTCATTGTGCCAAATTTTGTATTTACTCGCCCAAATTCATTTTTAAACATTTTGGCTCGGGTGGTCTTTGGTTTGAAAATGTTGGGTGAGCTGGTCACAGGGGGCGCAGATTGCTAGGAAAGTGGCGCGATGTTTGTGTGTTGTTGCCCTGGGCGCTAAATTGAGTTTAAGTTTGTTGCCGCGCTAGTCTTTGTGTTGCACTGGGGCGCGAGAATGTGGGGAAATTGGCGCTGGTCTTTGCCAAATGCATAAGTGTGTCTTTGTTTTGGTCCTTAGGTGTGATTTGGTCCACTAGATGGCCGTCTTAGTCTAAATGGTGGTTTAGGTCCCCGAGTGGGTTTAGTCCCAATATTGTGAGTGGTCCCTTGGGTGAATTATAATGAGTTTGTACCGGAGATGGGATGAGAATTAGTGCATGATTTGTGATATGATAAATGTGTTTGTGTTCTATTCATGGAGTATCATGCATACATTCTAGCTGATCGCGACGTTATAAATTAAATTGTGAGGCCGAGGGGGCGGTAGGAGGGCCATGATCGATTTTTAGGCCGGAGGGCCATACACTAGATATTGAGATTGCTTGGAGGGCAAATGGTACCACATGCATAACCACATTGCATGCATTCACTGAGCATATGAATGTTAGTGAGTGAGTTGCTTGATATGATTGGTTGTCTTTGTGAGCTATGATGATATATATATTGCCTATTATCACTTTTATTATATAGTTCGAGACTCACCCTTTTCTGTTGTTGTTTACCACGGTAGCCATGAGTGAAGGCTCGTTACCTTCACTACTTCCCGAGTGTGTGCGCTCGTCACGTAGCACCTGGGGATGGGGTCTAGATTCTATCTGCATTGTTTTGCTCCTTTGTTGAGCTTTCTTATGAGATTTCTCTATGTCTTACTTGAGAGTCTTTGAATCCTTTTTAGATGTAACTTTATCTTTCCATTGCATGTTGTGAGATTATTTACCACGTGATATATGGTGTTACGTATTGATACATGCTTATGAGATGAATTGACTGTTGAGTGTTTTAAGAGAGAAGTGTGACGCTCCATTTTATGAAAAAAAAAATGATTTATGTTATACTATTAGTGTGCTGATTGACTATGGCTAAATTGTGGCTTGCCACTAAGGTCAGAATTTCTTTCACTGGTGTATTTACAAGGGCATCACTGAGAGCCTTGCAAAGGTTTGTTGCAAGTAGTATCAGTTACCTGAGTAATCCCATAGTCAATCCGTCCACTATTTTATAACACATTAAATTAAAAGATAACCGGAATATTTGTAGATACATACTCTGATTTTTGATTTAAATTTTTCGGGTAGAAATGGGGTGTTACATTAGTGGTATCAGAGCAAAAGTTCGGTCTGTCCGGCCAAGTGTGTCTGTTTGTCATATTGTGCATGACAATTAGGTGTCTTAAATTAGTTCTGAGTGGTTGTTTATGCTGCAGTGCTAGGTTGATATGGCCAGGAGGATGGGTATTGCTTTCTTTGAGGCCTTGCAGCTATAAGCGCGGTGTGGGTACCCAGAGAATCTTTGAGACCCCGATCGCTTCTTTTAAGAGAGAGGACCCTCCTACCTTCAAGGGGAGGTACAATCCGGATGGTGCACTGGCTTGGTTGAAGGAGATCGAGAGGATCTTCCGAGTAATTGGCTGTAATGATGAACAAAAAGTAAGGTATGGCACTCATACCCTATCTGAAGAGGCTGATGACTGGTGGTTGGAGACCAGTGAGAGACTAGGGGCTGCCCATTAGGAGGTTACTTGGGCTGTATTCAGGAGGGATTTCCTAAGAAAGTATTTTCGGAGGGCGTCGAGAGGACGAGAAAGAGATAGAGTTTCTTGGTGAAGCGGGGGTAGTATGTGATCCACAGTATCTTTGCTAGGTTTCTTTGACCTTGCTAAGTTCTATCCACACTACTCAGAGGCTGGGGCTGAATTCTCAAAGTGCATAAAATTTGAGAATGGTTTGAGAGCTGATATCAAGCAGGCTGTAGGGTATCAGAAGATCAGAGTGTTCGCTGATCTGGTTGACTGCTGTAGAATCTATGAGGCTGATAGCAACGCCCGTGCTAGACTTATGAGAGATCAGAAGAGTAAGTTTCAGAGCAGGGGTAAACCATATGAGACATCTGCTGACAGGGGCAAACAGAGGTATGCAGGTAATAATAGATATGCTGGGGGTAGTAGGTCGGCTGAGGGCAAAAAGCCAAGTGGGGGAGCGCCCCATCGGCATTGTGTGTTTCAAGTGTGGTGGCGGTAGGGTCACAAGAGCCCTGATTGTAAGTTAGGGAAGAGGATATGTTTCAAGTGTGGGAAGAATGGTCACCTGGCATCCGAGTGTGATCGTAAAGAAGCGGTGTGTTTCAACTGTGGTGAAGCGGGTCACATTAGTTCCAAGTGCACCAAGCCTAAGAAGGAAAGATCCACTGGTAGAGTGTTTGCATTGGCAGGTTCAGAGGGACCTAATGATATCCGAGGTACATGTTTCATCTCTGGTACACCTTTAGTTGCTATTGTTGACACGGGTGCTACGCACTCTTTTATTGCATCTGTTTGTGCTGAAAAGTTAAATTTAGTATTGTCTACTATGGAGAGAGGATGGTTATCGACACTCCTCGGCTAAGGGTCCGTGTAACTACTTCTACGATGTGTGCTAGGTGTCCTCTGTCGGTCTTTGGCAGAGATTTTCTAGTTGATCGATTTGTTTGCCTTTGGGTGGGTTAGATGTGATTTAGGCATGGGTGGTTAGTAGATAACCATGTGCACATCAAGCTGATACGATAAGTCTATTAGTTTTCTCCTTCACGAAGAGGAAGAGTGCGCTCTCATTGTCTCACGAGCAATTGCGCGAGGAGTAATGAAAGAGGGTGGTCGGTTGTTTGCTTTGATTGCGTCCATGTCTGCTGAGAGCAGAAATTTGTGATTGATGGGTTACTGGTGGTGTGTGAGTTCCTGAAGTGTTTCCGGATGAGATTCCTAGTGTGCCCCAGGAGGAAGTTGAGTTCGGGATTGAGCTTGTGCACAGTACTAGGCTCGTGTCTATGGCACCGTCTCTAGGATGTCGGCTTCGAGTTATGCGAGTTGAAGAAGCGATTAGAGGAGCTCCTTGAGAAGAAATTTGTGAGGCCTAGTGTGTCACCATGGGGAGCTCGATTACATGTTGGTAAAGAAGAAGGATGGGAGTATGCGTGCGTGCGTAGATTACGGACAATTGAATAAAGTAACAATCAAGAATAAGTATCCTCTCCGAGGATAGATGATCCGATGGATCGGTGGTAGGTGCTAAAGTGTTTAGCAAGATTGATTTGAGGTCCGGGTATCACCAGATTAAGGTGAAGGATGAGGACATCCAGAAGACAGCATTCAGAACAAGGTATGGGCATTATGAGTACTCTGTAATGCCGTTTGGTGTCACAAATGCACCAGGGGTGTTTATGGAGTACATGAACCGAATTTTCCATAGCTATCTGGATCGGTTTGTGGTGGTCTTCATTGATGATATTTTAGTGTACTCAAAATCGAGGAAGAACATGCGAGCACTTGAGGTTGGTGCTAGAGGTCTTGAAAGAGAGGAAGTTGTATGCCAAGTTGTCAAAGTGTGAGTTCTGGTTGCATGAGGTGAGCTTCTTGGGTCATATTATTTCTGGTGATGGTATAGCTGTGGATCCAACCAAGGTTGATGCAGTGTTGCAGTGGGAGAGCCCAAAGTCTGCGGACCGAGATCAGGAGTTTCTTGGGGTTGGCTGGTTATTACAGGAGGTTCATTGAAGGGTTCTCTAAGCTAGCCCTTCCATTGACTCGATTGACTGTAAGGGAAAGGCATTTGTGTGGGATGCAAAGTGTGAAGAGAGCTTCCAAGAGCTAAGAGGAGGTTGACCACGTCTCGGTGTTAGTGTTGCTGTGCGGAGCAACCATTTGTTGTATCTTGTGATGCTTCCAAGATGGGTTTGGGAGGTGTATTGATGCAAGATGGGAAGGTGGTTGCTTATGCGTCCCGACGGTTGAGGACCCATGAGAAGAACTATCCCACTCATGACTTAGAGTTAGGCTGCGATTGTGTTTGTGTTGAAAATTTGGAGGCACTATCTCTATGGTACTAGATTCGAAGTGTTCGGTGATCACAAGAGTCTGAAGTACTTGTTTGACCGAGAAGAGAGTGAATATGAGACAGGCGTTGGTTAGAATTTGTTGAAGGACTATGATTTTGGCTTGAACTATCACCCGGCAAAGCTAATGTCGTGGTGATGCTTTGAGTCGGAAGACTTTGCATATGTCGACTATGATGGTGAGAGAATTGGAATTGATTGAGCAATTAGTGACTTGAGTCCTGGTTTGTGAGGTGACACCCAGTGTCAGTTGGGGATCTTGAGGATTGGGAGCGACTTCTTGGTTAGTATCGAGGCGCCCGAAGTTAGATGTGAAGTTGGTAGATTTGTTGGTTCTTTGGTGAGCAAGGCTGCGAGGATTCTGAGTTGGATCCCCGAGGTGTGTTGAGGTTCGGGGGCGTGAATTTGTGTTCGGATGATCTTTGAGTTAAAGAAGATGATACTTGAGGAGAGCCATAGGAGTAAGTTGAGCATTCATCCAGTGCTACCAAGATGTACCATGATCTGAAGAAACTATTTTGGTGGCTGGTATGAAGAGAGATGTTGCGTGATTTGTATATGCTTGTTTGACTTGCGGAAGTCGAAGATTGAGCACCGAAGCTGCGGGGTTGATGCAACCTTTGGAGATTCCGGAATGGAAATGGGACAGACATTTCCATGGATTTTGTATTTGGGTTGCAGAAATCTTTGTGAGAGGTCGACACTATTTGGGTGATTGTGGATAGGTTGACCAAGTGCGCTCACTTTATCCCTATCAACATCACTTTTCTGTGCCAAAGTTGGCTAGGATTTACATTCGGTGATTGTGAAGCTTCATGGGGTTCAGAAGAGTATTGTGTCGAGATAGAGACCCGCGGTTTACATCGAGTTTTGGGGAAGCTTGCGGGAGGCTTTGGGGTCCAAGTTGAGATTGAGTTGACTTATCATCCTCAAAGCGATGGTCGAGGCAGAGAGGACCATCCAGTCTTTGGAGGATCTTTTGAGAGCTTTGTGTGCTAGAGCAGCGGGTGCGTGGGATACACATCTCCCAGCGATTGAGTTCACTTATAATAACGGCTATCATTCGAGCATTGGGATGGCTCCTTTTGAGGAGCCTTTGTATGGCGGGAGTGCGAGAACTCCTTTGTGTTGGCATGAGTCAGGGGAGAGTGTTGTCCTTGGACCAGGAGTTGGTTAGGGAGACAGCGAGAAGGTGAAAATGATCGAGAGAGAAGATGAAAGAGTCCCAGAGGTAAGGCAGAAAAGTTATCATGATAAGAGGAGGAAGGACTTGGAGTTTGGTGGTGAGCATGTGTTCTTGAGGTCACGCCTATGGTGGTGTTGGGCGTGCTCTGAAGGCAAAGAAGTTGACTCAAGGTTTATTGGACCGTGCGGATCACCGAGAGGGTTGGAAAGGTTGCTTATAGGGTGGCCTTGCCACCCAATCTTCGAACTTGCACGATGTTTTTCACGTGTCACGGCCGGAAGTATATTCGCACCGTCTCATGTGATCCACATGGATGGCGTGGAGGTGCGTGAGAACCTCTTTGTGGAGACTATGCCGGTGAGGATTGATGATAGAGAAGTGAAGGTGTTGAGAGGAAAGACATTGCCTTGGTCAAGGTAGTGTGGTTGGGAGGCCGCTTGGTGAGAGTATGACTTGGGAGGTGGAGAGCGAGGATGCGGGAGTCGTATCAGAGTTTGTTTGACTTCGGTATGAATTTCGAGGACGAAATTTCCTAAGTGGGGAGAGTTGTAACACCCTAAATGATTTAATCATTTATTTGACTAAATTATTTAAAGTGTTACATTATTTATTTAACTATATTAAATTGTAATGTAGCATTTTATTTTAATTGAAGGAGGTAGTAGGAGAAATGGAGAAGGAAAGTGCAACTAGGGCCCAAAAGCGCATGGCCCAATGTTTATATACCTAAATTAGGTATCACTTCTCATTTGTGAGAAGAGAAGCGAAAAAGAAAAGAAAGGAGAAGAGGGAGCGGTTTGTAGTGCAAGAGAGGAGGAAAAAGAAGAGGATTGTTGCGGTGGTTTTGTTAGTGACTCCATAAAGGTTCATTTCTACGGTTTATTCAAGGTAAGGGAGTCTCACTCTATAATAGAGGGTATAATGGGTTGTATAGGAGTCATAGAGTGTTGATTTGATGTTAATTGATTGTTAATTGAATTGTTATTGGGTGAATTTGAGAAATAGCATGATAGAAATCGATTTAGGGCTTTAATTTGGGTGTTTTGTGTTCTTGATGAGTGTTGCGCATGATTTGAATGTATGGACTGAAATTGAATGTGTGTTAATGATTATTGAGTGGATTGGAATGATATAACATGATTTGAATTGAAAGAAATTGAGAATTGGGAGTTTTGATGCATGGGCGCCAAATGGCTAGGATGCAGCGCACGTGTGTCTTCGTATGTGATAGGACATAGGTTGTGTTCTCGCATGCAGGCGCCACTTTCTTTGAGGAATTGGCGCCTAGATTACTGTTCACGTCTTGGGGTTGTGTCGAGTGCGGGTGTGTTCTTTGTCTGGCGCGAGAATGTGGGTATTTTGGGGCACAGGAAGTGCAACTTAGTGTTCAGGCACTTTTTCCCGTGCCAAATTTTGTATTCACCTGCCAACTTTCAATTTTAAGTGTTTTGGCTCGAGTGGTTTTACAGTCGCAGTGTTATTTTGAAAATGTCGGTGGGGCTTGTTTTGTGTGTGTTTTGGGGCCGGGAGTGACAATTGTATTTACGAACACATTTTCTCGTGCAAGTTTTGTATTCACTGCCAACTTTCAATTTTAAGTGTTTTGGCTCGAGTAGTTTTTAGTTGCGGTGTTATTTTGAAAATGTCCGGTGGGGCTTGTTTTGCGGGTGTTTTGGGGCCGGGAGTGAAACTTGTATTTACGAACATATTTCCTCGTGCCAAATTTTGTGTTCACCTGCCAACTTTCAATTTTAAGTGTTTTGGCTCGAGTGGTTTCCTGATTACAGGTCTTATTTTAAAAATGTCTCGGTGGGGGTGATTTTGGGAGTGTTTTGGGGCCCGGGGAGTGAAACTTACTTTTCTAGGCATATTTCACTGTGCCAAATTTTGTATTTACCTGCCCAAATTCATTTTTAAACATTTTGGCTCGGGTGGTCTTTGGTTTGAAAGTGTTGGGTGAGCTGGTCAGCAGGGGCGCGCCATTGCTAGGAGAAGTGGCGCAGTGATGTGGTGTGTTGCTGTGGGGCGCCAGCCAGATTCTTGAGTTTACGGCGCTAGTCTTTGTGTTGCACGGGCGCGAGAATGTGGGGAAATTGGCGCTGGTCTTTGCCAAATGCATAAGTGTGTCTTTGTTTTGGTCCTTAGGTGTGAGTTTGGTCCACTAGATGGCCGTCTTAGTCCTAAATGGTGGTTTAGGTCCCCTGAGTGGGTTTAGTCCCAATATTGTGAGTGGTCCCTTGGGTGAATTATAATGAGTTTGTACCGGAGATGGGATGAGAATTAGTGCATGATTTGTGATATGATAAATGTGTTTGTGTTCTATTCATGGAGTATCATGCATACATTCGGCTGCGGTCGCGACGTTATAAATTAAATTGTGAGGCCGGAGGGCCATGATCGATTTTTTGGGCGGAAGGCCATTCAATTGAATATTGAGATTGCCGGAGGGCAAATGGTACCACATGCATAACCACATTGCATGCATTCACCTGAGCATATGAATGTTAGTGAGTGAGTTGCTTGATATGATTGACTGTGCTGTGAGCTATGATGATATATATATTGCCTATTATCACTTTTATTATATAGTTCGAGACTCACCCTTTCTGTTGTTGTTTACCACAGGTAGCCATGAGTGAAGGCTCGTTACCTTCACTACTTCAGAGTGTGTGCCGCTCCGATCACGTAGCACCTGGGGATGGGGTCTAGATTCTATCTGCATTGTTTTGCTCCTTTGTTGAGCTTTCTTATGAGATTTCTCTATGTCTTACTTGAGAGTCTTTGAATCCTTTTTAGATGTAACTTTATCTTTCCATTGCATGTTGTGAGATTATTTACCACGTGATATATGGTGTTACGTATTGATACATGCTTATGAGATGAATTGGTATTGAGTGTTTTAAGAGAGAAGTGTGACGCTCCATTTTATGAAAAAAATGATTTATGTTATACTATTAGTGTCTTTGATTGACTATGGCTAAATTGTGGCTTGCCCACTAAGGTCGAAATTTCTTTTCTTTGGTGTATTTACAAGGGCATCACTTGAGAGCCTTGCAAAGGTTTGTTGCAAGTAGTATCGATTACACGAGTAATCCCATAGTCAATCCAGTCCACTATTTTATAACACATTAAATTAAAAGATAGCAGGAATATTTGTAGATACATACTCTGATTTTTGATTTAAATTTTTCGGGTAGAAATGGGGTGTTACAATTTTCATCATGGATCAGAAGAGATTTTAATACTTTCATCGGGGCTGTGAAAAATATGGTCGAAATGATATAAGCAATGATTGCTTACGAGGTGGAAGGAAAAAGCGAGGAGGAAGTTGAAAGATATGCAAAAGGTCTTCAAAGAAAGATACAAGGAGTTAAATGGTATGTTATATAACAAATGTGAGTGAGACAATCTTTTATTGTATGTTTGAACATGGAATACAAATACTTGGCCAAATTAAAATCAATATCTATATCTGTTAGTTTGCAAATGATATTTTTCAAAAATCAATTTTTGTTTCATATAACCAAACCAATACGTTAGACAATCCGCTCCCATAATGTTGAGTTCAAAACGCAGCACATTGGTGTAATGGATCTTTTGTCATGTGTTTGTTGAGTTATCAATTGTAGCTTGGAATCATTTTCTCATCGAAATGTTTAGGTTCTACCTATTTTGTGCATTTCAAATCTTTTTGACAAGGTGTGCATTTTAAATCTTCTTTGTGCGATTATGATAGAATTATAAAAACATTGAGAGGGGAGGCTAGAATTTCTCGGAAGGATGAGATCATGAAAGCAATTGGGAAGAAGTTGGACCGCTACAAGAATCCTTGGCTAGAGTGAAGATACTGAGTATGGGCAAAACAAAGGGAAGTTATACAATGAAGAATGTGTGATTCATGGTAGGAACATTATCATTTTTATGCCCAAAGACCTGCTTGGCGTCCATGGTTTTTATTTTACTTTTTGCAATAATTTTGCAGATATGCATGGTTCTAAACTTGGCTATGGGAGGCTGGGATGAAAGTCAAGGCGGCATTTCGAACATCACCCTTGTTTCGATTTGATTGGTTTGTCAAGTCTTGTATCGCACAGAAGCGCAAGCGATTAACAATGGATGATTACGCAAGCCCGGTGTGAATACTTGCTAAATATGCTATGTTTCCTTCTTAATTACTTGGAAGTTTTTTCTTGTGTTTTTACTAAACCAGATCATGCTATTGTGGCGGGAAGAGGAGAAAATAAATGGCCAAGCTTTGATGTGGACTCTACCTACCTACCACCTCTTTTGATTTGTGTTGGCTTCAAATATCAGTTTGAATGGCTGGTTTGAGAGTACTATGCAGAAATCGGATGTAAAGAGTTTGTAAATCCGTGTAGAAATCCTTAGCAGCTTAGTTCAATTAATGTGGAATCCTAGCTTTAAACTATTTTGTAGTAGTCATGTATTAGTCTAATGTTTAGTTTCTTTTCTCAATTAGTATCTGTATTAGCTAACATGTTTATGCAATAGGTTATTAGATAGATAGTAATTAAATGTTTTGCACATGGATTGTACTCATTTATTATTGTAGTTATTATGTTTTGCTTTATATAAGTTTATTTATTATGATGTTGGAGCATTTATGTGTTCTGTATAGAAATCACTATTAAATAGAATTTAGAGGCATAATTTAATTTTTTTTTTTAATTTTTTTTTTAAAATTTGCGACGGATTTGCCACGGAAGGTGTAAGAATTTGCCACGACTTTGCGACGGAAATTTGCGATGGATTTGCCACGGAAAAATTTGCCACGGATTTGCGACGGAAAAATTTGCCACGGAAAATCCGTGGCAAAGCGTTAGCGACGAGCGCTTTTGCCACCAAAATTTGGCCGTCGCAAATCCGTGGCAAATTCATATTTGCCACGGATATTTGTACATTTGCCACGGGAATGTCCGTGGCAAACCACCGATTTTCTTGTAGTGTGTTTGAGGTTTTATATAGGCAGCAATTGACGTGCCTCATGGTAGAATGGATTTGTTTAGGGATGTAACTTGGCCAATGGCTTATGAAGGATAGGATATTGAGGACAAGGGAAGTGTTTGGTGGTTTATTTTAGACAAGGATCTCTTATGCATTTAATGGTAAGAAGTATCAGCTCATTGTTGTACTACTTTTGCTTTTTCGTGGTTTTTCGATCCTCTTTTTTGATTTCACTTTCTTTTTTTTTTATTTTGATTTTTTCTTTTTCTTTCTTTCGAGCTGAGTGACTTGATAAAAATGATACACCATTTTTGATGTGGAATTGATCCTTGTCTAGGGTGATTGAAAGTTTCTTTGGATTTTGGCTTAAGGTGGGTGGCAAAGGATTTCTTGAGGATATGGGAAGATGGTCAAACTTCATTTCAAAACATGATTGCTCGTTTTCTCAAAAATCAACTTAAGGACAATAATTTATTTACTTTTATATATTTGCTCTCTTTTTTTTTACCCTAACTTTGCTTAGGTCACTCTTACGAGTTTTCAACCTAACGGGCCTTTTTGATTTTTTTTTGTAAAGGACTTGCACCAAGGGAATACAATGTTGACAAGGTGTTTTAGAGATCACGAATTTGCCCCACTATGGAGGGCCTAAAGCATTTATTTCAATAGTGAGAACAAACCAAAAAGTCAACTAGGTAGGGGAGTATGTACTTTAGGGTGGTCGGGGTGGAATTAGACTTGGGACGGGGATGATGATAAGTGCACTGGACATTAAGCGACTCAAACAAGAATGAAGACACATGTTACACAGAAGTTACTATACAAATGCTTCGTAGAGAGTTTAACATTAGTTAAAGCATGAAAGAAATTTTTGGCAGACCATTTCGGTCATTCATCATGGGATGCAACACTTTGTTAGAAAAAATGTGAACGAGTTGCTAATTTAAAAAATTGAATGCCTTGAAACACCTTGAGCTTGCAACTAAGTAAGACTAAACTTTTCCAAAGAAGAGTAATTTATTTCACAAGAACGTCTCATCTCTCATCATAGTTTTTCTCTAAAATTTATATTGTTCTTTTTTTTTTATGCATGATGTAAGTATGAAATGTAAATGAAATGGTAATGTATGCGCATGAAATGTATGTGTATGAGATGTATGTGCATATGATTTGATTTTATCACATTGGGGAGTTATAAACTTTCATTTGGAGAGTAAAGAACAAAATTTGATTTTGACTTTAGCATGCATGGCTTCTCTCCAAAATAAAACTTGTAACTCCCTGATGGCCATAAAAATGCATGTAATATAAAACGCTTATTTCAATATTTTTGTAATGCAAAAAAGAAAAAAAAATGCATGTAATATACTTTCTAAAAAAAACTTTGCGGAAATAACCATTTTGATTTTTTGTTTTTTTTTTTGGGATAAGAGACGGTATGCATTAATATTCGTTTGAATGCAAGGGTATAGAGCTCCTTCGTGACCCTAGAAGGGTACCCTATGGAGTAGGTCTAAAGTTTCCTTTATAGTGAACCTCACAAGGATGGTTCTAAAGAATCCTACACATGGTTACTAGAGCCAAGGACCCCAGTCAAGAACACTGACCCCAACAATAAGCAAGCTATTAGAAGGGATAGCATCCTCAAAAGGAATCAAACTCTAGGTGAGATTTTCGTGACCACCCAACGAGACGTACAACCCGCAGGCCATCACTACACAATCTCGTTCTAACTTAGGCTTGCACTCGAGTCCGGGTAGAGGACTTTTTCTCGCAAGTGTGTGATGTGTATAAGTGCAGTGTGTGTAGGAGCAATTTAAAAACAACCCAAAAGCTGCAAACAGACAAATGAACATACATACAAATATCGTCTTCTATCCTAGGGTTTATACAAATAAATAACATAATTATGCAAAAGCAAATAAATAAATAAAAGGGTAAAAATTGAATTAATCCTAAATTAATTAGACTAGGTTTTGAATCTTTAAAATAAATAATTCCCCAGTGAAGTCGCCAGCTGTAGCAACCGAAAAATCCGCGAAAGGATTCTTCGAAGTTCGAAAGGAAGCCGCCACCAAATTTAGTTTAAGGGCAAATTCGGAAAATCCCTTTACGTTTAGGATAAGGCCTTGTTAGGGTTCGGGAGTCATTATGTGTGGGGAAGGTATTAGCACCCCACGACATCCATTGTCTAATTAATTTAGATTTATTTAATAATTACCCTTTTTATTTGTAGAGAAAAGACTTATTTTAAATTTTGGTTTTTAGTGCTTGACAAGAGTTGAGTCTTGCTCCTACGTACCTCCAGATGCAATGGAGGAATCAAAGCTACGTAGTTCTTCCTGAAAATGGTTTATGGGTTTGTGTTTTTTTAGTGTAGGGTCCTAGGATTCCTTGAACTGTACAGCTCACTGATCCCTAGGACACTGACTAACCCGATTGTACAACCGACTTAGTCCCCTACTTTTTGAAAATAATTTTAGAGTTTTTTGAAAGAAATTGGTTTGGTGTGAGGTGGGTACGTTTTAGGATAGGTATTCTAGAACTCCTGAACTGTACAGCTCATTAGTTCTAGAACGCCGACTAACCAGATTGTACAACCGACTTAGTCCCCTATTCATGAAAAAAATAATTTATTTATATTTTATTAAGTTTTTGTAGGATTATTGAACTGTATAGCTCATTGGTCCTAAAATGATGACTAACCCGGTTGTACAACCGACTTAGCCGTTTAATTTTAGAGAAAAATAGTTTATTCGTATTTATTAAGTTTGCGGGTTTCTTGAACTATCTGACTCATTGGCCTTAAAATAATGACCAACCCAGTTGTACAACCGACTTAGCCGTTTATTTTTAGAAAAAAATAGTTTATTCGTATTTATTAAGTTTTGGGGTTACCGAATCGCATGCGACTCATTGGCCTAAAATGATGACTAACCGGTTGTACAACCGACTTAGCCGTTATTTGAATTCGAGAGAAAACTTATTTATATTCGAATTGGGAAAGGAATTAAATGAGAAAAGGGGGTGAAATTTGTAAATTAGGGTTTTATTAGTCGCAGGGGGCTGTATGATTAATAGGGGGTGTAAAAAGGAAGCCCGGATTCGCATAGGAGGGCCCGGTATGCGAAACTAGGCTTAAGCGGGGAGGTGTGCGTGAATAGTATTCGAATATTTAAAAATGAAAGAAAAAAAGCCCACCATATAACCCTAAATCAAAGAGCGATTTTATTATTAACATCACAACAATAGTACAACACGAACAATATTCATTAATTACAATACAAAGTAACGCCGAACATAATCATAGACATAAAACCGGCAACTAGAAAATTCAAAGCATAAAACATCACATTCAACATGCATTACAGTTTGCGTCAAAAAAAAAACATGCATTACAGTTGTTTATAAAAACATGATTGCAAAAAGCCACCAAACATAAGATCAAATGGATTTTCAAACAGCACATGAATGTATGAAGAATGGTCAAGTTCTCAATATCATTGATAATCTATCTTACAAATCACAGACCATATATTTACAAACCACACAAGTAATCGAAATAATATTTGAGATCTGAAGGAAATTCTCAGATTTATCAATCAAATTACAATGGAAAAGTGCAATTCATGTAAGGTCACTGAATCAAACTTATATTCAACATAAATACAATATTTTTTCAAAGAAGTAGATCAAAAAAGCTTCAAATTAAATCCACAAAAAAAGAACCATAGACTTGAAACAACAGAAATAAAAAACGATGAATTTGGAAAAAGGATAGGTTCTTAGAGCTTACTTCTTTCCATGGCGGCAAGTCCTTCCTTTGCAAAAGGGTTAGGTTGTTGTTCGTTCCTCTGAGACTCAGAAACTCAAAACGGTGTTTAGTGGATTAGGGTTTCAATGTGAGACTCTAATCCTTATTTTTGCTAGTGATTTTCGCCGCTTTTTTTGTGTGCCGATTTACGTGTGTCTTAGATGTTATTAGATTGTTTATTTATAGTCGAAAAATTAGGTTAACGCATTAATGATTTTTGACCAGGCTTTTTCTCTATTTGAGTTGGAACCAGGCCCAATAATGCAGCTCCAGTGACTTTTAGGAGATCATTTTGCAACCCTAATTTGCTATTTTAGATTGTATTTTCGGATCTATTTTTTTGTATTTTTAGTATTATTATTTTTTTTGTATTTTTGGACTTATTTGACTCTTAAGTGCTTTTAAATTGTAAATTAAACTAAATAGAAATTTTTTTGGCATTTTTTGGACTATTTGTATATGTATATGCTCAAAATAAGGACGAAATAATAAAAATAGAAAAGAAGTCGGAATGATGAGCCCAAATGCGAGAAAACGACTCGAATAAGTCCATTTGCACGGAAACAACTCAGATGCACCCTTAAGTTCGACTAGGCCTAAATACGACTATTCAACTAAAGAATGCGCGAAAAGATCGATCATTTGCGCACATTCTTAATTTAAACAACGGCACTTCGACTTAGTCGAACAGGTTAGTTGAGATTGGCTTAGGTTAGTAAATGAGACACCTTTTTTAACAATTCTCGTAATTGCGCGACTTCAGAACATGAAAAAAATAAACGACTAAAAATCGGAAAAAGAATACGGACAAGGGGTATAACAGGGAGAAAATGAAAGAGTCACAGAGTCGGCAGAAAAGTTACCATGATAGGAGGAGGAAAGACTTGGAATTTCAGGCTGGTGAGCATGTTTTCTTGAGGGTCACGCCTATGACTGGTGTTGGGCGTGCACTGAAGGTAAAGAAGTTGACTCCTAGATTTATTGGACCGTACCAAATCACTGAGAGGATTGGAAAGGTTGCTTATATGGTGGCTCTGCCACCAAATCTTTCGAACTTGCACGACGTGTTCCACTAGTCACAGCTTCGGAAGTATATTCCAGACCCGTCTCATGTGATTCACATGGATGATGTGGAGGTATGTGAGAACCTCACTGTGGAGACTATGCCAGTGAGGATTGATGATAGAGAAGTGAAGGTGCTAAGAGGGGAGGACATTGCCTTAGTCAAGGTAGTGTGGTTGGGAGCTGCTGGTGAGAGCATGACTTGGGAGCTGGAGAGAAGGATGCGGGAGTCTTATCCAGAGCTATTTGACTCAGGTATGAATTTCGAGGACGAAATTTCCTAAGTGGGGGAGAGTTGTAACACCCTAAATGATTTAATTAAGTAATTGATTAAATTATTTAAAGTGTTGCACTATTTTTTTAATTATATTAAATTATAATGTAGTATTTTATTTAATTGAAGGGAGTGGTATTGGTAATACCGGGACTGCAAATATTGGCCCAAGAGCCCAAGCCCAATGACTTAGGCTCCTAGGGCTAGTGCAATTCGCACCATTTGCCAAAGAAAGAAAGAAAACGAAAGAGAGGAGAAAGGAGAAGAGAAAAACGACGCTCAAGGGAGAAAGAAGAGAGAGCTTGATCGCACAAGGGAGAAAGGAAGAGAATGAGCTCTTGTTGCTGAGGTTTTGTACGTGACCCTGTGAAAAGGACTTCTCTACGGTTAATTTAAGGTAAGGGGAGTCTCACTCTATAATAGAGAGTATAATAGGTTGTATGTAGATCATAGGATCTTTGTTTGATGTTATTTGATTATGGTATGATTGTTTGGATTGGTTGAAATTGATAAATTTCAGGAAAAATCGATTTAGGCCTTAATGTTAGGGTTTCATGTTCTTGATTTTGTTTTGATGCGTGATTTGATGTTTAAAATATGAAATTGAAGGTATTAGAATGAGTATAGAGTGTATTTGAATTGTATATGATGATTGGAATTGAGAGAATGTGAGAATTTGGGATTTTTGGGAACCCTAGGTGTATAGGGCGCCAAGTTGCTGGAAATATGGTGCCCGGTACACTGTTCATGTTGCTGGTGTTTTGGCACCTGTGTGCTAGTGGGTGGCACAGGGGCGCCTGTGTGTGGGAAATTTGGCGCCTGTGTGCTGGTGTGCACAGGGGGGCGCCAGATTGTGGGGTATTTGGCGCCTGGTGGCGCCAAAGTGTGTCCTAGGTGTTGCTTTGGTCCCTAGGTGACAGTTTGGTCCTAAGGGTGTGGTTTTGGTCCCTAGGTGTTGTTTTGGTCCCTAGGTGACAGTTTGGTCCTAGGTGAAATTTCGTTTTTAGTCCCTAGGTGGTGTTTTGGTCCTAAGTGGTGTTTAGGTCCTTGAGTGAGGTTTTAGTCCTCTAGTTGGGATTAGTCCTTGGGACATGATTGTGATGAGATAGTGAATGAGGTGATTGATGATGCCATGTGTAACACTCCAAAATAGTTCAATTAATTATTAAATTGAGTTATTTAGGGTTTTTCAACATTTTTAATTAATTAAGTTTAAGGCTAACGTGTAGTGTTTATGTGTTAGGAGAGGTTTGAGTAATGGGAAGAGGTATTGAATAGAAGTCCATGAGTGATGGAAGGCCCAAGTCCCATTAGAAGCCCAAGTTCCTTTCCATAAGAGGAAATAGCCGTAGGATCAACCCATTTGATCAAAGTGAAGAAAAGTCTAAGAGAGAAGTAAGAGAGAGAGAGCTGTTAGGTGGAATAGTACCCGTTAGAGAGAAGGAAGAGCATTTGGCGAGGAAGAAGATCAAGCTCAAGGGAGAAGAGTTGCCGCGAGTGTTAACGGGAGATTTGAGTGAAGAGAGGGTGTTCTACTCATCCGATCAAGGTAAAGGGCTCTCTTCCATGCGTAATTTAGTGTTTATGTTGAATGTTTTGCATGAATGATTTTGGCTTGAGTTCGAATGTGTGCTTATGTGTTCTTTAAAGTATTATGGTTGTGTTACTTCACTTGGGTGAAGATTTTAATGATTGATTTTTTGTAGTGGTCACGTAAGTGACCCATGGAAGAAATGAGAGTGAGAACTCTCGGTCTCGGTGAGCGTGAGAGTTTAAGAGTGTGTTCTTGAGCTTAATCCTAGTCGGGAGCACCTAAAGAGAGGAATGAGAAGTTAGCGCACGCGTGATCGTGAGAGAAAACCGAAGTGCATGAAGGATAACATACGACGTAAGTGTTAAAGCGTAGTTCCTAGACTTCAAGAGGACGAGTTGAAATGTACTTGATGGACGAAGGTGCGTAGGTGTAATTAGAACCCAGTGCGAGTGTCGTCAAGTAGTTGCCGAGGTATAACATGGTTATGCCGAGGTGAGGAGTCGAGTTGTAGTGCATGGACGTCTAAGCTAGTATTGCCGAGGTATAGGGTGTGTATACCAAGGTGTATATGTCGAGAGGTATGTGTGTGTCGAAGTATGTAAGTGTCGAGAGATGTGTGTGTGTCGAAGTATGTATATGTCGAGAGAGAGGTTAGTGTCGAAGTATGTAATTGTCGAGAGATGTGTGTGTGTCGAAGTATGTATATGTAATCGTTGCATGCATCAGCAATGATGGTAAAAGAGCTAGAGCTAATTGAGCAATTCAGAGACCTAAGTTTAGTGTGTGAGCTAACTCCTCAAAGCATTAAGTTGGGAATGCTGAAAATCACAAATGAATTTCTGAGTGACATCAAAGAGGCGTAGAAGCTGGACGTCAAGCTTGTAGACGTGGCAGCAGGTATTGGCCGAGCTGAGAACGAAGATTTTGAGTTGGATGCGCAAGGATTGCTAAGGTATAGAACTCGGATTTGTGTCCCTGATGACGAGAAGATCAAGAGAGCAATCTTGGAAGAATGTCATAAGAGTAAGCTGAGTATTCACCCAGGCGCGACCAAGATGTATCAAGACTTGAAGGGGTTGTTTTGGTGGCAAGGTATGAAGAGTGATGTAGCCCGGTTTGTGTACGCTTGTATGGTTTGTCAGAAGTCCAAGGTAGAACATCAGAAGCCAGCAGGGTTGTTGCAACCATTGAAGATTCCAGAGTGGAAGTGGGACAGTATTGCGATGGATTTTGTAACTGGTTTGCCGAGTACAATAAGGAGGTTTGATACCATTTGGGTAGTGGTGGATAGATTGACGAAGTCTGCTCATTTCATCCCCATCAACCTCACCTATCCGATGTCAAGGTTGGCAGAGATATACATCCAAGTGATCGTAAAGCTACACGGGGTTCCTCAAGTATTATTTCGCATGAGACCCAAGGTTTACTTGAGTGCAGGAATGTTTGCAAGACGCGTTGGGTACGAAATTGCGCCTGAGCTCGGCATATCACCCACAGACTGATGGTCAGTCCGAGAGGACCATCCAGTCGTTGGAAGACTTGCTGAGAGCGTGTGTTCTTGAGCAAGGAGGAGCGTGGGATTCGTATCTACCACTGATTGAGTTCACGTACAACAACAGTTTTCATTCTAGCATAGGGATGGCACCCTTTGAGGCATTGTATGGGAGGAGGTGCAGGACTCCATTGTGTTGGAGTGAGTCGGAGAAGGTGTAGTACTCGGACCGAGGTCGCAGCGAGAGACCACCGAGAAGGTAAAGCAAATTCAAGAGAAAATGAAGGCTTCGCAGAGTAGGCAGAAGAGCTACCATGACAAGAGAAGGAAGGACTTAGAATTTCAGGCCGGGGATCATGTGTTTCTAAGGGTCAATCCAGTAACCGGTGTTGGGCGAGCATTGAAGTCGAAGAAGTTGTCTTCTCGTTTCATTGGACCATATCAAATTTTGGAGAGAGTTGGGAGGGTGGCTTACCGAGTTGCTTTGCCACCCAATTTGTCTAATTTGCACGACGTGTTCCACGTATCTCAGCTGAGGAAGTATGTGCCAGACCCGTCTCACGTAATTCAAGTAGATGATGTGCAAGTGAGAGACAACCTCACTGTGGAAGCAAGGCCAATTCGAATTGATGACAGAGAGGTGAAGACTCTAAGGGAAAGGAGATCGAGTTGGTGAAAGTGATTTGGGTAGAGCGGTGGTGAGAATGCAACTTGGGAGTTGGAAAGTAAGATGCGAGATGCTTACCCGAGTTATTTGTTTGAGTAAGATTTCGAGGACGAAATGTTCTAAGTGGGGGAGAGTTGTAACACCCCAAAATAGTTCAATTAATTATTAAATTGAGTTATTTAGGGTTTTTCAACATTTTTAATTAATTAAGTTTAAGGCTAACGTGTAGTGTTTATGTGTTAGGAGAGGTTTGAGTAATGGGAAGAGGTATTGAATAGAAGTCCATGAGTGATGGAAGGCCCAAGTCCCATTAGAAGCCCAAGTTCCTTTCCATAAGAGGAAATAGCCGTAGGATCAACCCATTTGATCAAAGTGAAGAAAAGTCTTAGAGAGAAGTAAGAGAGAGAGAGCTGTTAGGTGGAATAGTACCCGTTAGAGAGAAGGAAGAGCATTTGGCGAGGAAGAAGATCAAGCTCAAGGGAGAAGAGTTGCTGCGAGTGTTAACGGGGAGATTTCAGTGAAGAGAGGGTGTTCTACTCATCTGATCAAGGTAAGGGGGCTCTCTTCCATGCGTAATTTAGTGTTTATGTTGAATGTTTTGCATGAATGATTTTGGCTTGAGTTCTGAATGTGTGCTTATGTGTTCTTTAAAGTATTCTGGTTGTGTTACTTCACTTTGGTGAAGATTTTAACGGTTGATTTTTGAGCTGGTCACGTAAGTGACCATGGAGAGGAAATGAGAGCTGAGAACTCTCAGTCTCAGTGGGCGTGAGAGTTTATGAGTGTGTTCTTGAGCTTAATCCTAGTCAGGAGCACCTAAAGAGAGGAAGGAGAAGTTAGGCGCACGTGATCGTAGAGAAAACCAAAGTGCATGAAGGATAACGCACGACGTAAATGTTAAAGCGTAGTTCCTAGACTTGAAGAGGACGAGTTGAGCTGTACTTGATGGACGAAGGTGCGTAGGTGTAATTAGAACCCAGTGTGAGTGTCGTCAAGTAGTTGCCGAGGTATAACATGGTTATGCCGAGGTGAGGAGTCGAGTTGTAGTGCATGGACGTCTAAGCTAGTATTGTCGAGGTATAGGGTGTGTATACCAAGGTGTATATGTCGAGAGGTATGTGTGTGTCGAAGTATGTAAGTGTCGAGAGATGTGTGTGTGTTGAAGTATGTATATGTCGAGAGAGAGGTGAGTGTCGAAGTATGTAATTGTCGAGAGATGTGTGTGTGTCGAAGTATGTATATGTCGAGAGAGAGAGGTGTGTGTCGAAGTATGTAAGTGTCGAGAGAGAGGTGTGTGTCGACATATACATGAGTCGAAGGAGCGTACGTAGGAGTATAAGGGTGTAGTTGTGTGGTTAGGTGTGAAATGACTAAGTGTAGATGATGAAGTGAGGTGAGTGCTTAGGTGTATTATGCCTAAGTGTAGTAATCAAGGTGAAGTGTATGTGTGGAAGTGTAGGAGTGATGGGAGATAGGGTGGCGTGAGGTCCCATGGACGAGGTGGGGAACCTTACGAGTGGAATGCCAAGTGAGGTGCCACCGAGTTGAGTATTGGTAACGTAATGGGTAGCGATACTACATCAGCTTAGCGTACCGAGATGAGTAGGTGTGCCGAGGTGACGAGCGAGCCTACCGAGAAGAGTGAAGGTGCCGAGGTGACTAAGAGTGGCGAGGTGACCTATTTTTGACGCATAATAACGTAGAGTCAAGTTAGGCTCCACCGTGAGTGACGTTTAACGTCAAGAGTCGTTTAAGGGACGAATTGGCATAGTCGGTTTAATCCCTATGTGATGGTTCGGTCCTCCAGGCGTTGTGAGGCCTTCGTAGTGATGGAGTGGCTCACTGCCTGAGGAGCTGAGGTGCCTGTGAGTGGACGAGTAGCTTAGTGCTATAGCGGTTGTCTAAGAGGACTAGGCAACGTAAAGCGACAGTGCGGTTTGCACAAAAGAGTTGTAATTTACGAGTGAATGCATTTGTTCATTGAGTCTCATGAATTCATATGCATCGACGGCGGTTATAGACTTCTTGGTCTCGACACGAAAGACTTGATGCGAGTATCACTAGCAACAGAATATGCGAGTGGCTTAAAGAGATGGATCCTCATGCATTATACCTGGAGTTTGGGTTGCATTGCATTGCATGCACAACTCATGTGAATTATGTTGAAATGTTGTTTATCACCGAGTTAGCTATATGTCTTTGTTTATACTTGTGTCTTTGTCGATAAGTGAACCGAGGTGCTTAATGCATTCTATGTATTTACATTAGTCATGAACCTTTATTACAAATGTTTAGAGACTCACCCTCATCGCTTTTATGTTGCTCTTTGTGGCAACTTGCAGTACCCCGAGCAGAGGTCACTTTGCCTTTTGGTTGTTGGAGTCTGGCCCGCTCTGGTAGTTGTAACACTGGGGCGAGTAGAGTAGGATAGAGTAGTGTTTGTTTTGGGACTATTCAGTTGTAATGTATATGTTCAACTAATATATATTTGTGTCAGCTGTGATGTAAACAATTGAAACCATGTTTTGATGGGCGTAGTCCCTTTGGCCGAGTTGCCTATGTATGCATGTATGCCGTTGCTTTAAATTCATAGATATATGCTAGGGCGTTTGAGTGATAATGTAGCCTCTTTCCATGAGAATTTTATTAAACTCTGATTTTAAATTAGTTAATTAATAGAGATAGGAGGGGTGTTACACCATGGGGGCATGACATGGGGGCTATTGTAACACCCCATTTCTACCCGGTAATTTATAGTAAAAATCAGAGTATAAAAATCATTTCTCATTAAATGGAGCGTTACACTCAACTCATAAAAACACTCAAACAGTCGGTTCAGCTCATAAAAGATATCAATACATAACACCATAACAAAACGTGGAATAACTCATATCATGCAGCGGAATATAAACTACATCTCAAAGTGATACTCAGCAGTCTCAAAACAATACTCATAAGCTCAACAATGAGCAAAACAAAACAAACTAAAGTTCATAACCCCAACCCCTAGGTGTTACGTATCAGAGCAGACCGACTCGGGAAGTAGTGAAGGTAGCAAGCCCTCACTCATGACTACCTGTGGTAAACAACAAATGAGAAAGGGTGAGTCTCGAACTATATAATAAAAGTGATAATAGGCAATATATACAATCACGATTCAAGCACAATCAATCACACCAATCATCACTCAATAATATTCATGCACTCATGTGAATGTATGCAATGTAGTTATGCATGTGGTACCATTTGCCCTCCGGCGTTCTCAATATTTGCCCTCCCGGCATTCTCATCATCAATGGAGTCCTCATGACTGCGGCCCTCCGCCGCCCTCAAAGCTTCACAATCGGTTTATAAGCTCTACGATCAGAAAGAATGTATGCATGAGACTCCATGTAACAACACAACACATTCTCAAACATCTCAATCCACGCACTAACTCTTACCTCATTATTAATCTCATTTTATAGCCCTCATGGCTTGGCCCTCCGGCTCATGCCCCCATGGCATCCTCAGTCATCTCAAGGTACACACTCAACACAATTAAGTCCCGAGGACTAATCTCATCTAGAGGACTCAACCTCACTCAAGGACCTAAACCACCATTTAGGACCAAAACAATCATCTAGGGACCCAACTGTCACCTAGGAACCAAAACAACACACGCTTAGGCACTTGGCAACACTAGGCGCCATTTTCCCCACATTCAGCGCCCCGGTGAAACACAACACTAAGCGCGTAAACTTCAAAGACTTTGGCGCCCCGTGGCAACACAAGCCACTGGGCGCCACTTTTCTAGCAATCTGGCGCCCCTCTGGGCAGCACAGACCTTGACACAAACCGTGCACCAACTCGGACACAACTTCGGACACACACTCGAACACGTGCACCGGCTGGCGCCTGGCAAAGACAATTTGGCGCCCACAACCGACCCAAAGACACACAACACTTGCAAACCGAAAACCACTCGAGCCAAAATGTTTAAAATTGTTTTTGGGCGAGCAAGCGCAAAAGATGGCACGGTAAAATATGCATAGAACTCTAAGTTTCGCTTAAACCACCCCCTAGGTGCACACTTTTGGCGCCACAAAGACAATGCTCTCTAGCACATCTCTCAAATAACACATGAATACAGAAAACCACTCGAGCCAAAATGTTTAAAAATGTTTTTGGGCGAGTAAATACAAAATATGGCATGATGAAATATGCCCAGAAATGTAAGTTTCACTCAACCCACCCCGTTTACGCACACAAACCGCTTCCCAAGGACATTTGTAAAATAACACGCAACTGAGAAAACCATTCGAGCCAAAACACTTAAAATTGAATTTGGGCAGGTGAATACAAAATTTGGCACGAGAAAATGTGCCCATAAATACAAGTTTCACTCCCCGGGGTCCAAAACACCCACATTCTGGCGCATAATTGCTAGCAATTTGGCGCCCAACCTCAAAACCCCAATTTTCTCAAATTCTCTTAAGCCAATTCACTCCATAATCATTCTAATACTCCTAATTTCATATTCTAACAACCAATTGCATGCTCAATCATCAAACACATCTTAAAAACGCAAAATCACACATCATGAACCCTAACATAAGCCCTAAATCGATTTTGCCAAGAAATTCATCAAATTCAAGAAATCAAATCATCATGCAATCATCAATTAACATTAAACAGCCCCTATGATCTACATATAACCCATTATCTCCTCTATTATAGAGTGAGACTCCCCTTACCTTATTTTACAGTAGAGAAGCTCTTTGGCGTAGTCACCTACAAAACCTCAAAGCAACAAATCTCCTTCTCCTTCCTTTCTCCTTGGTGCGAAGCTCTCTCTCTCTTCTTCTTCTCCCTTGCGCCGTTTTCTTCCTTTCTTTCTTTTCTTTCTTTCGTTTCTTTTCTCCTTTCTTTCTTTGGTGCGAATTGCACAATCCCTAGGAGCCTAAGTCATTGGGCTTGGGCTCCTGGGCCCAAAACAGCAGCTCTGGTATTTCTAATACCACTCCCTTCTATTAAAATAAAATACTTTATTATAAACATTATATTATAATCCAATATAATTAAAATAGTGCAACACTTTAAATAATTTAATCAATTACTTAATTAAATCATTTAGGGTGTTACAACTCTCCCCCACTTAGGAAATTTCGTCCTCGAAATTCGTACCTGAGTCAAATAACTCTGGATAAGACTCCCGCATCTTGCTCTCCAGCTCCCAAGTCATACTCTCACCAGCAGCTCCCAACCACACTACCTTGACTAAGGCAATGTCTTTCCCTCTCAACACCTTCACTTCTCTATCATCAATCCTCACTGGCATAGTCTACACAGTGAGGTTCTCACGCACCTCCACATCATCCATGTGAATCACATGAGACGGGTCTGGAATGTACTTCCGAAGCTGTGACACGTGGAAAACATCGTGCAAGTTCGAAAGATTAGGCGATAAAGCCACCCTATAAGCAACCTTTCCAACCCTCTCAGTGATTTGGTACGGTCCAATAAACCTTGGAGTTAACTTCTTTGCCTTCAGAGCACGCCCAACACCAGTCATAGGCGTGACCCTCAAGAACACATGCTCACCAGCCTGAAACTCCAAGTCCTTTCTCCTCCTATCATGGTAACTTTTCTGCCGACTCTGAGACTCTTTCATTTTCTCCCTGATCATTTTCACTTTCTCCGTAGTCTCCCTAACCAACTCTGGTCCAAGAACAACACTCTCCCCGGACTCATGCCAACACAAAGGAGTCCTACACCTCCGCCCATACAGTGCCTCAAAAGGAGCCATCCCTGTGCTCGAATGATAGTTTGTTATTATTATAAGTAAACTCAATCGGTGGGAGATGTGTATCCCACGCACCTCCTCGCTCTAGCACACAAGCTCTCGGAAGATACTCCAAAGACCGGATGGTTCTCTGCGCCCGACCATCACCGAGGATGATAAAGTTGAACTCAACCTCGGCTTGGACCCCAAAGCCTCCCGCAAGCTTCCCATAACTCCGATGTAAACCTCGGGTCTCTATCCGACACAATACTCTTGGAACCCCATAAAGCTTCACAATCACCGAATGTATATTCTAGCCAACTTTGGCACATGATAGGTGATGTTGATAGGAATAAAATGGGCAGACTTGGTCAACCTATCCACAATCACCCAAATAGTGTCGGAACTCTCTCGCAAAGATTTGGCAACCTTGATCCACAAAGTCCATGGAAATGTTGTCCCACTTCCATTCCGGAATCTCTAAAGGTCGTGCATCAGCCCCGCAGCTTCGATGCTCAATCTTTGACTTTCGGCAAGTCAAACATGCATATATAAAATCGCGCAACATCTCTCTTCATACAGTGCCACCAAAGCAGTTTCTTGAGATCATGATACATCTTAGTAGCACTTTGGATGAATGCTCAACTTACTCCTATGGCTCTCCTCCGGTATCATCTTCTTCAACTCAAAGATCATCAGGAACACAAATTACGTCTCTAAATCTCAACACACCCACGGGAATCCAACTGTAATCCCCATCAACGACTTGCTCACCAAAGAACCAAAGAAGTCTACCAGCTTCACATCTAACTTCTGGGCGTCTCTGATACTAACCAAGAAGTCATTCCTGTAACACCTCAATAATTTAATTAAGTAATTGATTAAATTATTTAAAGTGTTGCACTAATTTTAGTATATTGAATTATAATGTGGTAACTTCTTTGTTGTGTTAGGGAGTGGTGGAAGCGACGGAAGGAGGGTGTAAAAAGGGCCCAAACCTTTTGAGCCCAAAATATAAATAGACTAGGTTTAGTTGCATAGGAAGGAAAAGAAAAGAAAAAAAAAACAACAGAAGGAGAAAAGGAGAGGTGTTGCGCCGTGGGAGAGGAAAGGAAGGAGAAGAGAGAAACTTCTCAAGGTTGCTCAAGGTAAGGGTTTTGGTCCTTTCTTTCTCAAAATTTTTCCTTTTCTATTGTGGTGATTTACAATCCCTCATTACTTGTTGTTGATTGGTTCGCAAGTTGCTCAAGGAGGGACACCATCGTTAGTTTTGAAGGAGAGGAAGGGAGAGCTTGCTATTTTGGGTGATTTTGGTGTTATTGGAGTCCTACGGTTTTTAAATTAAGGTAAGGGTGAGCGTTTCATTTAACATAATTGGGTATGTGATGTGGTTTGTGGAGTTTCTTGATGTTGTTTAATGATTTACGATGTTGCTTGGTAATTTTTGATGATGTTGATGATTTTGATGAGGTTTGATGATTTACGATGTTGCTTGATAATTTTTGATGATGTTGATGATTTGATGGGGTTTGATGATATCCGATGATCTTTTGTTAAATGATGCGACGTGGAAATGAAAATGTTGTGAGAATAATTTTAGGTGAGGAATCGATTAGTAGCTTGAGTGATATAGGTGAGGAATCGATTAGTAGCTTGAATGACATAGGGAAGAATCGATTGTTGGCTTTCCAAAAGAGATAGGAATCGATTCTTTGCTTCAAAACAAGATAGGACAATCGATTGTTGGCTTTCCAAGAGATGGGAATCGATTGTTGGCTTTATAAATCAAGTTAATACTGTGTCGGTAATCTATTACATAATTTATTATGTGCCCCGTGCCTAATCGATTTCTAACTTTAAACCATCAAGATCAAAAATCAATATTTTTCACCGTGTCTTAAGTTGTGTCATCTTTGTTTTATGAATATATCGTGTTGTTTTCCAAAAATATAAGTTGTTGTTTTTGTTACTAAAATTGATCTTTGTTTACAAAATAACGAGGTGCGATTTCGTATTAAAATCTTCTTGCTTTTATCTTTGTTTTTGGCTCGAAAAATTCTCTTTGTTTGATTACAATTACGCGCCTCAAAAGTCACCGTTTTCTCTAGTTTTGTGGCTGGTCAAGGACCGAATTTTCTGAGTTTATTTTATGATTGAATTGCTGTAAGAGGTTATACTATTAGTGTACTCCTTGACTATGGCTAGACTGTGGTTTACCACTAAGGCGAAAATTCTTTCATCGTGTATTTACAAGGGCATTCATCGAGAACCTTGCAAATGTGGCCAATGCCTGTTGCAAGTGGTACCATTACCTGAGTAATCCCATAGTCAATCTAGTTTACTATTTTATAATCCACAAAACTAAAAGCTAACCGTAAGGTATATATATGCTTATGATGACGTGACTGTATGATGTTGATGAATGTGTCGTTCATGCTATGGGTGATTTTGATGATGTGTGATTTAAGATTTGATGTGAATGACGAATGCACTCTACGAGTGTTTTATGATGACATGCCTTGAGTGGTTATTTCTTTTATGATGATGATGATGAGTACTCCGGGTGAGTGTTGATTGAGTTGCACATGTGTTATAGAATTTCATGGCATGTGCATACTATGACTAATATTGACGATGTTATGCCTTGAGTGGTTTTTCTTCTATGATGAAGATATGCCTTGAGTGGTTTTAAAGATGATATGGTACCATCATGCATATGCCCGCGTGTGGGTTGCATTTTCATACATAATTATAAGCGTGAGTTGTTCTTTGTTGTGCTTTGAAAGTGGTGTTGTGTATTTGTGATGTGGTGATGACAATGATGATACCTCGTGATTGTGTGTTCTCCTCCTCTATTATGTATCCGATTATGTTCCATTGAAATTCTCACCCCTTCTGCTTGGAATGTTGCTCTATTGTGGCAACGCTGCAGGTACCCGCGAATGAAGGACTTGCGTTGCCTTATTGTTTTAGTTTTTGGGATGTATTGTTGTGTCGCTCTCTGATACTATAACACCTAGGGGCGTGGAGTTGGATAATTTGTTTAATAGTTGTATGCTGATTTTTAATTGTTACATTGAGACGTGTTTGAGAGTATTTGGTGAGTTGGTGTTTAGGCCGCTGCGATTGTGTTTATGAGGATGGAATTTTCCATAATTGATGTGTGATTTGCACCAATTTGGAAAGTGCATATTTGATGAGTTTTTTTAAGGAAGCTGTAGCATTTCTTTTCTATCAATTAAAACAAATTTTATTTTTGAAAAAGAATTTCTCTGATAAATGACACGTAATATAAGGGTAGAAAAGGGGTGTTACATTAGTGGTATCGAGCATTTGGTCCGTCCCACGGTGGTCGAAGTCGTCAAGTTGAGTAACATTCGAGCTTTGTTACTCGTTTCGATTTTTGTTTTCGTTGCGACTAGAATGGCGGGGCCGGAACGATGTCGCACTTGTCGCTGCTGCGTGCTATTCTTTGGGGTTGTGGGTAATATACCCAATGCTATGGGTGATGGAACGCGTAGTCTGGCCACGTTCCAGCGTGAGTACCCTCCTACTTTTGAAGGCGGGTATAATCCTGATGGTGCCCTTGAGTGGCTAAGTGAGATGGAACGGATTTTCCGTGTCATGGATTGCACCGATGCTCAGAAGGTTCGCTATGGCACACACATGTTGAAGAAAGAGGCTTATGATTGGTGGAGGGCAGCTAGTCAGGGGTTGACGACTGCCAATGAGGAGATCACTTGGGCGGTATTTGAGAGGGAGTTCAAGAGGAAATACTATCCGGAAGATGTCCGCGGAAAGAAAGAGGTGGAGTTTTTGAGACTTGAGCAAGGTAGCATGATCAGAACCGAGTATCTTTTGCAAAATTTCTTGAAATTTGTCTAAGTTTTACCCACACTATGATGGAGAGGTCTTTGAGTTCTCCAAATGCATCAAGTTTGAGAACGGGTTGCGTCTTGATATTAAGAGAGCCATAGGGTATCGGCAAATTCGGGTGTTCCCTTTGTTGGTGAATAGCGCGCGGGATCTTTGAGGAGGACAATAATGCCTTCTCCGAGTTATGAAGGAAAGGCAAAAGAATTTTTCGGTCGTGGTAGGCCATATGAGGTGCCTCTTTGGTAAGGGCAAAGGGAAGTTTGGTGGTAAATCTGTTGGTGGGTCTAAGCGAAGTGGGGGTGATGCTGCAGCCAGTGTTACTTGTTACACGTGTGGGAAAGTAGGCCATAAGAGTCCAGATTGTCCAAATAATGAGAAAAAGAGAGGTTACAAGTGTGGAAAAGAGGGACACATGGCTTCCAACTGTGATAAGAAGGAGGTGTTGTGCTTTAATTGTGGGGAGAGTGGTCACATCAGTACACAGTGTCCAAAGCCAAAGAAAGAGAAGTCCACTGGGAGAGTTTTTGCACTGGCAGGTTCAGAGGGACCCAATGAGATTAGAGGTACATGTTTCATCTATGGTACACCTTTAGTTGCTATTGTTGACACGGGTGCTACGCACTCTTTTATTGCTTCTGTTTGTGCTGAAAAGTTGAATTTAGTGTTGTCTACTATGGAGAGAGGGATCGTTATCGACACTCCAGCTAAGGGTTCGGTAACTACTTCTCTAATGTGTGCTAGGTGTCCTCTGTCGGTCTTCGGCAGAGATTTTCTGGTTGACCTTATCTGTTTACCATTGGGTGGGTTGGATGTGATTCTGGGGATGGACTGGTTAGTAGATAACCATGTACACATCAACTGTTTCAACAAGTCTGTTAGCTTTCTCCTTCCAGAAGAGGAAGAGTCTGTCTTGCTGTCTGCTGATCAGTTGCGTGGGGCAATGAAAGAGGGTGGTCAGCTGTTTGCTTTGATGGCGTCTATGTCTCGCTGTGAGAACCAAGCCATAGTTGATGGGTTGCGTGGTGTGTGAGTTCCCTGAAGTGTTTCTGATGAGATTCCTAGTGTGCCACGAGAGAGGAAGTTGAGTTTGGGATTGAGCTTGTGCTCGGCACTAGGCACGTGGTTCATGGCACCGCACTGGGATGTCGACCGAAGTTGTCTCGAATCAAGAAGAAGCGATTAGAGGAGCTTCTTGAGAAGAAGTTTGTGAGGCCTAGTGTGTCACCATGGGGGCCCCGATTTTGTTGGTTAAGAAGAAGGATGGGAGTATGCGTGCAGGCGTGGATTACGTGCAACCGAACAAGGTAACTATTAAAAATAAATATCCTCTTCCGAGGATTGATGATCTGATGGATCAGCTGGTGGGTGCTAAGGTTTTTAGCAAGATTGACTTGAGGTCGGGTTATCATCAGATCAAGGTGAAGGATGAAGACATCCAGAAGACCGCGTTCAGGACGAGGTATGGGCATTATGAGTACTCTGTAATGCCGTTTGGTGTCACAAATGCACCAGGGGTGTTTATGGAGTACATGAACCGGATCTTCCATAGCTATTTGGATCGGTTTGTGGTTGTGTTCATTGATGATATACTGGTGTACTCTAAGTCTGAGGAGGAACACGCAGAGCACTTGAGGTTAGTGCTAGAGGTGCTGAAAGAAAGGAAGCTTTATGCTAAGTTATCAAAGTGTGAGTTCTGGTTGAAAGAGGTAAGCTTCTTGGGTCACATTATCTCTGGTGATGGTATAGCTGTGGATCAACCCATTTGATCAAAGTGAAGAAAAGTCTTAGAGAGAAGTAAGAGAGAGAGAGCTGTTAGGTGGAATAGTACCCGTTAGAGAGAAGGAAGAGCATTTGGCGAGGAAGAAGATCAAGCTCGAGGAGAAGAGTTGTCGCGAGTGTTAACGGGGAGATTTCAAAGTGAAGAGAGGTGTTCTACTCATCCGATCAAGGTAAAGGGGCTCTCTTCCATGCGTAATTTAGTGTTTATGTTGAATGTTTTGCATGAATGATTTTGGCTTGAGTTCTGAATGTGTGCTTATGTGTTCTTTAAAGTATTATGGTTGTGTTACTTCACTTGGGTGAAGATTTTATGGTTGATTTTGAGTTGGTCACGTAAGTGACCATGGAGAAGAAATGAGAGTGAGAACTCTCGGGCCTCTCGGTGAGCGTGAGAGTTTAAGAGTGTGTTCTTGAGCTTAATCCTAGTCAGGAGCACCTAAAGAGAGGAAGGAGAAGTTAGGCGCACGTGATCGTAGAGAAAACCGAAGTGCATGAAGGATAACGCACGACGTAAGTGTTAAAGCGTAGTTCCTAGACTTCAAGAGGACGAGTTGAGTCTGTACTTTGATGGACGAAGGTGCGTAGGTGTAATTAGAACCGGTCTGCGCGAGTGTCGTCAAGTAGTTGCCGAGGTATAACATGGTTATGCCGAGGTGAGGAGTCGAGTTGTAGTGCATGGACGTCTAAGCTAGTATTGCCGAGGTATAGGGTGTGTATACCAAGGTGTATATGTCGAGAGGTATGTGTGTGTCGAAGTATGTAAGTGTCGAGAGATGTGTGTGTGTCGAAGTATGTATATGTCGAGAGAGAGGTTAGTGTCGAAGTATGTAATTGTCGAGAGATGTGTGTGTGTCGAAGTATGTATATGTAATCGTTGCATGCATCAAAGAATGATGGTAAAAGAGCTAGAGCTAATTGAGCAATTCAGAGACCTAAGTTTAGTGTGTGAGCTAACTCCTCAAAGCATTAAGTTGGGAATCTTTGAAAATCACAAATGAATTTCTGAGTGACATCAAAGAGGCGTAGAAGTTTGGACGTCAAGCTTGTAGCGCGCGGCGCAGGTATTGGCCGAGCCGAGAACGAAGATTTTGAGTTGGATGCGCAAGGATTGCTAAGGTATAGAACTCGGATTTGTGTCCCTGATGACGAGAAGATCAAGAGAGCAATCTTGGAAGAATGTCATAAGAGTAAGCTGAGTATTCACCCAGGCGCGACCAAGATGTATCAAGACTTGAAGGGGTTGTTTTGGTGGCAAGGTATGAAGAGTGATGTAGCCCGGTTTGTGTACGCTTGTATGGTTTGTCAGAAGTCCAAGGTAGAACATCAGAAGCCAGCAGGGTTGTTGCAACCATTGAAGATTCCAGAGTGGAAGTGGGACAGTATTGCGATGGATTTTGTAACTGGTTTGCCGAGTACAATAAGGAGGTTTGATACCATTTGGGTAGTGGTGGATAGATTGACGAAGTCTGCTCATTTCATCCCCATCAACCTCACCTATCCGATGTCAAGCTTGGCAGAGATATACATCCAAGTGATCGTAAAGCTACACGGGGTTCCTCGAAGTATTATTTCAGACAGAGACCCAAGGTTTACTTCAGAATTCTGGGAATGTTTGCAAGACGCGTTGGGTACGAAATTGCGCCTGAGCTCGGCATATCACCCACAGACTAATGGTCAGTCCGAGAGGACCATCCAGTCGTTGGAAGACTTGCTGAGAGCGTGTGTTCTTGAGCAAGGAGGAGTGTGGGATTCGTATCTACCACTGATTGAGTTCACGTACAACAACAGTTTTCATTCTAGCATAGGGATGGCACCCTTTGAGGCATTGTATGGGAGGAGGTGCAGGACTCCATTGTGTTGGAGTGAGTCAGGAGAAGGTGTAGTACTCGGACCCGAGGTCGTGCGAGAGACCACCGAGAAGGTAAAGCAAATTCAAGAGAAAATGAAGGCTTCGCAGAGTAGGCGTAAGAGCTACCATGACAAGAGAAGGAAGGACTTAGAATTTTGTGCGGGGATCATGTGTTTCTAAGGGTCAATCCAAGAACTTAGGTGTTGGCGAGCATTGAAGTCGAAGAAGTTGTCTTCTCGTTTCATTGGACCATATCAAATTTTGGAGAGAGTTGGGAGGGTGGCTTACCGAGTTGCTTTGCCACCCAATTTGTCTAATTTGCACGACGTGTTCCACGTATCTCGGTGAGGAAGTATGTGCGGACAGTCTCACGTAATTCAAGTAGATGATGTGCAAGTGAGAGACAACCTCACTGTGGAAGCAAGGCCAATTCGAATTGATGACAGAGAGGTGAAGACTCTAAGGGGAAAGGAGATCAGGTTGGTGAAAGTGATTTGGGTAGGAGCAGCTGGTGAGAATGCAACTTGGGAGTTGGAAAGTAAGATGCGAGATGCTTACCCGAGTTATTTGTTTGAGTAAGATTTCGAGGACGAAATGTTCTAAGTGGGGGAGAGTTGTAACACCCCAAAATAGTTCAATTAATTATTAAATTGAGTTATTTAGGGTTTTTCAACATTTTTAATTAATTAAGTTTAAGGCTAACGTGTAGTGTTTATGTGTTAGGAGAGGTTTGAGTAATGGGAAGAGGTATTGAATAGAAGTCCATGAGTGATGGAAGGCCCAAGTCCCATTAGAAGCCCAAGTTCCTTTCCATAAGAGGAAATAGCCGTAGGATCAACCCATTTGATCAAAGTGAAGAAAAGTCTTAGAGAAGTAAGAGAGAGAGAGTCGTTAGGTGGAATAGTACCAAGTTAGAGAGAAGGAAGAGCATTTGGCGAGGAAGAAGATCAAGCTCAAGGGGAGAAGAGTTGCTGCGAGTGTTAACGGGAGATTTCAGTGAAGAGAGGGTGTTCTACTCATCTGATCAAGGTAAGGGGGCTCTCTTCCATGCGTAATTTAGTGTTTATGTTGAATGTTTTGCATGAATGATTTTGGCTTGAGTTCTGAATGTGTGCTTATGTGTTCTTTAAAGTATTATGGTTGTGTTACTTCACTTTGGTGAAGATTTTAACGGTTGATTTTTGAGCTGGTCACGTAAGTGACCATGGAGAGGAAATGAGAGCTGAGAACTCTCGCCTCGATTAGGCGTGAGTTTATGAGTGTGTTCTTGAGCTTAATCCTAGTCAGGAGCACCTAAAGAGAGGAAGGAGAAGTTAGGCGCACGTGATCGTAGAGAAAACCAAAGTGCATGAAGGATAACGCACGACGTAAATGTTAAAGCGTAGTTCCTAGACTTGAAGAGGACGAGTTGAGAATTTGCACTTGATGGACGAAGGTGCGTAGGTGTAATTAGAACCCGGTGTGAGTGTCGTCAAGTAGTTCTTAGAGGTATAACATGGTTATGCCGAGGTGAGAGTCGAGTTGTAGTGCATGGACGTCTAAGCTAGTATTGTCGAGGTATAGGTGTGTATACCAAGGTGTATATGTCGAGAGGTATGTGTGTGTCGAAGTATGTAAGTGTCGAGAGATGTGTGTGTGTCGAAGTATGTATATGTCGAGAGAGAGGTGAGTGTCGAAGTATGTAATTGTCGAGAGATGTGTGTGTGTCGAAGTATGTATATGTCGAGAGAGAGAGGTGTGTGTCGAAGTATGTAAGTGTCGAGAGAGAGGTGTGTGTCGACATATACATGAGTCGAAGGAGCGTACGTAGGAGTATAAGGGTGTAGTTGTGTGGTTAGGTGTGAAATGACTAAGTGTAGATGATGAAGTGAGGTGAGTGCTTAGGTGTATTATGCCTAAGTGTAGTAATCAAGGTGAAGTGTATGTGTGGAAGTGTAGGAGTGATGGGAGATAGGGTGGCGTGAGGTCCCATGGACGAGGTGGGGAACCTTACGAGTGGAATGCCAAGTGAGGTGCCACCGAGTTGAGTATTGGTAACGTAATGGGTAGCGATACTACATCAGCTTAGCGTACCGAGATGAGTAGGTGTGCCGAGGTGACGAGCGAGCCTACCGAGAAGAGTGAAGGTGCCGAGGTGACTAAGAGTGGCGAGGTGACCTATTTTTGACGCATAACAGCGTAGAGCTGTTAGGCTCCACCGTGAGTGACGTTTAACGTCAAGAGTCGTTTAAGGGGACGAATTGGCATAGTCCAGTTTAGTCCCTATGTGATGGTTCAGTCCTAGGCGTTGTGAGGCCTTCGTAGTGATGGAGTGGCTCACTGCCTGAGGAGCTGAGGTGCCTGTGAGTGGACGAGTAGCTTAGTGCTATAGCGGTTGTCTAAGAGGACTAGGCAACGTAAGGCGACGGTGCGGTTTGCACAAAAGAGTTGTAATTTCTGAGTGAATGCATTTGTTCATTGAGTCTCATGAATTCATATGCATCAGCGACGGTTATAGACTTTGGCCTCGAGCACGAAAGACTTGATCCGAGTATCACTAGCGACAGATATGCCTGAGTGGCTTAAAGAGATGGATCCTCATGCATTATACCCTGGAGTTTGGGTTGCATTGCATTGCATGCACAACTCATGTGAATTATGTTGAAATGCTGTTTATCAGCCGAGTTAGCTATATGTGTTGTTTATACTTGTGTGCTGTCTGATAAGTGAACTGAGGTGCTTAATGCATTCTATGTATTTACATTAGTCATGAACCTTTATTACAAATGTTTAGAGACTCACCCTACTGCTTTTATGTTGCTCTTTGTGGCAACTTGCAGGTACCCCTGAGTAGAGGTCAGCTTTGCCTTTTGGTTGTTGGAGTCGGTCTGCTCTGGTAGTTGTAACACTGGGGCGAGTAGAGTAGGATAGAGTAGTGTTTGTTTTGGGACTATTCAGTTGTAATGTATATGTTCAACTAATATATATTTGTGTCAGCTGTGATGTAAACAATTGAAACCATGTTTTGATGGGCGTAGTCCCTTTGGCCGAGTTGCCTATGTATGCATGTATGCCGTTGCTTTAAATTCATAGATATATGCTAGGGCGTTTGAGTGATAATGTAGCCTCTTTCCATGAGAATTTTATTAAACTCTGATTTTAAATTAGTTAATTAATAGAGATAGGAGGGGTGTTACACCATGGGGGCATGACATGGGGGCTATTGTAACACCCCATTTCTACCCGGTAATTTATAGTAAAAATCAGAGTATAAAAATCATTTCTCATTAAATGGGCGTTACACTCAACTCATAAAAACACTCAAACAGTCGGTTCAGCTCATAAAAGGTATCAATACATAACACCATAACAAAACGTGGAATAACTCATATCATGCAGAGGAATATAAACTACATCTCAAAGTGATACTCAGCAGTCTCAAAACAATACTCATAAGCTCAACAATGAGCAAAACAAAACAAACTAAAGTTCATAACCCCAACCCCCAGGTGTTACGTATCGAGCGGCACCGACTCGGGAAGTAGTGAAGGTAGCAAGCCCTCACTCATGACTACCGTGGTAAACAACATGAGAAAGGGTGAGTCTCGAACTATATAATAAAAGTGATAATAGGCAATATATACAATCACGATTCACAAAGACAATCAATCACACCAATCATCACTCAATAATATTCATGCACTCATGTGAATGTATGCAATGTAGTTATGCATGTGGTACCATTTGCCCTCCGGCGTTCTCAATATTTGCCCTCCGGCATTCTCATCATCAATGGAGTCCTCATGACTGCGGCCTCCCGGCCGCCTCAAAGCTTCACAATCAGTTTATAAGCTCTACGACCGCAGCCGAATGTATGCATGAGACTCCATGTAACAACACAACACATTCTCAAACATCTCAATCCACGCACTAACTCTTACCTCATTATTAATCTCATTTTATAGCCCTCATGGCTTGGCCCTCCGGCTCATGCCCCCATGGCATCCTCAGTCATCTCAAGGTACACACTCAACACAATTAAGTCCCAAGGACTAATCTCATCTAGAGGACTCAACCTCACTCAAGGACCTAAACCACCATTTAGGACCAAAACAATCATCTAGGGACCCAACTGTCACCTAGGAACCAAAACAACACACGCTTAGGCACTTGGCAACACTAGGCGCCATTTTCCCCACATTCTGGCGCCCCCTGGTGCAACACAACACTAGGCGCCAGAAACTCAGCACTTTGGCGCCCCCTGTGGCAACACAGCCACTGGGCGCCACTTTTCTAGCAATCTGGCGCCCCTCTGGGCAGCACAGACCTAGACACAAACCCAGGCACCAACTCAGACACAAACTCAGACACACACTCGCATTACTGTGCACCACTTAGGCGCCTGGCAAAGACAATTTGGCGCCCACAACCGACCCAAAGACACACAACACTTGCAAACCGAAAACCACTCGAGCCAAAATGTTTAAAATTGTTTTTGGGCAGGCAACTGCAAAAGATGGCACGGTAAAATATGCATAGAACTCTAAGTTTCGCTTAAACCACCCCCTAGGTGCACACTTTTGGCGCCACAGCAATGCTCTCTAGCACATCTCTCAAATAACACATGAATACAGAAAACCACTCGAGCCAAAATGTTTAAAAATGTTTTTGGGCAGGTAAATACAAAATATGGCACAGTGAAATATGCCCAGAAATGTAAGTTTCACTCAACCCACCCCGTTTACGCACACAAAACCGCCCCCACCGGGACATTTGTAAAATAACACCTGCAACCAGAAAACCATTCGAGCCAAAACACTTAAAATTGAATTTGGGCAGGTGAATACAAAATTTGGCACGAGAAAATGTGCCCAGAAATACAAGTTTCACTCCCCGGGGTCCAAAACACCCACATTCTGGCGCATAATTGCTAGCAATTTGGCGCCCCAACCTCAAAACCCCCAATTTTCTCAAATTCTCTTAAGCCAATTCACTCCATAATCATTCTAATACTCCTAATTTCATATTCTAACAACCAATTGCATGCTCAATCATCAAACACATCTTAAAAACGCAAAATCACACATCATGAACCCTAACATAAGCCCTAAATCGATTTTGCCAAGAAATTCATCAAATTCAAGAAATCAAATCATCATGCAATCATCAATTAACATTAAACAGCCCCTATGATCTACATATAACCCATTATCTCCTCTATTATAGAGTGAGACTCCCCTTACCTTATTTTACACCGTAGAGAAGCTCTTTCACGTAGTCACCTACAAAACCTCAGCAACAAATCTCCTTCTCCTTCCTTTCTCCTTGGTGCGAAGCTCTCTCTCTCTTCTTCTTCTCCCTTGCGCCGTTTTCTTCCTTTCTTTCTTTTCTTTCTTTCGTTTCTTTTCTCCTTTCTTTCTTTGGTGCGAATTGCACAATCCCTAGGAGCCTAAGTCATTGGGCTTGGGCTCCTGGGCCCAAAACAGCAGCTCTGGTATTTCTAATACCACTCCCTTCTATTAAAATAAAATACTTTATTATAAACATTATATTATAATCCAATATAATTAAAATAGTGCAACACTTTAAATAATTTAATCAATTACTTAATTAAATCATTTAGGGTGTTACAACTCTCCCCCACTTAGGAAATTTCGTCCTCGAAATTGCACTGAAGTCAAATAACTCTGGATAAGACTCCCGCATCTTGCTCTCCGGCTCCCAAGTCATACTCACCGGCTCCCAACCACACTACCTTGACTAAGGCAATGTCTTTCCCTCTCAACACCTTCACTTCTCTATCATCAATCCTCACTGGCATAGTCTACACAGTGAGGTTCTCACGCACCTCCACATCATCCATGTGAATCACATGAGACGGGTCTGGAATGTACTTCCGAAGCTGTGACACGTGGAAAACATCGTGCAAGTTCGAAAGATTAGGCGATAAAGCCACCCTATAAGCAACCTTTCCAACCCTCTCAGTGATTTGGTACGGTCCAATAAACCTGGAGTTAACTTCTTTGCCTTGAGCACGCCCAACACGGTCATAGGCGTGACCTCAAGAACACATGCTCACCACTGAAACTCCAAGTCCTTTCTCCTCCTATCATGGTAACTTTTCTGCCGACTCTGAGACTCTTTCATTTTCTCCCTGATCATTTTCACTTTCTCCGTAGTCTCCCTAACCAACTCTGGTCAAAGAACAACACTCTCCCCGGACTCATGCCAACACAAAGGAGTCCTACACCTCCGCCCCATACAAATTGCCTCAAAAGGAGCCATCCACGTGCTCGAATGATAGCCTGTTATTATAAGTAAACTCAATCGATGGGAGATGTGTATCCCACGCACCTCCTCGCTTCTAGCACACAAGCTCTCGAAGATACTCCAAAGACTGGATGGTTCTCTCTGTCGACCATCGACCGAGGATGATAAGTGAACTCAACCTCAGCTTGGACCCCAAAGCCTCCTGCAAGCTTCCCCAAAACTTCGATGTAAACCTCGGGTCTCTATCCGACACAATACTCTTCGGAACCCCATAAAGCTTCACAATCACCTGAATGTATATTCTAGCCAACTTTGGCACATGATAGGTGATGTTGATAGGAATAAAATGGGCAGACTTGGTCAACCTATCCACAATCACCCAAATAGTGTGTCGGACTCTCGCAAAGATTTGGCAACCTGATCCACAAAGTCCATGGAAATCTTGTCCCACTTCCATTCCGGAATCTCTAAAGGTCGCATCGCCCATGAGCTTCGATGCTCAATCTTTGACTTCTACGGCAAGTCAAACATGCATATACAAACTGCGCAACATCTCTCTTCATACCAGGCCACCAAAACAGTTTCTTCAGATCATGATACATCTTAGTAGCACCTGGATGAATGCTCAACTTACTCCTATGGCTCTCCTCCAGTATCATCTTCTTCAACTCAGCATCATCCGGAACACAAATTCTGTCTCTAAATCTCAACACACCCTGGGAATCCAACCTGTAATCCCCATCAACAGCTTGCTCACCAGCAACCAGCAAGTCTACCAGCTTCACATCTAACTTCTGGGCGTCTCTGATACTAACCAAGAAGTCATTCCTGTAACACCTCAATAATTTAATTAAGTAATTGATTAAATTATTTAAAGTGTTGCACTAATTTTAGTATATTGAATTATAATGTGGTAACTTCTTTGTTGTGTTAGGGAGTGGTGGAAGCGACGGAAGGAGGGTGTAAAAAGGGCCCAAACCTTTTGAGCCCAAAATATAAATAGACTAGGTTTAGTTGCATAGGAAGGAAAAGAAAAGAAAAAAAAAACAACAGAAGGAGAAAAGGAGAGGTGTTCATACTAGTGGGAGAGGAAAGGAAGGAAGAGAGAAACTTCTCAAGGTTGCTCAAGGTAAGGGTTTTGGTCCTTTCTTTCTCAAAATTTTTCCTTTTCTATTGTGGTGATTTACAATCCCTCATTACTTGTTGTTGATTGGTTCGCAAGTTGCTCAAGGAGGGACACCATCGTTAGTTGCGAAGGAGAGGAAGGGAGAGCTTGCTATTTTGGGTGATTTTGGTGTTATTGGAGTCCTACGGTTTAAATTAAGGTAAGGGTGAGCGTTTCATTTAACATAATTGGGTATGTGATGTGGTTTGTGGAGTTTCTTGATGTTGTTTAATGATTTCTGATGTTGCTTGGTAATTTTTGATGATGTTGATGATTTTGATGAGGTTTGATGATTTCTGATGTTGGTTGATAATTTTTGATGATGTTGATGATTTGATGGGGTTTGATGATATCTGATGATGCTGTTAACAGTACGTGGAAATGAAAATGTTGTGAGAATAATTTTAGGTGAGGAATCGATTAGTAGCTTGAGTGATATAGGTGAGGAATCGATTAGTAGCTTGAATGACATAGGGAAGAATCGATTGTTGGCTTTCCAAAAGAGATAGGAATCGATTCTTTGCTTCAAAACAAGATAGGACAATCGATTGTTGGCTTTCCAAGAGATGGGAATCGATTGTTGGCTTTATAAATCAAGTTAATACAGGTCGGTAATCTATTACATAATTTATTATGTGCCCGTGCCTAATCGATTTCTAACTTTAAACCATCAAGATCAAAAATCAATATTTTTCACCTGTGTCTTAAGTTGTGTCATGCTGTTTTATGAATATATCGTGTTGTTTTCCAAAAATATAAGTTGTTGTTTTTGTTACTAAAATTGATGCTGTTTTACAAAATAACGAGGTGCAGTTTCTGTATTAAAATCTTACTGTTTTACTGCTGTTTTTGGCTCGAAAAATTTCTTTGTTTGATTACGTTCACGCGCCTCAAAAGTCACTTATTTTCTCTAGTTTTGTGGTGGTCAAGGACCGAATTTTACGAGTTTATTTTATGATTGAATTCTTTCGTGTAAGAGGTTATACTATTAGTGTACTCCTTGACTATGGCTAGACTGTGGTTTTACCACTAAGGGCGTAATTTCTTTCATTTGGTGTATTTACAAGGGCATTCATCGAGAACCTTGCAAATGTGGCCAATGCTCATTGCAAGTGGTACCGATTACTGAGTAATCCCATAGTCAATCGGTTTACTATTTTATAATCCACAAAACTAAAAGCTAACCGTAAGGTATATATATGCTTATGATGACGTGGATCGTATGATGTTGATGAATGTGTCGTTCATGCTATGGGTGATTTTGATGATGTGTGATTTAAGATTTGATGTGAATGACGAATGCACTCTACGAGTGTTTTATGATGACATGCCTTGAGTGGTTATTTCTTTTATGATGATGATGATGAGTACTCCGGGTGAGTGTTGATTGAGTTGCACATGTGTTATAGAATTTCATGGCATGTGCATACTATGACTAATATTGACGATGTTATGCCTTGAGTGGTTTTTCTTCTATGATGAAGATATGCCTTGAGTGGTTTTAAAGATGATATGGTACCATCATGCATATGCCCGCGTGTGGGTTGCATTTTCATACATAATTATAACTGTGAGTTGTTGCTGTTGTGCTTTGAGCTGGTGTTGTGTATTTGTGATGTGGTGATGACAATGATGATACCTCGTGATTGTGTGTTCTCCTCCCTCTATTATGTATCTGATTATGTTCCATTGAAATTCTCACCCCTTCTGCTTGGAATGTTGCTCTATTGTGGCAACGCTGCAGGTACCCGCGAATGAAGGACTTGCTGCCTTATTGTTTTAGTTTTTGGGATGTATTGTTGTGTCGCTCTCTGATACTATAACACCTAGGGGCGTGGAGTTGGATAATTTGTTTAATAGTTGTATGCTGATTTTTAATTGTTACATTGAGACGTGTTTGAGAGTATTTGGTGAGTTGGTGTTTAGGCATTGCGATTGTGTTTATGAGGATGGAATTTTCCATAATTGATGTGTGATTTGCACCAATTTGGAAAGTGCATATTTGATGAGTTTTTTTAAGGAAGCTGTAGCATTTCTTTTCTATCAATTAAAACAAATTTTATTTTTGAAAAAGAATTTCTCTGATAAATGACACGTAATATAAGGGTAGAAAAGGGTGTTACATTAGTGGTATCGAGCGATTCGATCCTGTCCGGCGGTGGTGGTCGAGTCGTCAAGTTGAGTAACATTCGAGCTTTGTTACTCGTTTACGATTTTTGTTTTACATTGCGGTACTAGAATGGCGGGGGCGGAACGATGCGCTACTTCTCGCACGCTGCGTGCTATTCTTTGGGGTTGTGGGTAATATACCCAATGCTATGGGTGATGGAACGCGTAGTCTGGCCACGTTCCAGCGTGAGTACCCTCCTACTTTTGAAGGCGGGTATAATCCTCGATGGTGCCCTTGAGTGGCTAAGTGAGATGGAGCGGATTTTCCGTGTCATGGATTGCACCGATGCTCGAGAAGGTTCGCTATGGCACACACATGTTGAAGAAAGAGGCTTATGATTGGTGGAGGCAGCTAGTCGGGGTTGACGATCGCCAATGAGGAGATCACTTGGGCGGTATTTGAGAGGAGTTCAAGAGGAAATACTATCCGGAAGATGTCCGCGGAAAGAAAGAGGTGGAGTTTTTGAGACTTGAGCAAGGTAGCATGACTGTAACCGAGTATGCGTTGCAAAATTTACTGAGCTGTCTAAGTTTTACCCACACTATGATGGAGAGGTCTTTGAGTTCTCCAAATGCATCAAGTTTGAGAACGGGTTGCGTCTTTGATATTAAGAGAGCCATAGGGTATCAGCAAATTCGGGTGTTCCTTTGTTGGTGAATAGCGCCGGGGATCTTTGAGGAGGACAATAATGCCTTCTCCGAGTTATGAAGGAAAGGCAAAAGAATTTTTCGGGTCGTGGTAGGCCATATGAGGTGCCTGCTGGTAAGGGCAAAGGGAAGTTTGGTGGTAAATCTGTTGGTGGGTCTAAGCGAAGTGGGGGTGATGCTGCAGCCAGTGTTACTTGTTACACGTGTGGGAAAGTAGGCCATAAGAGTCCAGATTGTCCAAATAATGAGAAAAAGAGAGGTTACAAGTGTGGAAAAGAGGGACACATGGCTTCCAACTGTGATAAGAAGGAGGTGCTGTGCTTTAATTGTGGGGAGAGTGGTCACATCAGTACACAGTGTCCAAAGCCAAAGAAAGAGAAGTCCACTGGGAGAGTTTTTGCCCTTGGAGTTCAGAGGGACCCAATGAGATTAGAGGTACATGTTTCATCTATGGTACACCTTTAGTTGCTATTGTTGACACGGGTGCTACGCACTCTTTTATTGCTTTTGTCTTTGAAAAGTTGAATTTAGTGTTGTCTACTATGGAGAGAGGATCGTTATCGACACTCCAACTAAGGGTTTGATAACTACTTCTCTAATGTGTGCTAGGTGTCCTCTCTGTCGGTCTTGGCAGAGATTTTACAGTTGACCTTATCACATTTACCATTGGGTGGGTTGGATGTGATTACGGGGATGGGTCGTTAGTAGATAACCATGTACACATCAAGCTGTTTCAACAAGTCTCATTAGCTTTCTCCTTCCGTAAGAGGAAGAGCACTGTCTTCTTTGTCTCTCAGCGATCGATTGCGTGGGGCAATGAAAGAGGGTGGTCATTTGTTTGCTTTGATGGCGTCTATATCTCTCACGAGAACCAAGCCATAGTTGATGGGTTGCGGTGGTGTGTGAGTTCCTGAAGTGTTTCTGATGAGATTCCTAGTGTGCCACCGAGAGGGAAGTTGAGTTTGGGATTGAGCTTGTGCACGGCACTCAGGCACGTGTCTATGGCACGTGCTGGGATGTCACACGAGAGTTATCTCAGGCGAAGAAGCGATTAGAGGAGCTTCTTGAGAAGAAGTTTGTGAGGCCTAGTGTGTCACCATGGGGGCTCGGTTTTGTTGGTTAAGAAGAAGGATGGGAGTATGCGTGCAGGCGTGGATTACGAACAACCGAACAAGGTAACTATTAAAATAAATATCCTCTTCCGAGGATTGATGATCGATGGATCGGTGGTGGGTGCTAAGGTTTTTAGCAAGATTGACTTGAGGTCGGGTTATCATCAGATCAAGGTGAAGGATGAAGACATCCAGAAGACCGCGTTCAGGAGGAGGTATGGGCATTATGAGTACTCTGTAATGCCGTTTGGTGTCACAAATGCACCGGGGTGTTTATGGAGTACATGAACCGGATCTTCCATAGCTATTTGGATCGGTTTGTGGTTGTGTTCATTGATGATATCTTTGGTGTACTCTAAGTCCGAGGAGGAACACGCAGAGCACTTGAGGTTAGTGCTAGAGGTGCTGAAAGAAAGGAAGCTTTATGCTAAGTTATCAAAGTGTGAGTTCTGGCTGAAAGAGGTAAGCTTCTTGGGTCACATTATCTCTGGTGATGGTATAGCTGTGGACCCGGCTAAGGTTGATCTTGCCGTTGTTGCGTTGGGAGAGCCCAAAGTCTGCGGCGAGATTAGGAGTTTCTTGGGGTTGGTGGTTACTACGGGGAGGTTTATTGAGGGGTTCTCTAAGCTAGCCCTTCCGTTGACCCAATTGACCTGTAAGGGAAGAGCTTTTGTGTGGGACGCCAAGTGTGAAGAGAGTTTCCAAGAGTTGAAAAGGAGGTTGACAACATCTCCGGTGCTAGTGTTACTGTCTTAGGATCAACCTTTTGTTGTATACTGTGATGCGTCCAAGATGGGTTTGGGAGGTGTATTGATGCAGGATGGGAAGGTAGTTGCTTATGCGTCCAGACAGTTGAGGATACATGAGAAGAACTATCCTACTCATGATTTGGAACTATTTGCTATTGTGTTTGCGCTAAAGATTTGGAGGCACTATCTCTATGGTACCGGATTTGAGGTGTTCAAAGTGATCACAAGAGTTTGAGGTACTTGTTTGACCGGAAGGAGTGAATATGAGACAGCAGGCGTTGGTTAGAGTTCTTTGAAAGATTACGATTTCGGCTTGAACTATCATCCCGAAACAAAGCTAATGTCGTGGTGATGCTTTAAGTCGGAAAACTTTACATATGTCGACAATGATGGTGAAGGAATTGGAGTTGATTGAGCAATTACGTGATTTGAGTCCAGTTTGTGGTGACACCGCAGAGTGTCAGCCGGGTATCTTGAGGATTGATAATGACTTCTTGATTAATATCGAGGCCTAAACCGGATGTGGCTGGTGGATTTGTTGGTTGCGGGTGATCGAGCGGTGGATGGGGATTTCGAGTTGGATTCCTGGGAGTATTGAGATTCGGGGACAGGATATGTGTTCACGATGATGCCGATATGAAGAGAATGATACTTGAGGAGAGCCATAGGAGCAAGTTAAGTATTCATCCAGGTGCCACGAAAATGTACCATGATTTGAAGAAACTGTTTTGGTGGCCTGGTATGAAGAAGGATGTAGCACAATTTGTATACGCATGTTTGACTTGCCGAAGTCAAAGATTGAGCACCGAGGCGCGGGGTTGATGCAACCGTTGGAGATTCCGGAATGGAAGTGGGACAGACATTTCCATGGACTTTGTGTGAGGTTGCCAAACACCGTGTGAGAGGGTTTGACTCTATTTGGGTGATTGTGGATAGGTTGACCAAGTCCGCTCACTTTATTCCTATCAACATCACCTATCCCGTGCCAAAGTTGGCTAGAATATACATTCGGTGATTGTGAAGCTTCATGGGGTTAGAAGAGTATTGTGTCGGATAGAGACCCGCGGTTTACATCGAGTTTTGGGGAAGCTTACGGGGAGGCTTTGGGGTCCAAGCCGAGGTTGAGTTCAACTTATCATCCTCGGGCCCGATGGTGATTGCAGAGAGAGAACCATCCAGTCTTTGGAGGATCTTACGAGCTTGTGTCTTTGGAGCGAGGAGGTGCGTGGGATACACACCTTCCACCGATTGAGTTCACTTATAATAACAACTACCATTCGAGTATAGGGATGGCTCCTTTTGAGGCACTGTATGGGCGGAGGTGTAGGACTCCGTTGTGTTGGCATGAGTCCGGTGAGAGTGTCGTTCTTGGACCGGAATTGGTTAGGGAGACTACAGAGAAGGTTAAGATGATCAGGGATAAAATGAGAGAGTCCCAGAGTCGGCATAAAAGTTATCATGATAGGAGGAGAAAGGACTTGGAATTTCAGGCCGGTGAGCATGTATTCCTGAGGGTCACGCCTATGACAGGTGTTGGGCGTGCATTGAAAGCGAAGAAGTTGACCCCTAGATTTATTGGATCGTACCAAATCACCGAGAGGGTAGGAAAAGTTGCTTATAGGGTGGCCCTGCCACCTAATCTTTCGAACTTGCACGATGTATTCCACGTGTCACGCCTTGGAAGTATATTCGAACCGTCTCATGTGATTCACATGGATGATGTAGAGGTACGGGAGAATCTCACGGTGGAGACGATGCCAGTGAGGATTGATGATAGAGAGGTGAAGGTGTTGAGAGGGAAGGACATTGCATTGGTCAAAGTAGTGTGGTTGGGAGCTGCTGGTGAGAGCATGACTTGGGAGCTAGAGAGCAGGATGAGGGAGTCCTATCCAGAGCTATTTGACTCAGGTATGAATTTCGAGGACGAAATTTCCTAAGTGGGGGAGAGTTGTAACACCTCAATAATTTAATTAAGTAATTGATTAAATTATTTAAAGTGTTGCACTAATTTTAGTATATTGAATTATAATGTGGTAACTTCTTTGTTGTGTTAGGGAGTGGTGGGGAGCGGAAGGAGGGTGTAAAAAGGGCCCAAACCTTTTGAGCCCAAAATATAAATAGACTAGGTTTAGTTGCATAGGAAGGAAAAGAAAAGAAAAAAAAAACAACAGAAGGAGAAAAGGAGAGGTGTTGCGCCGTGGGAGAGGAAAGGAAGGAGAAGAGAGAAACTTCTCAAGGTTGCTCAAGGTAAGGGTTTTGGTCCTTTCTTTCTCAAAATTTTTCCTTTTCTATTGTGGTGATTTACAATCCCTCATTACTTGTTGTTGATTGGTTCGCAAGTTGTTCAAGGAGGGACACCCATCGTTAGTTGCGAAGGAGAGGAAGGGAGAGCTTGCTATTTTGGGTGATTTTGGTGTTATTGGAGTCCTACGGTTTAAATTAAGGTAAGGGTGAGCGTTTCATTTAACATGATTGGGTATGTGATGTGGTTTGTGGAGTTTCTTGATGTTGTTTAATGATTTCTGATGTTGCTTGGTAATTTTTGATGATGTTGATGATTTTGATGAGGTTTGATGATTTCTGATGTTGCTTGATAATTTTTGATGATGTTGATGATTTGATGGAGTTTGATGATATCGATGATCTTTGTTAATGATGCGTGGAAATGAAAATGTTGTGAGAATAATTTTAGGTGAGGAATCGATTAGTAGCTTGAGTGATATAGGTGAGAATCGATTAGTAGCTTGAATGACATAGGGAAGAATCGATTGTTGGCTTTCCAAAAGAGATAGGAATCGATTCTTTGCTTCAAAACAAGATAGGACAATCGATTGTTGGCTTTCCAAGAGATGGGAATCGATTGTTGGCTTTATAAATCAAGTTAATACAGTCGGTAATCTATTACATAATTTATTATGTGCGTGCCTAATCGATTTCTAACTTTAAACCATCAAGATCAAAAATCAATATTTTTCACCTGTGTCTTAAGTTGTGTCATGCTGTTTTATGAATATATCGTGTTGTTTTCCAAAAATATAAGTTGTTGTTTTTGTTACTAAAATTGATGCTGTTTTACAAAATAACGAGGTGCAGTTTCGTATTAAAATCTTCTTGTTTTCTTCTTTGTTTTTGGCTCGAAAAATTCTGCTGTTTGATTACCGTTACGCGCCTCAAAAAGTCATTTTCTCTAGTTTTGTGGTCTGGTCAAGGACCGAATTTTACGAGTTTATTTTATGATTGAATTCTTTGTAAGAGGTTATACTATTAGTGTACTCCTTGACTATGGCTAGACCTGTGGTTTACCACTAAGGCGTAATTTCTTTCACCGGTGTATTTACAAGGGCATTCGAGAACCTTGCAAATGTGGCCAATGCTCATTGCAAGTGGTACCGATTACTGAGTAATCCCATAGTCAATCGCTTTACTATTTTATAATCCACAAAACTAAAAGCTAACCGTAAGGTATATATATGCTTATGATGACGTGGATCGTATGATGTTGATGAATGTGTCGTTCATGCTATGGGTGATTTTGATGATGTGTGATTTAAGATTTGATGTGAATGAGCGAATGCACTCTACGAGTGTTTTATGATGACATGCCTTGAGTGGTTATTTCTTTTATGATGATGATGATGAGTACTCCGGGTGAGTGTTGATTGAGTTGCACATGTGTTATAGAATTTCATGGCATGTGCATACTATGACTAATATTGACGATGTTATGCCTTGAGTGGTTTTTCTTCTATGATGAAGATATGCCTTGAGTGGTTTTAAAGATGATATGGTACCATCATGCATATGCCCGCGTGTGGGTTGCATTTTCATACATAATTATAACTGTGAGTTGTTGCTGTTGTGCTTTGAGCTGGTGTTGTGTATTTGTGATGTGGTGATGACAATGATGATACCTCGTGATTGTGTGTTCTCCTCCCTCTATTATGTATCTGATTATGTTCCATTGAAATTCTCACCCCTTCTGCTTGGAATGTTGCTCTATTGTGGCAACGCTGCAGGTACCCGCGAATGAAGGACTTGCTGCCTTATTGTTTTAGTTTTTGGGATGTATTGTTGTGTCGCCTCTCGACATCTTGTAACACCTAGGGGCGTGGAGTTGGATAATTTGTTTAATAGTTGTATGCTGATTTTTAATTGTTACATTGAGACGTGTTTGAGAGTATTTGGTGAGTTGGTGTTTAGGCCGCTGCGATTGTGTTTATGAGGATGGAATTTTCCATAATTGATGTGTGATTTGCACCAATTTGGAAAGTGCATATTTGATGAGTTTTTTTAAGGAAGCTGTAGCATTTCTTTTCTATCAATTAAAACAAATTTTATTTTTGAAAAAGAATTTCTCTGATAAATGACACGTAATATAAGGGTAGAAAAGGGGTGTTGCAATTCCCAATCCTCAGCATACCCAATCTGACACTCTGGGGTGTCACCTCACAACCCAGACTCAAGTCACGGAATTGCTCAATCAATTCCAATTCCCTCACCATCATAGCTGACATATGCAAAGTTTTCCGACTTAAAGCATCAGCCACGACATTAGCTTTGCCGGGGTGATAGTTCAAGCCGAAATCATAGTCCTTTAGCGGCTCTAACCAACGCCTCTGTCTCATATTGACTCCTTACGGTCAAACAAGTACTTGGACTCTTGTGATCATTTGAACACTTCGAATCTAGTACCATAGAGATAGTGTCTCCAAATTTTCAGTACAAACACAATAGCAGCCAACTCTAAGTCATGAGTAGGATAGTTCTTCTCATGTGTCCTCAACTGCCGAGACGCATAAGCAACTACCTTCCCATCATGCATTAACACACCTCCCAAACCCATCTTGGAGGCGTCACAGTACACAACAAAAGGTTGCTCTGGCACAGGCAACACTAACACTGGAGACGTGGTCAACCTCCTCTTCAGCTCTTGGAAACTCTCTTCACACTTTGCATCCCACACAAAGGCTCTTCCCTTACAGGTCAATTGAGTCAATGGAAGGGCTAGCTTAGAGAACCCTTCAATAAACCTCTGTAATAACCACCAACCCCAAGAAACTCCCGATCTCGATCCACGGACTTTGGGCTCTCCCACTGCAACACTGCGTCAACCTTGGCTGGATCCACAGCTATACCATCACCAGAAATAATGTGACCCAAGAAGCTCATCTCATGCAACCAGAACTCACAGTTTGACAACTTGGCATACAACTTCCTCTCTTTCAAGACCTCTAGCACCAACCTCAAGTGCTCTGCATGCTCTTCCTCAGATTTTGAGTACACCGAATATCATCAATAAAAACAACCACAAACCGATCCGAGATAGCTATGGAAGATTCGGTTCATGTACTCCATAAACACCCCGGTGCATTTGTGACACCAAAGCGGCATTACAGAGTACTCATAATGCCCATACCTCGTTCTGAACGCTGTTTTCTGGGTGTCTTCATCCTTCACCTTAATCTGGTGATACCCGGACCTCAAGTCAATCTTGCTAAACACTTTAGCACCCACCAGCTGATCCATCAGATCATCTATCCTCGGGAGAGGATACTTATTCTTGATAGTGACTTTGTTCAGTTGTCTGTAATCCACGCACAGACGCATACTCCCATCCTTCTTCTTAACCAACAAAACTGGAGCTCCCCATGGTGACACACTAGGCCTCACAAATTTCTTCTCAAGAAGCTCCTCTAACTGCTTCTTCAATTCAGACAACTCAGAAGCCGACATCCGGTACGGTGCCATAGACACAGGCCTAGTACCAGGCACAAGCTCAATCCCGAACTCAACTTCCCTCTCTGGGGGCACACTAGGAATCTCATCTGGGAACACTTCAGGGAACTCACACACCACCTGCAACCCATCGACTACAGCTTGGTTCTCAGCAGACATAGACGCCCTCAAAGCAAACAACTGACCACCCTCTGTAACACCCCAAATAATTTAATTAAGAAATTGATTAAATTGTTTAAGTGTTGCACTATTTTTAATTATATTAAATTATAATATGGTGTTTATAATTTAGTATTTTATTTTAATAGAAGGGAGTGGTATCGAAGTACCAGAGGCGATGTTTTGGGCCCCAGGAGCCCAAGCCCAATGACTTAGGCTCCTAGGGTTGGTGCAATTCGCACCATTTGCCAAAAGAAAGAAAAAAACGAAAGTGAGATGAGAAAGGAGAAGAGGAGGACGGCGCAATAGAGTGAGAAGAAGGAGAAATTGGATCGCACCAAGCAAGGAGAAGAGGAGAGCTCCATTGTTGCTGAGGTTTTGTACGTGACTTGGTGAGAAGCATTTTCACTGTTAATTTAAGGTAAAGGGAGTCTCACTCTATAATAGAGGAGATAATGGGTTATATGTATATCATGAAATTTGTTTGATGTTAATTGATGATTGCATGATGATTTGATTTCTTGAATTTGATGAATTTCTTGGTAAAATTGATTTAGAGCTTGAGTTAGGGTTTTATAATATATGATTTCGTGATTTTGATGTAATTGATGATTTGGATGTGCAATTGTTTGTTAATTCGTGAAATTGGAGGTGTTAGAATGATTATAGTGTGAATTGGTTTGGAAGAATTTGAGAAAAATGGGATTTTGGGGTTTGGGGCGCCAATGTGCTAGGATTCTGGCGCCCTGTGTACTGTTCATGGGCTGAGTTGTGAGTTTGTGCAGAATGTCCTCGCCTGTGGCGCCATATTCTTTGAGAAAATGGCGCTGGGTTTATTGTTCATGTCTTTGGAGTTGCATCTGCGTGTGCGGGGTGTTCTTCGCTCGGGCGCCAAGTTCTTTGAGAAATGGCGCCAGTGCAATCGTTTGAGTCTTTGGGGTGTGTGTTTCTTGTATGCCGCGCGCAGAATGTGGGTATTTTGGGGACCGGGGAGTGAAACTTGTATTTCTGGGCACATTTTCTCGTGCCAAATTTTGTATTCACCTGTCCAAATTCAATTTTAAGTGTTTTGGCTCAAGTGGTTTTTTCAGTTGCAGTGTCAATTTGAAAATGTCGGTGGGGGTGATTTTGTGTGTGTAAATGGGGTGGGTGAGGGAAACTCACATTTACGAACATATTTTATTGTGCCAAATTTTGTATTCACTGCCCAAATTCAATTGTAAGTGTTTTGGCTCGAGTGGTTTCTCGAGTACAGTGTCTTATTTTAAAAATGTCTCGGTGGGGGTGACTTTGTGTGTGTAACGGGGTGGTTTGGGTGAAACTTACTTTTTTCGGGCATATTTCACCGTGCCATATTTTGTATTTACTCGCCAAAAACATTTTTAAACATTTTGGCTCGGGTGGTTTTTAGTTTGAAAGTGTTGGGTGTCTTTGGGTCGCAGGGGCGCCAAATTGTCTTTGCCAGGCGCCTAGTGCAGTGCACGTGGTTGCGAGGCGTATCTCGAAGGCGTGTTCGAGTTTGTGTCTAGGTCTGTGTTGCCCGGGGCGCCAGATTGCTAGAAAAGTGGCGCCGAGTGGTCGTGTTGCCACTGGGGCGCCAAAATCCGAAGTTTACGCGCCTAGTCTTTGTGTTGCACTGCGGGCGCGAGAATGTGGGGAAAATGGCGCCTAGTGCTGCCAAGTGCCTAAGAGTGTCTTTGTTTTGGTTCCTAGGTGATGATTTGGTCCCTAGATGATTGTTTTGGTCCTAAATGGTGGTTTAGGTCCTTGAGTGAGGTTGAGTCCTCTAGATGAGATTAGTCCTTGGGACTTAATGGTGTTGAAAGTGTATAATGAGATGATCGAGAATGCCATGGGGGCATGAGCCAGGAGGGCCAAGCCATGAGGGCTATAAAATGAGATTAATCACCGAGGTAAGAGTTAATGCGTGTATTGAAGTTTGTTTGAGATTGTGTTTGTGTTGTACATGGAGTCTCATGCATACATTCTATTTCATGATCGTAGAGTTTATAAAATAATTGTGAAGCTTTGAGGGCGTGGGAGGGCGAGTCATGAGGACTCCATTATTGATGAGAATGCCGGAGGCAAATATTGAGAACGCCAGGAGGGCAAATGGTGCCACATGCATACTTACATTGCATACATTCTCATGAGTGCATGAATGTTATTGAGTGATGATTGGTGTGTTTGAGTATCTTGTGTGAACTATGATTGTATATATTACTTATTATCACTTTTATTATATAGTTCGAGACTCACCCTTTTCGTTGTTGTTTACTGGTAGTCATGAGTGAGGACTTGATATCTTCACTATTCCCCCGAGTCGGTCTGCTCTGATACGTAGCACCTAGGGGTTGGGGTTTAGACTTTATTTTGCTTTGTTTTGCTCACTGTTGAGCTTTCATATATGATTCTCTATGTGTTACTTGAGACTGCTGAATCCCTTGAGATGTAACTTTATTTTCCGCGCATGTTATGAGATTGTTTACCACGTGATTTATGGTGTTACGTATTTGATTATGTTTATGAGATGAATTGGTATTGAGTGTTTTAAGAGAGAAGTGTGACGCTCCATTTAATGAAAAAGTGATTTTTATACACTCTGATTTTTGATTTAAATTACCGGGTAGAAATGGGGTGTTACACCCTCCTTCATTACCCCGCGCGATTGCTCGTGACAGACAAAGCAGACTCTTCCTCTTCGGGAGGAAAGAAACTTCTCGACTTGCAATCGAAGCTCTTGTGACCGGCTTGCCACACTTGAAACACACCATATCGCGGGAGCATCTCCCCACTTGGCTTCTTGCCCACAATGGACTTCTTACCCTCGCAGACTTACTACCACCAAAGATCCGCTTTCCTCAATCGCCAGACACCTCATATGGCTTACTGCAGTTCGGAACTCACTTCTATCAAGTGGCATGAACAACAATTTAGAACTAGTCTAGCAACACCTAATTGTCATAATCACTATGATGACATGCAGACTTGGCCGGACAGACCGAACTTTTGCTCTGATACCACTAATGTAACACCCCATTTCTACCCGGTAATTTATAGTAAAAATCAGAGTATAAAAATCATTTCTCATTAAATGGAGCGTTACACTCAACTCATAAAAACACTCAAACAAATGGTTCACTCATAAAAGGTATCAATACATAACACCATAACAAAACGTGGAATAACTCATATCATGCAGCGGAATATAAACTACATCTCAAAGTGATACTCAGCAGTCTCAAAACAATACTCATAAGCTCAACAATGAGCAAAACAAAACAAACTAAAGTTCATAACCCCAACCCCTAGGTGTTACGTATCAGAGCAGACCGACTCGGGAAGTAGTGAAGGTAGCAAGCCCTCACTCATGACTACCTGTGGTAAACAACAACAGAAAGGGTGAGTCTCGAACTATATAATAAAAGTGATAATAGGCAATATATACAATCACAGTTCACAGCACAATCAATCACACCAATCATCACTCAATAATATTCATGCACTCATGTGAATGTATGCAATGTAGTTATGCATGTGGTACCATTTGCCCTCCGGCGTTCTCAATATTTGCCCTCCGGCATTCTCATCATCAATGGAGTCCTCATGACTCTGGCCCTCCGGCCGCCCTCAGGCTTCACAATCAGTTTATAAGCTCTACGATCCAAATAGAATGTATGCATGAGACTCCATGTAACAACACAACACATTCTCAAACATCTCAATCCAAGCACTAACTCTTACCTCATTATTAATCTCATTTTATAGCCCTCATGGCTTGGCCCTCCGGCTCATGCCCCCATGGCATCCTCAGTCATCTCAAGGTACACGCTCAACACAATTAAGTCCCAAGGACTAATCTCATCTAGAGGACTCAACCTCACTCAAGGACCTAAACCACCATTTAGGACCAAAACAATCATCTAGGGACCCAACTGTCACCTAGGAACCAAAACAACACACGCTTAGGCACTTGGCAGCACTAGGCGCCATTTTCCCCACATTCTGGCGCCCCCTGGTGCAACACAGCACTAGGCGCGAAACTCAAAGACTTTGGCGCCTCGTGGCAACACAACCACGGGCGCCACTTTTCTAGCAATTTGGCGCCCCTGCGGCAAGACTGAGACCTAGACACAAACCCGTGCACCAACTCGGACACAAACTCGGACACACACACGCACACAGGCACCCGGCTGGCGCCTGGCAAAGACAATTTGGCGCCCACAATCGACCCAAAGCACACACAACACTTGCAAACCGAAAACCACTCGAGCCAAAATGTTTAAAATTGTTTTTGGGCGAGCAAGCGCAAAAGATGGCACGGTAAAATATGCATAGAACTCTAAGTTTCGCTCAAACCACCCCCTAGGCGCACACTTTTGGCGCCACAGCAATGCTCTCTAGCACATCTCTCAAATAACACATGAAAACAGAAAACCACTCGAGCCAAAATGTTTAAAAATGTTTTTGGGCAGGTAAATACAAAATATGGCACAGTGAAATATGCCCAGAAATGTAAGTTTCACTCAACCCACCTCGTTTACGCACACAAAACCGCCCCCACCGGGACATTTGTAAAATAACACCTGCAACCAGAAAACCAATCGAGCCAAAACACTTAAAATTGAATTTGGGCAAGTGAATACAAAATTTGGCACAAGAAAATGTGCCCAGAAATACAAGTTTCACTCCCCGGGCTCCAAAACACCCACATTCTGGCGCCCAGTCATTGACACCCCTGCACTCAGACACAATTCCAGCACGTGAACAGTAACCCAGGCGCCAATTCCTCAGCAAAGTGGCGCCCGGAAGCAGCAACAACACAACCAGTAGCCATCGCAGCAAGACACGAGCGCATAATTGCTAGCAATTTGGCGCCCCAACCTCAAAACCCCCAATTTTCTCAAATTATCTTAAGCCAATTCACTCCATAATCATTCTAATACTCCTAATTTCATATTCTAACAACCAATTGCATGCTCAATCATCAAACACATCTTAAAAACGCAAAATCACACATCATGAACCCTAACATAAGCCCTAAATCGATTTTGCCAAGAAATTCATCAAATTCAAGAAATCAAATCATCATGCAATCATCAATTAACATTAAACAGCCCCTATGATCTACATATAACCCATTATCTCCTCTATTATAGAGTGAGACTCCCTTACCTTATTTTACACCGTAGAGAAGCTCTTTCACGTAGTCACCTACAAAACCTCAAAGAACAAATCTCCTTCTCCTTCCTTTCTCCCAGTGTGAAGCTCTCTCTCTTCTTCTTCTCCCTTGCGCCGTTTTCTTCCTTTCTTTCTTTTCTTTCTTTCGTTTCTTTTCTCCTTTCTTTCTTTGGTGCGAATTGCACAATCCCTAGGAGCCTAAGTCATTGGGCTTGGGCTCCTGGGCCCAAAACAGCAGCTCTGGTATTTCTAATACCACTCCCTTCTATTAAAATAAAATACTTTATTATAAACATTATATTATAATCCAATATAATTAAAATAGTGCAACACTTTAAATAATTTAATCAATTACTTAATTAAATCATTTAGGGTGTTACAGCTATAGCCATAGGGGCTAAAACTAAAATTGACAATGAGATGAGAGACGTTGGGAATGAGGTATAAACTATGATGGTGATGATGTGTAATTTAGTTTATGGCATGTTCATGGAGTCTCATGCATACATTCGGCTGCGGTCGCGACGTTTATATATTGATGATGAGGCCATGGGGGCCAGAGTCATGGGGGCTCAATTTGTTGATGATACTGCCATGGGGGCAAATGGTACCACATGCATGACTGCACTGCATTGCTTTCATTATCATAATTATGCATGTTGTGCTGGCTGATAATTGGTATGACTAGCCTGTTGTATAACTGTGCTTGTGTGATGCTATGATTAAATATACTGCTCATTATAGTCTTTATTATGTGGTTTGAGACATACCTCTTTCTGTTGTTGTTTACCACAAGTAGCCATGAGTGAAGGCTTAGTCCCTTCACTTCCCCGAGTCGGTCTGCTCTGATACGTAGCACCTAGGGGGATGGGTTAGGATTATAGTTATTTTGTTGTTCTTTGTTGTTGTTATACTTGATGATTTTATATTGTGGATGAGAGGCGTGTTTTGTCTCTTTGAAGCTCATTTATTTTCCAACGCTTAACGTATGATGTTTACTTTACTTAATGAAGCTTGAGAACTCCGTCCTTTGACTGGTGTTACGTATTCTTGATTAAAGAGACGTTTAAGTTATTTTGTTGTTGATTTTGATGAAGTAAGTGTAGCATCCCATTTGGATGTAATAAAGAAAAATGAATTTTTATACTCTGATTTTTGATTTAAATTGCCGGGTAGAAATGGGGTGTTACAAGTGATGTTTTGGTGAACGTAGCATTCCCTTGAGGATGTATCTATTTAATAAGGGGGTGTTACAAGTTGGTATCAGAGCAGTTCGGTCTGTCCGGCCAAGTTGTCCAGTCGTAGTGTCTCAGAGGTCCCTTGTCGATCTCCGACATAGACTTTGTTGTAGATTTTGTTTGGTTGCTTGCGACTGTTGATTGTATCATTGAGATAGGTGAAATTAAAATAAGTAACTAATGGTTGTAGCATTGCTTGTAGTTGTTTGTGACTGTTGTTTGTATTATTGAGGTATGTGGGATTAGGAGGGTTTTAACGACATCAAAAGAGTGGAGTCGTGACGACGCCTTCGCAATTTAGACTGCGTTAAAAGTCTCTTAGTGGTGTAAATTTGAAAAAACGTAGTTTTGTGACCTTAACTAATTGGTTGCGTGAGTAGGAGGGACTGATCACCCCAATAACTCATCCCCAATGAAAGAGGCGACAATAACTGGTAGTTATTATAAATTTTGGATATGTACTAATTTCAACTTGATTAATTGAGTGGTGTGTGCAAGTTTGGTTGATTCTTAATTTTAGATAAGTAGGTGTCTTATGGATGTTTGTGTCTTTGATTTGGGAGTTAATAATAGGGAGATGTAAAGATAAGGATCGACACTTTGAGTTTGAAGTTCATGCAAAGTAATAAAGCATGCCTTTTTGGAAGTAGTTTAGAAATGCGGTTTCTGGGAAACCTGAGGTAGAATAATTGTTATTAAGAGTATGGTAGTCGAATAAGTACCTATATAGGATCTGGGTGGTCGTGTGTAACTTTGGTGATTAAAGGATTAGAATTCAGTACGGGGAATAGGATGCAGAGATGAGGAGGGCATTGTTTGTAGCTTGGATATAGATTGGCGTAAGAGATGAGCAGTAGTACTATAAGTAATTGCTATAGTATAGTTTCCTAATGGTAGATTAATGGTGTTTGGATAATCGAGTGAGACTTTGGTGACCCTGAGGATAGAGTTTCGTTACAAGGTAAGGGCGTAGAGAGGTGTGTATTGTAACGCCCCGGGCCCACTCTCATGGCCCGTGCGCTACCTCAAAGAACTTCTCTACCTCATGTAGAGTTTTTGCCTTCCGTGGGAATCGAACCTCGTACCTCTTGTACATTTCCAACGCATTCCCACTACCAATTGAGTACAAGAGGTACGAGGTTCGATTCCCACGGAAGGCAAAAACTCTACATGAGGTAGAGAAGTTCTTTGAGGTAGCGCACGGGCCATGAGAGTGGGCCCGGGGCGTTACATGTATGTCCTAGTACTTTGTGTACAAGGAGGCGTTGTTGATAGTTGGAAGCAGGAATAAGGTTGATGGAATTGATGTGTTCATATAATTGATGAGATTTTCGAGGACGAAATATTCTAAGTGGGGGAGAGTTGTAACGCCCCAAAAATAATTCATGTATTTATTTAATTAAGTGGTATATTGGTTGGTTATATTAAAATAATGATAGGGTATTTGATTTAAATGAGGAGTGGTGGTTAGTAAAAAGTGAGCGGTAATTTAATTAAAAGAGGGAGTAGTGCAAGTAATGGAGGAGGTGTGAATAGAGGTCCATGAATTAGGCCCATGTTCATGTGTTAAGTTGAGGTGTCGATGATGAAAGAGCCCATTTGCAATCAAAGCAAAGAAAAGTCAAAGAGTAAAGTAAAAGAGTAGAGAGAGAGAGGTGCGAAAGCTCTAGGAAGAAGAAGAAGAAGAAGAGAAGAGTTGGCGTGGAGAGTTCAAGGAAGAGGAGCTTGATTGTTGGGGATCTTAAAGTCTTGGTGGAGAGAGTGCTTATTCTTCAATCTATTGCGGTAAGGGGCTCTCTTTCACCTATAATAGAGTATATGATGAGTGTTATGTGTGAGTTAGACTCTAGGATGATTTCTGAGTTGTTTGTGTTGCTTGTTGTGTGATTGATGTTGTGTTTGCTTCACTTTGGTGAAATTGTGAAGTGTGTATGTGTTGTTGATGATGGGTCATATGAGAGACCTAGGAAAGAAATGGGATTTGAGGGACCCTAAGAATCAGGGCGCCATTTTTGGGTGTTGTCATCTTTGTTGATTATTTTGATGAGTGTGTGGGACAAATTTTGAATAAATATGTGTTGTAGTAATTGTGGTTTAAGTTTGATCATAGTATGAGGATTAGGCGTCTAGAGCGCCATTCGAAGTGAAGTATTATTGTGTGCCGAGAAGGTTAGGTGCGTTGTAGCTTGTGAAGGTCGAAGGTGTGTGCGTCGAAGGATATTGAGTTGAAGTAAAGGTGTGCCGAGAAGCATAAGTGTGTCAGCGTAAGGGTGTGCGTCGTAGTATATGTGTGTCGAAGTATGTGTGTTCCGAGAAGAGTAGGTGTGTTGAAGTGAGTATGTGTGCGTCGTAGTATGTATGCGTCAAAGTATGTATGTGCTGAAGTGTAGGAGTACCGAAGTGTAGGATATGGATGTCAAAGCTAGTGTAACCGAGGTGAGTGATGGTTAAAGTGAAGGAGTGTAACTGAAGTAGTGTAACCGAGGTAGTGTAGTACCGAGGTGAGTAATGGTTAAGTAAGGAAGTGTGGCAAGGTGATTGATGGTGAAGTGAAGTAGTGTAACCAAGGTGAGTGATGGTAAATTGAGGAAGTGAACCGAGGTATGGATGTACTGAAGTGAAGTATAGGTATGTCGTATCTAGTGTTGTCGAGGTATAGTGTATCTAAGTCGAAGTGAAGCGGTCGAAGTGTAGTGTATCTAAGTCGAAGTGAAGCTGTCGAGGTGTAGTGTATCTAAGTCGAAGTAAAGTTGTCGAGGTGTAGTGTATCTAAGTTGAAGTGTAGTGGTCGAGGTGTAGTGTATATAAGCTGAAGTGTAGTTGTCGAGGTATAGTGTATATATACCGAGGTGTATGTGTTGAGGTGTAGATGTATTAAAGTGTAGTGAAAGTAAGTCGAAGTGTAGTTGTCGAGGTATAGTGTATAAATACCGAGGTGTATGTGTTGAGGTGTAGATTTATTGAAGTGTAGCGAAAGTAAGTCGAAGTGTAGCTGTCGAGGTATAGTGTATATATACCGAGGTGTATGTGTTGAGGTGTAGATGTATTGGAGTGTAAGTGTCTTCGTGTAGACATGACGAAGCGTAAGCGTATGGGAGTTGACGTGTAGTTGCTGAAGTGCAGAGTATGGGTACCGAGGTGTTGTTGCAGTGGTGACGAAGTGTAATTGTCGACGTGTAGGTGTCGAAGTGGAGAGGTGACGAAGTGTAGGTGTCGACGTGTAGGTGTCGAAGTGTGGATGTGAAGAAGTGTGGTGAGACGAAGGGTAGTGTAGGTGTGCCGAGGTGCAGTGTGCTGCGCCAAAGTGCAGTGTGGTGTGATGAATGGTAGTGTAGGTGTGCCGAGGTGCAGTGTGGTGCGCCAAAGTACAGTGTGGTGTGACGAAGGGTAGTGTGTGTGTGCAGAGGTGCAGTGTGAGTGTGCCGAGGTGCTGTTTTGATGCCAGTGTAGTGCAGGTTGCTACCAGGCGCAGTTTTGGGTGTTGTTTGACGCCGAGTGTGTCTAAGTTGCTGAATGGTGAAGCCAGTCTAGTCATTAGGTGACGTTTGGTCCTTAGGTGACGTTTTGGTCCCTATGTGACGGTGAGTTTGATGTTAGCCATAGAGCTATAGATTGAGGTTTGATGTTAGCCATAGAGCTATTTATTTTGGTGTCGAAGGGTCCGGTGAGTTTGATGTTAGCCATAGAGCTAGTGACCGATGTGATGATGATAGCCATAGAGCTAGTGACTGATGTGTTGGTGTTAGCCATAGAGCTATTAATTTTGGTGTCGATGTGTCCGGTGAGATGGACGTTAGCCATAGAGCTAGTGATGAGGTGTTGGTGAATTAAGCGACGGTGTAGCGACGGATATGGGCTTCGGCCATTGTATCTAAAGGACGGTGTTAATTCATACATGATGTGATTGTTTGTGGTTGATGCATTGTTCATGGAGTCACATCCCTCATATGCATCTAGCGACGGTGATAGGCTTCGGCCTCGATATTGTAGACTTCGATCTTCATATCATTAGCGACGGTAGGCTTCGGCCAGTGATAGCGACGGTAGGCTTCGGCCGGTGACGGTACCATTAAGCCGGTGATGGTACTCATGCATTATACCCTTGGTGTTGGTTGCATTCATGCATATACTCATGCAATTGGTGATGTTCTTGATGATTATGAGTTAGTGTGTCATGACTTGATGATGTGTGGTTGTATAGTGAGTAGGGGTGTTTCTAGTTGCCTTTCTCTAACATAATGTTTATCATACGTTTTATTATATGTGTTAGAGACTCACCATTTTGCTTTCTATGTTGCTTCTTATGTCGGTAACGTGCAGGTGATCCCGAGTGAAGGTTCTACCTTCCCTCTTCTAGTCAGTTGTGTCTGGCTCTGATACGTAGGATCTGGGGGGAAACAAAAGTCAGTTATTGTTGTCTTGTTATTGCTTAGTTAGGTTTAAATATATTGGTGATGTAAGACTTACTTAAGGAACCGGTGTTTTGAGGGTTCGCCCCATTAAGTCGTGCTATGTATCACGCAAATAGATTTATTAGTGAAAAGTGATGTTTTGGTGAACGTAACATTCCCTTGAGGATGTATCTATTTAAAAGAAAAACGATTTTTGAACTCTGATTTTAAATTAAATTATCTATTGAAATAAGGGGGTGTTACAGTCACGGTAAGACTCACTGAGATATGTTATCTCACCCTATCATATGTTGTTGTTTTACAGAGAAACAGGGAAAGAAGTTCCTTTATGGCACGAGTAGATGGCGTGCACGAGAAGGAAATTGAAGATGTAGTTCTTCTATTGGTATTTATGGTTTTCCCTTGTATCTTTGTATTCGATTTATAACTTGAATTTGTTCTAAGTTATGTATCGTTTCCGCTATTCTTGTAAAGATGTAAATCTAAGCAGGAAATGTATCTCTAATGTATGCTAAAAAGGTACACTTTAGTATTTCTACTAGATAGAAATATGAGGGTGTTACATCCTCCCCCATGCATATACTCTTATATGAAGACGTAAGCCTACTTACTTGTTGTAGCATAGAGTCATTAAGATAAATGCATACCCTTTGAGATTGTTGCCCGTCCCATAGCAATTCTCACACACACGCACAATTGTTTTGAGAACTTTATCTTGCATCTTTAACAATTAAATCTCTTGATTGTATTGGCATGCTTAATCTTAGTTGATGATCAACATGTTCATGATTGCTTGATTAGTTGAATATGTTTGAACTTCATTCATTCATTTTGCATTTGGTTATGGACTTGGATTTTGGTTGAAATTGTTCTACTTTGTTTTTTCCAAAACTCATTCCCAAAACCCTTCTTCAAAACTCCAATAAGACCAACTTGTCATCAATGATCACTCGCGTCGTTGCCGTTTGTTTGTTGGTGATGAATTCATTTTCAAAAAGAGTTAGTAGTGAGGTCACTCAAAGCCGTTGTTGCTTGGGTCTTCACACAAGCTCAACCTTTTTTTCAAAAAAAAAAACATTTTCTTCCTCAAACAAACCAATTGTCATTGATGATCACTCGCGCTGTTGCCGTTTGATTGTTAATGATGATTTTTCCCGAGAGTTAGTAGTGTGGCCACTCTAAACCGTTGTTGTTTGGGCGCCATGAACACTCGACCTCTTTGCGAAAACATTTTCTTCGTTAAACAAAAACCAATTGTCATTAATGATCACTTGCGCCGTTGCCGTTTGATCGTTAATGATGATTTCATTTTCCAAAGAATTAGTAGTACGACCACTCTAAACCGTTGTTGTTTGGTCGTCACAAAAGCTCGCCCAATTGCGAAAAACTCTCAAACCATTCTCAAAAGCAAAAGACGAGAACTACGTAGCTTTGATTCCTCATCACAGTAGGGATACGTAGGAGCGGGTTCATGTCCCGTCAAGCACACTTTCAAAAAAATCATAAAAAGAATTCTCTTTCCCACCCCCTTTTTTAAAAATCTTTGTTTTATTCCGCCTTTCAAAGATAACAAAAGATTTCCTTTCTCCTCCGTTTTCCAAAATCCTTTCAAATAAAAAGAAAAGAAAAAATAAAAAAAAAAGAAAAGAAAAGAAGTAGAACAAGTCGTTTTCAAACCAAACCTTTGTCTAAACCACACATCAAGTTAAAGGTTCCCTTTCGGTAGAAAGGATGTGTGTGGTGCTAATACCTTCCCCACACATAACCGACCCTCGAACCTACATCTCTGTGTTTTCGAAAGACCATCCGCCTTACTAAAAGACATTTTGTCAATGTTTTGGTCTTAAAATTAAAATATTGGTGGCGGCTCCAAACTTTTTCCAAGTTGCATAACGAGAAGTCCAAACCGGATTTTTCGGGGCGCAACAGCTGGCGACTCCACTGGGGACCCTTTTTTTTTAAAAGACGAGGGTCTAGCCTAATTAACTCGATGTGTGGTTTAAATTGTTTGATTTGAACAAGATCGATTCAGAACGAGCCACATGACTCGAGGAAACTCAAGACTCAACAACTTGGTCGGACAGACCAACTTTTGCTCTGATACCACTAATGTAACACCCCCTTCTAATTAACTACTATTTAATTTTTAAAATCAGAGTTTTCGAAAAATCACTCACAAGAGAGTGCTACATTTTCTTCATGAAAGCCAAACAACATAAATGGCGCAAATCAACAATGCACAGTAAGATATGTATAGCACCTCGGCCAAAGGGACGAGCCCACAAAATCACATGTTTTAGTTTACATCACAGCGGAATAAAACATGTTTCACATCAACATCCAATTACAGTGCAATAACTAAATCAAAACGACCACTATACTACTCGGCCCCCCAGTGCTACATATCAGAGCAAGACGCCATAGCTAAACTGAGTAAGGACGGACCTTCACTCGGGCTTGTAATACCCTAATTTTGTCCGTCCTTTTTAACTTAAGCCAATTTCAGTAATCCAACTCAACTAAATCGAAATACCGTTGTTTAAATTAGGCAGGCACGCGAATGATCGATCTTTTCGTGCGTTCTTCAATTTAACCTTCGTATTTGGGTTTAGTCGTACATAAGTAGGTCTACCAAAAGTCGTTTTTTCTAGAAATTTAGCTCGTCTTTTCAGTTCAGGCTTAAGAATACAATTCTGAGTCACTTTTAGTGTTTTTAGTTAATGAGCTCATTTATTCTATTTTGGGTCTCGTTTTAGCGTATTTGTCTGGTCAGACCCGTTCTCGTCTTTGTGTTTGGCCCGACTCTTTTTCTTATTATTAATCTTATCTTGTGCAGTTAATTTATTTTGAGTATATATGTATAGTCCAAAAATGTCAAAAAAATATCTATTTAATTTTTATTACAACTTAGGAGAGTCCAAATGTCCAAATGTCCAAAAATACAAAAAAATAATAATACTAAAAATACAAAAAAATAGAATTCGAAAATAAAAAAAATAATGGTAAAAGACAGCAGCAGCAGATTTAGGGTTTCCAGCAGTTGCTGGGCTTGGGTCGATCCGCTCCAAAACCTGAAAAAAATCAAAGCCCGGTCAAAACGAAATTAAATGCTCTGACCTAATTCTCTAGTATAAAAGTAAAGTCATGGGTCAGTCAACGGGGGGCAGACACGGATTTCAAAGAAAAATGACTGCACAGAAATTAGGGTCTCACTGTGAAACCCTAATCACCAAACAACACAGAGTCCAAAAAGAGAGAAAGCAGATCCAAAAAAAATAATGTAGACACCGCCACCTCCAATCTTCACAAACATCATCAACCCTCCAAATCAGACCATCAGCCGACGCCACCGTCACCTAATCCCCACACCCCATCGGCCATCTCTCTCTCACCAACCCAGCCACCAAACCGTCGCCCAAGCGCAAACCGCTCTCCCACCTTCGGCCTCCGCCCAAAACTGAGCCACCTACACAAAACTGAACCATCAGTCGCAAACCACCTCTCACATAACCGAACCACCAACCTCCAACAGAAGCTGAGAAGAAGGAGAAGAAATCAAAAAGGAACTCACCCAATGGAAGACCAACTCTGACCACCGTGAGTGGTGATCGTTTCTGGCCATTGTCGTTCGGGGAAGAGAAGTTCTCTCATATGGAGGTGAAGTGAAGCTCTCTCACTCTCTCATGGACGAAGGGGAATCGGCGCTCAAGTGGAACCTAGGTTTCTACACTTTCTTTTATGTTCTTTTTTATCTTTCTTAGTTTTTATTTATTTATTTTAGTTTCATTTCATTATAATAATATTAATATTTAACTTTTTATGTTAGACAAGAGAATGCATGCACGGGGTAGCCGTTGGCTCCCTTCCCCACCTTATCTCATGCCACTGTCAACTTTGTCTCTTTCTTTATCATTTCATTTTGTATAGTATTTCTTTTTTTTTCTCTTTCCATTTAGTTACTTTTTGGTCAAACAATGTTAAAGAAATGCAGCTTGTCACTTGTCACGCGATGTCCTCCACTCATCATTTATTTTAAAATTTTGTTTTTTTTATAATAATATAATTAGGATTTTGGTCGAGACGTACGTCTTATCGAATCCACAACACCGGTTTAAGAGATCCGAGTTGTACAACTTGGTCCTAAACCACTTTAAATTTAAAACCGAACGACACGTTTTCCGAAAAAACCCCAATCAGTTTATTATTATGTAACACCTATTTCAAAAGACTTTCAATAAATCAAAAAAAACTTTGTTAGTGGTCTTGCGAAGCCTTTGCTTGCATGATTACAAACAATGAGGAACTAGTGGTGATCACTTGCAGCCTTTGCTCAATTGATCATCATGAATGCCAAATTTTTCTAAAGACTTTCAATAAATCAAAAACTTTGTTAGTGGTCTTGCGAAGCCTTTGCTTGCATGATTATTAACAATGAGGACCTAGTGGTAATCACTTGGAGCCTTTTGCTCAATTGATCATCACGAATGCCTAATTTTTCGAAAGACTTTCAATAAATCAAAAACCTTGTTAGTGGTCTCGCGAAGCCTTTGCTTGCGTGATTATTAACAATGAGGAACTAGTGGTGATTACTTGGAGCCTTTGCTCAATTAATCATCATGAATGCCTAATTGTTCTAAAAACTTTCAATAAATCAAAAAAACTTTGTTAGTGGTCCTGCGAAGCCTTTGCTTGCATGATTATTAACAATGGAGTGCTAATGATGGTCACTGGGAGCCGTCGCTCAATTGATCATCATGAAAGCTCCGTTTTCACAATTAAACAAGATAAAAAAAAATAAAAACCTACCCAGAACTACGTAGCTTTGAATTCTCCATCGTACCGGGAGATACGTAGGAGCGGATCCCCTCCGTCAAGCACAACAAACTAAAAACATTTTTCCTTTCAAAAGAAACCAAAGCGGCTAACTCTCGTCAAGCGCCGCAAATAAAAAATTCCTTAAGTCTTTTCAATCAAGAGGCAAATTTAAGTATTTTCTATATCAACACTTAAAACCACACGTTTAATTAAAGGTTACCTTTCAGTAGAAAGGAGATGTGGGGTGCTAATACCTTCCCCATGCCTAACCGACCCCCGAACCCAAATCTTCCGGTTTTCCAAAAGACCACCTGCCTTCCAAAGAGGTTTTTTTTTTCCAATATTTTCCTTATAAAAAAAATATTGGTGGCGACTTCATTGTTTTAAAAAGTTGTAAACGAAGAAAATCCCTTGAGGACTTTTTCGGGCGCAACAGCTGGCGACTTCACTGGGGACTTTTCCTTTTTAGTGGGTCAAGCCTAATTAATTAAATGTGTGGTTTGTGTTATTGATTTGATTTGGATACTTTGTTTGCCTCTATCCCTTCTCGGTTTCCTCTTCTTTTTTATCATGTTGTATACAGGTGCGTTTGTTTTCTCTCCTTCTATATTTGTTTTTCCTTCCTCCTTTTTGCTTATGTGCTTAGTACCCTCATGCATTTCCCCAATCCCAATCATGTTCCCTTCTTCTTTGCTCCCTTTCTTCAAGGTAAGCTCATGCATTTCTCCCCAATTCTATCATGATCCCCTCTTCTTGGCTCCCTTTCTTGAGGTAAGCAATGCACTTGATTATTGTTGAAACCCTAGGCTAGCTTATTTGATATTGAACCCTAGGGTAGACGACATGTTATTGCTTGCTATTGTCTGGATTGTTCTGGGTTTTTCATTTGCAGGTGGGGAAGGGTAGTTATTTCTAGGTGTCGTGCCCTCAACACACACTTCACACCCTATACTTGTGAGCATTGAGTGGGGCCTAAAACCCAAGGTCTGAACGAAAACCTAGGAGAGTGGGAACGATTAGTGACTGCCATTCGTAGACCTTTGTCTGTATGGCTCTCATGAAAGTTCCGCCCAAGAGTGCGCTTTGTCATGATGCCTCACACTCGGTAGCTTTCTACGATTGTGGGTGTCATCATGAGAGAGACTTTAGCTCTTGGTTGCCATTGTGAGGAAGTGATCAGAACCTACATGGGAGGATTGCCCTTTTCGTCGACTTTTAGACCCTAGGATTCCCACCCTTCGTAGGACACAAGGGGCATACCAGATTGTGCGTTGCATTGTAATCTAGGCATGTTTTCAAAAAGGAGAAGGAGATTTTTCAAAAAAGAAAATAGAGAAAGAGCTGCCGTCGTAGCCTTTCTTTTGCCGGTCCGTACGGAGCAGCATGTGGTTCACTCTTTTCAAAAAAAAAAAAAGCAGAAAGAAAGAGCTGCAGTTGTAGCCTTTCCCTTACTAGGTCCATATGAAGCCACGTACGGCCCGCATTTTCCAAAAAAAAAACTTGAATCTTTGCCAATAAAAACTCTTTCATTTATCTTGCGTGCACATAGGGCATCATCATCATTTGCATACATCCTTGCATTACAAAAAGCAAAACTTTAAAAAAATCATCATAGTCTTTTCTTTTACCGGGCTATATGAGGTGATGTTCCCAAAATTTCAGTCACCAAACTCGGAAAAAATGTTTCCCTCTTATTTTTCACATGCATGTCAAGTCGCATTATCGCCGTCATTTTCATATAAAGACATCATTTGCATTGCATAAAACAAAAACTTGATAAAATTCATACATGCATTTTTCTCTATCTCATTAAGGTTTGTTAGGAGTGCATTCTCCGCACGTGTGCGTTTCCATTCACTAAGGCTTTGTCCCCTAATTTTTTCGAAAGATCCAAAAAATCGTGTCTTATTAGGGGCGCGTCTCATGCATTATTGTTTCCCTTTTTCACACATCATGAAAAAATAATACATTAACCTCTCATTTTGCGTGCAATTCCATTCAATAAAAATCATGTCTTTCCATGCATTTAAAAAAAAAATCATTGTGAGTATCATGCATTTCATTTCATTGCATAAAAACAAAATAAAGCAAGAAGCAATTATCATCCGCATTGCATAAGCATCACATTCATCCGGGTGCAGGTACAAATAATCATCATCAAATAATTGAGACATTGCGTCAATGTGGCACTCATGCATCATCTCGTTAACCTCATCACTTTGTTTGAATACATCACTTCTCCCTGCATGCATCCTTTTGAAACAAAGAAAAATTTCCTCATGTGATGGCTTAATGGGTAGAAGTGCACCTTTGAACAACGAAGGGTAATATCTCAAATTTGTTTGTCGACTACAAATTTGAGATGTTACTCTACAATATCAGGGCACTTTGACCCAGTCACACGTGTTTTATTTTCAAGTAGGAAGTTAAGTTGAGTCAACTAATTGTCGAAACGTTTCAAAGATATTGTGTGAAGTATTGAGTCAGGATCCACTCAATGTTTCATGCAGGTTACTCAGGGTAACGACAATCAGTTGCCTCATATCACCATCCTTGCATCATTCATCATCCAAAAATGCATTGACATTTCATATTTCGTCTTGCATAAAAAGAAAAGATCAAAAAAAAAACTTTTAGAATAATCACACTTTTCAAGTGAACATGCTTTCATGCATTTCATTTTCATCATGTATGCATCATAATGTTTTCATCCATGCATTGCATACAACAAAAATGTTGTGATGAGAGACGAGATGTTCTTGCAAAGTAATCTTTCTTTTTTGGAAAAGTTTACCCTCACTCATTTGCAAACTCAAGGTGTTCCAATGCCCTCAGTTTTTCACATCAATAGCTCATTTGTATTTCCGTCAAAAAAGCATTGCATCTCATCCATTCCATGATAAAAGACTGAAACAGTTCATCAAAAAAGTTTTTATATCATGTTTTAACCAATGTTAACTCTCTGTGAAGCGTTCTTCTAATAAGTATGCATGCCACGTGCAGTTTCTCTTGTTTGAGTCAGTCAATTACCTTCATTTATCATCATTCCCCATCCAAGTCTAATCCCGCCCCGTCCACCCATAAAGCGCATATTCTCTCCCATCAGTGCATACTTGACTTTTTGGTTCATTCTCGCTAACACTTTAAGTCCTCCATGCTGGGGCAATTCTGTGATCACTAATTTCCTTGTCAGTATCATATTCCTTTAGTGCAAGTCTTTCTAAATAAAAAAAGTATATAATAAATAAAAAAGATAAAATAAGCTCGCTAGGTTGAAAACCCGCAAATGGCAGCCTAGGCAAAAAAGAGCGCTCGGTGGACTGAGAACTCGCAAAGAGCGGTCCAGGCAAAAATTAGGGCACACAAAAAAAAACAAAGAAAAGAAGGAAAAAAGAGCAAATACATGAAGATAGATGAATTATTGTCCTAAAGTTAAGTCTCACAGAAATAAGCAATCGGTATTTGAAAGGAAATTTGGTCATCTATCCACGCCCTCAAAAACCTAAAATCCCAGAAAGTCCACTTTCTACCCCTCTTAAGCCAAAGATTCAAAATCGCAAAAATACCCTTTGATTACCCATCTTAAGCCAAGAAAATCCCAAGATATCCCCATCACCCTAGACGAGGGTTAATTCCACACCAAATATGGTATATCATTTTCACCCAAGTCAAAAGGAAAGAAAATTCACAAAAGGAGGGGGAATAACAAAGTTTCAAAAAGGAGAATCCCAAAACAAAGAAAGGAAGACAAAGGGAGCTAAATTAAGAGTCAATACATTTGCCGATGAAGCATAAGAGCTCCCCTCCAAAAAAGCCCTCAAATTCAATGGGTTCAATTATTTCCCCTTTCAAAAAAGAGCCCTCAATTCATTGGGTTTAACCATCTTTTCTTTCATAAAACCTTCAACACCTCATCAAACCTAATAACCATTTCCTTCATAAACCATTGACCGTCGGCCAACACCGAATAAGACCCATCCTCCCCATCAATCCCAAACACTTCATTAAGCTCAATCATCCCCTTCTCCACATCACAACCTTGAAAAGTCCATTTCGATCAATGACTAATTGCTTTCGTTTTCTCAAGTTTTAATCTTAGGACAAATAAGTTTATCCATTTACGATGTGTTTGCTCAAAAAGAAAAAACAAACAAGCAGAAAAAAGAAAGCTGCTCAAAAAGAAAAAACAAACAATCAAAAAAGAAAGTTGGTAAAAAAGGAGAAGGACTTGCACTCCAAGATGCATTCATTAAAACAAGGTCTAGTGGTCACCAAGTGGAGCCTCTCCTCATACTAAAAAGTCAAAACTTTTATTGCATTTGTGTTGTTCTTAAAGAGAACCAAAAGTGTGTATTAGGGGGCATTCCCTTCACCTCTCACCCCGCTCAACTTTGGGGAGGTTTGTTCATTGCCCACCCCATTCATATGTCACCCTCAGTTCATAACCGTCACCATAACTCTGTCGCCTTTCACAACCTCACTCACTATAACACCTCACCGGGGCAATCTCTCAACTCACTATCCTAAACAAGGCCTTGTCATTCTAATTGGGGCAGCTTTGTCCTTGTTATGACTGGGGCAACATCAAACTTTATGGGTTGAGAAAAAATCTCTTTTGCTCCACCCTTCATTTCAAAAGCCGAAGCATTCCCAATTCATCATCTTCTACACCCCTAGTTGTTGCCACCACTAGACAGGGGCAAGCCATTCACTCATCAAAGACCTGAATTGGGGCAATCTTGTGTCTCTTGATCCCTCATGAGCTTCGGCAATAACCATGTCTGTCATTCCTTCACTTGCCATAAATGTCCATGCCCTAAACCAATTCCCAGTTAACTGACTCATTCATTCACATTTGCACTCCCATGCATGCTTACTAGACAATGCTTCAAAAAGAGAGAACACAAGTTGTTTACGTGATATCTAAAATTCAGTCATCATGGAAAGAAAGAGAAAACAAGTGAGTTTGTTTGTAAATAAAAACCTTGAGAACACCGGAGTTTGAATCAAATTCAATTTTTCAACAGAATGGTCAATAATCATCACAATTCCTTGCATCCAAAGTCTCCCATCTCATCATGACAAAAATGTATACCTCATGCATCTAGGCATTTCAATCTATTCATTATGGCATATGCATCAAATCATTACATTTGCATCTTCACATTTTGTGCATTCATCACATAGCAAAAAGAAAAAAACGGTCCACGCCAGTTGCATCATACAAATACTTGCATTTCATAGAGGAAAATAGTAAAGAAGAAAAAGCAGAAATCTTTTCATTGCATTGGTATCATATTAATGCTAGCATTTCCTTAAAAGAAAAAGAACAAAAATCATTGCATCAAACATCAGAGCATTGCATCATGTTAGTGTTTGCATTTCATAGAAGAAGCAAAAAAGAAACAAACAGAAGTTAGAATAGGAGCATTCCATTGCATCACCGCATACACTTGCATTCAAACATCAAAGCATTATGTTGATATTTGCATTTCATAAATTACAAAGAAGAAGCAAACACAAAAGAACACAACATCTTCATATCATTCATCATTCTCATATCATCCATACCATTCATCACCCCATGGCATCAAACAGTACATTACGCTTTCAAATTCGCATCTCAGAAGAGCGAAAGAACAATAAAAGAAAAGAAGAGAATGAAAAATCAAACAGAAGAAGCATCCCACCAAAATCAATCATTGCATTCATATGCACCCAAATACCCAAATGCATGCATTTCATGCACCATCCAAGAGAAAAGTTACTTTGGGCCAGAGAGTCCCAAAATCTCATTTTAGAATCACCATCGGCGAAGAGTTAGTAAACTCCATCAACCCGAGTTCGTAAACTCCATCAAGCGCAGTTCGTAAACTCCATCAACCCGAGTTAGTGAACTCCCACGAGTTAGTGAACTCCTTCCACAGATCACAACATCGCACGAGCACGCGATGGATCCATCGGACCGTTAAGTCCTTCGGATTAGTTGTGTCACCTAAGGCACAACGTAAATCCTTTGATCAAACCGATTCGGACCGATGTTGATCGGCGCTCGAAAAAGGCCACCTCGTGAGCTCGGACTCGACAAGAGTCCGTTAGAAGGTTTTAGGCAACCTCCGAATTCCCAATTTACCGCTTTTCCCAATTTACCGCTTTTTCCAATTTATTGCTTTCTCGTTAATGCGACAAGTGTTAACCCCCTCTCAAAAGGAAAATAACAAAAAGATTTGAATTTTTCTGAAGCGAACAAAATTAGTATTATTTCTATATCTTTATTTCCATTTCACCAACAAATATGAAAATGCCAATTCATATTTTTTGGCGAAATGCGAAATAAAGAGGGGCAGCTGTAATACCCTAATTTTGTCCGTCCTTTTTAACTTAAGCCAATTTCAGTAATCCAACTCAACTAAATCGAAATACCGTTGTTTAAATTAGGCAGGCACGCGAATGATCGATCTTTTCGTGCGTTCTTCAATTTAACCTTTGTATTTGGGTTTAGTCGTACATAAGTAGGTCTACCAAAAGTCGTTTTTTCTAGAAATTTAGCTCGTCTTTTCAGTTCAGGCTTAAGAATACAATTCTGAGTCACTTTTAGTGTTTTTAGTCAATGAGCTCATTTCTTCTATTTTGGGTCTCGTTTTAGCGTATTTGTCTGGTCAGACCCGTTCTCGTCTTTGTGTTTGGCCCGACTCTTTTTCTTATTATTAATCTTATCTTGTGCAGTTAATTTATTTTGAGTATATATGTATAGTCCAAAAATGTCAAAAAAATTCTATTTAGTTTTATTTTACAATTTAAAAGTGTATAAGAGTCCAAAAATGTCAAAAAAGATCTATTTAATTTTTATTACAACTTAGGAGAGTCCAAATGTCCAAATGTCCAAAAATACAAAAAAATAATAATACTAAAAATACAAAAAAATAGAATTCGAAAATAAATAAAATAATGGTAAAAGACAGCAGCAGCAGATTTAGGGTTTCCAGCAGTTGCTGGGCTTGGGTCGATCCGCTCCAAAACCTGAAAAAAATCAAAGCCCGGTCAAAACGAAATTAAATGCTCTGACCGAATTCTCTAGTATAAAAGTAAAGTCATGGGTCAGTCAACGGGGGGCAGACACGGATTTCAAAGAAAAATGACTGCACAGAAATTAGGGTCTCACTGTGAAACCCTAATCAGCCAAACAACACAGATCTGAAAAAGAGAGAAAACAGATCCAAAAAAAATAATGTAGACACCGCCACCTCCAATCTTCACAAACATCATCAACCCTCCAAATCAGACCATCAGCCGACGCCACCGTCACCTGTAACACCCCATTTCTACCCGAAAAATTTAAATCAAAAATCAGAGTATGTATCTACAAATATTCCGGTTATCTTTTAATTTAATGTGTTATAAAATAGTGGACGGATTGACTATGGGATTACTCAGGTAACTGATACTACTTGCAACAAACCTTTGCAAGGCTCTCAGTGATGCCCTTGTAAATACACCAGTGAAAGAAATTCTGACCTTAGTGGCAAGCCACAATTTAGCCATAGTCAATCAGCACACTAATAGTATAACATAAATCATTTTTTTTCATAAAATGGAGCGTCACACTTCTCTCTTAAAACACTCAACAGTCAATTCATCTCATAAGCATGTATCAATACGTAACACCATATATCACGTGGTAAATAATCTCACAACATGCAGCGGAAAGATAAAGTTACATCTAAAAAGGATTCAGCACTCTCAAGTAAGACATAGAGAAATCTCATAAGAAAGCTCAACAGTGAGCAAAACAATGCAGATAGAATCTAGACCCCATCCCCAGGTGCTACGTGATCGTGAGCGGACACTCGGGAAGTAGTGAAGGTAACGAGCCTTCACTCATGGTTACCTGTGGTAACAACAACAGAAAGGGTGAGTCTCGAACTATATAATAAAAGTGATAATAGGCAATATATATATCATCATAGCTCACAGCACAGTCAATCATATCAAGCAACTCACTCACTAACATTCATATGCTCAGGTGAATGCATGCAATGTGGTTATGCATGTGGTACCATTTGCCCTCCGGCAATCTCAATATCTAGTGTATGGCCCTCCGGCCTAAAAATCAGATCATGGCCCTCCGGCCTGGCCCTCCGGCCTCACAATTTAATTTATAACGTCGCGACCGCAGCCGAATGTATGCATGATACTCCATGAATAGAACACAAACACATTTATCATATCACAAATCATGCACTAACTCTCATCCCATCTCCGGGTACAAACTCATTATAATTCAGTCCAAGGGACCACTCACAATATTGGGACTAAACCCACTCAGGGACCTAAACCACCATTTAGGACTAAGACGGCCATCTAGGGACCAAACTGTCACCTAAGGACCAAAACAGCACACACTTATGCATTTGGCAGCACCAGGCGCCAATTTCCCCACATTCTGGCGCCCCCTGGTGCAACACAGCACTAGGCGCCAGAAACTCAGCAATCTGGCGCCCCCCTGTGGCAACACAGCCACTGGCGCCACTTTCCTAGCAATCTGGCGCCCCCCTGCTGACCCAGCTCACCCAACACTTTCAAACCAAAGACCACCCGAGCCAAAATGTTTAAAAATGAATTTGGGCAGGTAAATACAAAATTTGGCACAGTGAAATATGCCTAGAAAAGTAAGTTTCACTCCCCGGGCCCCAAAACACTCCCAAAATCACCCCCACCGAGACATTTTTAAAATAAAACCTGTAATCAGGAAACCACTCGAGCCAAAACACTTAAAATTGAAAGTTGGCAGGTGAACACAAAATTTGGCACGAGGAAATATGTTCAGAAATACAAGTTTCACTCCCCGGGCCCCAAAACACCCACAAAACAAGCCCCACCGGGACATTTTCAAAATAACACCTGCAACCAGAAAACTACTCGAGCCAAAACACTTAAAATTGAAAGTTGGCAGGTGAATACAAAACTTGGCACGAGAAAATGTGTTCAGAAATACAATTGTCACTCCCCGGGCCCCAAAACACACACAAAACAAGCCCCACCGGGACATTTTCAAAATAACACCTGCGACCAGAAAACCACTCGAGCCAAAACACTTAAAATTGAAAGTTGGCAGGTGAATACAAAATTTGGCACGGGAAAAAGTGCCCAGAACACTAAGTTGCACTTCCCAGGCCCCAAAATACCCACATTCTGGCGCCCAGACAAAGAACACACCCGCACTCGCACACAACCCAAGACGTGAACGAGTAATCTAGGCGCCAATTCCTCGGCAAAGTGGCGCCGCAACAGCAACAACACAACCTATGTCCCATCACTCACGATTACGTGGCGCTGAATCCTAGCCATTTGGCGCCCCATGCATCAAAAACTCCCAATTCTCAATTTCTTTCAATTCAAATCATGTTATATCATTCCAATCCACTCAATAATCATTAACACACATTCAATTTCAGTCCATACATTCAAATCATGCGCAACACTCATCAAGAACACAAAACACCCAAATTAAAGCCCTAAATCGATTTCTATCATGCTATTTCTCAAATTCACCCAATAACAATTCAATTAACAATCAATTAACATCAAATCAACACTCTATGACTCCTATACAACCCATTATACCCTCTATTATAGAGTGAGACTCCTTACCTTGAATAAACCGTAGAAATGAACCTTTATGGAGTCAAGAACAAAACCACCGCAACAATCCAAGCTTCAAGTCACGAAATCCTCTTCTTTTCCTCCTCTCTTGCTTGCAGTGTGCAGCGCTGCCCTCTCTTCTCCTTTCTTTTCTTTTTCGTTCTCTTCTCACAAATGAGAAGTGATACCTAATTTAGGTATATAAACATTGGGCCATGCGCTTTTGGGCCCTAATTTGCACCCTTCTCCATTTCTCCTACTACCTCCTTCAATTAAAATAAAATGCTACATTACAATTTAATATAGTTAAATAAATAATGTAACACTTTAAATAATTTAGTCAAATAAATGATTAAATCATTTAGGGTGTTACAACTCTCTCCCCACTTAGGAAATTTCGTCCTCGAAATTCATACTGAGTCAAATGACTCTGATACGACTCCCGTGATCCCGCTCTCCCGGCTCCCAAGTCATACTCACCAGTAGCGGCTCCCAACCACACTACCTTGACCAAGGCAATGTCTTTCCCTCTCAACACCTTCACTTCTCTATCATCAATCCTCACCGGCATAGTCTCCACGGTGAGGTTCTCACGCACTCTCCACGTCATCCATGTGGATCACATGAGGCAGTCCGAATATACTTCCAAGGCGCGTGACACGTGAAAAACATCGTGCAAGTTCGAAAGATGGGTGGCAAGGCCACCCTATAAGCAACCTTTCCAACCTCTCGGTGATCCGTACGGTCCAATAAACCTTGAGTCAACTTCTTTGCCTTGAGCACGCCCCAACACGGCCATAGGCGTGACCCTCAAGAACACATGCTCACCACTGAAACTCCAAGTCCTTCCTCCTCTTATCATGATAACTTTTACGCCGGCTCTGGGACTCTTTCATCTTCTCTCGATCATTTTCACCTTCTCGGCCGTCTCCCTAACCAACTCCGGTCCAAGGACAACACTCTCCCGGACTCATGCCAACACAAAGGAGTTACGCACCTCCGCCCATCTGATTGCCTCAAAAGGAGCCATCCCAATGCTCGAATGATAGGCCATTATTATAAGTGAACTCAATCGGTGGGAGATGTGTATCCCACGCACCCCCCGCTTCTAGCACACAAGGCTCTCAAAAGATCCTCCAAAGACTGGATGGTCTCTCTGTCTCGACCATCGGTTTGAGGATGATAAGTGAACTCAATCTCACTTGGACCCCAAAGCCTCCCGCAAGCTTCCCAAAACTCGATGTAAACCGCGGGTCTCTATCTCGACACAATACTCTTGGAACCCCATGAAGCTTCACAATCACCGAATGTAAATCCTAGCCAACTTTGGCACAGAAAGGTCATGTTGATAGGGATAAAGTGAGCGACTTGGTCAACCTATCCACAATCACCCAAATAGTGTCGAGACCTCTCACAAGATGCTGGCAACCCGGTCCACAAAATCCATGGAAATCTTGTCCCATTTCCATTCCGGAATCTCCAAAGGTTGCATCAACCCCTTGAAGCTTCGGTGCTCAATCTTCGACTTCGGGCAGTCAAACAAGCATATACAAACTGCGCAACATCTCTCTTCATACCAGGCCACCAAAATAGTTTCTTCAGATCATGGTACATCTTGGTAGCACCTGGATGAATGCTCAACTTACTCCTATGGCTCTCCTCAAGTATCATCTTCTTTAACTCAGCATCATCTGGAACACAAATTCTGTCCCTGAACCTCAACACACCCTGGGGATCCAACCTGTAATCCCTATCAGCAGCTTGCTCACCAGCAACCAACAAATCTACCAACTTCACATCTAACTTCTGGGCGTCTCTGATACTAACCAAGAAGTCGTTCCCAATCCTCAGCATCCCCAATCTGACACTCTGGGGTGTCACCTCACAAACCAGACTCAAGTCACGGAATTGCTCAATCAATTCCAATTCTCTCACCATCATAGCTGACATATGCAAAGTCTTCCGACTCAAAGCATCAGCCACGACATTAGCTTTGCCGGGGTGATAGTTCAAGCCAAAATCATAGTCCTTCAACGGCTCTAACCAACGCCTCTGTCTCATATTCGGCTCTTACGGTCAAACAAGTACTTGGACTCTTGTGATCACCGAACACTTCGAATCTAGTACCATAGAGATAGTGCCTCCAAATTTTCAACACAAACACAATCGCACCAACTCTAAGTCATGAGTGGGATAGTTCTTCTCATGGGTCCTCAACCGTCGGACGCATAAGCAACCACCTTCCCATCCTCGCATCAATACACCTCCCAAACCCATCTTGGAAGCATCACAAGACACAACAAATGGTTGCTGCAGCACGAGCAACACTAACACTGGAGACGTGGTCAACCTCCTCTTTAGCTCTTGGAAGCTCTCTTCACACTTTGCATCCCACACAAATGCCTTTCCCTTACAGTCAATCGAGTCAATGGAAGGGCTAGCTTAGAGAACCCTTCAATGAACCTCCTGTAATAACCAACCAACCCCAAGAAACTCCCGATCTCGATCGCGGACTTTGGGCTCTCCCAACGCAACATCGCATCAACCTTGGTGGATCCACGCCTATACCATCACCGGAAATAATATGACCCAAGAAGCTCACCTCATGCAAACGTAACTCACACTTTGACAACTTGGCATACAACTTCCTCTCTTTCAAGACCTCTAGCACCAACCTCAAGTGCTCTGCATGTTCTTCCTCGATTTTGAGTACACTAAAATATCATCAATGAAGACCACCACAAACCGATCCGAGATAGCTATGGAAAATTCGGTTCATGTACTCCATAAACACCCCGGTGCATTTGTGACACCAAACGGCATTAAAGAGTACTCATAATGCCCATACCTTGTTCTGAATGCTGTCTTCTGGATGTCCTCATCCTTCACCTTAATCTGGTGATACCCGGACCTCAAATCAATCTTGCTAAACACTTTAGCACCTACCAGCTGATCCATCAGATCATCTATCCTCGGGAGAGGATACTTATTCTTGATTGTTACTTTATTCAATTGTATCGTAATCTTCACGCACGCACGCATACTCCCATCCTTCTTCTTTACCAACAGAACTGGAGCTCCCCATGGTGACACACTAGGCCTCACAAATTTCTTCTCAAGGAGCTCCTCTAACTGCTTCTTCAACTCAGACAACTCAGAAGCCGACATCCGGTACGGTGCCATAGACACAGGCCTAGTACCAGGCACAAGCTCAATCCCGAACTCAACTTCCCTCTCTGGGGGCACACTAGGAATCTCATCCGGAAACACTTCAGGGAACTCACACACCACCTGTAACCCATCAATCACAGCTCGGTTCTCAGCAGACATGGACGCAATCAAAGCAAACAACTGACCACCCTCTTTCATTACCCTGCGCAATTGCTCAGCAGACAGCAGAGCAGACTCTTCCTCTTCAGGAAGGAGAAAACTAATAGACTTATCAGAACAGTTGATGTGCACATGGTTATCTACTAACCACCCATGCCCGTAATCACATCTAACCCACCCAAAGGCAAACAAATCAGATCAACGAGAAAAATCACAAGACCGACAGAGGACACCTAGCACACATCGAGAAGTAATTTACGGACTCCTTAGCTGGAGTGTCGATAACCATCCCTCTCTCCATAGTAGACAATACTAAATTTAACTTTTCAGCACAAACAGATGCAATAAAAGAGTGCGTAGCACCCGTGTCAACAATAGCAACTAAAGGTGTACCAGAGATGAAACATGTACCTCGGATATCATTAGGTCCCTCTGAACCTGCCAATGCAAACACTCTACCAGTGGATCTTTCCTTCTTAGGCTTGGTGCACTTGGAACTAATGTGACCCGCTTCACCACAGTTGAAACACACCGCTTCTTTACGATCACACTCGGATGCCAGGTGACCATTCTTCCCACACTTGAAACGTATCCTCTTCCCTAACTTACAATCAGGGCTCTTGTGACCCGGCTGGCCACACTTGAAACACACAATGCCAGATGGGGCGTCTCCCCACTTGGCTTTTTCCTCTCACCGACCTGCTACCCCTGGCAAAGATATCTATTATTACGTGATACCTCTGTTTGCCTCGTCGCCAGATGTCTCATATGGTTTACCCGCGCTCTGAAACTTACTCTTACGATCTCTCATAAGTCTAGCACGCAGGCGTTGCTATCACCTCATAGATTCTACTGATCAGCCGGATCGTGAACATTACGATCTTCTCGATACCCTACGACTGCTTGATATCGGCTCTCAAACCATTCTCAAATTTTATGCACTTTGAGAATTCAGCCCCTGACCTCTCGAGTAGTGTGGATAGAACTTAGCAAGGTCAGCAAACCTAGCAGCATACTCTGTGATTGTCATACTACCCTGCTTCAGCTCAAGAAACTCTATCTCTTTCTGTCCTCTGACGTCCTCTGGAAAATACTTTCTTAGGAAATCCTCCTGAATACAGCCCAAGTAACCTCCTCATGGGCAGCCCCTAGTCTCTCACTGGTCTCCAACCACCAGTCATCGACCTCTTGAGATAGGGTATGAGTGCATACCTTACTTTTTGTTCATCATTACTGACCAATTACTCGGAAGATCCTCTCGATCTCCTTCAACCAAGCCAGCACCATCCGGATTGTACCTCCCCTTGAAGGTAGGAGGGTCCTCTCTCTTAAAAGAAGCGATGCGGGTCTCGGCGATTACATTGGGTACCCACGACTGCGCTATATAGCCTGCAAGGCCTCTCGAAAAGTGAGCGTCCATCCTCCCGGCCATATCAACCTAGCACCGCAAAGATAAACAACCACTCGAACTAATTTAAGACACCTAATTGTCATGCACAATATGACAAAGCAGACACACTTGGCCGGACGGACCGAACTTTTGCTCGATACCACTAATGTAACACCCATTTCTACCCGAAAAATTTAAATCAAAAATCGAGTATGTATCTACAAATATTAGGTTATCTTTTAATTTAATGGGTTATAAAATAGTGGACGGATTGACTATGGGATTACTCGGAGTAAGCGATACTACTTGCAACAAACCTTTGCAAGGCTCTCGATGACGCTCTTGTAAATACACCAGTGAAAGAAATTCTGACCTTAGTGGCAAGCCACAATTTAGCCATAGTCAATCAGCACACTAATAGTATAACATAAATCATTTTTTTTTTCATAAAATGGAGCGTCACACTTCTCTCTTAAAACACTCAACAGTCAATTCATCTCATAAGCATGTATCAATACGTAACACCATATATCACGTGGTAAATAATCTCACAACATGCAGCGGAAAGATAAAGTTACATCTAAAAAGGATTCAGCACTCTCAAGTAAGACATAGAGAAATCTCATAAGAAAGCTCAACAGTGAGCAAAACAATGCAGATAGAATCTAGACCCCATCCCCTAGGTGCTACGTATCAGAGCAGACACACTCGGGAAGTAGTGAAGGTAACGAGCCTTCACTCATGGTTACCTGTGGTAAACAACAACAGAAAGGGTGAGTCTCGAACTATATAATAAAAGTGATAATAGGCAATATATATATCATCATAGCTCACAGCACAGTCAATCATATCAAGCAACTCACTCACTAACATTCATATGCTCAGGTGAATGCATGCAATGTGGTTATGCATGTGGTACCATTTGCCCTCCGGCAATCTCAATATCTAGTGTATGGCCCTCCGGCCTAAAAATCAGATCATGGCCCTCCGGCCTGGCCCTCCGGCCTCACAATTTAATTTATAACGTCGCGACCGCAGCCGAATGTATGCATGATACTCCATGAATAGAACACAAACACATTTATCATATCACAAATCATGCACTAATTCTCATCCCATCTCCGGGTACAAACTCATTATAATTCAGTCAAAGGACCACTCACAATATTGGGACTAAACCCACTCGAGGACCTAAACCACCATTTAGGACTAAGACGGCCATCTAGTGGACCAAACTGTCACCTAAGGACCAAAACAAAGACACACTTATGCATTTGGCGGCACCAGCGCCAATTTCCCACATTCAGCGCCCGGTGCAACACAAAGACTAGCGCGCGTAAACTCGGCAATCTGGCGCCCCCGTGGCAACACACGACCCACTGGCGCCACTTTCCTAGCAATCTGGCGCTCCCCCTGTGACCAGCTCACCCAACACTTTCAAACCAAAGACCACCCCAGCCAAAATGTTTAAAAATGAATTTGGGCGAGTAAATACAAAATTTGCATGATGAAATATGCCTAGAAAAGTAAGTTTCACTCCCGGCCCCAAAACACTCCCAAAATCACCCCCACCGAGACATTTTTAAAATAAGACTGTAATCGTGAAACCACTCGAGCCAAAACACTTAAAATTGAAAGTTGGCGGTGAACACAAAATTTGTACGAGGAAATATGTTCGAAATACAAGTTTCACTCCCGGGCCCCAAAACACCCACAAAACAAGCCCCACAGGACATTTTCAAAATAACACCCGCACTGCAGAAAACTACTCGAGCCAAAACACTTAAAATTGAAAGTTGGCAGGTGAATACAAAATTTGGCACGGGAAAAAGTGCCCAGAACACTAAGTTGCACTTCCCAGGCCCCAAAATACCCACATTCTGGCGCCAGACAAAGAACACACCCGCACTCGCACACAACCCGCGCGTGACGTAATCTAGGCGCCAATTCCTCAGCAAAGTGGCGCCCAGAACAGCAACACAACCTATGTCCTACTGCTACAGTACACAGGGCGCCAGAATCCTAGCCATTTGGCGCCCCATGCATCAAAAACTCCCAATTCTCAATTTCTTTCAATTCAAATCATGTTATATCATTCCAATCCACTCAATAATCATTAACACACATTCAATTTCAGTCCATACATTCAAATCATGCGCAACACTCATCAAGAACACAAAACACCCAAATTAAAGCCCTAAATCGATTTCTATCATGCTATTTCTCAAATTCACCCAATAACAATTCAATTAACAATCAATTAACATCAAATCAACACTCTATGACTCCTATACAACCCATTATACCCTCTATTATAGAGTGAGACTCCCCTTACCTTGAATAAACCGTAGAAATGAACCTTTATGGAGTCAGGAACAAAACCACCGCAACAATCCAAGCTTCAAGTCACGAAATCCTCTTCTTTTCCTCCTCTCTTGGCACGGCGCAGCTGCTCCCTCTCTTCTCCTTTCTTTTCTTTTTCGTTCTCTTCTCACAAATGAGAAGTGATACCTAATTTAGGTATATAAACATTGGGCCATGCGCTTTTGGGCCCCTAATGCACACCTTCTCCATTTCTCCTACTACCTCCTTCAATTAAAATAAAATGCTACATTACAATTTAATATAGTTAAATAAATAATGTAACACTTTAAATAATTTAGTCAAATAAATGATTAAATCATTTAGGGTGTTACAGGCAGCCTCCCTTGTTTCCACGCGTTCTCATCATCCCACTTGCAGCTAGACCCCAAAACTTACATGAAACAACTCGAAATCAAGTGGGAAATTCAATTCAATGGATGCCTCAGCCGATTATGGTCTTCCCCTCATGTTTTTGTCACCACCATGCCAGAACTTCAATAAGCTTCACCCCTTACATGGAATCAAGCTTAATCTTTCCCTCAGTCACGAAAACCCATACAAACCCACACTCAGTTTGTTCACGACCGCCCTTCTCTCTTCCATGGAAACTCGAAAATGGGTTAAATGGAAAGTCACCATGGGCATAGCTTCAAGGCTCACCACACCATATAGTAGGCAGTGACCTTCATAGCGTGCTTGGTCGTGTCGCTACGTTGTACTTGGAGTTCGGTCAGACTTGATTTTACTCATCCTACCTGGTTCCTCGTCATTGTCGAGAATATGATTATGCCGCTTTTTGAACCTTTAGACCACGGAATAATCAATAAACTTTAGCCATCGTAAACTGCTCAGATAGTCAATGATCATGCTGTCAAAACCAGACCACGTTCGAGAGCTCGTGACCCGTCCTTTCGTTGTGCCTAAGGACCCACTGCTATCGGATATCAGGTATGGGGGGATCGCAATAAGCTCAAGGAAGAAGGAAGCTTGGATCGTTGGTGACTTTGGGGGAATTGCTAGGAGCCTTGTTGTTCTCTTCAATTACCAAAGGTAAGGGGACTCTCTTTCCATAGCCAATAGTTTATAAAGCTTGGAACCTTAAGAGTGAGTGTTAGGAAATACTTGATTGAATCCTTATGTGTTAATTTGATTGATTTGATGATGAATGTAATGAATATATAATTGAATTGAGTCTTTATGTGAAAATTGAATTGATGAGGTTATTTTGAATGGTGTTGGCATGTTAATTGTATTACTTTGAATGAATACAATAGGGAGAATTGAGAATGAAGGTTAGGTGTTTGGTATTATGCTTGAGTGAAAGTTTGGCAATATTACTTGTGTATATGAATGGTGTTCTTGCTTGGTGTTGAGTGTATTGATGGTTGCTAATGAATTCTGGTGGTTGTAGCTAATTTAATCTAGAAAAATAAGTGGGTGGTAGGTGTTGGGTTGGTAGTTTGAACAAGGAATAATAATAAATCCATGGCGTTTAAGGAAGTTTTAGGATCGGTATAGGTGGACCGTGATAGGGGCGCCAATTGGCAGTGCATTTGGCGCCTGGCCGAGGTGAACGGGGTGAGGTGCCGAGGTGAGCGGGGTGAGGTGCCGAGGTGAATGAGGTGAGGTAAGGAGCCGAGGTGAACGGGGTGAGGGGCCGAGGTGAACGGGGTGAGGTGCCGAGGTGAATGAGGTGAGGTGACCTATGTGAGTGAGGTGAGGTAAGGAGCCGAGGTGAACGGGGTGAGGGGTCGAGGTGAACGGGGTGAGGTGCCGAGCTGAATGAGGTGAGGTGACCTAGGTGAGTGAGGTGAGGTAAGGAGCCGAGGTGAGTGAGGTGAGGTGCCGAGGTGAATGAGGTGAGGTGCCGAGGTGAATGAGGTGAGGTGACCTAGGTGAGTGAGGTGAGGTGCCGAGGTGAATGAGGTGAAGTGCTGAGGGGAATGAGGTGAGGTGACCTAGGTGAGTGAGGTGAGGTGAGGTGCCGAGGTGAATGGGGTGATGTGCCGAGGTGAAGGAGGTTGGTGACCGAGGTGAGTGAGGCGAGGCGAGTTTTGTGTGTGCCGAGGTGTGTGAGTGGGAGCCGAGGTATGTGAGTGTGCGTGCCGAGGTGTTTGAGTGGGTGCCGAGTTGTTTGAGTGGGTGCCGAGGTGTGTGAGGGTGTGCCGAGGTGTTTGAGTAAATAAAATTAAAGGTGATTATTCTATGTATGATTCTTGGTGATTGTTTGGTGTGGTGATGCATGCTGATGGTTAGTATATTTTGGGTGATTGAGGGTCTATGACCTCTCTTGATGATTGGTGAGTAAATAAACTAATGGTGAGCATTCTAATGCATAATTTGGTGTTTTGGTGTGATGGTGCATAGTCATGGTGTCGCATAATCATATGCATTTTTGGTGAATAGGCCTCGGCCTCATAAAATATTTTGGTGAATGCCTTCGGGCCTTTTGGTGAATGGTGAATGCCCTCTGGGCCTTTTTGGTGATGGATCCACATGCATATACCCTTGGCGTTGGGTTGCATATCATGCACTTGCATACATTTTATGGTGGTTGTCTAGGTGTGTATAATTAAATGGTGAAAGTGATTAGATTATCTTGCACTGGTGTGCTAATGCTTGTCTTATTGTGTTGCTTGTTTTATTTACTATTTTCTATGAAATGAGACTCACCCTTCTCGCTTGGAATGTTGCTCTTATGTGGCAACGCTGCAGTGTGTGATGTTGAAGGTGACGTGAGTACCTTCTTCTAGTATGGTCGAGTCAGCTCTGATACGTAGCACCGGAGGGGATATTTAGGATTTGTCGTTTATTTTATGAATTGACTTTTCATTTGGATAACTGTATTTTCCGTATTTGAGTTTTGTTAATTCCGCTGCAATGGTGTTTATTCCCGGATTTCTGTTATGGTGCTATGTATCTTAACTTGGAGATTATTCTCTTTAGTATTTTGAAATTTTTAAATGTGGTTGGTTGAATGTGGCACCCTCACGTGGTCGCACTAAAAGTTTTTCGTAGACTCTGATTTTTTTTAGATTTATTAAAATAATAGACTAGATAGAAGGGGGTGTTACAGCGCCCTAGGCGCCTAAAAGTCATCTTCCTTCTTTTCGTTGATTCTTATGCTATGATCAAACATCAACAACCAATACACACATCACAATTTCATTCTAGAATCATCAAGATACATGCAAATCAATCAAAACATGGACATAGAGCATAACCCCACATAAAACCCATCATATGCCCTATTATAAGGTAAGACCCACCCTTACCTTAAGGATTGATTGAAGATGAGAACTCTTCCGCCAAGCACCAAGAACACGCAGCAACAAGCTCTCTCTTTCCCTCGGTTTGAGCGACTCTTCTTCTCTCCTTCTCTTGTCAATCGATTTTCTTCCTCTTCTTTCCTCCACTCTAGCCGCGGCTCTCTCTTTCTTTTCTCTCCTTCGCTTCTTTTCTTTTCTTTCTCAAGTGATGCGATTTGCTTCACTAACCTAGCGCCTATATCATGGGCCTAGGGTTCGTGGGCCGCTTCTTACCATGTCGTAGTTACCGAGTACTACTCCATTCATTAAAATAGAACACTATATTAATAATTTAATATAACTAAATCAGTGTAACACTAAAATAATTTAATTAAATGATTAATTAAATCATTTGGGTGTTACACTTCCTACATGACGAGACCTTGGCAGTCCCACAGAATATTCAAGACTAGATAGATAGCCCGTGCAAAACTCAATAGCCTCTTCAACTATGTAGCGCTCAAACGGATACATTCATCTCATGTAACATGGGCCACACAATTGTGTCTCTCTAACCAGATGAACTATTAGATGAATCATTATGTCAAAAAAGGAAGGTGGGAAATACATCTCAAGCTCACACAAAGTGACTGTAATTTCTCTTTGCAATGTTAGCAACTTTCCAGGGTCAATCACTCTACTACAAATCGCCTTAAAGAAGAAACAAAGTTTGGTTATGGTATGACGCACTTTCTTAGGCAAAATGGATCGTATACCAATGAGTAGCAAATGCTCCATGAGAACATGACAATCGTGGGACTTTAGAGACTTTAACTTGAGGTCTTTCATCGATACAAGAGTCGCCACATTTGAAGAGTATCCCATTGGAAATTTAACTCCATGAAGAAACTCACAAAAGACAGTCTTCTACTTTCTAGATAGAGTATGAGCTGCCGGAGGTAGATATGTACGTGTACCCTTCTTTACCGGACCCAATTCAGGTCTCAAACCCATACTAACCAAATCCAACCTTGAGTTGATGGTATCTTTAGTCTTACCCGGCATATTGAGTAAGGTACCAATGACACTTTCGAAGACATTCTTTTCAACATGCATCACATCAATGAAATGCCTTACATATAATGACTTCCAGTATGGCAACTCAAAGAAAATTGACTTTTTCTTCCACCCTCGTTTGGCAAGCTCTCCTGCAAAAGGCTTCCCAAATTTAATGTTCAAATCTTCCACCTTTTGAAATACCTGTTCGCCCGTCAAAGGCGGGGGAGCTCTACGTGTTTATGTATTCCCATCAAATGCCTTTCTCCACAATCGATAGTGATGAGTTGATGGAAAAAATCTACGATGACCAAGATATATATTCTTCTTACCATGTTCCAACCACATCCAATCTGTGTTATCTTCACATATAGGGTATGCACAATGCCCTTTGTTACTGTACCCAGATAGATTGCCGTATGCAGGAAAGTCGTTAATTGTGCCAAAGATCATAGCCCTCAGGGTGAAACTTTCTTCTCTGAACCCATCATACACCTCTACCCCAGTCTCCCACATTTGCTTCAAGTCTTCAATTAAAGGAGCCAAGTATACATCAATATCATTTCGTGGTTGTTTGGGCCCAGAAATTAACAAAGACAGCATCATATATTTGCGTTTCATGCAAAGCCACGACGGTAAGTTATAAATCGCCAAAATCACGAGCCATGTACTGTGGGAGCTACTCTGGATACCGTACGAGTTAAATCCATCAGCAGACAATGCAATGCGTAGGTTTCTTGGGTCATCCCCGAAATTAGGATACTCAATATTAATTTTTTTCCACTGCAGAGAATCTACCGGGTGTCGTAGCATACCATCTTTAATCCTTTCATCCTCATGCCATGTCAAGTGTTTTGCATCTTCTGAACTACGATACATGCGCCTAAATCGAGGAATTATAGGAAAATAGCACAACACCTTTTCTGGAGCAGACTCTCTCTTCTTATACCGCGGTGCATTACATTTAGGGCACAACTTTAACAACGCATGTTCATTCCGAAATAAAATGCAATCATTCGGACATGCGTGTATCTTCTCATAGTTCAGGCCAATAGACCCCAACATTTGCTTTGCATCATACGTCCGAGAAGGAAGCATATTATCATTCGGAAACATTTCTTTCAGAAGTGCGAGTAAATCGGTAAAGCTCTTATCCGTCCATCCGTGGCAAGTTTTCAAGTTATACAACTTGATCACAGCCAATAATTTTGTGAATTCAGTACAACCCGCATACAATGGTGTCTCTACATCAGTTATCAACTTCTCAAACATTTCAGAACAATCATTAAGATCCTCTTCAACCACCTTTGACATCTCTTCAAATTCGTTCGCATCAAATGAATGAGTTCCAGTGTCAACCGGCGGCACATATCTCTTAGTAATATCATTAATATTTGAAGATTCTCCTTTTTTCTCACCGTGCATTATCCAACAAGTGTAACTTTGATCAATTCCATTCGCCTTTAAATGTCGTGCCAACTCCTCTGCAGTAACCGATTTTACATAACAACAACTTAAACAATGACATTTCATACCACTAGAAGTCCCTAAACGTTCAACAGCACAGCTCACAAAATAATCCACTCTAGCGGCATACTCCTTGGACAGACGATTGGAAGACATCCAATTTTTATCCATAATTTCCAAATATTTATAATAAAATCCTGAGAAGAGAACTTTAACATATGACCCATCAAACAATTCGAATATAATGAAGAATCAATTCATATAAAAAAACAAACAAAATTTCCTCTTTTAAATTTTTTTCAATTCCACTCCTTATTTTCCCAAGCTATATCTATCTCATATTCTATTTCTATTCTCGGTCCTTTGGTCAAGACAACGGAACCATAGTCTAGTCTTCCAAATAATTAACTTTATGTGTAACAAGAAGAGGCTAGTGGTAAAAAAAAAGAGTCTAGTGTGCACAAGTGACAAAACTAATATATTTCTAAACTAGAACCCACAATTAATATCTAACAACTTTCCTAATCGTAATTTACAAGAAAAAATTGCAACAAGAGAAACATGAAACAAACACCAAATAGGCGAACAACGAAACCAACCTGAAGAGGAAGATGAAGTACTAGTAGGAGCCAACAACGTGAAAGTGGTCGTTGGAGGAGAAGAGCCAGGGAAGTAGCTCTAGGTTTCTGGGTTTTGCGTTAGGGTGTTAGGGTTTTGCGTTTCTGGGTGAGTGATTTTGCATTTTTGGGTGACTGTGTTCGCTGAGAGAGGGAAGTAGCTCAATGGGAAACGAAAAAAAATTATTTAACCATACCTAGCGTTTTCTAAAAAACGCTAGGGATCTATCTAGCGTGTTTTCTTAAATACCTAGCATTTTGAATAAAAGCGCTAGGGATCTGTCTAGCGTGTTTACTAAATACCTAGCGCTTTCTAAAAAATGCTAGGGATCTATCTAGCGTGTTTTCTAATTGGCTAGCGTTTTGAATAAAAGCGCTAGGGATCTGTCTAGCGTGTTTTGAATAAAAGCGCTAGGGATCTGTCTAGCGTGTTTTCTAAATACCGGGCGTCCTAGTTTGTAATGCATAATTTCTACTTTAATTCGTATGTCTTCATCTTTGTTTTGATTGCGACAACCGTTTCTAGCTTCGGCCGTTCCGTTTTTCGGGCCAATACTTGGCGCTTCTTGCAGGTCGTTCGTCGGCCTACATTGTTTTGGGGTCATCATACCCTTTGTGCCATGCGATGTACCTATTTGTAGGTCGCTCGGCGGCCCATATTTGGCGGTGGATTATTACTTAACCGTTGGGCCACCTCGGTGGCGCTCGATTGGGTCAACGCGGTGACACTCGTGTTATTACGGGACATTACTTGTCCTTAGGCCATTCGATGGCCCGCGATGGTGCCAGCTCGGTGGCACTCGGTGTAGGTCGCTCGGCGGCCTACATTCGTTTGTGGGATGTTGCTTGTCCCTTAGGCCATTCGATGGCCCGCGATTGTGCCAACTCGGTGGCACTTGATGTAGGTCAACGTGGTGACCTCACGGTCGTTCTTTTGCCACGGGCATAACGAGCGACCGGACATACATTTGCATGAAACAGTATACACTTCATTTTTAAAGGTCAGGCCTCAGTAAAAAACCTAGTGGGAAAAAGAGCGACTGCCCGTCTTTCATTGATAGATTGTTGATTACACTTAGACATAATATAAATCATCATCACCTTCCTCAGGGTCACTATCGGGGTCGTGCCAGGCGTCCAGATCGGCAAGATTAACTTGCTGCGCTTCCCCGAGATTTTGAGGAACTGAGGTGATCGCTTGTTCATCATAAATATCTTGATGCAAGTAGTGGCTTCTTTTGGCCGCCTACATGTCGGCCATCAGGGTCACCACTTGGTCGTCCTTCCCATAGAACTTCATCTTCAAATGGATAGTAGAGGCAACGGCCTCTAATTTCCCAAGAGTCGGACGGCCAATGATGCAATGATAACATGACTTGATTGGGAGAACCAGAACGTCGCCCCTGGCCGAGTCGCATTTGCGAGGACTTCCATTCGTGTCATCTCCAAAAGTTACCAAAAGATCGAGCGTTCCCAAGGGATAGGTAGTCACCCCGTTGAACCCCATCAAAGGGGTTGGGTCGGCTTGAGGAACGATCTCACTGCGATCCACGTTTAACTTGTCAACAAGTTCTTCAAACATGATATCGGCCGAGCTACCTTGGTCGACCAATATTCTTCTGAATTCCGTGTTCCCCATGACTGCGGAGATTACCAAAGGAACATAGTTGTTAACTCTCCCGTCCAACAGATCTTCATCACCAAAGAAAATGGGCGGCCTATTCGAGGACGACCGAGGGGCTGAAGTCGTTCCAACCATAAGGATATCGTTCCACTTCTTTTTGGTGGCCTTGTTTGATTCTCTTCGGTCTAGAGGATTTCCACCATGGATCACCATGGCAACCTTACGGCCTCTAGCCTTCCTGGAGTTGGGTCGTTGCAGTGACGATAGCATTTCCCCTATTCTGAGCCGGTCCTCCAGCCTTGTCTTGAGGTCACTCGTTCTCTTCAGTCGTTACATACTCGGTCAACTTACCATTCTGGATAAGATCTTAAATATCATCCTTCAGGGCCATGCAATCGTTGGTGTCATGTCCCTTACTCTTGCGATATCGGCAGTATTTCTTGGTGAATCGTCCCCCCTTTTTGAGCACAAGGGGGTCGGGCCGTTTTACACCCACAAACTCATTATTCTGGCATTCCATATAAATTTGAGCGATCGGTGTGTTCAGACGAGTACGCTGCTCGTATCTCTTTGTTTGATAGTCCGACTTACTATCTTGCCCCCTCGTCGGCCTACTCTGATCTTCTTTAGGACGCGCGCGGGCGCCCCTTCTTGCGGCCAGGGCTTCCTCATATGCCATATGATCGTTTGCTCTTTTTAGGAAAATGTTGAGGTCCTGGTAGCGGTTGAGGGTGAATTCCTCTGCAAACCTGTGGTCCGATCTGATACCTCGTTTAAGGTATTTCAACTTGTCTTTGTCCGTCAGGTCGTGAATTGTCTCGGCCTCAGTATTGAACCGTTCGATATACTGCCTTAAAGTCTCGTTATCTCCTTGAACAACCGTGTCCAAGTGTTCCTCGTACCGGTATTGGCAGCGATTGGCCGTGTAGTTGGCGAATAATACTCTTATCAAGCCTTCCCAAGAGGAGATGGTGTTGGGTCGTAACGACTCCCACCATTCTAATGTCCGACCGTCCAACGATTGAGGGAACAACTGGCATTTCATGGTCGACCCCAACTCCCTATAGCTGCAGTAGTTGTTGAAGTACCTGATATGCTTGTCAGGATCCCTGCGACCATCAAATAACTTCAGATTGGGCGGTTTCCTCAAGTCTCTTGGAATACGGTAGCGCCTGATCTCTCTCGTGAAGGGTCCGTGGCCGTTCGGGATGTCACTCGGGCCAAACGGCTGCATGGTGAGGTATGCCTCATTATTTGGCGTCCTGTAGAATCCACCACCGACCGGATGGCCGTGGTATAATGGGACTTGAGGTGAGCGCCTTCTGGGTCGCTGAGAGGCATCTCTAATCTCCCCATCTTGGTAATCATCAAATTCAGCATACGTTTCCCAGGACCGGCTTCTCGATCTTCGGGAACCGGACGACTCGCAAGAAGAGTGGTCCGACATAGGGCGATAGCTGGAGTCTTGACCATAATCGTATGAAGGGGAACGACGTCTGCTCGGGGGCGACCTGTGCGCCCTGTTTCTTCGTGCCGAGGATCAGCGAGAAGTACTTCCACGACGTGGGATGTTTCTTCTGGGAGGCGTCCTATGTCTTCGGGAAGGACCTCCTCGAGCAGAAGGCTCTCCGTTGGTCGCTCGCTGGCTGACCGGTAGCGACCCTCTCTCGAGACGTGAGATCTCTTCTTCACGATCAGCGATAAGCTGATTCTTAGTCTGAAGTAGTTGTAGAACTGCTTGGGTAACATGCTCTAGTAAGGGCTCAACAATTCCCGCTTTTACGAGTTCGGTAGGTATAAAGCCGAAGCGGGATCTTTACATCGGTTCAACCGGTCCTCGGCGCCGCCTGCGAGGGCTCTTGGCGAGATTTCCTTGTGTTTCATGCTCGGTGATTGCCACGCCCTCGGGGTGCATTCTTTGAGGCTTTATTCTTTGCCGAAGGATTCAGTCGAGATGAGGCCCGTGTATGGGGCGCTCTTTCGCGTGAAGCCATAGTTGAAGTAGGATAGCGCTCGGGCCTCCCACTGTGGTCGCCAATTGATCGTACCTTGACCAATGAAGTGTTGATGTCGTTCGCTGTGTTGGCCGGTCGCTGAAAGATTGAACGGAACGGTCTTGGCTGCACGCGTATGGTACCTGCAATGACACTCCAACTCTCAAGTCAGTGGTGTTGCTCGGGCAGGGTATCACGAGGTAAAGATCACGTACCTGACACTGTGGATGGAGGTGGTATTTATACCATTGGGGCGACCTGGCCGTTGCGAGAAATCTGGCCGGTCGCCGAGAACTGCTCACCAAGCCACGGGCTTGGGCCTTTTCGCTGGGTTTGGCCGCTAGCCCAATGCTAACTGCACCTCCTAGTATTGCTGATTCACCCCGGAACAAGTGCAAATACATCATTTTCTAGATTGTGGATACACCTCATTTTGAGTGTAGTTGCTTTTGATGTAGGTGATGTAGGTACACTTTGTGTAGCTAGACTAGTAACTCTTTTTGTAGCACACACTGCCCTCCTCACTTGTAACGCCCCAAATTTTATTAGAAATTATTTGGAGTTGATTTGATAGGGTAGTGGACCAAATTGGAGAGTTTTTGGCATAGGGACCATGTTGAGAAGGACTAAAATTGATGTTAGAAATACTTAATATATGATTATTATTATTATTATTAATATTATTATTATTATTATTATTATTAAAAAACAAGTTTCTAGGGAAAACCAAAGTGGTTATGGGAGGGAGGAAAAGTAGGAGGAAAAGTAGCGTATGGTTGGGAATTAAAAATCAAATTAAAAAGGGTTAGAGTGTTGATGCTCATTTAAATAAGGAGTGGGGTGTAGTAAATAAATGGGGAGTATTTTAGTTAAATAGGGAGGGAGATGAGAAAGTAATTAAGGGTGTGCAAATAGGGCCCATTAGCGTTAAGTGGCCCAAACCCAATTAATAAAACCCTTGGGTCTTAGGAGAAACCCTCATTAGAAACAAAAGATCAAAAATTAGAAAGGAGAGAAGAGTGAAGAGGTGCGACGGCTAGGGCTAGAGAGAAGGAGAGGAGCGCTTGATTCAAGGAGAAAGAGGGAAGGCTTGGAGTGTTGGTGTCTTGGAGGGGTGTTCTTGAGGGCTTTAGTGTATCTTCTTCAATTAACAAGGTATGGGGGCTCTCTTTCATAGTTAATAATTTATAAACCATGAAATCATAGGGATTAGGTGTTAGGAGTAGTTGTTTAAATTGATTCATGAAGTATTTGATTGATTGGGTGATTGTGTGACCTTATATGTGGTTGAATTGAATTGTTATGTAAATATTGAATTTTGATGTTGTTGTGATATGATTTTGATGATGTTTGATGTGGTTGATGAATTGTAGAGATGAATTTCGTGTTTGGTAATATTGGGTGGGTAGAATCGATTTTAGGGTGATGGAGGGCTCTTTGTTTTATTAACAATTAGTCATTCTTTTTTTGATTTAAATAGAGGTCACATCCTTTTTTTTTTTTGTTTAATGGAAGATCAGCTGCTGTTTGCCTTTGAACAGAAAAATTATATGTTGTTGCTGTCTTTTTGTCAAAAAATAAAGTGCTGTCATGTTTTTGAAAAATTGATATCTTGCGAACCGGGAACCCGATTGAGGTGTTCTAAAATGCGTTGGAAAGCTTATTCAGAGGCCTAACTGAATATTCTATTTTTAAGGCGAAATAAACTGTTTGGTGTTGCTGTTTATACAAATAAGAATTCTGCTGTTGGCGCGTAAAGGTGGCTGTTTTGCTGCTGTTTTTCTGCTTTGTATTTGGCGTATAAATCCTACTGTTTTTAAGTTGTTTTGCTGTGGTTTAATTGGCGTTTCAAGTGAGCTGTTTCCACAATTAAAATGTGATGTTTTCCAACCTTGCAAATGTGGTGTTTTTCCCTTAATTTTAAATGTGATGCTTCCTAAGCGTAAAATGAGGTGTTTTCCAAAATCTTAAATATATTGTACCCAAATTCTATGTGTTGTTACCTTAAATCTTAGGTGTTAAATTAATCCCTAGGTGTCACATTAGTCCCTAGGAGGTGTTTGGGTCCCTAGGTGTGGGTTTAGTCCCCGGAGTGACTTTAGTCCTTTGGTGTAGAATTAGTCTTGGTGATCTTTTAGTCCCTATAGAATTACTATTTGTGGTGTGGTGTATTATTGGTGATTAAATAATGGTGAGTTGGGGTCTATGACCTTTCTTTGGTGTTGGTGAGCCCACAAGGCTATGGGTGAGTATGTTACTTTCTTTTGGTGATTTGGTGTTTTTGGTGCATAGTCATGGTGTCGCATTCTCATATGCATTTTTGGTGAATAGGCCTCGGCCTCTTAAAATATTTTGGTGTTTGGTGAATGCCCTCAAGGCAATTTTGGTGATGGATCCACATGCATATGCCCAGTGGAGTTTTGGGTTGCATTTCATACATTGCATACATGTTCTGGTGATTGATTGTGTCTTCATAAACTATTTGGTGTAACTGTATTTGGTGTAACTGTATTTGGTGTAACTGAATTGGCGTAACTGTATTTGGCGTAACTGTAATTGGTGTAACTGTAATTCAGGTGTACCTATTCTACTGTGTTTCTTGTTTTATCTATTATTTCCTATGCATTGAGACTCACCCCTCGCTGCGTCGTGTTGCTTCGTATGTCAAGCAAACTGCAGTGGTGGTGGGATTGAAGGTGACTAGAGATCCTTCTTCTAGTGTGGTCGAGTCGGCTCACGACACGTAGCACCGGGGGGATGTTTAGTTTATTATTTCTTTTATATTTTGAACTAAGATGTTAAGTTGTTATTTTCCACTGCTGTAGTATTTTGTCCTCGGACATTGTTGGTGCTATGTATCATTTACTGAAGTTTATTAAGGGTGTGCATTTTTAAGGACTAAACGGTTCAAAAGGGCCACAACATGACACACACGCCCAACCGGGGCAACACGGGCATGCCACTTTGGCACCCCTCTCCCCACAACATACGCCCACACACCCATTTCACCAACATACACCCATACACCCATTTCACCAATACACTTAAACAACAAAATAGTGGCACAATGCTGAATCCCTACAGCAGTGCACTTACTTCGGCGAATTAATTAAAATAGTAAACGACATCGAAAAATTACAAAAGACCACTCGTCGGAAAGCCACGGATGTGTAGTTTCTGGATATATCTTTAAAGTTTCAAAACAATGAGCCAATTAGTACAGTTTTTAGGAACAACCCGAACAGTTCCCAGACTGGACAGATTCTGTCCTCCCACTTCATTTTACTCTAAAATGATTTAAACTTGACCAAACGGGACAAAACCTTAGCCCGAACAAAAGAAATTTGAGTATAGTTTCTAATGGAAAAAGAATCGTTCAAACGGAGTTCATTTGATGACATAAAACTTGCAAAAACCGAACCTACTCACAGTTTGACTCTAGAAAATTGACCCGACTTTGGAGACTCATAAGTGGAGCTACACAACTCCGAATTTAACGAAACTAGTGCCAAAACGACCGGCTTTAAGTCTATTTTCGAAAACACTCAGCCACATAATTTTTGAATCGACCAAACAGTACCAGTTTTAAAAAGACCGAAACAGTGTCCAGAAACGCACAAAACCATAAGCAAGAAAAACTCATCATGATTAATCACCTAAACTAATTATAATCACGGCACAATGCCTCACACTCTTTCAACACCAATTCATTTTAGGCAAGTTATCAAACACCTTGCAATCATCATATTTTCATACTCAATTTCATTGAGGCAATACATCAAACGCCTTGCATACATAGTTCATATCATACTCATCTTAACAACAATTAGCATGGGTTCATCAATTTTAATTCAAACATAACACCAATTAATTCAAACAACCCATAAATAATCAATTAATTCAAACAACACACAAACAACAATTAATTACCCTAAACACCTAACCCACACATAACCACTCATCCTATAGACTATTATAGATGAAAGAGAGCCCCCTTACCTCAAAATTGAAAACCCAAGAAGCTTCTCCTTCAAAAACACAAGAAACCACCAAAAATGGAAGCTCTCCTACTTTGAGCTTCAAAAACCCATCAATGGAAAAGTGGAAATGAGGGGGAATTAGAGTGTGAAATTTACACTAAAAGATAGAGAAAGAAAAATGGAGAAGAATGGTACCCAAACCAACTTACCCAAGCCAAAATGAGAATTTCCCCTCCTCCTCCTTTTCCAACCAGCTGCGTTCAGCCTCCATACTCTCTCTCCCTCTCTTTTTCTTTCTTTTCTTGGCTTCTAATGGGTAGGAAACCCTACCCCTAAGTTATTCCCTTTAGTTTGGGCCTAAAAATGGGCCATGGGCCCTTTATTTGCACCCCTTAGCTACTTAAACACCTCCTGAAATAATTAAATCACCACTCCCTTATTTACTACCAAACACCTCTTAGTTATATTAAGCACCCTATTTTTAATATAACTAATCACTATAACACCTCCTAATTAAAATAAAACTCCAAATTAATTAATTGACTTAATAAAATGTTGTAATTCTTAACTAACTTAATTAAATAAATAATTAAATTATTTTGGGGCGTTACAACTCTCCCCCACTTAGAATATTTTCGTCCTCGAAAATCTACACCAAACTCACGAAAATCAACATCCACTCTTCTTATCACCCCAAACACCCTCCTCTACACTCTTACTTCCCAAATAGGTATTCTAACCTGTAGGTTATCAAAATCCTACCCGACTACCCAAACACCGTCTAAGGTTCACCCAAGACACGAATGCCTATATCGTAACTTTTATTTTAATATTCAACAGAATGCAACACATGCTACACCAGAGACTTCAACAATCATGGCCAGAGGCCCAACAGCACCAACAATCGCAATTAACACAACAACACCAATTTCAACAATAGACTCAACGACTACCAACAACAACAGTGAATACAACACACTAATCTTCAACAATTGATACAACACCATCAACATCACCAATTTATCATATACCCAACAACATTCACATCAACAATTAACACGTCCACCACAACAAAGTTCAACTCCAACTTATTCGACAAATTAATCCATTTATTCAACGTTCAAATTAATCCACCTAAACTCAGGTGCAGAAAATTTTGTAACTATGCGTTTACTTTGGCGAATTAATTAAAATAGTAAACGACCTCGGATTTCGACAAATAAACACTTGTTGGAAAGCCCTATGGGTCTATTTCTTATCCCTAAGTTCATTTTTTGAAGGAGAGTGTTCAATAGGTACCGTTTTCAAAAATACGCATACTAGTTTCAAAAGATGCAGTTTCTGTCTTTCAAATTCAAGCAGTTCTATAATGACCAAAGCTCAATCAAATTGCATGAAACTTGTGCATTAAGTGAGGCAAATTCTGTCAAGTTTTCAAAGAAATTGGATTCGTTCGAAAATGAACTCTTTTGAAAACGCTTGATAACCAAAACACGACCTATGTCTATGTCCGCATTGTTTCAGAATTTTAACCTAACTTGTTTCACCTATAACTCGAGTTCTACAACTCCAAATGCAACCAAATCAGTGGCAAATTAACAAGCATTCAATCAAGTTTTCGAAATGACAAACCACATAATTTTTCAACTAGTAAAACGTTCTCAGTCACTGAAATACTGAACCCATGTTGTAATACCCCGGACCCTCTCTCTCAAGCCCGTGTGTACCTCACGATCTTTTCTACCCCCCTTGAGCGCGCGCTCAATTGGTAGTGGGAAGGTGTGCAACTTTGCATTTGAGCCCCATGTGCAAGGTTCGAATCCCACGGAAGGCAAAAATTCTACAAGGGGGGTAGAAAAGATCGTGAGGTACACACGGGATTGAGAGAGAGGGCCCGGGGTGTTACACATGTCAGAACATCTCAAAATAGTGAATTCAACAACACTAACAATTCTACACCGAGTTTTATAAAAACAGCATTTTAAGAAAGTTCGCAAAAGTATGCATAGCTTTACCGGTTTCCATGAGTCTCAACCTAAGACATTGATTCTGACATCATTTCTACTCCTGAGTTGTATAACAATCATGCTTTCATTCTAAGCACAAAACACTACTAAGGTTCATTGAGGACACAAAAATTATAACAAGATTTAATTAATTCTCTGTCTCCAAAGAACACACGTAGAAAACACATAAGTATAACCAATCATGCAAACAAATTAAACACACAAGTCTGAAAAGATTAAACATGTAGGCATCTTCTTCGATCTCTTTATTCCTAGGGATTGGCTAACATGCGATTTTACAATTTCCCTAGAAAATAACATGGGACATATAATTCTACCAAATTGAACCGATTTCATATCACCAAAAGAAACATAACCAACACATGCATTATGATACAATTGCTTCGATACAAGACTTGATATTAGTTTAAACAAATGAAATTCAATACCCTTGTCAACATTTAGCAAAGAAAACTAATCAAGTAATAGAAGTGTACAAAAGGTCTCGTTGTACAATTTTCATCATTATATTTAAAAGTCACGCAAAACAAATCAAGGATTGACAATTAATAACTTGACAATCATTATTGGAGTCACCTTCACATAACATAAAAATTCTAACTCACCTAACCATGCAATTTAATGTAAACCTCATTATTTTCAAACAACGTCAAACCACAACCTAATCGGTCCAAAAGCCGAAGTCATGTCACATTTTGAAATAAAAATCCTAAAACAACTTGGGAACAGAATTCAACACTAATTTTTACATTACGCTCATCCCCAATAGCACTAATCAATTCGATCTACTAAATTAAAATCAGAGTTTCAAAATTCCACTCAAAGGAGGGCTACATTTGATGAGTTAAAAAGGAAAACAGAAGTTCAATTAAGTTCAAACAGCTGCACAACATAATACTAAACATGTAATCATGCGCATCACATCGGCAAAAGGGTCTAAGCCCATAACATAAGGCACCTCGGCCATAACATAAGGCACCTCGGCCAGTAAGATATCAAGCCATAATACATAGTAAAAAGTTACAACAAAATGAGATAGTTTTAGTTTCAAAAGACTATCTATCAGAAAGTACACAAGATCAGCATAAAAGCACTAAAATCTACTCGGCCCCAACCCAGTGTTACACGACCAGAGCAGACACAACCGACTTGAGCTAGGCACAGCTATCACTCATGTGTACCTGCAAGTTGCCGACATGAGAAGCAACATAAAGCAGCTAGGGTGAGTCTCTTAACACAAGTAATATAATGTGAAGAAGCTTAAGGTTAGAGATAGCAATAAAGCACCTCGGTTCAGCTAATACAACACTCACCGATAGTTCAAATAGCCACAACAATTATCAATCAGCTTAAAAACACATTAAATCATGAAATGTATGCATGTATGCAACCCAACCACAGGGCATTATGCAATGAGGTACCTCCACCGTCGTTATTTAGCCTATCGGCTCTCCGTCGTTACTCCGTCGTTATTTGATATGGAGACCGAAGTCCTACCACATCCGAGGTCGAAACCTCCTCCGTCGTTATATGCACATGAACATGTGACTTCATGACAAATGCAATCACACACCAATCAATCATAACGCATGTGAATGCTTACACCGTCGTTCACCGTCGTTCTACTCCGTCGCTCACACTGACGTCTACACCATCTAGACATCATCACAGTGCTAAGGTCGACCCTACTACACCGGTAGAATCACCCTAGGACCTACAACCGACCTCTCAATCACCTCGGCACTCAACAACCGACCTCTCAATCACCTCGGCACTCCATGGTGGACTAATTGTCACACCGAGGACCGCAACGACACTTAGGGACCAAAATGTCACCTAAGGACCAAAATGGACTTAATCGCTCCCTTACTTATGCACATTGGGTGCTAAATAGCACTCACAGTGGCGTCCCACAATGTGCTAGGCAACATTGGCGCCTAACATCACCTCGGCACACTATGTGTGTACCTCGGCTAACTACTCAACATCACCTCGGCACACTATGTGCGTACCTCGACTACCTCGGCATTTTACATCACCTCGGCACCTAGCTCAGCTTTGGCACCTCGGCATGTTACACTCAAACCCTCACGCCGGTAAGCGCGCGCTCACGATTCACGCACTCCGCACACTAAAATCGTCTAACTCATGGGAATTCACTTCTCGACATTCCCTAGTTCAGTTCACCTACACTTAGGCATTTGGCGTTTCACCTCGATGACGCTACCTCGGCTTGAGGACTTCGGTTCACTACCTCTACACCTCGGTAACCTTAAGGCGAAACACCTACACTTCGTTTTATGCGTCCCTACCCCTCGCTAATGGTGTTTAGACACATACTCTCCCTCAAACTCACCAACAGACTCTCAACACTAAGACACTCTAGGTGTTGACTTCCCTCAACTCGGTTTCTCTCACTCTAAGCTGAAGGGTACTTCGGTTTACTCTGTTTCTTTACTTAAACCCAACATGCAGTCCATTTCCAGCTCACCACACTCATGCACACTCGGATTCTCACTCCATTGGCTCCGATCCTCTCCCTAACTCTACATGCAAGCTCATTTCTTCACACTACACCGATTTACACTCTAATGCCTCACCATGCAATGCTCTCTTCGTACCACACGGATCAGAGAGAGTGTTACACTCCTCTCTCTTTCCCAACTGATCCACCATCATACCTCACCACAAATCACAGCAAAGAGCAAAAACACAGCAAAACATGGTATGAACAACACATAAAACACACATGCAAGGTGATCAGAACCACTCACACCAAAACACTATCAAACACAAAACATTACAAGGATTAAAAGAGCCCCCTAACCTGATTATAACCGTAGACACACCCTCTTCACTAGCACTTCTAGGAATCCTTCAAGATTCAGCTCACTCTTCCCTTTTTCAGCTCGGTTCTCCTCCTTCTCTCTTCGGTTTCTCTTCCTTCTCTCTAAGTCTCACTTCTCTCTACTTTCTTAATTTGGTAACTTAACTATTTTTGGGAACAATGGATATGGTCCCCTACGAAGGCATCATTTATCATGTCCTAAGGGACTTAAATGAGGCCTTGGCCTTATTAGGCCGTGGGCTTCCTCTACCCACACCCTTTCCTAACTTAGACATTTTCCTAAAATACTACACATGCTTAACCTTCACTTAATGAATTATTTGACTTAAAAGCAAAATGTTGCAAACCCTTAATAACTCAACTAAGTTAATTAATTGAATTATTTTGGGGTGTTACACTAAACACCCCTAGAGGGCCAAAACATCACTCAAGGACCTAAACAGCACTCAGGGACCAAAACAACACTTTTGAAGGACCAATAGTGCATAAGGACCAAAACAACATTTTTAAGGACTAACGGTTCAAAAGGGCCACAACATGACACACACGCCCAACCGGGGCAACACGGGCATGCCACTTTGGCGCCACTCTCCCCACAACATACGTCCACACACCCATTTCACCAACATACACCCATACACCCATTTCACCAATACACTTAAACAACAAAATAGTGGCACAATGCTGAATCCCTACAGCAGTGCACTTACTTCGGCGAATTAATTAAAATAGTAAACGACATCGAAAAATTACAAAAGACCACTCGTCGGAAAGCCACGGATGTGTAGTTTCTGGATATATCTTTATAGTTTCAAAAAAATGAGCCAATTAGTACAGTTTTAAGAAACAACCTGAACAGTTCCCAGACTGGACAGATTCTGTCCTCCCACTTCATTTTACTCTAAAATGACTTAAACTTGACCAAACGGGACAAAACCTTAGCCCGAACAAAAGAAATTTGAGTATAGTTTCTAATGGAAAAAGAATCTTTCAAAACGGAGTTCATTTGATGACATAAACTTGCAAAAACCGAACCTACTCACAGTTTGACTCTAGAAAATTGACCCGACTTTGGAGACTCATAACTGGAGCTACACAACTCCGAATTTAACGAAACCAGTGCCAAAACGACCGGCTTTAAGTCTATTTTCGAAAACACTCAGCCAAATAATTTTTGAATCGACCAAACAGTACCAATTTTAAAAAGACCGAAACAGTGTCCAGAAACGCACAAAACCATAAGCAAGAAAAACTCATCATGATTAATCACCTGAACCAATTATAATCACGGCACAATGCCTCACACTCCAATTTCAACACCAATTCATTTTAGGCAAGTTATCAAACACTTTGCAATCATCATATTTTCATACTCAATTTCATTGAGGCAATACATCAAACGCCTTGCATACATAGTTCATATCATACTCATCTTAACAACAATTAGCATGGGTTCATCAATTTTAATTCAAACATAACACCAATTAATTCAAACAACCCATAAATAATCAAGTAATTCAAACAACACACAAACAACAATTAATTACCCTAAACACCTAACCCACACATAACCACTCATCCTATAGACTATTATAGATGAAAGAGAGCCCCCTTACCTCAAAATTGAAAACCCAGGAAGCTTCTCCTTCAAAAACACAAGAAACCACCAAAAATGGAAGCTCTCCTACTTTGAGCTTCAAAAACCTATCAATGGAAAAGTGGAAATGAGGGGGAATTAGAGTGTGAAATTTACACTAAAAGATAGAGAAAGAAAAATGGAGAAAAATGGTACCCAAACCAACTTACCCAAGCCAAAATGAGAATTTCCCCTCCTCCTCCTTTTCCAACCAGCTGCGTTCAGCCTCCATACTCTCTCTCCCTCTCCTTTTCTTTCTTTTCTTGGCTTCTAATGGGTAGGAAACCCTACCCCTAAGTTATTCCCTTTAGTTTGTGCCTAAAAATGGGCCATGGGCCCTTTATTTGCACCCCCTAGCTACTTAAACACCTCTTGAAATAATTAAATCACCACTCAGTTATTTACTACCCAACACCTCGTAGTTATATTAAGCACCCTATTTTTAATATAACTAATCACTATAACACCTTCTAATTAAAATAAAACTCCAAATTAATTAATTGACTTAATAAAATGTTGTAATTCTTAACTAACTTAATTAAATAAATAATTAAATTATTTTGGGGCGTTACAACTCTCCCCCACTTAGAATATTTTCGTCCTCAAAAATCTACACCAAACTCACGAAAATCAACATCCACTCTTCTTATCACCTCTAACCGTTCTCACCCATGTTCTATCGTACACGCAACAAACCAAACACCCTCCTCTACACTCTTACTTCCCAAATAGGTATTCTAACCTGTAGGTTATCAAAATCCTACCCGACTACCCATACACCGTCTAAGGTTCACCCAAGACACGAATGCCTATATCGTCACTTTTATTTTAATATTCAACAGAATGCAACACATGCTACACCAGAGACTTCAACAATCATGGCTAGAGGCCCAACAGCACCAACAATCGCAATTAACACAACAACACCAATTTCAACAATAGACTCAACGACTACCAACAACAACAGTTAATACAACACACTAATCTTCAACAATTGATACAACACAATCAACATCACCAATTTATCATATACCCAACAACATTCACATCAACAATTAACACGTCCACCACAACAAAGTTCAACTCCAACTTATTCGACAAATTAATCATTTTATTCAACGTTCAAATTAATCCACCTAAACTCAGGTGCAGAAAATTTTGTAACTATACGTTTACTTTGGCGAATTAATTAAAATAGTAAACAACCTCGGATTTCGACAAATAAATACTTGTTGGAAAGCCCTATGGGTCTATTTCTTATCCCTAAGTTCAGTTTTTGAAGGAGAGTGTTCAATAGGTATAGTTTTAAAAAATAAGCATACTAGTTTCAAAAGATGCAGTTTCTGTCTTTCATATTCAAGCAGTTCTATAATGACCAAAGCTCAATCAAATTGCATGAAACTTGTGCATAAAGTGAGGCAAATTCTGTCAAGTTTTCAAAGAAATTGGATTCGTTCGAAAATGAACTCTTTTGAAAACGCAGTAACCAAAACACTGACCCTATGTCCAGATTGTTTCCAGAATTTTAACCTAACTTGTTTCACCTATAACTCGAGTTCTACAACTCCAAATGCAACCAAATCAGTGGCAAATTAACAAGCATTCAATCAAGTTTTCGAAATGACAAACCACATAATTTTTCAACTAGTAAAACGTTCTCAGTCACTGAAATACTGAACCCATGTCAGAACATCTCAAAATAGTGAATTCAACAACACAAACAACCATCATAATTCAGCCACTATTACTAACAATTCTACACCGAGTTTTATAAAAACAGTATTTTCAGAAAGTTCGCAAAAGTATGCATAGCTTTACCGGTTTCCATGAGTCTCAACCTAAGACATTGATTCTGACATCATTTCTACTCCTGAGTTGTATAACAATCATGCTTTCATTCTAAGCACAAAACACTACTAAGGTTCATTGAGGACACGAAAATTATAACAAGATTTAATTAATTCTCTGTCTCCAAAGAACACACGTAGAAAACACATAAGTATAACCAATCATGCAAACAAATTAAACACACAAGTCCGAAAAGATTAAACATGTAGGCATCTTCTTCGATCTCTTTATTCCTAGGGATTGGCTAACATGCGATTTTACAATTTCCCTAGAAATAACATGGGACATATAATTCTACCAAATTGAACCGATTTCATATCACCAAAAGAAACATAACCAACACATGCATTATGATACAATTGCTTCGATACAAGACTTGATATTAGTTTAAACAAATGAAATTCAATACCCTTGTCAACATTTAGCAAAGAAAACTAATCAAGTAATAGAAGTGTACAGAAGGTCTCGTTGTACAGTTTTCATCATTAGATTTAAAAGTCACGCAAAACAAACAAGGATTGACAATTAATAACTTGACAATCATTATTGGAGTCACCTTCACATAACATAAAAATTCTAACTCACCTAAGCATGCAATTTAATGTAAACCTCATTATTTTCAAACAACGTCAAACCACAACCTAATCGGTCCAAAAGCCGAAGTCATGTCACATTTTGAAATAAAAATCCTAAAACAACTTGGGAACAGAATTCAACACTAATTTTTACATTACGCTCATCCCTAATAGCACAAAATTTTCTAAGTAACATCTTTGAAAACCATAGAACTCACAGTTTTGTCAAAAAGGACATTATATGCAAACCCCCCCAACCTTACTATCACTCGAGCATGCAACCACGTAAACAACTACTTATTAGTTCAAAATTTAATTCCCGACATAAACTCAGAAGGTAAGGAAAGTTAATCATTTAATTTTGACAAGTCACATCATGCTCACGAAACAAGTCAAATTGAAACACTGAAAATGTCGAAACTTCAAGTCATGCTACTTTAATTGAGGTAATGAAAATATAGCATTACACCGCATTTCATTTTAGCATACTAACTTCGAAAAAATTAAGCACAAGTCAAATTTAAACTCATATGCATCACAGGAACAATCAACCTATAGCAGAGACGTCAATCAAGTGCAACAATATTTCAACAAGCAATCCTTCAAATATTGTCTAGTGTATAACTCACCAAGGTTAGGTCATATAAAAGTACTTTCCATAGTCTCACAAGTTAATCAAGCAATCACTCAAATTAAATTAGTGCATGCATCTAAAGTTAATAATAACCATGAGTTATTGTCGCCTCTTTCATAGGGGATGAGTTATTGGGGTGATCAGTCCCTGCTACTCATGCAACCAATTAATTAAGGTCACAAAACTACTTTCTTCCAAATTTATAACTGCCACATTAACAGACTTTTAACGCAGTCCGGAGTGCGAAGGCGTCGTCCCGACTTTCACTCCTTGGACGTCATTAGAACTCTTTTAATCACACATATCTTAATGATACAAACAACAGTCGCAAACACCCAAAATCAATGGTACAACCAACGGTTACATATTTCAATCACACATACCTTAATTAATCAATATAACTTTCAATTGTTATCCATCAAATAAATTGTAAGGCATGTCAATGAAGAACAAATCAACCAAGGTAACAGTAATAAACAGCAACATAATTATGATTTAGAACGAGTACCAAGACTCGAGGGTTAACAGACTCGACAACTTGGCCGGACAGACCGAACTGCTCTGATACCACTAATGTAACACCTCCTTTCTAAATATTACTAATTAGCCAATTTAAAATCAGAGTTTTCAAAAAAAAATACTTTTCCACGCACCACAAAGAGAGTGCTACATTTCTTCAAAACATAAAACAACACGTTGAATTTTCATAAAACAACTAGTGTGTGATACATAGCACATCAAAATGGGGCGAACCCTCAAAAACATCTTTATTTTGTTTTTACAACAACTAGAATATAATTCACCAACACATCAGAATATCAACAACCCTAGCTAGGAGTATTTAATACAGCTCCAAATATCAGTCTAATATCATTAAAACAAAATACTAAATATCTAAGACTTCCCGCCCCCGGTGCTACATATCAGAGCATGACCACACCTAGACTACTTCATTTGCTATCACCTGCAGGTTGCCGACATGAGAAGCAACACGAAAGCACTAGGTTGAGTCTCTTTACATAAATAATAGCAAATAGGATAAGCATTATGTTCTTGGGTGTATCAGCAATTACAAGGATCAGCGACAAGTAGTGGGCGTCGCCACCAAACCAACGCTAAACCGCCCAAACACGCTGCTTGGACCGCAATTCTCGGGACCGGCCGAAATCTTCGCTAAACGGTCGGACCTCTACAGTATATATATGCCATTCGCACATGGCATCAGGTACGTTCTCTTACCTTGTGCTATCTGCCCGAGCGACCTCTCACTAGATCGTCGGAGTGTCTTTGCAGGTACCACCCGAGGTGCTCAGCGTGAAGCCAGGACCGGTCCTCTCACCCATTCAACGACCGGCCCAGTCAGCAGGACAACAACAACTTCAACACTTCATTGGTCAAGGTACGATCAATTGGCGACCACAGTGGGAGGCCCAAGCGCTATCCTACCTCATTCATGGCTCCACGCGACCGGCCCAGACGAGGGCCTCATCCAGACTCAACCCCTCCGGGCAACATCCTCAGCAACAGACCCCGGAGGGCGTGGCTGTTACGATCCACGAATCTCAAGGGCATCCGCGACAGGAACCCTCAGTGTACAACGGTCGTGGACCGGTCCTTCAACAGATTCAGCCGCTCGTTCCTAATGATCTACCACCTGAACTGATTGAAGCGGGCATTCAGGAACCATTGCCAGAGCATGTCACTCAGGCCGTTCTACAGATCCTGCAGAACAAGAACCAAGTTATCGAAGATAGAGATGAGCTGATCTCTCGCTACGAAAAGAGGTCGATTCCGGACGCCGCGTGCGAAGGCGGAGAACCCGATCGATCGACATCGACCTACGCGTGCACACCGCTCCCCTCCTAGAAGGAGCCTTTCTCGCCGGGAGAGTACCACCCATCGGTCTCCGGCGCGACGAACAAGGGCACGTAGGTCGCCCCCAAGCAGGAACGTGCGCAGACGCCGTTCGTTATCTTATGATGACTATGATGATTCCAGCTACCGCCCCGATCACGGCCGCCGCCTCTAGGTACTCTTCTAATGAGTCGTCCAGGTTCACGTCGGTCGAGAAGCAGGTCTTGGGACTCTCGTGAAGAACTTGAAGATTACAGAGATGGAAGGATCGGGGACGTCTCACATCGGCCGAGGAGAGGCCAAAGCGAATGCCCCAGAAGACCTCAACTTCCACCATCTGGCCCCTCCGGAGTGTTTTATGGAATGCCGAGTAACGAGGCGTGCCTCGCTATGCAACCCTTTGGGACGAACGGCATTCAAGACGGTCACGGCCCATTCACCAGGGAAATCAGGCGCTACAGGATCCCCAGAGATTTAAGAAAGCCTCCTAATCTGAATGGCGACCCAGACAAGCATCTCCGGTACTTTAACAATTATTGCGATTCTGAGAACTGGCTCGACCATGAAGAAGTGTTTGTTCCTCGATCTTTGGACGGCCGGGCATTAGAATGGTGGGAAACACTTCGCCCCAATACTATCTCCTCATGGCAAGACCTGATCAGAATCTTCTTATCGCACTATACGGCCAACCGCTGCCAATATCGATATGAAGAACACTTGGACACGATTGTCCAATGTGATAATGAGACGCTGAGACAGTACATCGACCGGTTCAATACCGAGGCTGATTCTGTTCGTGACTTGTCAGATAAAGATAAATTGAAGTATCTAAAGCGTGGAATTCGACCGGACCACAGGTTCGTAGAGGAATTCACATTGAACCATTATCAAGATCTCAGCTTCTTCCTAACAAGGGCCAACGTCCATATGGCGTATGAAGAAACGTTAGCTGCGAGAAAGGCCGCCCGTGCACGACCAAAGGAAGAGCAAGACAGACCGGCTAAAGCTCGTGAAGGTCGCCGAGACAACCGGCCAGATTTCAGAGACAAGAAGTTTGATCATCGCACTCGTCTCAACACCTCCATTGCACAAATCTACAGTGAGTGCCAGAACAATGAGTTTGTGGGTGTAAAGCGGCCCGATCCACTCGTGCTCAAGAAAGGGGCACGACCGACCAAGAGATATTGCCGTTACCACAAAAGTAAGGGTCATGATACTAACGACTGTATGGCCCTCAAAGACGATATTGAAGAGCTCATTCAGAAAGGCAAGTTGGGCAAGTATGTGAGATCGGAGGAAGACGACCGACCTCAAGAGAAGACGAAAGAGAAAGATCAGGACAGAGGAAAGGGTGCTCTAGTCATAACGAGCACCCAAGATAAAGATCGACCAAGATCGAGATACTCGGCGGTCCAAAGGCCGCAATGTAGCGATGGTTATACGGTGGAAACCCGTTGGATCGTAAAGAATCCAACAAAGCTATGAAAAGAAAGTGGGACGAGCTCCTAATGGTTGCCTCAACTTCTGCAGAGCGACCGGTCTCGAATAGACCGCCCATTTCCTTTGGGGATGAAGACCTGCTCGACGGCAGGCCGAACAGTTATGTTCCATTGGTGATCAGAGCAGTTATGGCCAACACAGAAGTTCAAAGAATTCTAGTCGACCAGGGTAGCTCGGCCGACATCATGTTTCAAGATTTGATTGACAAGATCAAGGTTGATCGGGGCGAGATAATTCCCCAGGCCGAGCCTACTCCCCTAACGGGCTTCAATGGAGCGATCACCTACCCGTTGGGAACAATCGAACTCATGGTCACATTTGGTGACGACACTAGAGAAAACACTTTGTACAGGATGGTCGTACGACATTCCTCGTACTCCCCATCAAATCATGCTATCAGTGTATCATTGGTAGGCCGACCCTTGGCAAGCTAGAGGCCGTGGCATCGACGGTGCACTTGAAAATGAAATTTTACCGAGAGAGACGCCCGGTGGTTACCCCGGCGGCCGACCTAGAAGGCGAAGGCGGAGCCACTTCTTATATCAGGAAATTTGCGATGAGGTAGATCGTGGCCCAAGTTCTCAAAACGCTGAAGGTCACCAGGTCAATCTCGCTGATTTGGATGCTCGTTATGATCCAGATAGCGACCCAAAGGATAACGATGACGACTTAGCCCGAGAGCTAAAAAACAAGTTGAAAAGACCAGAACCTCATGGGCAATTGGAAGATGTGCGGTTGGGAGGCGACCCAACCAAAGATCATTAAGCTTCGGTAGCGACCTACCAGAGCAGGTGAAATAAGACCTGGTGCAATGTTTGAAAGACTACGCTGACCTGTTCGCATGGCAGGCATCAGACATGCCCGGCATTCCTATCGAAGTAGCCTGCCATCAACTTTCAGTTGATGAAGGGGTTAAGCCAGTCGCTCAAAGAAGACGAACTCAGAATGAGGAAAAATCTCAAAGCCGCAAAGGCCGTTGAGGACCTCATAAAGGCCAACTTCATCGAAGAGATCAAGTACACGACCTGGCTATCCAATGTCGTGTTGGTTAAAAAGAAGAATGGCAAATGGAGAATGTGTGTAGACTACACCGACCTAAATAAGGCATGCCCGAAGGATGCCTTCCCTGTGCCCAACATCGACAAGTTGGTCGATGGTGCCTCGGGTTACAAATTATTGTCTTTTTTGGACGCTTATTCAGGATACAATCAGATCACGATGTATCCACCCGATCGACACAAGACGGCCTTCATGATGATCGAGGAAATTTTTGGTAGAAGGTGATGCCTTTTCGGCTTAAAAAACATTTGGAGCGACTTACGGCGAATGATGAATAAAATTTTCAAGAGGCAGATCGGTCGAATCTCTGATGTGTACTTGGACGACATGATCATCAAAAGTGGGACCGATCCAGATCACGTGAACGACCTGAGGGAAATATTTGAAGAAGCTAGGAAGAATTCACTCAGGCTGAATCCAGAGAAGTGTACCTTTGGGGTGAGGGCGGCGTGATTTTGGGCTTCCACCTAAGCGAAAGAGGATAGAAGCAAACCCGAGAAGTGCAGGGCGGTCGCCGACATGAGGCCGCCCAGCACCAAAAAAGAAATCCAACAGCTGAACGGGATGGTAGCAGCTCTATCCAGATTCATACCAAAAGCGGGCATTGGAGGAATTGAAAGAATCGTTGACTAACCCGCCAATTATGACCAAGCCGCTGCCGGGCGAAACACTGTATTTATACTTGGCGATAGCAGAAGAAGTTTTGAGTGCTGTGTTAGTCAGAGAAAGCGACCTATAGCAGAATCCGGTCTACTTCATTAGTAAGGTACTGCAAGGACCCGAGCTGAGATATCAGAAAATAGAAAAATTTGCCCTTGCACTTCTAGTGGCTGCTCGAAGACTAAGGCCCTATTTTGTGGCCCACCAGGTCGTGGTAAGGACCGATCAGCCCATCAGGCAAGTCCTTCATCGGCCAGACCTGGCGGGACGTATGATAAAGTGGGCGGTGGAGCTCAGTGAATTTGGTATCAAATTTGAATCAAGATCGGCCGCAAAGGCACAGGTATTGGCCGACTTTATAGCGGAAATGACTCCGACTCCAGAAGATCAAGCTACAACGACCTGGATCCTACATATAGATGGGTCGTCCAACAGCAAAGGAAGTGGAGCGGGCCTAATACTAGAAAATTCAGAAGGCCTGGCCGTGGAGGTGTCTTTGACTTTCGCTTTCCATACATCAAATAATCAGGCCGAGTATGAGGCGTGCATGGTAACTGCGGCTCGCCAGGACTTCAATGTCGACGGGTTGAACCCGATCGGACTCTTACTTGTTGTCTCGAGATCAAAGAGTTATACGATGCTAAGGGCGACGTCTTTGAAGAGTTATTTAGCCAAAGTAAGAGAGCTTCTCAAGAAGTTCGACCGAGCAGAAGTGGTTCATGTGCCTCGGACCGAAAATGTTCGAGCAGACATTCTATCAAAACTTGCAAGTACCAAGACTCCTGGAAATCACAGAAGTTTGATTTAGGAGACCCTAAATCGACCAAGTGTATCCACCAAGCCGAGCCAGGCATTGGCCGTTCTTTGTGTCACCACCGATTCAGAGTGGATCGCCCCCATCCTACGGTATATCGTCGAAGGAGAAGAGCCGAGTGACCCAAAGCAGGCAAAATTGGTCAGGCTCAGGGCGACCAAATACTCAGTGATAGAAGGGAAATTATACAGAAGAGGATTCTCCTCTCCATTGTTAAGATGTCTTACGTCGGTCGAAGCCGACCATGTGTTGAGAGACATTCATGAATGTGTTTGCGGAAGTCACCAAGGTGCACGTTCCATAGCTAAGAAAGCTCTCAGAAATGCAAGAAATGTCAAGTACATGCTGACGTCCACATTGCACCTTCCTCAGAGTTACAAAGTCTTGTCTCACCTTGGCCGTTCGCCTGGTGGGGCATGGATCTGCTAGGCCCGTTTCCACTGCTCCGGGCCGTTCAAGTTCTTGATCGTGGCAGGAGACTATTTTACAAAGTGGATCGAGGCCGAGCCTCTCGCCACAATCACATCGGCCAAAGTCAGCAAGTTTTTCGGACGGTGTGTGTTAGCCCGTTTTGGGATCCTCAAAGAATCGATTCGACAACGGCACCCGGTTCGCAGACAAAGGTTCGAGAGAAATGTTGGCCGACTTAGGGGTAAAACAACGTTTCACCTCGGTCGAGCACCCTCAGACGAACGCCAAGTCAGGCGGCCAATAGAGTTATCTGCGTGGCAGGCGAAGACTCGATGAAGCGAAAGGGCTGGGTCGAAGAAGCTGCGATCGGATTACGTGGGCTTACAGACAACCCCTCATTCAACAACCCAGAGTCCCCCTTCGGATGGTATATGGGATCGATCTTTGAAATACCCATAGAAATGGGCGAACTAAATTGGAGAACTTGAATCCCCTACGGTGGTTGACAACGGCCAGAGCTATACGAGAAGAGTTGGACTGGTTCAAGAGCTGCGTACCCAAGCATCATTAAGAGAACAATTGATCAAGCGGAAGGTCGCGGCGGATACAACGCTTCGAGTTCAAAAGAGATTTCTCGGTCACCACCGGCTCGTCACGAGACGCAGATGTGGGAAACAAGAATGCTCGGCAGGAAAAGCGGCACCAAATTGGGAAGGTCCATACAAGGTCATCAAAAAGGCGGCAAGGGGGCATACAGTGGAAACCATGGATGGGGCGACTATCCCCGAACATGGAATCTGAGAGAAACTCGAGAAAATACTATGTTTGAATGTAATGAACGACTTGAATGTAATGAACGAGCGACGATTTATAAATGAAAGACGATGCAGCGCTCTTTTCCCACTACGTTTTTTACTGAGGCCTGACCTTTAGAAATATGATGCGTTCTTTACTTTCCCGCAAAAAATGTATGCCCGGTCGCTCAAGACGGCCCATGGCAAAGGAGCAATCGAAGATTTATCAAACTTAAGCAGATCGTCGAAACGATCTACCTCGAGTGCTATCGAAATGGCCCAAGGGTTTAAATAACCCGCAAACTTCAGGTCGTCGAAACGATCTGTAGCGTGTGCCACCGAGCCGGCACAAACAACGGTCACCGAGTTGACTCGAACGAGCGCCATCGAATATGGCCCAAGGGTTAAGTAGTAACCTATCATAGTAGGCCGTCGAAACGACCTACCTCGAGAGATCATCGAAATGATCCCAACAGGTGCCATCGAAATGGCCCAACCATCAACGAGCACTTTCGAAATAGCACAAAACGGTCGCCGAGCGGCCTATGAGTTCGAAAACTTAGACAAATAAACGTACAGAATGGATACACGCAGCGATGTGAATTCAAATGGACAAAATTAAAGACAAGTAAAAATGTCACTACAAAACAGAAACGCCCGGTCGAAACCGAGCGCTCCAATATCCCACTGCACGAAGGCAGCTTTCAAATTGTTAGGCCCGAAGGCAAGTCAAAGTATTACAAAAATTTCTCCGCTCGCAGGCGGGCTTCAAAAGAGGATCGAGCTGGGACGAACGACATTGCCCTGGTCGTCGAGCTCCGCGGGCTGCACGATCTTGCTGTTCTCGACATAGTGCTCGGGCTTGATCACTTTCTCATCAAAGTTGATGCTCAAATCTGCGTTCAGCACCCGCACCTGACCTAGGGCATTGAAGAACTGCTCGATCGCGCAAAGATTCCGGCGTGCTCGGCTATCGTCCGGGTGGGCATTGGCTCGGCCTTCTCGGCTCCCCACTCGGCCTTCTCCTTCTCCAGGACTTCTAGGTCGGTCTTCAGATTTGCAACTTGCCCGACGAGCTCTTTGTTCCTCTTGGAAAGCTTGGCCCGATCGTCCTCGGCCCGCTGCAGAGCATCTTTCTTGGACTTGACCAGTTTGTCATACCTTTGCTGCGCCTCCGTCAAGGCTTTGTCCTTCTCAGCCCGAGCTCCTGCAAACAGAGATAGTCATGATCGGTTAATCGGTCGAAAGGGAGCAAGAGGACGACGGGCTAGAAAAATAAAATACCTTCAGCCTCGTCCACCAGGTCTTGCATAATCTTGTCAATTCCCATGCAGAGGGAGGCACAGACCGCCATGGGCTTCTTTTTGAACCGCTCAAACTCAACCTGCCCAAGACCATCGAGTGACAGAATAGGAATATCATCCTTAACAAGGTCCAAGTCCCGGCTATCAAATTTAGGCCGCTTAGCAGAACGATCATCAGCAGGAGGGGTTGACCGAGCAACCGGTTTCTTCCCTTGAGATTTCGGAGTTTGGGGCACCTTTGACGGGCCGTCCGAGTCGACGACCTTACGTGGGGGCGGCTTGGAGGCGCTGCCCTTCATTGGATTCAGAACGGCATCGATCACTGCCCACGATTTACCGCCCATTCTTTCTGCAAAACAACAAATTAAGAGTTAGAAGAGAATATTGACAACAAAATATAAAGGCAAAGTTCAGAAGCAAACCAATCTCGGCCTCCAGAGCCCGACCATCGAGCAAGACGAAGGGACGGCAAGGTATGTCACCCTTAGGGTCTGGGGGCAGCATGCCCGCCAAAGCTTTAATCATCTCCAAAGATTCCAAGTCGGCCTCGCCCAAATCTTTGGCAGAATGGATGTAATCGCCCGGCCTCCTGAAGAAGTGTGCTTCATTCCACATAATTGGGAAGTAAGGGGGACCGAGCATCCCATCCGGTTGGACCTCAGATATGGCCTTACCCGCCTCCTTGGTGGGAACGATCCAAAAGTAGTGGCCTCTCCAGGCCGCGCCCAGCGACTCTTGATAAGCTTTGAAATACCGGTGCTGAGTCTTCTGCATCTTGAAAGAGACCTGCTCCCTCTTCTCTTTGTTCGCTTTCTCCCTGAGCCAGCTTAGCTCAAAGAGGGCAAAGAATAGCATGATCGACACCGGCCGACCAAGTTTGGTTAACAGGACTTCGAAAGTCTTTAGGAATGCCCAAGCATTGGGATGGAGTTGAGAGGGGGCGACCCCGATATGACGCAGAACATCACGTTGGAACTCGGTGAAAGGTGGGATGATGTTCATCCTCTCGAGCACGATCCGATACATCGTGAACTTAAGATTGCTGGAATAAGTTGCAATGTCTTCTCCATCTTTCATGCCTCTCACCCTCCAGCCCGGTGATTCATTGAGGCAGCACTCAAGGTCGGGCAAGGCGAGGTGGCCAACCGTAAGTATACTCCTGTGTGAGCGAAGAGTTTCTGACACCCATGACATGTCAGATGGGTCCCGGGCTACGTCAGGTTGAACGTCGGCCGCCTCTTCGTTCGATCCTCCTTCGATGTTGACCTCTCGACCAGAGGAGCTAGCTGCGGGCAGAGCCACCACTCCCTCGTCGGTTTCTTCAGCTCGGCCACCTTCGGCTCCCGCCGTCTCCTCGTCCGCGACTTGGACGGCACTTAGCACTTCGTCATCATCTACAATCACCACCTCTACCTCCTCTTCTCCTTTCGCTTGAGATACGGCATTCTCCGCTGGTGGAGTGTTGCACGGCCGATCAACAGAATGGGCGGACTTAGAGCCGAAACTCTTCAAGCTGGCCGATCCTTGGCTAGAAGACTTGGAGCTCGAGCTTGTACTACTCAAGCTCACGTCAAGAACCAGAATTTTTGTCGACCGAAGACGACTTAGACTTCTCCTCCGGGGAGGCAGCCTCGGACGACTTAGACAAATGGACAGCAAGAGATTGGGACGGCCCTCCGGGAATACGAGCGGTCTGTTTCGTCCGCGGCATATACCAACACCTGTGATAAGGGGATCGAGTCAGGTCGATCGAGCAGAGTACTCGCGAGAGGGGGCGACTTGGCCGTCCTCAGACCTGACACCCCCTAACACGAGGAGTAGAAGAGCGCGAAGTGCGTTCAAATAAAAACTAAGTTTAAAGAGTAAACGGAGAGATCGATCCATACCTTAACAGATGTGATGAATCGGTCGCAACAGCAAAAACGAGCAACTCGCAAGTGGCAACGGATGCAGGTCGGCGACAGATAACTCGGTCGCTGGCAGAGCAAATCGCGAAAGTGTGAGGAATAGTCTTCACTGAAGGGGTATTTATAGTGCAGATCCACGGCGCGAAGGGGACCGGGAGGCGAAGCGTCGCAACGTTTCACCTTCTCACCAATAGTTGCCTCAGACAACATCGGAAACGCCAAACGTCATGTCTTGAATGTCAGTGGAGACCAACCGTCGCGTCACCACGGCCGATGGTTGGCGAGCGGTCGAAACCGTTCAAATCAAGAAAGCGCGCGGCGCGCGCGTCTCGTTAAAAGCGACACCCTTGGGGGCAGCAATTCAAGCCTCAGCCCGCTCTTAAGCGACCTAGGCTTGGGGGGCAACTGTTCCTGGGTGTATCAGCAATTACAAGGACTGCCAACATGAGAAGCAACACGAAAGCACTAGGTTGAGTCTCTTTACATAAATAATAGCAAATAGGATAAGCATTATGTTCCTGGGTGTATCAGTAATTACAAGGACTGCCAACAGCAAGTGGGCCGTCAGCCCAACCCAACGAAACCGGCCCAAACACGCTGCTTGGACCGCAATTCTCGGGACCGGCCGAAATCTTCGCTAAACGGTCGGACCTCTACAGTATATATATGCCATTCGCACATGGCATCAGGTACGTTCTCTTACCTTGTGCTATCTGCCCGAGCGACCTCTCACTAGATCGTCGGAGTGTCTTTGCAGGTACCACCCGAGGTGCTCAGCGTGAAGCCAGGACCAGTCCTCTCACCCATTCAACGACCGGCCCAGTTAGCAGGACAACAACAACTTCAACACTTCATTTGTCAAGGTACGATCACATTATATTAGGGAAGGCAACTAGCAACAATCACATTTCAAACATTTAGCATATGGCATTAAGCATGGCACATCAACTCATAATCATCATCAAGGCAACACCAAGCATATGAATGTATGCATGAATGCAAGTATGCATGTGGTACCATTCATCGTCCTTAATTTTAGCCACTATGGGCATCATCGTCAATAGCTCAAGGCCGAAGCCTCTCATCGTCAATAAACATCGTCAATAAAATGCACATGTATGCATGAGACCCATGAGCAACCAACAATCATCATTCATGCATCATCAACATTACATCCCACATTATCATCAATTTTAGTTTGGTCAATAGACCCAACGTCAATAACATCATCATCATTTTTAGTTTTGGTCAATAGACCCATCGTCAATATCATCATCATCATTTTTAGTTTTGGTCAATAGACCCATCGTCAATATCATCATCGTCTATTCATACATCATCAACTTTGTCATTATAAAATATGTCACAAGGACTAAACACCCCTAGAGGGCCAAAACATCACTCAAGGACCTAAACAGCACTCAGGGACCAAAACAACACTTTTGAAACATTTTTAAGGACTAAACGGTTCAAAAGGGTCACAACATGACACACACGCCCAACCGGGGCAACACGGGCATGCCACTTTGGCGCCCCTCTCCCCACAACATACGCCCACACACCCATTTCACCAACATACACCCATACACCCATTTCACCAATACACTTAAACAACAAAATAGTGGCACAATGCTGAATCCCTACAGCAGTGCGCTTACTTCGGAGAATTAATTAAAATAGTAAACGACATCGAAAAATTACAAAAGACCACTCGTCGGAAAGCCACGGATGTGTAGTTTCTGGATATATCTTTAAAGTTTCAAAACAATGAGCCAATTAGTACAGTTTTTAGAAAAAACCCGAACAGTTCCCAGACTGGACAGATTCTGTCCTCCCACTTCATTTTACTCTAAAATGACATAAACTTGACCAAATGGGACAAAACCTTAGCCCGAACAAAAGAAATTTGAGTATAGTTTCTAATGGAAAAAGAATCGTTCAAAACGGAGTTCATTTGATGACATAAAACTTGCAAAAACCGAACCTACTCACAGTTTGACTCTAGAAAATTGACTCTACTTTGGAGACTCATAACTGGAGCTACAAAACTCCGAATTTAACGAAACCAGTTCCAAAACGACCGGCTTTAAATATATTTTCGAAAACACTCAGCCACATAATTTTTGAATCGACCAAACAATACCAGTTTTAAAAAGACCGAAACAGTATCCAGAAACGCACAAAACCATAAGCAAGAAAAACTCATCATGGTTAATCACCTAAACCAATTATAATCACGGCACAATGCCTCACACTCCAACTTCAACACCAATTCATTTTAGGCAAGTTATCAAACACCTTGCAATCATCATATTTTCATACTCAATTTCATTGAGGCAATACATCAAACGCGTTGCATACATAGTTCATATCATACTCATCTTAACAACAATTAGCATGGGTTCATCAATTTTAATTCAAACATAACACAAATTAATTCAAACAACCCATAAACAATCAATTAATTCAAACAACACACAAACAACAATTAATTACCCTAAACACCTAACTCACACATAACCACTCATCCTATAGACTATATAGATGAAAGAGAGCCCCCTTACCTCAAAATTGAAAACCCAAGAAGCTTCTCCTTCAAAAACACAAGAAACCACCAAAAATGGAAGCTCTCCTACTTTGAGCTCCAAAAACCCATCAATGGAAAAGTGGAAATGCGGGGGAATTAGAGTGTGAAATTTACACTAAAAGATAGAGAAAGAAAAATAGAGAAGAATGGTACCCAAACCAACTTACCCAAGCCAAAATGAGAATTTCCCCTCCTCCTCCTTTTCCAACCAGCTGCGTTCAGCCTCCATACTCTCTCTCCCTCTCCTTTTCTTTCTTTTCTTGGCTTCTAATGGGTAGGAAACCCTACCCCTAAGTTATCCCCTTTAGTTTGGGCCTAAAAATGGGCCATGGGCCCTTTATTTGCACCCCCTAGCTACTTAAACACCTCCTGAAATAATTAAATCACCACTCCCTTATTTACTACCCAACACCTCTTAGTTATATTAAGCACCCTATTTTTAATATAACTAATCACTAAAACTCCAAATTAATTAATTGACTTAATAAAATGTTGTAATTCTTAACTAACTTAATTAAATAAATAATTAAATTATTTTGCGGCGTTACACTGGGGCTCGTAGGTTAGCTACTTTCCAGAGGGAGAACCCTCCTACTTTTAAGGGGAGGTATGACCCCGATGGGGCTCTGGCTTGGCTGAAGGAGATAGAGAGGATTTTTCGTTTCATGGATTGCACGACTGCGCAGAAGGTGAGGTTTGGTACTCACATGTTAGCCGAGGAGGCCGACGATTGGTGGCTTGAAGTTCTTCAGAGATTAGAGACTACTGACGAAGAGATCACTTGGGATATCTTCAAGAGGGAATTCATGAGGCAGTACTACCCTGAAGATGTTAGGGGTAAGAAAGAGATGTAATTTCTAGAGTTGAAGCAGGGGAGCAAGTCAGTATCCGAGTACGCGGTGAAGTTTGCTGAGTTGGTCAAGTTTTACCCTCATTACACTGGGCTACTGCCGAGTTCTCTAAGTGTATCAAGTTTGAAAATGGGTTGAGGCCTAACATCAAGAAGGCTAATAGATATCAAAAGATCAGAGTGTTTTCCAAGTTGGTGGACAGTTGTAGAATCTTTGAGGAGGATAGCAATGCTGCTTATAAGGTTGTGAGCGAGAAGCGGAATTCTCAGTATCGTGCGAAGCCCTACGAGGTTCCTGGTGGCAAAGGTAATGGCAAGTGGAAAGCTGGTTCAGGAAAGAAGCCTAGTGGGGGAGACGCTCCTGCTAGCGTAGTGTGCTACAAGTGTGGGTTGCCTGGTCACAGAAGGAATGAGTGCAAGGCCGGTGAAAGGAGATGTTACCGGTGTGGCAAGGAGGGCCACATGGCTGCTGACTGTGAGCTCAAGGGCGTGATTTTCTTCAACTGTGGCGAGGCAGGTCACATTAGCACCAAGTGTACTAAGACGAAGAAAGAGAAACGTGTTGGAAAGGTGTTTGCTCTTGCTGGATCCGAGGTGGTTAATGAAATAAGAGGTACGTGCTTTATTAATGGTATTCCTTTGGTTGCAATTGTTGATACTGGTGCCACACATTCATTCATTTCTGCTGTATGTGTTAAGAATTTGGGTCTAGCCTTGTCTTCTTTGATGAGGGAGATGGTTATCGATACTCCAGCTAAGGGTTCGGTGACTACCTCTCTTGTGTGTGCGAAGTGCCCTCTGTCTGTCTTCGGCAGAGACTTCGCTGTTGATTTGATTTGTTTGCCATTGGATGGGTTGGACATCATCCTTGGTATGGACTGGTTAGTGGATAACCATGTTCATATCAATTGCTTTAGTAGGATTGTGAGTCTCCCTTCTGCCGAGGTGGAAGAATCTGTTTTATTGCCTGTTGGGCAGCTGCGCAAGGTAATGAAGGAAGGAGCTATGCTCTTTGCTTTGAGGGCGTCAATGTCTGTTGAGAATCAAGCTAAGATAAATGAAGTGCCGGTGGTGCGAGAGTTTCCTGAGGTATTTCCTAACGAGATTCCGGATGTACCACCTGAGAGGGAAGTCGAGTTTGCTATTGATTTGGTACCTGGTACTAGGCCTGTGTCTATGGCACCTTATAGGATGTCTGCATCCGAGTTGTCCGAGTCGAAGAAGTAGCTGGAGGATTTGCTTGAGAAGAAGTTTGTAAGGCCAAGTGTGTCGCCTTGGGGAGCTCCTGTATTGCTAGTAAAGAAGAAGGATGGGAGCATGAGGCTCTGTGTTGATTATCGGCAGTTGAATAAGGCGACAATTAAGAATAAGTATCCACTTCCAAGGATTTATGATTTGATGGACCAATTGTTGGTGCGCAAGTGTTTTCTAAGATTGATCTGAGGTGGGTTACCATCAAATCAAGGTGAAGGATGAAGATATTCCTAAGACGGCGTTTAGAACTCGGTATGGACACTACGAGTATTCAGTGATGCCATTTGGTGTTTCGAATGCTCCAAGGGTATTCATGGAGTATATGAATCGTATTTTTCATGAGTATCTAGATCGGTTTGTTGTAGTGTTCATTGATGATATTCTGGTTTACTCCAAGTCGGAAGAAGAGCATGCCGAACTCTTGAGATTAGTGTTGGAGGTCTTAAGGGAAAGGAAGCTGTATGCGAAGCTATCCAAGTGTGAATTCTGGTTAAGAGAAGTGAGTTTTCTTGGTCGTGTAATTACCGGTAATGGGATTGCAGTGGGAGACGCCCAAGTCGGTCACTGTGATAAGGAGTTTTTTGGGGTTGGCCGGTTATTACAGAAGATTCATTGAAGGCTTTTCCAAGTTGGCGCTACCATTGACTCAGTTGACTTGCAAGGGTAAGGCGTTTGTTTGGGATGCTCGTTGCGAAGAGAGTTTCAGTGAGTTGAAGAAGAGGTTGACGACATCTCCTATCTTGACGTTGCCTAATCTGAGTGAGCCTTTATTGGTATATTGTGATGCGTCTAAGATGGGTTTAGGCTGTGTTCTTATGCAGAATGGTAAGGTAGTTGCTTATGCTTCAAGACAGCTGAGGACTCATGAGAAGAACTACCCTACGCATGATTTGGAGCTGGCTGCAGTGGTGTTTGCGCTGAAGATTTGGAGGCATTATCTTTATGGCTCTAGGTTTGAGGTGTTTAGTGACCATAAGGGTTTACAATATTTGTTTGATCAGAAGGAGCTGAACATGAGGCAGAGGAGGTGGTTGGAGCTGTTGAAGGACTATGACTTCTATCTGAATTATCATCCAGTAAAGGCTAATGTTGTAGCCGATGCTTTGAGTCGGAAGTCCTTGCATGTGTCAGCAATGATGGTTAAGGAGCTGGAACTAATTGAGCAGTTCAGAGATTTGAGCTTAGTTTGTGAAGTAACACCTCGGAGTGTTAGGTTGGGGGTGCTGAAAATTACTAATAAATTCTTGGTTAGCATTAGGGAGGCGTAGAAGTTAGATGTCAAGCTTGTTGATTTGGCAGTGGGAATTGGCCGAGCTGAAAATAAGGATTTTGAGTTGGATGCGCAAGGTTTATTGAGGTTTCATAATCGGATTTGTATTCCTGATGAAGAGCAGATTAAAAAGGCAATTCTGGAAGAATGTCATAGATGTATCAAGATTTGAAGAGGTTATTTTGGTGGCCAGGGATGAAGAGAGATGTAGCTCGGTTTGTGTATGCTTGTTTGACTTGTCAGAAGTCAAAGGTGGAGCATCAGAAGCCGGCAGGGTTGATGCAGCCATTACAGATTCCGGAGTGGAAGTGGGATAGTATTTCTATGGATTTCGTAACTGGTTTACCTAGTCCGGTGAAGGGGTACGATACAATTTGGGTGATTGTTGATAAGCTAACGAAGTCGTCTCACTTTGTTCCAATTAACATCATGTATCCTGTGACGAGGTTGGCAGAGATTTACATCCGAGAGATTGTGAAGCTTCATGGAGTTCCTTCAAGCATTATTTCAGATAGGGATCCTATGTTTACATCGGAATTTTGGAAAAGTTTTCAAGAGGCGTTGGGTTCTAAGCTGCGTTTGAGCTCGGCGTATCATCCACAGACTGATGGTCAGTCCGAGAGGACCATCCAGTCGTTAGAAGATTTGTTCAGGGCTTGTGTTCTTGAGCATGGTGGTGCGTGGGTTTCTTATCTTCCTTTAATTGAATTTACCTATAATAATAGCTATCATTCTAGTGTGGGGATGGCACCCTTTGAGGCATTGTATGGTCGGAGGTGTAGGACTCCGTTGTGTTGGTATGAGTCTGGGGAGAATGTGGTGCTCGGACCCAAGATCGTTCGAGAGACCACTGAGAAGGTGAAGCTGATTTGTGAGAAGATGAAGGCTTCACAGAGTAGGCAAAAGAGTTATCATTATAAGAGGAGGAAAGATTTGGAATTCCAAGTCGGTGATCATGTGTTTCTGAGGGTCACCCCTGTGACTGGCGTTGTTCGAGCTTTGAAGTCTAAGAAGTTGTCTCCTCGTTTTATTGGGCCATACCATATTTTGGAGAGAGTTGGGAAGGTTGCTTACCAGGTGGCTTTGCCACCTAATCTGTCAAATTTGCATGATGTGTTCCATGTGTCTCAGCTGAGGAAGTATGTTCCAGACCCGTCTCATGTAATTCAAATGGATGATGTGCAAGTAAGGGACAACTCCACTGTTGAGACAATGCCGATTAGAATTGAAGACCGAGAAGTGAAGACTCTTAGAGGGAAGGAGATCAAGTTGGTAAAGGTAGTTTGGTTGGGAGCTGATGGTGAGAATGCAACTTGGGAGTTGGAGAGTAAGATGCAGGATTCGTATCCAGAGTTGTTTGATTCAGGTAAAATTTCGAGGACGAAATATCCTAAGTGGGGGAGAGTTGTAACGCCCCAAAATAGTTCAATTATTTATTTAATTGGGTTATTTAAGGCTTACAACATTTTAATTAAGTCAAGTAATTAATTTAGAAGTTTTAAGTAATGGAGAAGGTGAGAGTAGAGGCCCATGATCCATTAGAGGCCCATGATTCATTGAAAGTCCATATGCATGCCTTAAATGATGTTGTCTGTAACACCCCAATTCTACCCGGCAGTTTAATTAAAAAATCAGAGTAATAAAAATCATTTTTCATTAATTGGAGTATTACGCTCCTCTCTTAAAAATGCTCAAACAGTCGGTTCAGCTCAGAAACATATATCAATACATAACACCATACAAATCGTAGGATCATATCTCATGTTACTCAGCGGAAGTAAAGCTACATCTCAAAATAAGTACTCAGCAATCTCAAATAGTACGCAATATACATAAAGGCTCCACAATGAGCAAGACAAAATCAAATGACAGTCTAAACCCCAACCCCCAGGTGCTACGTATCAGAGCAGACCGACTCGGGGTGTAGTGAGGGTAGTAGGCCCTCACTCATGGCTACCTGTGGTAAACAACAACAGAAAGGGTGAGTCTCGAACTATATAATAAAAGTGATAATAGGCAATATATACAGCCACAGTTCACAGCACAATCAATCATACCAATCATCACTCAATAATATTCATGTGTTCATGAGAATGTATGCAATGTAGATATGCATGTGGTACCAGTTGCCCTCATGGCAGTATCATTCTCAAATTGAGTCCTCATGACTATGGCCCTCATGGCCTGGCCCTCATGGCCTCACAATCAGTTTATAACGTCGCGACCGCAGCCGAATGTATGCATGAGACTCCATGAATACAACACAAGCACATTCGCAATATCAATTAATATATTATTTTCTCACCTCATATTTAATCTCGTTTATAGCCCTCATGGCTCTAGCCCTCATGGCTCATGCCCCCATGGCACCCTCAATCATCTCAGTTGCTAACTCAACATACTCAAGTCCCAAGGACACATTCACAATTGGAGGACTAATCTCACTCAGGGACCTACACCACCATTTAGGACCAAAACAATCACCTAGGGACCACAATGTCCCCTAGGGACCAAAACAGCACTCACTTAGTCACCAGGCAGCACTAGGCGCCATTTTCCCCACATTCTGGCGCCCCCGGTGCCACAACACTAGCGCGGTAAACTTCGGCAAGAACTGGCGCCCCACAGGCACACGGCCCACTGGCGCCACTTTTCTAGCAATCTGGCGCCCCTCTGGGCAGCACAGTCCTAGACACAAACTCAGACACAAACTCGGACATGTGCGCCGCCTAGCACTCGGGCAAAGACTTATTGGCGCGCCCACACTGACCCAAAGACACACAAAGACGTTTAAACAGGAAACCACTCGAGCCAAAATGTTCAAAAGGGTTTTTGGGCAGGCAACGGCAAAAGATGGCACGGTAAAATATGCCTAGAACTCTAAGTTTCACTCAAACCACCCCCTAGGGCGCACACTTTTGGCGCCACAAAGAATGCCCACCAAAGACACCTCTCTAATGACACATGCAAGCAGAAACTACTTGAGCCAAAATGTTTAAAAATGTTTTTGGGCGTGTGATTGCCAAATATGGCACAAGAAAATATGTTTGGGGCGAGTGTCACTTAACCCACCCTATAGGCGCACACGTATAGCAATTGCACTGCTCTCAGGACATCCCCAAATGACACGTGAAAAACCAAAACTACTCGAGCCAAAATGTTTTAAATGGAGTTTGGGCAGGTGAATACAAAATTTGGCTCGGTGAAATATGCACAGAACATCAAGTTCCACTCAAACACCTCTATGTGCACGTGAGCGATTGCACGTGGCGCCACATTCCTAGCAAACTGGCGCCCAGACAGCAAACACACCCTCCCAAAGACTCAAATAAAGGCACCGGGCGCCATTTCCCAACAACTTGGCGCCCAGCAAGTGACACCTGCACAAAACACACAACTCAGCCCATGAACAGTAACCCAGGCGCCAATTCCTCAGCAAAGTGGCGCCCAGAATAGCAACACAGCACCATAGCCTATCTGCTAAGACATTGTGGCGCCAGAATCCTAGCCATTTGGCGCCCCATACACCAAAAACTCCAAATTCTCAAATTCTTTCAATTCAAGTCATCTTATATCACTCAAATACAAATTATAATCATGTCAACACACTCAATGGCATACCATAACACTCAATCATGCGTAAAAACCAATCAAGAACATAAAACCCCCAATTTAAAGCCCTAAATCGATTTCTAACATGTAATTTCTCAAATTCACCCAACAACCACTCAATTGACAATCAAATAACATCAACTCAAACTCTATGACTCCTATACAACCTATTATATCCTCTATTATAGAGTGAGACTCCCCTTACCTTATTTTAACCGTAGAAATTCCTTTTCCTTGAGTCACGTGCAAAAACCACAGCAACAAGTGAGCTCTCCTCCTTCCTTTGCTTGGTGCGATCCCTTCTCCCTCTTCTCACTCTCCTTGCACCGTTTCTCCTCTCTCTTTCTCTCTTGTCTTTCGTTTTTTCTTTCTTTTGGGAGAATGGTGCGAATTGCACCAACCCTAGGAGCCTATGTCATTGGGCTTGGGCTCCTGGGCCCATAGCAGCAGCTCCGGTATTTCCAATACCACTCCCTTCAATTAAAATAAGATACTCAATATAAAACACTATATTATACTTATTATAATTAAAATAGTGCAACACTTAAACAATTTAATCAATTACTTAATTAAATTATTTAGGGTGTTACAACTCTCCCACACTTAGGAAATTTCGTCCTCGAAATTCATATCTGAGTCAAATAACTCTGGATAGGACTCCCGCATCCTGCTTTCCAGCTCCCAAGTAATGCTCTCACCAGCAGCTCCCAACCACACTACCTTGACTAAGGCAATGTCTTTCCCTCTCAGCACCTTTACTTCTCTATCATCAATCCTCACTGGCATAATCTCCACAGTGAGGTTCTCACGTACGTCCACATCATCCATGTGAATCACATGAGACGGGTCTGGAATGTACTTCCGAAGCTGTGACACGTGGAAAACATCGTGCAAGTTCGAAAGATTAGGTGGCAAAGCCACCCTATAAGCAACCTTTCCAACCCTCTCAGTGATCTGGTACGGCCCAATAAACCTCGGAGTCAACTTCTTGGCCTTCAAGGCACGCCCAACACTAGTCATAGGCGTGACCCTCAAGAATACATGCTCGCCAACCTGAAACTCCAAGTCCTTTCTCCTCCTATCATGGTAACTTTTCTGTCGGCTCTGGGACTCTTTCATTTTCTCTCTGATCATCTTTACCTTCTCCATAGTCTCTCTAACCAACTCCGGTCCAAGAACAACACTCTCACCGGACTCATGCCAACACAAAGGAGTCCTACACCTCCTTTATCTGATTGCCTCAAAAGGAGCCATTCCTATGCTCGAATGATAGCTGTTATTATAAGTGAACTCAATCAGTGGGAGATGTGTATCCCACGCACCTCCCTGCTCGAGCACACAAGCTCTCAAAAGGTCCTCCAAGGACTGGATGGTTCTCTGCGACCATCATCCGAGGATGATAAATTTGAACTCAACCTCACTGGATCCCAATGCCTCCCGCAAGCTTCCCCAAAACTCAGACGTAAACCTTGGGTCTCTATCCGATACAATACTCTCCGGAACCCCATGTAGCTTCACAATCACCTGAATATAAATCTTAGCCAACTTTGGCACAGGATAGGTGATGTTGATAGGAATGAAATGTGCAGTGTAACACCCAAAATAATTTAATTAATTATTTAATTGAATTATTTAGGCGTTGCATTATTATTGTTTTATTTAAATAAATAATGAGCATTGGTATTGTGCCTAGGGGATGGTGGAAGAAATGGAGCAGGGGTGTAAAAAGGGCCCAAGCTGCGCTTGGCCCAGTGTATATATGCTCAGATTAGGTAATCTCTCTCATTTGTGCAAAGGTGAGAAAAAATTCAGAATTGAGAGAGAGTGGGAAGTCCTAGGCGGCGCTAAGGAAAAGGAAGAAGGGAAAATCTTCTCAAGTTTTCCTAAGGTAAGAGTTCTATGATGTTTTCTTACTTTTCCTTGTGTTGTAACCCTCAATTTCCTAATCCCGTTGTGTTGATTCTTTCGTTGATCAAGAAGAGGGTGTGGCTGCGATTTCAAAGGAAGAAGTGGAATTAATTCGTGTGTTCTTGGGGTTTTGTACGTGACTCATTCGTTGTTCCCCGGAATATCCAAATTTAAGGTAAGGGTGAGCGTTTCGTTTAACATAATCGGGTGTAGTTAGGGTTTATGGGGTTTTGTGGGATTAGAGACCGTTGGTGAGTTTGATGATATATTGTTGTTGTATGTGCTATCTTGGTGATCCTGAAATTGTTGATGTCTTGATGAATTTGGTGATTTTTGATGAATTTGATGGTTGATGAGTTTGATAATCGCTTGATGATTGAATTAAGGTACAAAAGGTTTTTTTTTGGTGTTAATTAGGTGTGGGAAGGATTGTTTGATGTTTCTTGGTGAGCTTTGATGATTTTAATTGGTGAAAATTTCGTATTTTTGGAGTTAAAATCGAGTTGGGTGAAAAAGCGCACATTTTCGGGAAAATTCGCATAACACATCGTTATACGGATTGGCGCTCATCGGGCGCTGAAGTGGCGCCACACGCCAAAGGCAATGCCCACATTCTCGCGTGTTTTACGCCCAATGGCGCCATTGTCGCCTCATTTGGCGCTTCATGCGCCGATGGATCGCTTTCTCACTGTTTTTTCATTGTTTTGTCTTGTTTTTGAAAATCGAATATCTTTTGAACCGAACCCGATTGAGGTGTTCTAAGATGCGTTGGAAAGCTTATTCAGAGGCCTAACTGAATATTCTATTTTTAAGGCAAAATAAAATGTTTATTGTTGCTGTATTTACTAAGTAAATGGTGCTGTTTTATGAAAATTGCGATACTATGTTTATATAAGTGAATTACTATGAAACGTTATATTATTAGTACACTAATTGACTATGGCTAGACTGTGGTTTACCACTAAGGTCAGAATTTATTTCGCTGATGTATTTGCTCTGTTTGGCTACCACGTGAACCCCACCAAATTTAGGGAAGATAAATTCTTCCGAGTGGCCAATGCCCGTGGTGAGTTGTAACCTGGTCCAGAGTAATCCCATAGTCAATCAGTCTACTATTTTATGACACACTAAGCTAAAAGACAAATGAAGTATATATATGTACTGAATGATGATGAGGATATGTGTGTTTATGATGATGTACTATGAATAGCGATGTTTTTGAGATGAGTGTACTTTATGAGTAATTGCTGGATGATGATGAATTATGATTTGTGATGATTGATGATGTGTATACTCTGTGAGTATAATTATAGTGATGATGTATAATGATTGTGATGATTTATGAAGGATACACTCTATGAGTGTTTTATAACGATGACGAAGAGCACTCTAGGTGAGTTTTGGTGAATTGCACATGTGTTTCATAGAGTCTCATGGCATGTGCATTATTTTGCGATGGATAGGCTTCGGCCATTTTGCGATGTTTTGCGATGTATAGGCTTCGGCCACTTTTTTGCGATGTTTAGGCGGCCATTTTGCGATGATATGGTACCATCATGCATATGCCCAGTGGGGTTGCATCTTCATGCATAATCATGACTATGTATTGTTGTTGTTTGTGATTGGAGTGGTGTTGCGTGATTACGATGTAGTGATGATGATAATATTGTGTGATTGCTCGCTCTCATTTCTCTATTATGCACTTGATTTTGTTTTATTGAAATTCTCACCCATTCTCGCTTGGAATGTTGCTCTATTGTGGCAACGCTGCAGTAACCGCGAATGAAGGACCTATTGCCTTCCTTGTTTAGTTTGTTGGGGAGTCTTAGAGTCGCTCTCTGATACCGTAACACCTAGGGGGCGTACTTGGAGTTATTATTAGTTGGATAATTATTATGTTTGTATTTTGAGACGAGTTTGAGAGACATGGTGTCTTTCGTTGTTTTATTTCCATTGTGACCTCACTATTTTGAAGTTTAGAATTTTGTCGATTGAGTATTAACACGAATTCGACGATGCGAATGTTGAGTTTTAATTGATGCTGAAGTGGCATTCCTTTTCTACTAAATAAATATTATTTTTGAAAGTGAAACTACTCTGATAATGATGTGTACAATTTTGGGGTAGAAAAGGGGTGTTACATGCAGACTTGGTCAACCTATCCACAATCACCCAAATAGTGTCAAACCCTCTCACGTTGTTTGGCAACCTTGATCCACAAAGTCCATGGAAATGCTGTCCCACTTCCATTCTGGAATCTCTAAAGGTTGCATCAACCCCGCAGGTTTCTGGTGCTCAATCTTTGACTTCTGGCAAGTCAAACATGCATAAACGAACTGTGCTACATCCCTCTTCATACTGTGAGCCACCAAAACAGCTTTCTTTCAGTCATGATACATCTTAGTAGCACCCGGATGAATGCTCAACTTGCTCCTATGGCTCTCCTCAAGTATCATTTTCTTCAACTCAGCATCATCAGGAACACAAATTATGTCCCTGAATCTCAATACACCCTGGGAGTCCAACCTGTAGTCCCCATCCACAGCCTGATCCCCAGCTACCAACAAGTCAACCAGTTTTACATCCAACTTCTGGGCGTCTCTGATACTAACCAAGAAGTCATTCCCAATCCTCAGCATACCCAATCTGACACTCTGGGGTGTCACCTCACAAACCAGACTCAAGTCACGGAATTGCTCAATCAACTCCAATTCCCTCACCATCATAGCTGACATATGCAAAGTTTTCCGACTTAAAGCATCAGCCACGACATTAGCTTTGTCGGGGTGATAGTTCAAGCCGAAATCATAATCCTTCAGCAGCTCTAACCAACGCCTCTGCCTCATATTCAGCTCCTTCTGGTCAAACAAGTACTTCAAACTCTTGTGATCACTGAACACTTCGAATCTGGTACCATAGAGATAGTGTCTCCAAATCTTCAGCACAAACACAATAGCAGCCAACTCTAAATCATGAGTGGGATAGTTCTTCTCATGTGTCCTCAACTGCCGAGACGCATAAGCAACTACTTTCCCATCCTGCATCAACACACCTCCCAAACCCATCTTGGAAGCATCACATTATACAACAAAAGGTTGCTCCGGCACAGGCAACACTAACACTGGAGACGTGGTCAACCTTCTCTTCAACTCTTGGAAGCTCTCTTCACACTTTGCATCCCACACAAAGGCTCTTCCCTTACAGGTCAATTGAGTCAATGGAAGGGCTAGCTTAGAGAACCCTTCAATAAACCTCCTGTAGTAACCAGCCAACCCCAAGAAACTCCTGATCTCAGTCACAGACTTTGGGCTCTCCCACTGCAACACTGCATCACCCTTTGCTGGGTCCACGGCTATACCATCACCGTAAATAATGTGACCCAAGAAGCTCACCTCACGCAAACTGTAACTCACACTTTGACAACTTGGCATACTGCCTTCTTTTCTTTCAAAGACCTCTAGCACCAACCTCAAGTGCTCTGCGTGTTCCTCCTCAGACTTAGAGTACACCAGAATATCATCAATAAACACAACCACAAACCGATCCAAGTAGCTATGGAAGATCCGGTTCATGTACTCCATAAACACCCCTGGTGCATTGGTGACACCAAACAGCATTACGGAGTACTCATAATGCCCATACCTCGTCCTGAACGCGGTCTTCTGGATATCTTCATCCTTCACCTTTATCTGATGATAACCTGACCTCAAGTCAATCTTGCTAAAAACCTTAGCACCCACCAGCTGGTCCATCAGATCATCTATCCTCGGGAGAGGATACTTATTCTTGATAGTTACTTTGTTCAGTTGTCTGTAATCCACGCACAGACGCATACTCCCATCCTTCTTCTTAACCAACAAAACTGGAGCTCCCCATGGTGACACACTAGGCCTCACAAATTTCTTCTCAAGAAGCTCCTCTAACTGCTTCTTCAATTCGCATAACTCGTGGCCGACATCCGAGTGACGGTGCCATAGACACGTGCCTAGTACTGTGCACAAGCTCAATCCCGAACTCAACTTCCCCTCTCGGTGGCACACTAGGAATCTCATCGAGGAACACTTCATGGAACTCACACACCACCTGCAACCCATCAACTACAGCCTGGTTCTCAGCAGACATAGACGCCATCAAAGCAAACAGCTGACTACCCTCTTTCATTACCCCGCGCAATTGCTCAGCAGACAGCAAAACCGACTCTTCCTCTTCAGAAGAAGAAAGCTATGAGACTTGTTTGAAAGCAGCTTGATGTGCACATGGTTATCTACTAACCACCCATGCCCGTAATCACATCCAACCCACCCAAAGGTAAACAAATCAGGTCAATCAGAAAATCTCTGCCAAAAACTGACAGAGGGCACCTAGCACACATTAGAGAAGTAGTTACCGAACCCTTAGTGGAGTGTCGATAACCATCCTCTCTCCATAGTAGACAAAACTAAATTCAATCTTTCAGCCACAGGCAGAAGCAATAAAAGAGTGTGTAGCACCCGTGTCAACAATAGCAACTAAAGGTGTACCATAGATGAAACATGTACCTCTAATCTCATTGGGTCCCTCTGAACCTGCTAGTGCAAATACTCTCCCAGTAGACCTCTCTTTCTTTGGCTTGGTTCACTTGGAGCTAAAGTGACCCGCTTCACCACAGATGAAGCACACAGCTTCCTTACGATCACACTCGGATGCCATGTGACCCTCTTTCCCACACTTGAAGCATATCTTTCCCCCAGACTTACAATCAAAACTCTTGTGGCCCGGCTTGCTACACTTGAAGCACACAATAACAGCAGGAGCATCTCCCCCACTGGGCCTCCTGCCCTCAGCAGACCTCCTACCCTCAACAGACCTGCTTCCACCAGCATACTTGCTACTACCCGCATACCTCTGTTTTCCCTTGTCAGCAGACGTCTCATATGGCTTACCCCTGTTATGAAATTTCCCCCTCTGGTCTCTCATGACCCTAGAGCGGGCATTGCTGTCTTCCTCATAAATCCTGCAGCAGTCTACCAAATCAGCAAATACTCTAATCTTTTGATACCCTACAGCCTGTTTGATATCAGCTCTCAGTCCATTCTCAAATTTAATGCACTTTGAGAATTCAGCCCCAAATTTCAAAGATAACGGGGTAGAACTTAGCGACCCGTGAACTTGGCAAAGATACTCGATGAATGCATATACTTCCCTGCCTCAGTTCAAGGAATTCCAACTCTTTCTTACCTCTAACGTCCTCCGGGAAATACTTCCTCAAGAATTCCCTTCTGAACACAGCCCAAGTAATCTCCTCCTGCGCAGCACCCAACCTCTCACTGGTCTCCAACACCCGAAGAATCACCTCTTCGAGATAAAGTATGTGTACTGTACTGACTTTCTCGCTCATCGGTCGACTAATCACCCCAAGATCCTCTCAATCTCCTTCACCAAGTCAATGCACCATCCGGTTGTACTCCCCTTGAAGGTAGGGGTTCTCTCTCGGAATGTTGCCGGACTACGGTCTCGGTGATTCTCACGAGTCCCCATAACTAACGCGCGCTATGGCTTGCAACGCCTCGGCAAGTGCAAAGATCAAATCTTTCGCCATATCAACCTAGCACTGCAAAGATAAACAACCATTGTAACTATTTCAAGACTCCTAACCGTCATACACAACATGACAAATGCAGACACACTTGGCCTGGACAGACCGAACTTTTGCTCGATACCACTAATGTAACACCCCAATTCTACACTATAGTTTAATTCAAAAATCGAGTAATAAAAATCATTTTTCATTAATTGGAGTATTACGCTCCTCTCTTAAAAATGCTCAAACAGTCGGTTCAGCTCAGAAACATATATCAATATATAACACCATACAAATCGTGGGATCATATCTCATGTTACTCAGCGGAAGTAAAGCTACATCTCAAAATAAGTACTCAGCAATCTCAAATAGTACGCAATATACATAAAGGCTCCACAATGAGCAAGAAACAATCAAATGACAGTCTAAACCCCAACCCCCAGGTGCTACGTATCAGAGCAGACCGACTCGGGGAGTAGTGAGGGTAGTAGGCCCTCACTCATGGCTACCTGTGCTAAACAACAACAGAAAGGGTGAGTCTCGAACTATATAATAAAAGTGATAATAGGCAATATATACAAACCACGCTTCACAAAGACAATCAATCATACCAATCATCACTCAATAATATTCATGTGTTCATGAGAATGTATGCAATGTAGATATGCATGTGGTACCAGTTGCCCTCATGGCAGTATCATTCTCAAATTGAGTCCTCATGACTCTGGCCCTCATGGCCTCACAATCAGTTTATAACGTCGCGACCGCAGCCGAATGTATGCATGAGACTCCATGAATACAACACAAGCACATTCGCAATATCAATTAATATATTATTTTCTCACCTCATATTTAATCTCGTTTATAGCCCTCATGGCTCTAGCCCTCATGGCTCATGCCCCCATGGCACCCTCAATCATCTCAGTTGCTAACTCAACATACTCAAGTCCCAAGGACACATTCACAATTGGAGGACTAATCTCACTCAGGGACAGTGCACAGAGCGCCACATTCCTAGCAAACTGGCGCCCAGACAGCAAACACACCCTCCCAGCACTCAAACAGTGCACTGGGCGCCATTTCCCCAACAACTTGGCGCCGAGTGTGATGACACCGCACAAAACACACAACTCGGCCCATGAACAGAACCCAGCGCCAATTCTCAAAGAAAGTGGCGCCCGAATAGCAACACAAAGACCATAGCCTCATCGCATAAAGATTACATGTGGCGCTGAATCCTAGCCATTTGGCGCCCCATACACCAAAAACTCCAAATTCTCAAATTCTTTCAATTCAAGTCATCTTATATCACTCAAATACAAATTATAATCATGTCAACACACTCAATGGCATAACATAACACTCAATCATGCGTAAAAACCAATCAAGAACATAAAATCCCCAATTTAAAGCCCTAAATCGATTTCTAACATGTAATTTCTCAAATTCACCCAACAACCACTCAATTGACAATCAAATAACATCAAGTCAAACTCTATGACTCTATACAACCTATTATATCCTCTATTATAGAGTGAGACTCCCTTACCTTATTTTAACCGTAGAAATTCCTTTTCCTTGAGTCACGTGCAAAAACCACAAAGCAACAAGTGAGCTCTCCTCCTTCCTTTGCTTGGTGCGATCCTTCTCCTCTTCTCACTCTCCTTATGTTAGTTTCTCCTCTCTCTCTTTCTCTCTTGTCTTTCGCTTTTTCTTTCTTTTTGGGAGAATGGTGCGAATTGCACCAACCCTAGGAGCCTAAGTCATTGGGCTTGGGCTTGGGCCCATAACAAAGACTCCCAGATTTCCAATACCACTCCCTTCAATTAAAATAAGATACTCAATATAAAACACTATATTATACTTATTATAATTAAAATAGTGCAACACTTAAACAATTTAATCAATTATTTAATTAAATTATTTAGGGTGTTACATTGTCGAAGGGGAGACATTCATTTGCAACAAATATCAAAGAAAAGTCAAAGAGTAAAGTAAGAGAGAGAGAGAGGGAGAGAGAGAAAGGTGCGAAGCTTAGAGAGAAGAAGAGGAATCTTGGCGTGGAAGAGCTCAAATTCAAGGAGGAGGAGCAGATTGTTGATAGATCGTGAAGTCTTGGTGGAGAGAGTACTACTTCTTCAATCTATTGAGGTAAGGGGGCTCTCTTTCACCTATAATATTATATGATGAGTGTTATGTGTGAGTTAGACCCTAGAAATGATGTTTGAGCTGTTTGTGTGCTTGAGGTGTGTTTGATGTTGTGTTTGCTTCACTTTGGTGAAGTTTTGATGGGTTGTTGATGAGTTGGTCATATGAGAGATCTAGGAGAGGAATGGGAGCTGAGGAACCCTCAGTCCCAGTGAGTTATTGTTGGTGTTGTCACCTTCGTTGAGTATCTTGGGGTGTGTTGGACTAGTTTTGAAGGAATACGTGTGTAGTAGTAGTGCTTAAGTTTGATCATAGTGTGAGAACCAAAGAAAATAAGGAAGAGGCAGGTTAGGCGCATAGAGAGACATAGGAGCCGAGGTGTAGTTGTCTAACCATAAGTGTGTTGAAGAATAAGTGTTGAGTGTAAGTGTCAAAGCGTAGGTGACGGATCGTAGGTGATGAAGTGTGTGACGAAGTATAGGTGACGAAGTGTAAGTGTGTCTGAGTCTAAGTGTAGGTGTCGACTTGTAGATGCCGAGGTGTAGCGTGGGTATACCGAGGTATGGCTGCCGAAGTGTAGCGCATATATATAGACTTAAGCGTGGTTGCTGAAGTGCAGTTGTTGAATGGTAGGTGTGTCAAAGCGTAATGTGCCGAAGTATAGTGAACTGAGGTGCAGCCTAGTGCACCGAGGGGAGGTGTGGTGTGCCGAGGTGCATAATGAGCGTGCCGAGGTGCTGTTTTGACGCCAGAGTGGCACAGGTCGCTGTGAGGCGCAGTTTAGAGTGTTGTTTGGCGCCGAGTATGTCTAAGTGGCTGAATGGTGAAGCCGTTTTAGTACTTAGGTGATGTTTTACTCCTTATGTGACAGTGTGGTCCTTCTAGTGGCAGTTTAGTCCACTACTTGTGGTGTCGAGGTGTCCGGTGGATTAGGACGTTAGCCATAGAGCTAGAAGAGGACGTCATGTTGAATTAAATGACGGGTATTGACGGTGTAGTGACGATGGATTTGATGATGGGATAAATCCAGTGCCGGTGTGAGTTCATACATAGTATGATGGTTGTGGTTGATGCATTGTTCATGGAGTCTCATACCACATATGCATCTAAGGGGACGGACGACATAGGCTTCTACTCGATATTGTTGGCTTCAAACCTCATATCATTAGTGACGGACATGCCCTCAAGGCTTATTTTTGGTGATGGATCCACATGCATTATACCCTTGGTGTTGGGTTGCATACATGCATATGCTCATGTGATTGGTGATGTATTCTTGCTGTTTATAAGCCGAGGTGTTATAACCTGCTGAAGTGCATTTGTTATGTGTAGCCGATGTGTTTATAGTTTCTTCTCTAGCATGATGTTTGTCATACACCCTATTATATGTGTTTAGAGACTCACCCTTCTGCTTTTATGTTGCTTCTTATGTCGGCAACGTGCAGGTGAGCCCTGTTGCGCCCGAAAAAGTCCTCAAGGGATTTTCTTCGTTTACAACTTTTTAAAACAATGAAGTCGCCACCAATATTTTTTTTATAAGGAAAATATTGGAAAAAAAAAACCTCTTTGGAAGGCAGGTGGTCTTTTGGAAAACCGGAAGATTTGGGTTCGGGGGTCGGTTAGGCATGGGGAAGGTATTAGCACCCCACATCTCCTTTCTACTGAAAGGGAACCTTTAATTAAACGTGTGGTTTTAAGTGTTGATTTGGAAAATACTTAAATTTGCCTCTTGATTGAAAAGACTTAAGGAATTTTTTATTTGCGGCGTTTGACGAGAGTTAGCCGCTTTGGTTTCTTTTGAAAGGAAAAATGTTTTTAGTTTGTTGTGCTTGACGGAGGGGATCCGCTCCTACGTATCTCCCGGTACGATGGAGAATTCAAAGCTACGTAGTTCTGGGTAGGTTTTTATTTTTTTTTATCTTGTTTAATTGTGAAAACGGAGCTTTCATGATGATCAATTGAGCGACGGCTCCCAGTGACCATCATTAGCACTCCATTGTTAATAATCATGCAAGCAAAGGCTTCGCAGGACCACTAACAAAGTCTTTTTGATTTATTGAAAGTTTTTAGAACAATTAGGCATTCATGATGATTAATTGAGCAAAGGCTCCAAGTAATCACCACTAGTTCCTCATTGTTAATAATCACGGAAGCAAAGGCTTCGCGAGACCACTAACAAGGTTTTTGATTTATTGAAAGTCTTTCGAAAAATTAGGCATTCGTGATGATCAATTGAGCAAAAGGCTCCAAGTGATTACCACTAGGTCCTCATTGTTAATAATCATGCAAGCAAAGGCTTCGCAAGACCACTAACAAAGTTTTTGATTTATTGAAAGTCTTTAGAAAAATTAGGCATTCATGATGATCAATTGAGCAAAGGCTGCAAGTGATCACCACTAGTTCCTCATTGTTAGTAATCATGCAAGCAAAGGCTTCGCAAGACCACTAACAAAGTTTTTTTTGATTTATTGAAAGTCTTTTGAAATAGGTGTTACATAATAATAAACTGATTGGGGTTTTTTAGGAAAACGTGTCGTTCGGTTTTAAATTTAAAGTGGTTTAGGACCAAGTTGTACAACTCGGATCTCTTAAACCGGTGTTGTGGATTCGATAAGACGTACGTCTCGACCAAAATCCTAATTATATTATTATAAAAAAACAAAATTTAAAAATAAATGATGAGCGGAGGACATCGCGTGACAAGTGACAAGTTGCATTTCTTTAACATTGTTTGACCAAAAAGTAACAAAATGGAAAGAGAAAAAAAAATATACAAAATGAAATGATAAAGAAAGAGACAAAGTTGACAGTGGAATGAGATAAGGTGGGGAGGGGAGCCAACGGCTACCCTGTGCATGCATTCTCTTGTCTAACATAAAAAGTTACATAATAATAATATTAATATTATTATAATGAAATGAAACTAAAATAAATAAATAAAAACTAAGAAAGATAAAAAAGAACATAAAAGAAAGTGTAGAAACCTAGGTTCCACTTGAGCGCCGATTCCCCTTCGTCCATGAGAGAGTGAGAGAGCTTCACTTCACCTCCATATGAGAGAACTTCTCTTCCCCGAACGACAATGGCCAGAAACGATCACCACTCACGGTGGTCACCACTCACGGTGGTCAGAGTTGGGCTTCCATTGGGTGAGTTCCTTTTTGATTTCTTCTCCTTCTTCTCAGCTTCTGTTGGAGGTTGGTGGTTCGGTTATGTGAGAGGTGGTTTGCGACTGATGGTTCAGTTTTGTGTAGGTGGCTCAGTTTTGGGCGGAGGCCGAAGGTGGGAGAGCGGTTTGCGTTTGGGCGACGGTTCGGTGGCTGGGTTGGTGAGAGAGAGATGGCCCAATTGGTAGTGGGAATGCGTTGGAAATGTACAAGAGGTACGAGGTTCGATTCCCACGGAAGGCAAAAACTCTACATGAGGTAGAGAAGTTCTTTGAGGTAGCGCACGGGCCATGAGAGTGGGCGGCGTTACAATAAAAAGCGCGCTTTTTGTTAATGCGCCAAGCCTCTCATGGCTCGTCGCTACTCAAGCTTCTCTCACTCATGTAGAAGTTTTGCTCAGTGAATGGTTCCGCATTTTGTAGATTTCAACGCATTTCACTACCAATTGAGCTAGTAGCTCAATTGGTAGTGGGAATGCGTTGGAAATGTACAAGAGGTACGAGGTTCGATTCCCACGGAAGGCAAAAACTCTACATGAGGTAGAGAAGTTCTTTGAGGTAGCGCACGGGCCATGAGAGTGGGCCCGGGGCGTTACACTGCCTAGGTTTTTCTGTTCAGCTGCGTTGATGTAGGAGAAGGGTAGTGAACCGGGTCGGGTCATGGACAAGCTGGTGTGGGCTGCGCGCTTGGACTCGGCCTAAACCTGTTTTAGTGGTAGAGGTGCGCCTAACAAGGAAATGGGGGGTGTGCGCGAGTAAAAAGCCTTTTGTCCACATTTAAAACCCAATTCAAGTATATAACTACTTTAGCACCTCAATAATCCAAAATCATTTCTAAAAATCAATTATACTTTAAACACTAATATTTTGTAAAATAAATACATATATAATAACCATCATATATTACCAATAGCATATCATAAGTAATTTAAATCACGAATGTTACCACCTAGGCATCCAAGTCAGAAAGGCCACGTAGACCACGATAAATACGTGGCTTTACACATCATTTCCAGCTGGGACCCATCTATCCACGCTGGCTTTCTTTTCTAATTTAACAAAAAAATAAGTTTTTGGCCTCAGGTAATCTCGAACACGCGATCGTCGTTTCCTTTGACATGCATTTAACCACTGGGCCGTCCGCAACATCTGTCAACGATGTCGCAACCAACCCACTATATCACAGCCCAAACGTGTATTAGAAAACAAATAATCGATTTTCCCATATCAGTATCTTGCGACATTTCTGCGAATAATGCATTAAATGCCATATAAAATCTTAAGCTGTAACTGTCAAGGTTTTACTAGCTAAAAGAATAATCAATTTAATGCCATATAAAAGTTGTAACTGTCATGGTAAAACCACTTAAATGGAATAATCAATTTACATTTAATGATAGAATTGAATAGGCATAACACTTACAGCATATCTATCGTGGAGTATAATGGCATGAGACTACAATCACAGCAAGATTTCAAAATGCATTCACAGCACAAAACCAAAATATAATACTGTAACGGTCATGATAAACCCACTTAAATGTAATAATCAATTTACATTTAATGATAGAATTGAGTGTGCATAACACTCACAGCAGATTTAAAGGCTGTAACGGTCATGGTAAAACCACTTAAATGTAGTAATCAATTTACATTCAAAATTTTAAGGCAGCACAAGATAGAAATAATATACTGGCCGAATGATATTGTACCACTCAAGCCCATTTGGCTTTAACATTAAAACCATAAACCTAACCAGATTTGAGTCACGCAAACAGCACGATAGAAAATAAATATCACAGTTCCTAAGTGATACGTGTAGTTACACGTAGATCAACACCCAATTTTCAACCGAAATGGCTTCCAGAAAGAACAGCATGGTTGTTCCCCATATGCAGATGGTCAGCGTCGCTAATCTCTCCCCAGACAAAGAGCCATGTACCGTTGTAGTGAGGGTCTTGAGAAAGTGGGATGTCTACACGGCGAGAAGTGGTGACAAACCTGTGGCAGTAGATTTAGTATTTGTCGACAAAGAGGTATTAAAATCTACATATTTCAGATACTGTAACAATTTGAACAGTTTTTATATATAGATAATTCCTACATGAATCTGCTGACTGCACATAGATCACATAGATTAGTTTTAATCTAAATTATATCTTTGAACTTTATATCATACATTCGAATATAAGGGACAAATCTAACCGAGACAAGATCAGAGATTCTGCTGTTCCATAATCTGAAGTTATATGTTCATATAATTTCATGCCAAAATCAATTCTTTCATGCCATAATCTGAACATATTCTTATTTGGCACGAACATCACTTATGCATACCTGTTATTATGTTATCAACTGAAGTTATAGTGTTTTTTTGAAATTACTATGACATAATGAAATATTCGACAATTACAGTTATCCAATTATGGCCAGTCAGATTTAAATTGTCAATCAATTTTTAATGTTAATGTTGTTGAAGAAACTTTTACTTATTGAGTTCATTGCTTCGTCCAGGGAACGAAGATCCAAGCCCACATTGATAAGTCGTTCATCTACAAACACAGCGGGTGTCTCGGTGAGGGTTTTGTCTACAAGATGTCGAAGTTTTCTTTATCAACTAACTATGGGGAGTACCGTGCTGCCAACCACCCATATAGGATGAACATTAAATACCATACTGAAATCACTCGTGTCTCACCCGATGAAGTTGAGACACCGCCCTACCAATTTACACCTCCTGCGGAGTGTCTCGATAAGGATTTCAACAAAAACATTTTAGTTGGTAAGCCATATTTCTACACATTCCGGAATATTGTTATTTTACGTGTCAATTTATTTCAGCCAAACTTATCGGTTTCCCAATCGTTTTTGTTATTTTAACAATCAACAACTTATTCGCTCGGAAATTTTGTCTGGGTTGCAAGATGCTGTTACTAGGGGAGAAAATGATGCATCCACCATCGGTCGTCGTGTTATATTGCCTCCTTCTTTTACTGGTGGTGCGAGATACATGTTTAACAAATGTCAGGATGCCATGGCTATTTGCAAAAAGTACGGGTATCCAGACCTGTTTATTACAATCACATGCAACTCAAACTGGCCTGAGATTGTTGATTTTGTAAAGGCCCGTAACCTGACAGCTTCAGATAGACCCGATATAATATCCCATGTCTTCAAGATGAAGCTTGACCAACTTATCACTGATTTAAAAAAAGACCAAATGTTCGGCAAGGTCGATGCAGGTACATTCTTCAATATTATGGAATTCTTATTTAAACACTATTATGGTATCTGTTGCCATACATTTTATGCTATAATGTCTTGGAATTCGAAAATACGTGTCTTTTTTCACCGTTGTGTGTTTCTTACTTTTTTTCAGTAATGTACACTGTTGAATGGCAAAAGAGGGGTCTTCCACATGCCCATTTGTTGTTGTGGCTATCTGGTCAAAACAAGCTAAACACCACAAGGGATATTGATAGATACATATCAGCTGAGTTGCCCGACCGATATTGTATCCAAACCTTTACCAGGCTGTTTCGCATATATGATCCATGGACCGTGTGGTCACGCCTAACACAAAAGCAGCGTGCACTAAGGGTACGCGATTGTACGGAAGTTCTACCCTGCCGTTTCTATAATCAACTAAGATTGATGAGGAGGGTATCCATGCTACAAACGCCACAATACCGGCATTACAAAGAAAAGAACGGTACTATCTTTTGATAGCGGTCGGTTGTTCCATACAATCCGCAACTACTAATGCGTTATGAGGGGACATGTTAATGTTGAGTAATCGCAACAAGTCCAACTCGATAAAATATCTCTTCAAGTATGTCAACAAAGGACCCGATCGTGCCACACTACAAGTGTTGCGCACCTCAAGATCGGGAGGCTCCAACTGATGAAATCCGTAACTATTATCACTGTAGATATGTCTCCCCCTCAGAGGTTGTATGGCGGATACTAGCATTTGATGTTCATCTAAAATGGCCTCCTGTTCAGAAACTGTCATTTCATCTCCCAAACGAGCAGACTGTCCTATTTGATGATGATGCAGATATTGAGAACATTGTTTGGAGGGCCCAACACTATGACACCATGTTTCTAGCATGGTTCGCGGCCAATGTAACTTACAATGAAGGTAAGGATCGACGTATCTGAGAGTTCCCATCAAGATTTGTTTATAATGTACAAGATAGGGTGTGGCTACCAAGGAAAAAAGGTATCAGCATTGGCAGGATAAATTATGTCCCCCCCGGTGTTGGAGAAAAATATTATCTCTGTATTTTGCTAAATGTCCAAAGGGGTTGTACAAGTTACGAGTCTCTGCGTAAGGTCAACGGCAATGTAGAACTCACTTATGAGGAGGCTTGCCACAAATTGAAGCTGTTGCAAGGTGATAGGGAATTCATCGAAGCAATTGATGAAGCAAGTAAGCTAGCATCCGGACCTCAACTACGACGTCTATTTGTTATGTTACTAGCTATGAATTCAATGAATAAGCCATCGGATGTGTGGTCAGAAACATGGAGGCTACTAGCTTATGGTATTGTATACAACATAAGACGCCATCTATAGAGACCAGGTATATACATATGTTATAATGATTGTATTGTTAACAACTATAAAATTTTGAATTGTGTATCCTGACTTAAATCCAACTATCAATAGTATGTCATAACATTCATTGTTATTAAATTTTTATATAGGTTTACAAATGGAAGATAATCAACTAAAAAATTTGTGCCTTCTAGAAATTGAGAAACTACTTCAGCGTAATGGAAGATCATTGCATGACTACTCTATGCCATACCCAGATATGGTTGATGGACAGGAGTTCGAAAACAAGCTAATAGCCGATGAATTGAGTTACGACAAGGATGAGATGAAGCGCAAGTATGATTCGTTGGTAAACAATCTAAATCCTGACCAAAAGAAGGCATGTGATGAGATTACTAATTTTGTCCTATCCGGTAAAGGTGGCTTCTTTTTCCTATGCGGTTATGGTGGTACAGGGAAGACGTACTGTTGGAACACTGAGTCGGCATTGCTACGCTCTATGGGTTATATTGTGTTGAACATCGCATCTAGCGGAATTGCGGCTCTATTGCTCCCGGGTGGTAAGATCGCCCACTCGACTTTTGGTATCCCGTTGGTTCCTAAGGACGACTCCACTTGCAAAGATAAGTCTAGGTAGTCCTGTGTCACGCTTGCTAAAACAAGCAAGATCGATTATTCGGGATGAAGCACCTATGCTTCATAGGAACTGCTTTTGAGGCTCGGACCGCACCTTAAAGGATATTATGTCATCTCAGAGACCGTGCAAATATGTACAAGCCATTATTCGTGGTAAGACAGCTTGTTCGGGAGGTGACTTTAGACAGATACTTCCGGTTATGCGAAAAGGTTCTAGGGAGGATGTACTTACGTGCATCGATTAATTCATCATCAATATGGTCAAGTTGTAAAGTGCTAAAACTCACTCAAAATATGCGTCTTGGTAGCTCTGACGTGATGTCTGAGAGGGAGGAAATAAGTGAATTTGCGGATTGGTTACTCCAAATTGGTGATGGACACACACATGCGAACGAGTACGGAGAGATGGATGTACAGATCCCCGATGATTTATTTATCGCTAGATCCACACAATCCACTCCGTGCATTGGTTGATTTTGCATATCCAGGTCTGCTCAATAACATGCACACCCCTGGTTTTTTTGAAGAGAGGGCCATCCTAGCACCAACTCTTGATACTGTCGAGCAAGTTAATGAGTATGTGTTGTCACAAATCCCTGGGGATGTAGTTGAATACTTGAGCTCGATACCGCTTTGTCACCGGATGAAGACAAGTGAGATTCAAAGTGATTGGTTCACCCTGAATTTTTGAATGAGGTCAAATGCTCGTGTATACCGAATCATAAGTTCTTTGTTGAAGGTGGGTGTGCTTGGTTATGCTTATGAGGAATATAGATCAAGCCGCAGTCTATGCAATGGTACTAGGTTGATGGTCAACCACTTGGGGACTAACATAATAACAGCTACTGTACTAACTGGGAAGAACATTGGAGACAAGATATTCATACCAAGAATGAATCTTATCCCAAGTGATGCTGGGCTCCCATTTAAATTCAAGCGCAGGCAATTCCCTGTTACGGTTTGTTTTGCAATGACTATCAATAAAAGTCAGGGCCAGTCATTGTCACAAGTAGGCATCTACCTACCTAGACCAGTTTTCACACATGGCCAGTTATACATTGCGCTTTCCCGTGTAAAATCCAGAAAGGATCTTAAGTTGCTCATAATCGATGAGGAGAAGAATTTGATGCGATCCACTAAGAATGTAGTGTATCGTGAGGTTTTCGATAATATTTAACGTTTTTTGTTTGTTGCAAGAAATAATATATAATTGAGACTCAACTGTTAAATTCATAAGAATCGAGATTCGAGATCAACGTGAACTAAAACAAATGTAAGAGAAATGATATAAAATAGCGACTTACATGGTATCTTGCTGACAAGAATCCGTGCTTTCTCCGCACGCTTTACATTTTTGTGTGCTCCTCTTACTTCACTATATCAATTTTCATCCTGAAAAGAGGATGAAAAAATGGTAAATGATGCTAATGGACTATATTTTGCTATGTTTCTCTAAATGGATCTACAAATAATCAAGACACAAGTGAAAAGTGTCAAGTACTTCTTATCGAACAATGGAATGTAAAATATTTGTAATTGCCTATTAAACTGATAGAATTCATCAACCTGAAATTGGAAAAATTCTTCCAATGTTGTACATGTTTAAGTTCAGGGGGAAAAGAAGGAAACAACAATGAAAATGTCTCATTGCGTCCTGCAAGAAGATATGTCATGCTAACAAGAAATTCAAAAATCTTTCACCGTGTTTTAATTTCTTATATGATCCAAAGATAGATGTCACTTTAATAGATAGAATTATGTAACTTCAGTTATTGAGGTCAAAATACCCAGATGAGATGGAAATGGATACTGTCAGTAACGTTGAAAACTTTACTTTTTTGATAGTGTAAAACGATCGAAGTAAATATTGCTGAAAATCTAACATTCTCTTATACATGCATCATACAGAAAGTGAGACACCATTACAACATTTACACAGTACAAAATCAACATATTGAAGCATATCCAACTACCAATAGTTCAAAATCTACCAATTTGTTACATAGAGAACCTGTAGGGTGTTTTATTACCCGCATGCCTATACTATATGTAAACTGTCAATGATAAACTCTCTACTCACCTATCAACTTCAGCTTATAGTGAATGTTCATAAAAGATTTTATATCTCCTCCCCAATAAGCGAGAATATATGAGGTCGGCAGCCTGAACAAGCACAGGCCCACCTTACCTTATTCCAAATTTAACTTTATCCTGAAGAGGAAATTTATTTTGTGAATGTTTGATTGCACCTAAAAATATCTTTATTTAGAAGAGGGGTCTGCAACTTACGAGAACCAAACTTTTAATACAAACTATCAAGCCAACAAAAAGAAAAATCTCTCACAAGCTTTTGTTATTAGGCAAAGGCTCATAAATAGTTCAATATAAAAATAAAAATAAAAATAAAAATAAAAATAAAAAGAGAAACAAAATAAATTGAAATCAAATCACCAAAAAAGCAATTAAAATCTTTTAACCTGCATGCATATGACAACCATTTGTTAGTTTGTTGACAACAAAGAAGCTAAAGTTTCGTATTAAAAATTTTAAAAACTACAATAAAAATCTTTGCATACATAAAAAGCATATATTGTTCCGCATGGTAAAAATGTTTATTTAAGAATAAAAACTTTGAATGTAAATGTTATGTACCCTTTCATATTCATCTAACCACTTTTCCTCCTCGGTTGCAAATTTCCATTTCTCTACCCTATCTAAGATATCTCTTTTGCTTTGAGCTTGCTCTTTGGCCTTTTAATTTGATCATCCATGCTTTGAAGCAATTCGCAGACAGTCAACATCGCTGCATTGCCATGAGATCTTATAAGTTTCAAGGAAAATAAAAACTAAGAATTAAGAACAGACATTATTGATGCACCTATAAGTCTCTAACAACAATCATGGTAGTTTTTAACAGGAGAGATGGGGAAACTAAAGATATATTCGTGAGCATTTACAATCAAATTTCAAGAAAAAGTTCATCGATACATTAGGCCCCGCAAAGAAAAAGAAAGATAGTTCATTTACCAGACTCTATGAGGTTGGTCAGAATCTGTCTAGCCGCTTCACTATCCACATCTATATGAACTTCTCTGTAAATTTATTCAAGTTCATTCTGTCTTTTAAACACTAATTCCTTCATCTTAGTGGCTTTCAAAACATTCAATCGCTGAACTTCAGCCTCAACCTGCAAAAATGTAAATAGTGAAGCATCTTAAACTCAAATTATGCAAGTGAAATTGCAAGATAAGTTCATGAAAATCTTTCGTTTCACTGGTCAATGACATCCGCGACAGAACGCACTGGGCCGCCACTTCGCTTCGGCGAAAGGCCGGAATTAATCTAATAACATGGCTAAAGGGCTTTTGCTCATCAACTGGCGTCTCCATAAGATCCCATAACTCAGATGATGGTGATGACAAGTTCTGATGGTGAAAACAAGTTCTGAGAACGCCGATCAGATGATGGAGGATTAGGAAAGTAGGGGTTTAACCCTCAATTTCGTTTTGGAATTAAGAGCAAGTTGCCCTCAATTTCTGAGAACGGCGCAGCGATGGAGGAGGATTAGGAAAGTGGGATTTAACCCTCAATTTCGTTTTGGCATTAAGAGCAAGTTGAGTTATACTGTCAAGCAAATGACTAAAATACCCCGGGCTAAATTTTAGAATTTCTTTACTGCACCATCACATTTATCACCAAGTTTAGTCAAACTCTCATTTTAATACTACTAAAAAAAAACTCTCATTGTATATGACGATTTTTTTGAAGCAATTGTATAAGCTGTTATTCAATACACAGTAACAAAATACCTCATGATTTGTAGTCGGTGTATCATTATGTATATAATATTGTATAAGCTGTTATTCACGACACTGTTATTCAATGTTGTGTGAACCAAAATTGTATATTTTGGATAATAAGTTTATCTACGAGTTTAAGATTGATTATTATTAAACTTGCACAACTTCACATTTTTGCTAAATTAAACAAATTAGATCAGCGTAATGTTAAATTATTATAAATTATGTTTAAAATAAATGTATACCCGTGCTGGCATCTGCTAATAGGCGAATTCACGGTGTGTGTGTATCTATTACGCGAAGATCATAATATATTTATCATCTGAAGTTATTTACCCGTGCTGGCACGGGTCCTGCAAACTAGTAAAAATACATTTAAATGTCATTTTCAACTAATTTCAATAACTCAATCATAAAATAAATTAAAATAATTTAATCTTATCAATATAAAATGGTTCATAACACAAATACATATTAAAAGAACTGACACACGAAAATCGGGGTGTTACAGGCGCCATTTGGTGTGAAATGTTGCGCCTATGTGCAGTGTGTTGCACAAGGGCGCCAAAATTCTAAGTGCAGGGCGCCATTGTGGCTGCCCAGGGCGCCTGGTGTGGCGCCAGTGTGTGTGTGTCTAAGTGCAAAGTGCCAGTGTTGCTGCCCAAGGCGCCTGGTGTTGCGCGGGTGTCTGTGTGCTGGGCGCCAGTGTTGTTACCCAGTGTGCCTGTGTTGCCCAGTTTGGCGCCCAAGGTGGCACAGCATGCCCCCAAGCGCTATTTTCTGCTCATTTGGCGCCCAGCAGGCGCAGTTGCCACTGGCGCCATTTTGCATGCTTGGCGCCTGTGGTGGCGCTTGAGTTGCCACAGGGGGCCAGATTCCTATGTTTTGTGCGCCCAGTCGCGCAGCGCCCCAGCGCCCGATTTCTCGCATTTTGTGCGCCCAGAGTGGCGCAGTTGCCTGGCGGCGCCATTTTTTTGTGATTTGTGGCGCTGTTGCGCGCGAGTTGCCCTAGTGGGCGCCGCCAGGCTTGTCTTGGCGCCCATAGTCGCTGTGATGTGTTTTTGTGCCGAGATGGGTTGTAAGATTCTTTGTTGGGCGCCGGACCTATGTCTTTGGCGCGCGCTTGATGTTGTGTTGATGTTGTCTATGTTGTGGACTAAGATGAATAATGATGTTGTTGTTGTTGAGGACTATGGGTCTGGTGACAAAAGGTTGATAATGTTGTCATGGATGTGCCAAAAATTGTTTTGTGTGTTGATTGTGTTGTGATGCATCGTTCATGGTGTCTCATGCTTTCATATGCATATGCCCGTGTTGTGGGCTGCCCTTGTGGCCAATGTTGTTGTTGATATACACGTTGTTGTGGGTCACCCGAATGGCAAATTTTACGTTGATTGGTACCACATGCATATGCCCGTGTTGTGGGTTGCATTTCATTCATATGCTCGTAACATTTGTGATGTTACCTCAGTTGTTACATAAAAATGTATGTATATGTTGATGTAGTTGTATATTGCTGTAGTTGATGTAGTGCTACACTCTAGTATATTGCCTATCATAAACTTTATTATATGGTTTGAGAACTCACCCCTTCTGTTGAATGTTACCCTTATGTTGGTAACGTGCAGGTAACCGCATGTGAAGGCCTTTACCTTCATCTAGTTGAGTCGGTCATGTTCTGATACGTAGCACCAGGGGGATGGGCGCTAGTCTATTAGTCGTCTCTTTTATTGCTGTTTGACTGTTAGACATCTATGTATCGATATTATACTGTTAGTAGTGATGATACGGTTGTTTTTATGGAACCTTTAATTTATTCCGCTGCGTGTTGTCTGAGTTGCTGTTATGTAAACCATACAGGTGTTGTTTTGAGGGTTTATCCCAATCCATAACGTGCTACGCATTGTGTTTGACTTTTAAGTAAATTTTATACCGACTTTCGATGTTTATTGAAGCAAATGTAGCATCCCTTTTATGGGTATATTGAGAAACAATTTTTAAACTCTGTTTTTATTATAAATATTCGTCTATTAGAATTGGGGTGTTACAGGAAGGATTAGTAAAGGGATGACAGGAACTAAATTAGTGATGGTATCAAGGAAAGAACTAGAGCAAGCACACTTGTACGTTCTTCACAATGATAGTGAGGTTGATTCATATGTTGCCAAGCACAAGGAGATTCTTAAGAGTCAATTCCCGGGAAAGAAGCAAGTTTGGTTAGCAAAAGAACACAATAGGAGTTTCATAGTGTGGCTAAAAGATCACATTGATGGTGAGTGTGTTTCGAATCCTACTTTGATTTCAAAAAGATTGAGATGGTTAGCAAAAGGTCCAAATATACATGTCTTCTCTTACAATGACTATCTAATGAACGAGTGCACTTTCTATACAAAAGAACAAGATGATCGAGTAAAATGCAAAATAGTAGGGTGACTCTTGTAGCTCATTCTATGCATGCATCCAAAGGTACTAAAGATGTAAATTCCATATATGCTAATATGTCATACTTTGGCGTCATTGAACACATATGGGAGTTGGATTACAATATGTTTCAGAGCCCGTGTTCAAATGTGAATGGGTTGACAATAATCTTTGGTTTTCTGATTGATGAATCGGGGTTCATGCGGGTGAATTTCAACAAGTTAGGATATAAAGATGAACCTTTTATTTTAGCATCGCAAGCTCAACAAGTGTTTTATGTCATCGATCCGATTAATATCAATTGGTCTATTGTTCTATTGGATCGACAAAATATTTGTGTATAACAATGATGATCATGAAGCACCCGATGATGTTGGTGTTGAGGACGACCACTTTCTTGTAACATCGGAACCAATAATAGGGAAAATACTTCTATAGAGGATGTTGTATATTTTAGAAAAGATCATAATGATGGAATTACTATTCGTCGGAAAAAAAATACCAAGACGCGAATTGCAAACAAAATTTTATCTAGGAAAAGGATAAGGTAATATAGACTTAATGATATTTCGTTATTTTTTATTAATAGATAATTATATTGTTTTTGTAAATTTAATAATAACATGGATTATGTTATTGCAGGTCAGATGACATCACTTAGTGATCATGAGAGTGGTCAAGACAGTAGTCATGAGGGTGGTGTTGTTATGTTAGTTAGTTATTGTAGCGACCGAAAAATCCGGGAAAGGGTTCTTCGAAAGGTTCAAAGGAAGCCGCCACCGAAATTCTAGTTTAAGGGCAAATTCGGAAAATCCCTTTAGGTTTTAGGACAAGGTATTGTTAGGGTTCGGGAGTCGTTATGTGTGGGGAAGGTATTAGCACCCCACGACATCCATTGTCTAGTTATTTAGGATTTATTTAATGATTACCCTTTTATTTGTGGAGAAATAGACTTATTTATGTTTTTGGTTTTTAGTGCTTGACAAGAGTTGAGTCTTGCTCCTACGTACCTCCGGATGCAATGGAGGAATCAAAGCTACGTAGTTCTTCCTGAAAATGGTTTATGGGTTGGTGTTTTTTAGTGTAGGGGTCCTAGGATTCCTTGAACTGTACAGCTCACTGATTCCTAGGACGCTGAGTAACCCGATTGTACAACCGACTTAGTCCCCTACTTTTTGAAAATGATTTTTGAATTTTTGAAAGGAGTTGTGAGATGGGTTGATTTTAGAATAGGTATTCTAGAACTCCTGAACTGTACAGCCCATTAGTTCTAGAACGCTGACTAACCCGGTTGTACAACCGACTTAATCCCCTATTTTTTAGAAAAAATGGTTTATTCATATTTATTAAGTTTTCGGGGTTACTGAACTGTACAGCTCATTGGCCCTAAAATAATGACTAACCTGGTTGTACAACCGACTTAGCCGTTTATTTTTAGAAAAAAAATAGTTTATTCGTGTTTATTAAGTTTGCAGGGTTACTGATTTGTACAGCTCATTGGCCCTAAAATAACGACTAACCCGGTTGTACAACCGACTTAGCCGTTTATTTGATTTCGAGAGAAAAATTATTTATGTTCGAGTTGGAAAAGAATTAAAAAAAAAAACGGGGGTGAAAATTGTAAATTGGGGTTTTATTAGTCGCAGGGGTTGTATAATTAATAGGAGGTGTAAAAAGGAAAGCCTAGTTCGCATGTGGGAGCCCAGAACGCGAAACTGGGCTTGAGTGGGGGGAGGTGTGCGCGTGAATAAAAGGGTGCGAGTAGTGTTCTGAAATTTAAAAAAAAATAGAAAGATATTGTATAGGCCCAACATCAGAACCCTAAACCTAAAAAAAATCATTTGCTCTCCTTCCTTCCCACGCAGCAGTGCCGCTGCATTTTTGAGAGAGAGAATGGCGAAATTTCCGCCGATTCTCGCGGGGACGGGAGAGGTGTGGGTCCTTGGCTTCCATGGGGAAGAAAAGAAACCGCGCGGGGCTCGCGATGAGAGGGGATTGCGCCGGCCATGGCGTCCACGCCGGCCGGAGGGGCTACGGTGAAGCTTCACCGACGACGTGAAGCGCGCGAGGCGACTTAAAAACGGTTTGGGGTTCCTTTCTGTGGCTGTTCTGGGCGTTGTTTCTAGGAGTTCTGTTCTCGTCTAAGGGGGGTCTCGCCGGAGGAGATGACCAGCCAGAGCTCCGGCGAGCCTTCTGAGGTCAGTTTCTTGCCTTATTTCGTTCTCGTGTTCTGTTTCTCCTATTCTCCTCACTCTTTATCTTCTTCTCATGCTTGAGTTCCATTTATTTGTTTTGTTTTATTTTGTGAGTTATATTCATGTGTTCTGGCAGTTGATTGTGTTATTGGTCTTGACTGGGATCTTGTATTTGTTGGGATTTCCATGTTTACATGTTTTTGTAGCTTACTGTTTAACTTCTTACTCATAATAAAGGAGTCTATTTTTTGATTCACAAACAAACAACAACAGAAACAAAGTTTTTTAAACGCACCCTAATTCACTCACATGAAACAAAAAAGGCTTGATCTGGTTGTTAGACTAATCTAAAGAGTCATTTATTATCATCCTTTTTTTTCTTTTAACGAAATCTGACTGGTTTTTGAGCTAATCAAGTTTTGTGTTACATGAAAGCCAAACAATCTGATCTGAATATAGACTTAAAACAATAACTCTGGACTAACCTTTACTCCAGTTTCTATTAGGCTCTTAACAGTTGTTGTGACTGCAACTCTGCTACTGTGTTTTCTTTCGACCGCTGCTGTTTCTTTCTTCAGATCTCAGAAACTTCAGAATCGTGTTTAGTGGATTTGGGTTTCGATGTGAAACTCTAATCCTATTTGGGTGATATTAGCAGTAGTTTTCTGCCTTGGTTTCTGTGTGTTTTTGACTGCTTATTGACTGTTTATTTATAGTAGAAAACTAGGTTAAGGCATTTATGATTTTTGACCAGGCTTTGAATAATTTTTCAGGTCCTTATCCAAGCCCAACAGCAGTTGCAGCAGCTGGGAATGCTGCCTGAAAACCCTAGTTTTGCTCCTTGCATGCCCATTTTCATATTCTATTTTTTATGTATTTTTAGTATTATTATTTTTTGTATTTTTGGACTTTTTGGACTATTAAGTGCTTTTAAATTGTAAATTAAACTAAATAGAATTTTTTTGACATTTTTAGACATATTAGACTTTTAAACACTTTTAAATTGTAAATTAAACTAATTAGAATTTTTTGACATTTTTGGACTGTATATATATGTATCTGCTCAAAATAAAGACGAAATAATAAAAGAAGTCGGAATGGTGAGCCAAATTGCGAGAAAACAACTCGAATAAGCCCGTCTGTAAGGAAACGACTCGGATGACTAGGCCTAAATACAAATATTCAACCTAAAGAATGTGCGAAAAGATCGATCATTCGCGCACATTCTTAATTTAAATAACGACATTTCGACTTAGTTGAACAGGTTAGTTGAGATTGGCTTAAATGAGACACCTTTTTAATAATTCTCGTAATTGCGCGACTTCAGAACAAATAATAAAATAAACGACTAAAACCAGAAAAAGAAAACGGACAAAATTGGTGTATAACAGTTATTATGTTGTATGATTTGGATATATATTATGTTGTAAGTACTTGTTAGTTTAATATGGTCTTTTGGTGATATGTACATATGTGTGTATCTATAATGGATTGTGATCTTACCTTGACCAATAGAAGGACCTGGGTCGTTGAGAACCCGGGTCGTAGAGGACCTGGCTGGAACCAGGGGTCTTGGCCACACGGAAGGACCTGGCCCGTACCTTAACCAATAGAAGGATCTGGGTCGTTGAGGACCTGGGTCATAGAGGACCTGACTGGAACCAGGGGTCTTGGCCACACGGAAGGACCTGGCCCGGTCGCTGATGGAAGGACCTGTGAGGAAGGACCTGGCCTGGACGTTGAGGAAGAACGCGGGTCTTGGCCGTTGAGGACCTAACTCGGCCGTTGAGGACTCGGTGGAACTCGAGGTCTTGGCCGCACGCCGGTGGTACCGCAATGGCGCCGGACGCTCAAGTCGGTGGTGTGCTCTCGGCGGGATTCACAAGGTAGGAAAACGCATTCGAGCATCGCGTGGTTTTGTGCCGCTTTTATAGAGGCATGCACGCCTCGCCATATCTTGTGGAGCACACCAAGTTTGGCCTATAAAAGCTGTCATGTAACATCCTGCATCGTTTCAGAATCGTTGACGCGCCTCACGAACCAACACGAGTCTTTTCGGCATGTTTTGTCCTCACTTGCATGCTTTCCGAAACTTCTGAAGGTCACCCATCCCACTACTACTCCAAGCCAAGCACGCTTAACTATGGAGTTCTTTTGGGATGGGCTCCCGAAAAGAAGATGCACCTTGTTGGTATAGGTAGTCCAAATCAATTCTTTTAAGCCTTCCTTCAATTGTATACCCCATACCGCATACCTCGGGATCCTCTCATTCCGGTGCGTATTCGGTTCATTCACGCGCCCCTTCGCTTTGAAGTTGCCAGGAGCCGCTCTTTGCCATGCCACCTTTTTTGGGCACCGGCGATCACTCCCCGCCCTCGTCAGCCCCGGATGTCACATGACTAATGTAACACCCCCTTCTAATTTCTATTATTACCGTGTAAATAAAATCAGAGTTTTCAAAAATCGATGTAAGAGAGTGTCACATTTACATCTCTTAAAAAAACCAACACACATTATATGACGCGAGGTCCACAAAACAGCATGATATATAGCACGATAGTTTAGGGACGAGCCCGCAGACACCTGTTTAGTTACATCACATAAAAATAATCTCCAGGTACAGAGAATAACAACAAGTCTAGTGAACATAATAACAATGCACCAAATAGTCTCAGTCTAATACATTAAAAGAAAACAACAATACTACGACACCCCTCCCCTGGTGCTACATATCAGAGCTGACATGACCAACCAAAGAAGGCATGAATACCTTCACTCAGTATCACCTGCACGTTGCCCACATGAGAGGCAACATAAAAGTAGTAGGGTGGGTCTCTTTACATAAATAATAACAAGTAGGATAAGCATTACATTAGGAAAGCAACTAGTAACACTAATCTACAACAATTAATACATTTATCATTTAATTATAACACCAAGAAACAATATTAACGGCTCAACTAAGCATCACCAAGATTCACCACGATTAAATGAGTATATGTATGTATGCAATATGCATGTGGATCCATCATCACCCCAATAAGCCTCGAGGGCACTCACCGCTTTGGCCGAAGCCTACATCACCGCTTTGGCCGAAGCCTACATCACCGCTTTGGCCGAAGCCTACATCACCGCAAAGGCCGAAGCCTACATCACCGCTGAATGCACATGATTTATGTGACACCATGACAATGCACCACAACACAATACATTTACCACATCAATCATTAACTCACCTCTTTTCATTCTGCAACTCAACTCTAATCACAATATTTGGCCGAAGCCTACACACCGCAATGGCCGAAGCCTACATCACCGCTTAATCATCACCACCACACAACACACCTCATTCTTTGACTAAATGTCACACCAAGGACTAAAGTCAACGCCGGGGACTAAACCCACACCTAAGGACCATTTTACCACCTAAGGACCAATACAACACCATAAGGACCATTTTAGCACCTAAGGACCAATCCCACACCATAAGGACCATTTTGGCACCTAAGGACTATTTTGACACCTAGGGACTAGTTTGGCATCATAAGGATCAATTTTACACTTAGGGACTATTTTGAACCCACACTTAGACACCTTTGCACACTTAGGCGCCAAAACAGGCGCACAGGGCAGCCAAATGGCGCCCAGCAACACAGCAACACACACTGGCGCAGACACGGGCGCACAACTGGCGCCCTGGGGCAGCCAAATGGCGCCCCCTGCCCAGACACCCACGCACCACTCTCCTTGCGCACACAGCGCCAAGTTCCCGGTGAACCTGGCGCCCAGACACGCTCACACGACCACTGCACACACACACAGTAGACCTGGCGCCACTTTTCCCAGCAATTGGCGCCCCCTTTCCCAAAGACACCAAATCAAGCAAGCATGCAAACCAAAGCGCCAAATCCCTTGTAAGGTGGCGCCCAAACACTATTCACAACACCCTCCAATAATTTCTCAACAACCACACACACTCCAACAACATTTTTATCCAACAATTCAACACCCACTTCAACAACACTCACTTAGACATTTAATCAACATCATGAAATCAACATATTCTCATATTTCATCACATTGAAGCATTTTATCAAACACATTGCATGCACATTTAACAACACATTTATTTCCAACATCAAGCATCATGGTATCACCAAATTAAACTCAAATACAACAACAAACATAAGATTAACACAAAACTCAAACAATCCAACCATCCTAGAGCTATTCCACACACAATGCATATCATACAACTTATTATAAATGTAAATGAGAGCCCCCTAACCTTGAATGAGCTAGAAACTTCAATCCAACACCAAAAACCAACAAAATGAAGTATTCCTACCCTCCTTTCAGCTGGAAACCGAAACCTCCCTCTCCTTGGGGTAAAAATGAAGAATCAACAAAAATGGAAATGAGGAGTTAAAGACTACCACACTAAAAAGAGGAAGAAAAATGGAGAATAATGAACTAAGAAACTCCACTTACCAAGCAAAACTCAAGAAAAAGTCCCCTCCTTTTCTTCCCTTGGCATGCGTCGGCCTCCCCTCCTTCTCCTCTCTCTAATTCTTCTTTTCTTTCTTTGAATGAGACACAAAATGGGACTCTATCCTAGAGATCCCTAGGTTTATGACTAGAAATTGGGCTCACTAATGGCCCTTGGGCCTTATTTACACCTCTCCAATTAATTCAATTCACCTCCTGTAATAAAATAAATCCCAACTTAATTATTCCATTCAAATAAATTAGACCCCTTTTTGATAAAATAAACTCAACTAATTAATTGACTTAATTAAATGTTGCAAGCCTTAAATAACTTAATTAAATAAATAATTAAATTATTTTGGGCGTTACAACTCTCCCCCACTTAGGGAATTTCGTCCTCGAAATTATCTGAATCGAACAACTCTGGATATGCCTCACTCATCTTACTTTCCAACTCCCAAGTCATGTTTTCACCAACAGCTCCCAACCAAACCACTTTCACCAAATTAATCTCTTTGCCTCTTAAAACCTTCACCTCTCGATCTTCAATCCTAACTGGCATAGTCTCCACCGTAAGGTTCTCCCTTACCTCCACATCATCCATTTGAACTACGTGCGACTGGTCAGGGACATACTTCCGCAACTGAGACACATGGAATACATCATGCAGATTAGAAAGATTAGGTGGCAAGGCCACCCGATAAGCAACTTTCCCAACTCTCTCTGAAATCTGATATGGTCCGATAAAACGAGGGGTTAACTTCTTAGACTTCAACGCACGACCCACACCTGTCATTGGAGTAACTCTCAAGAATACATGATCACCAGCTTGAAACTCTAGATCCTTCCTCCTCTTATCATGATAACTCTTTTGCCTACTCTGCGAAGTTTTCATCTTTTCACGAATCATCTTCAGCTTCTCTGTGGTCTCACGCACAAGCTCGGGGCCTAGCACCACACTTTCTCCCGATTCATACCAACACAACGGAGTCCTACACCTTCTCCCATACAATGCCTCAAAAGGCGCCATCCCAATACTCGAATGAAAACTATTATTATAAGTGAATTCAATCAATGGCAAATGAGAATCCCATGATCCTCCTTGCTCAAGAACACATGCCCTCAACAAATCCTCTAATGATTGAATAGTCCTCTCAAATGCGCCCATCCTGTGCGGGGATGATACGCCGAACTCATTCTCAATTTGGAACCCAAAGCTTCGTGCAAACTCTTCCAAAACTCAGAAGTAAATCTAGGATCCCTATCAGACACAATACTCAAACGTACACCATGCAGTTTCACAATTGTCTTAACATAGATATCTGCCAACTTTGGAACTGGGTAAGTAATATTAATCGGTAAAAAGTGAGCAGACTTCGTCAATCTATCAACAATCACCCATATAGCATCAAATCCTCTCTCGTATTCGTGAAACCCGATCCACAAAGTCCATAGAAATACTATCCCACTTCCATTCTGGAACGTCCAATGGCTGCATCAATCCCGCTCGCTTCTGATGCTCTACTTTCGATTTCTGACACGTCAAACAAGCATACACAAACTGAGCCACATCACGCTTCATACCGGGCCACCAAAGCGCTTTTCTTCAAGTCTTGGTACATCTTTGTAGCTCCCGGATGGATACTCAACTTACTCCGATGACCCTCTTCAAGAATTGCCTTCTTAATCTCCTCATCACTAGGGATACAAATCCTTCCACGGTACCTTAACACATATTGCGCATCTATCTCATAATCTTTACTCTCGGAGTGATCAATCCCAACTGCCAATTCAACTAGTTTAATGTCTCGCTTCTGAGCTTCCCGAATAACATCCAAAAACTCATTATGGATTTTCAACACACCCAATCTAACACTCTTAGGTGTCACCTCACAGACTAAACTCAAGTCCCGAAACTGCTCAATCAATTCAAGCTCCTTCACCATCATTGCAGACACATGCAAGGACTTCCTACTCAAAGCATCAGCTACAACATTAGCCTTTCCCGGATGATAATTCAAACTAAAGTCATAATCCTTCAACAATTCCAACCATCTCCTTTGCCTCATGTTCAATTCTTTCTGGTCAAACAAATATTGCAACCCTTTATGATCACTGAACACTTCAAACTTAGAACCATACAAATAATGCCTCCAAATCTTCAAAGCAAAGACAATTGCCGCAAGCTCCAAATCATGCGTAGGGTAATTCTTTTCATGAATCCTCAACTGTCTCGAGTCATAAGCCACTACCTTACCATTTTGCATCAGGACACCTCCTAGTCCCATCTTAGACGCATCACAATACACCACAAAAGGCTCTCCAGATTTAGGCAACGTCAAAACAGGAGATGTTGTCAATCTCCTCTTTAATTCTTGGAAACTTTCTTCACAACGGGAATCCCACACAAACGCCTTCCCTTTACAAGTTAACTGAGTTAGCGGAAGTGCCAACTTAGAAAACCCCTCAATAAACCTTCTATAATAACCGGCTAACCCAAGAAAACTTCTAATCTCCGTGACCGATTTAGGAGCCTCCCACTGCATCACCGCATCAACCTTGGATGGATCTACTGCAATGCCATCACCAGAAATAATATGACCAAGAAAACTTACCTCCTTCAACCAAAAATCACACTTAGATAGCTTAGCATACAACTTCCTATCCCTCAAGACTTCCAACACCAACCTCAAATGCTCGGCATGCTCCTCCTCAGACTTAGAATACACCAAAATGTCATCAATGAAGACCACCACAAAATGATCAAGATATTCATGAAAAATACGGTTCATATATTCCATGAATACTCCCGGAGCATTCGTAACACCAAATGGCATTACCGAATACTCGTAATGACCATGCCGAGTCCTAAACGCCGTCTTAGGAACATCCTCATCCTTCACTTTAATTTGATGGTAGCCCGACCTCAAATCAATCTTGCTAAACACACGAGCTCCCACCAACTGGTCCATCAAGTCATCAATTCGTGGAAGTGGATACTTATTTTTAATCGTCACCTTGTTCAACTGTCGATAATCAACACAAAGCCGCATACTCCCATCTTTCTTCTTCACCAACAGCATTGGCGCTCCCCAAGGCGACACACTAGGCCTTATGAACTTCTTTTCAAGTAAATCTTCTAGCTGACTCTTCAACTCAGACAATTCGGATGCAGACATCCTATAGGGTGCCATAGACACTGTCTAGTACGTGCACTAGATCAATAGCAAACTCTACTTCTCTTTCAGGTGGCACATCGGGGATTTCATCGGGAAACACCTCAGGAAATCCACGAACTATTGGCAACTCATCAATCTTGGCTTGGCTCTCAGCGGATAGCACGACGCCATCAAAGTAAAAATGTTTTAGCTTCCTCCTTCATGGCTCTATGCAATTGACGTAAGGCAACAAAATGCATTCTTCCTCTTGGAAGAAGGAAAACTCACAGATCTACTAAAACAATTAATATGCACATGGTTATCAACTAACCAGTCCATACCAAGAATGACGTCCAACCCTCCTAACGGCAAACAAATAAGATCAACAAGAAACTCTCTGCCGAAGACTGGCAGAGGACACTTAGCACACACTAGGGAAGTAGTTACTGAACCCTTAGCTGGAGTATCAATAACCATCTCCCTTCTCATAGAAGACAACACAAGACCCAATTTCTCAGCACACAATGCAGCAATGAAAGAATGAGTAGCACCGGTATCTACTATAGCAATCAAAGGAGTACCGTTAATAAAACAAGTACCTCTAATCTCATTAGCATTCTCGGATCCTGCTAGGGCAAACACTTTCCTTTTAGCTCTCTCCCTCTTGGGCTTAGGACAATTAGCACTAACATGACCCACTTCATCACAGTTATAGCAAACCACCCCTTTCTTCTCACAGTTAGCAGACTTATGGCCCTTCTGACCACACTTGAAACAGTGAACCTCGGAGCACTCACTACTCTTATGACCAGGTTTCTTGCAAGTAAAACACACAACACCCGCAGAGGCACCTCCCCCACTTGAACTCTTACCAGCACTTGTCTTCCACTTACCTTTACTTCCACCAACATCATAGGGCTTTCCCCTAAACTGAGCATTCCTCTTTTCCCTCACAACCTTGTAAGCAGCAGTACTATCTTCTTCATAGATCCTACACTTGTAAACCAACTTAGCAAAATTCCGAATCTCTTGATACCCAATTGCTTTCTTTATATCTGGTTGCAAACCATTCTCGAATTTGACACACTTGGAAAATTCAGAATTGGCTTCATTGTCATAATAAGGGCAGAATTTGACTAAATCTTCGAACTTGGCCGCATATTCAGCTACAGTCTTGTTCCCCTGCTTCAGCTCTAAAAACTCCATGTAAGAGAGTGTCACATTTTCATCTCTTAAAAAAAACCAACACACATTATATGACGCGAGGTCCACAAAACAGCATGATATATAGCACGATAGTTTAGGGATGAGCCCGCAGACACCTGTTTAGTTACATCACATAAAAATAATCTCCAGCGCCGCAGAATAACAACAAGTCTAGTGAACATAATAACAATGCACCAAATAGTCTCAGTCTAATACATTAAAAGAAAACAACAATACTACGACACCTCTCCCCTGGTGCTACATATCAGAGCTGACACGACCAACCAAAGAAGGCATGAATACCTTCACTCAGTATCACCTGCACGTTGCCCACATGAGAGGCAACATAAAAGCAGTAGGGTGAGTCTCTTTACATAAATAATAACAAGTAGGATAAGCATTACATTAGGAAAGCAACTAGTAACACTAATCTACAACAATTAATACATTTATCATTTAATTATAACACCAAGAAACAATATTAACGGCTCAACTAAACATCACCAAGATTCACCACGATTAAATGAGTATATGTATGTATGCAATATGCATGTGGATCCATCATCACCGCAATAAGCCTCGAGGGCACTCACCGCTTTGGCCGAAGCCTACATCACCGCTTTGGCCGAAGCCTACATCACCGCTTTGGCCGAAGCCTACATCACCGCAAAGGCCGAAGCCTACATCACCGCTGAATGCACATGATTTATGTGACACCATGACAATGCACCACAACACAATTCATTTACCACATCAATCATTAACTCACCTCTTTTCATTCCGCAACTCAACTCTAATCACAATATTTGGCCGAAGCCTACACACCGCAATGGCCGAATCCTACATCACCGCTTAATCATCACCACCACACAACACACCTCATTCTTGGACTAAATGTCACACCAAGGACTAAAGTCAACGCCGGGGACTAAACCCACACCTAAGGACCATTATACCACCTAAGGACCAATACAACACCATAAGGACCATTTTAGCACCTAAGGACCAATCCACCACCATAAGGACCATTTTGGCACCTAAGGACTATTTTGACACCTAGGGACTAGTTTGTCATCATAAGGATCAATTTTACACTTAGGGACTATTTTGAACCCACACTTAGACACCTTTGCACACTTAGGCGCCAAAAGCAGCATGGGGGCGCCAAATGGCGCCAAAGAACACAAAGAACACACACCTGGCGCGCAGACACGGCGCACAATCGGGCGCCCAGGGCGCCAAATGGCGCCCCCTGCCCAGACACCACACGCACCACTCCTGCACGCACACAGGCGCCAAGTTCCCAATGAATCGGCGCCCCACACGCCACCACCCCATTGCTGCACACACACATGAACTGGCGCCACTTTTCCCAAACAATTGGCGCCCCTTTCCCCAAAGACACCTGGCGAAGCAAGCATGCAAACCAGGCGCCAAATCCCTTGTAAGGTGGCGCCCCAAACACTATTCACAACACCCTCCAATAATTTCTCAACAACCACACACACTCCAACAACATTTTTATCCAACAATTCAACACCCACTTCAACAACACTCACTTAGACATTTAATCAACATCATGAAATCAACATATTCTCATATTTCATCACATTGAAGCATTTTATCAAACACATTGCATGCACATTTAACAACACATTTATTTCCAACATCAAGCATCATGGTATCACCAAATTAAACTCAAATACAACAACAAACATAAGATTAACACAAAACTCAAACAATCCAACCATCCTAGAGCTATTCCACACACAATGCATATCATACAACTTATTATAAATGTAAATGAGAGCCCCCTAACCTTGAATGAGCTAGAAACTTCAATCCAACACCAAAAACCAACAAAATGAAGTATTCCTACCCTCCTTTCAGCTGGAAACCGAAACCTCCCTCTCCTTGGGGTAAAAATGAAGAATCAACAAAAATGGAAATGAGGAGTTAAAGACTACCACACTAAAAAGAGGAAGAAAAATGGAGAATAATGAACTAAGAAACTCCACTTACCAAGCAAAACTCAAGAAAAAGTCCCCTCCTTTTCTTCCCTTGGCATGCGTCGGCCTCCCCTCCTTCTCCTCTCTCTAATTCTTCTTTTCTTTCTTTGAATGAGACACAAAATGGGACTCTATCCTAGAGACCCCTAGGTTTATGACTAGAAATTGGGCTCACTAATGGCCCTTGGGCCTTATTTACACCTCTCCAATTAATTCAATTCACCTCCTGTAATAAAATAAATCCCAACTTAATTATTCCATTTAAATAAATTAGACCCCTTTTTGATAAAATAAACTCAACTAATTAATTGACTTAATTAAATGTTGTAAGCCTTAAATAACTTAATTAAATAAATAATTAAATTATTTTGGGCGTTACATTGACCCTTCATTCAGCTCTCGGTTAATGCGCCAAGTGTTAACCAGCCCCTATTATTCCTTAAACTTTCCGCTTCCCCCTTAAACGGACAAAATTAGCGTCTACTACGAAAGTTCGAGAACTCATCACTTTCTAGTAAAATACTAATAAAGAGGGGCAGCTCACTTGGGACTTATTTATTTTTAGAGAGTCAAAACCTAGTCTAATTAATTTAGGATTAATTCAATTTTTACCCTTTTATTTATTTATTTGCTTTTGCATAATTATGTTATTTATTTGTGTAAACCCTATGATAGAAGACGATATTTGTATATATGTTTGTTTGTCTGTTTGCAGCTTTTGGGTTGTTTTTAAATTGCTCCTACACACACTGCACCTATACACATCACACACTTGTGAGAAAAAGTCCTTTACACGGACTCGAGCATAAACCTAAGTTAGAACGAGATTGCGTAGTGATGGCCTGTGGGACGTACGTCTCGTTGGGTGGTCACGAAAATCTCACCTAGAGTTTGATTCCTTTTGAGGATGCTATCCCTTCTAATAGCCTTCCTATTGTTGGGGTCAGTGTTCTTGACTGGGGTCCTTGGCTCTAGGAACCATGTGTAGGATTCTTTAGAACCATCCTTGTGAGGTTCACCATAAAGAAAACTTTAGACCCACTCCATAGGGTACCCTTCTAGGGTCACGAAGGAGCTCTATACCCTTGCATTCAAACAGACATTAATGCATACCGTCTTTATCCACAAAAAAATCAAAATTGTTATTTCCGCAAAGTTTTTTTAGAAAGTATATTACATGCATTTTCCCTTTTTTGCATTACAAAAATATTGAAATAAACGTTTTATATTACATGCATTTTTTTCTTTTTTGCATTACAAAAATATTGAAATAAGCGTCAAGGAGTTAAAAGTTTTATTTTGGAGAGAAGCCATGCATGCTAAAGTCAAAATCAAATTTTGTTCTTTACTCTCCAAGTGAAAGTTTATAACTCCCCAACGTGATACAATCAAATCATATGTTATCATCTCATGTACATACACATACATTTCATACGCATACATTACCATTTACATTTCATACTAATTTCATACTAACATCATGCATTGAAAAAAAAAAGAGAAAAAAGGCAAGCTGGTTCATCAACATCGTTATTGGACTCGCTCTCAAGCAAGGAACATGGCCGAAAACCAAGACAATCAGGTATTGAAGGATGAGATTGAAAAGCTGAAAGAACAAATGAAGGACATGCTGGGTTTGAAAGATCAGATGACCGAGATTCTGAAGCTTCTCGCCGAGAAGAATGCGGGCGACAACACTTCAATTGGGGGCACCAATGACCAGGCCACAAACGCATCCCGTCATCATAACTCTGGTCCCAACACTCAGGGTGTGCAATGGTCTCAATGGTCCTTCAATTAAGGCTTAGGCAGCCTTCCAGACCCTGAGTGGTCCTTCAGAGCCTTAGTGCTCCTTCAGACCCTGAGTGGTCCTTCAGAGCCTTAGTGCTCCTTCAGGTCCTTGATGACCCTTAATTTAACTTCAGGTTAACACACTGAGTGTTAACCTTTCCTTGTTACTGCCTCTTATCTCTCAAACCTTCCATTTCCTCTTAAACGGACAAAATTGACGTCTATTCTATCTTTATTTCTATTTTCACTACGAAAAATTGAATACACTTCACCTTTTCTAGTAAATTATAAATAAAGAGGGGCAGCTGTTATACCCCAATTTTGTCCGAGTTCTTTTTAATAGTTTTTAATTTGGACTTTTTCAACCATTTTATTTTGTACTTTTTCTGAAAATTACAAAAAATAGTAGTTTTTTTTGCGTATCTTCGGGTGTTAGTTTTTAGCTACTATTCGAAGGAAATTTCTCTCTCCTGGACCTCTTTTTTACGATCTGAACGGTGAAAGTGAAGACATATTTCCCACGAACCCGCTGTTAAAAAATGAAGACGATCCGACGGTTAACGAATCCGGAATCGCACTTTTACGATGAGAGGTTTGAGAAAAACGGACAAAAACTGCAGCTATTGCGAAGGCAATTTCTCTCACCTCAGACCTCGTTTCGACGATCCGAACGGTGAAAGCGGAGATATATGTCTCATGAACCTGCTGTCAAAAAAGGAAGACGATCCAACGGTTAACGAATCCGGAATTGCAATTTTACGGTGACAGGTTTGAGAAAAATGGGAATTGTTTTTTAAAGGAGAATTGCTTTCTCTACCTTGTTTTAGTCCCACATTGCTCACAAGAAACAAGAGCTCCCTAGCAATTGGATATAAAAGGGGTTGAGAGGTGAAGATTAGAGGAGGAGATCATTGGCGGGTTAAGTGATCTTTTGGGTCAAAGCAAGAGCGGCCCATTTCACTAAAAGTTCGTCTTTGATCATTTGGACGTTTTGAGTCGGCTTTCTGATTCTCAAAGCGGTTCTGGAGGTCTTGGGGTCAAAATGGACTAGATAGGAGTCCGGTTCGCGATTGACACAGTCGATCGCTTTCGGTTCGGTTCGGCACTCGTCGAGTCCAGGTTAGTTTTGTATTTATTTTGTTTATTTTTATGTACATATTTATTTATCATTTATTTATAATATAATCTATTTATTTATTGTTTATGTATATATCTATTCATATTTATTTATGTATATAGTTATTTATTTATTTAGCCCAGTCTTTATTAATTATTAGTTTTTGTCTTTTATTTTATTTTTATGCACAAATTAGTTTATTTCTTCAATCCCTTTATGTACATATCAAGGAGTCCTAAGACCCCTACACTAAAAAACACCAATCAACAAACCTTTTTCAGGAAGAACTACTTAGCTTTGATTCCTCCATTGCATCTGGAGGTATGTAGGAGCAAGAGTCCACTCTTGTCAAGCACTAAAAACTAAAAATTTAAATAAGTCTTTTCCTCTATAAATAAAAGGGTAATTATTAATAAATCCTAATTAATTAGACCAAGGATGTCGTGGGGTGCTAATACCTTCCCCACACATAACGACTCCTGAACCCTAAACCTGCCTTGTCCTAAACATAAGGGATTTTCCGAATTTGCCCTTAAACTAAAATTTGGTGGCGGCTTCCTTTCGAACGTCGAAGAATCCTTTCCCGGATTTTTCGGTCGCTACATATGATCATTATTATATACTTATTTTATTTTTATAAAATATTAGTGTTTGAGATATTATTTCTTTAGAACATTATTTTGGTCTATTGAGGTGTTAAAAATAATAGTTATAGTGATCTTCGCCTTTAAAAGTATTTAAAATGGATTTTTGAGTATTTTTCATGCATACACCCCCTTGTTGCCTCTTTGGCGCGCACCACCCAATGCACTCACTTAAGCCCAGCGCACCCTCCCGACCACTAACGCATATCCGAACACGTGACCCGACCCACCGCTTCTTCTTCTCCTCGGCGTGAAGCTCTGCATAGAAACGCAGCAACCTACAAAACCCTCACCTTCCAAACCTCTCTCTCGTTCCAACTAATTTCACCTCGGTTTGACCCAAAATTTTACCACCAAAGTTGAAATCCACCCCAAAACTCACATTTCGACCTTTGTTTTGGCAAAGAGACCACTTTGTCTATAGCATTCAAATACTCCAAGCGGTGTGTTTTGGAGATTAAGGTCACCACGATTGTCGTTTGAACAATCAGACACCGTTTTTGGATTCCTCGCGTCGAGCTCTTCGAGAAGCACTAGCCCTTTGTGTGTTTCGGTGTAGTTGACGTCGGACCCCTCGTAACTCTCATAGGCGATAATTTCTCTTTCGGGGCAAGGGAGAAGGGAGAAGAGAAGAAGAAATCGGCGCTCAAGGGAGAGAAAGAAGGGTACGATCTTGAGCAAGGAAGGAAGAGGAAGCTTCGAATCGTTGGTCTTGGGGGAATTGCTAGAAGCTTGGGTGTTTTCTTGAATTAACAAAGGTTAGGGGGCTCTCTTTCATTCCTAATAACCCATATGACTAGTATCCATAGGAGTTAGGTGTTAGGAGAGATTTCTTAAATTGAATTGTGGTGTTTTTGGATTGATTGGTATTGTTGGTTGAATGAATATATTGTTGGGTTGAATATCATGTGAATTTGAATTGTTGATTCTATTGCAATTGGTGTCAAGGTGTGTATTGTATTGATTCAATGTAGATTAAATAGGAGAGATATAATGGTTGTTAGGTGTTTGTCAATTTTCTTGAATGAAGGTGTTTTGAAGGTGTTACAATCGGGTGTGTATTGTGGGGAGGGGGAGGGCGCCAAATCGGCATGCCCTGTGCCCCTATGTGCGCCTGTCTGGGTGTGTGTGCTGCGTGGGTGGGTGGCGCTGGCAGGGGCGCCGATTTGGCGTGCCCAGTGCGCCTGGGTGTGTTGGTGGGTGGCGCAGGCAGGGGCGCCGATTTCGCGTGCCCAGCGCGCCTGGGTGTGATGCGTGTGTGCAGGTGTTGGCACCGGCAGGGGCGCCAAGTGTGGCAGCCCCATGCGCCTGTGCTGTGTGTGTGTGTTGCTGGTGTTGCGCATAGGGGCGCCAACTGTGGCTACCCCAAGTGCGCGTGTGCTGTTGCGTCTAGGTGCAGGGCGCCATTTTGGCCGCCAAGTGTCTTGTGTGTCTTTGGTGTTTAGGTGCAGGGCGCCATTTGGCTGCCCCAAGTGCACTGTGTGTGTTGGTGTTAGGTGCAGGGCGCCATTTTGGCTACCCAAACATCTTTGTGTCTTCTTTGGTGTTCAAGTGCGAGGCGCCAAATTGGGCGCCTGTGTCTTTGTGTGTTGTGTCCAATGGAAGGGCGCGATTTTGGCCGCCCATGGCGCAGTGTGTGCGCTTTGTGTCTCAGGAGCGGCGCTAGTTTTGTGACCCATGGCGCAACATTGTGCGCCTGTGTCTAGGTGAAGGGCGCCAGTTTGGCAGCCCATGGCGCAGTTAGATGTGCACTGTGTGCTAGGTCTTTATTTTAGTCCCTAGGTGCTGTTTTAGTCCCTAGGTGTTGTTTTAGTCCTTGGTGTTGTTTTAGTCCTTTTGGTATTGTTTTTAGTCCTTGTGGTATTGTTTTAACGGTGATGTGTACTAAATTGTGAATAAATATTGGTGATTGGGAGTCTATGACCTTTCTTTGGTGTTGGTGAGTCAATAAGACTATTGGTGAGCATGCTATTGCATAATTTTGGTGATTTTGGTGTTTATGGTGCATAGTCATGGTGTCGCATAATCATATGCATTTTGGTGAGTAGTTTTCGGCCTCATTATATATTTTGGTGAATGCCCTCAAGGCTATTTTGGTGATGGATCCACATGCATATGCCCATGGAGTTTTGGGTTGCAACTCATACACTAACATGCATCTGGTGATTTCTTTTGGTAATTATGAATTAATGGTGTACTTGAATAAGACTGTGATTTGGTGTGTTAGTTGCCTTCTCTATTGTGTTGCTTGTCTTATTTGTTATTACTTATGTAAAGAGACTCACCCTACTGCTTTATGTTGCTTCTCATGTCGGCAACGTGCAGGTGACAGCGATTGAAGGTGGTTTGGTACCTTATTCTAGTTTGGTTGAGTCGCCTCTGATACGTAGCACCGGGGGGGCATTCTAGTTTACTTGTCGTTTCATTTTATGTTTTTAGACTTCCATTTGGTTTTGTATTTCTATATTTCATGTTTTGTTTTATTTCCGCTGCGATGGTTTTTACCTCATATTGATTGTGGTGCTATGTATCCCGTACTTTAAGTCTTTATTACATAATTTGGAGTTATTAAGTGTGGTTTTGTTTTAAACGTGGCACCCTCGTGTGGTCGCACTGAAATTTTTCTGAAACTCTGATTTTAAATTAATTAAAGAGTAGTTTACGTAGAAGGGGGTGTTACAGGGTTAATGACGTAGAATGCTTTGAAAAAGCTAAGTCTATTAATAAGAGATTAAACATGTAACGTCGGAATAGAGTGCTTTGAAAAAGCTAAGTGATCAGTGCATTCTAATGCACTCATTATAGCTTTTCACTTGGTGATTTTAATTGTTCTCTGTACCTAATTTTTGAGTCTTAGCACGTTTCTAGACTTTGGGTCTTATTGGAGCAGTATAGCAATTTATTATTTAATTATTATTTTTTATTGCATATTGACCCTGGTCTACTCTGCAGACCATAACTTTGGCTAAGATTGTCCGATTGAGGCGTGCAAGCATGCGTTGGAAAGCTAAGGAACAGAGCTACAAATCTTTTGTTGAACGCGAAACCCAATTCGGAAGTTTCGAAGGCCAAAACGGCAAAATACCGAAGCAGTTTAATGTAAAACGGGTTTCGGGCCAGATATTAGTTTGTTAACGGACTTTTATCCAAGAACCCATTAAGGGATTAGGTTTTTCGTTTTAGTCTTATAGAATTGGCTGGAGCAGCCGTCTTTTACCATCTTACGCATTATCATACACTTTACAAAACTTTGTGCCCTAACCTCCATGGAAGCCTAACCCCCTAGATCGATTCATCGGTGAAAGGGTGTCGCTGTTAACAGATTTTGAGGTTCGGTGCTTGAATATTTATCATTATTTTGTCTTTGTTTCTGAATCCATCTCTATCAATTTCGTTTCACTCTTAATTGTTGCAATTTCTGATTTTCGTGTTACGCTTGATTTACTCGTATTCATTTTATGCAAAACGCGATTCGTTTGTGTAGGCGCTTGCTTGTATGCAATATGTTTCGTACCTTTTGATTATTTGAATTATTTGATTGCTTAAATTATTTGATTTAAATAGAAATTGATAGAGAGGATTGGTATGGATTTTGTTATGATAATGGTTATGCTTTAAGCGGCGCTTGTCCACTTTTCATGTATCGATTGAACACTCTGTTTTGACACTTGCTTTAAAGCAGTGAATTCTCATAAACTAATTGACGCTTGTTTTAGTTAGTTTATACCAATCAAGATTCAGAAATCATTAGAGACGTTATCCTTTTGAACCTATGATGAATCCAAGAAGCACACCCCAAAACCGGTGAATTGATTGTTCTCGTGAATTGATTTTCTTTATAAACCGAATTTGTTTTCCACAAAACCCCTTTTATTGTTATTTGATCGTTCTTGATTTTGGTAATCTTAGTTTTAGAGGTCCTTGTGAGACGACCAAGGTTAACTTACCTTGTTACTATATTTTACACTTTTCATTATTTTGACGCCGCGTTTGGCCACGATCAAATTGGCGCCATTCTTGGGGACCTCTAATTAGGAATTGCGGCTTAAGAACCTCACTAACCACTAACCTTTGTTTTTTTAGTTTTGTTTCTTGCACTTACAGGTTCTATTAGTTTCGACATCTTTCGGTTTATCATAGAACAGAGAAGAAGAAAAAACGGTTTGGTTTGCGAATTCCTCAGTTGCTCGAAAATTGGTCGGAAAATCACAAAAAAATCAAGGAGCGGGGGCTCCTTTGGGGGCTAAGGCCGAAAAATCCGAATTTCCTTCTTTTGCATTTTCTTTTTATTTATTTTAATTTTTTATATCCTCAAAAAAATCCAAAAAAATTTGCATACTTTGTTTTTAATTTTATTAGATTTGATGTGGTGGTTTTTATTTTTTTTATTAGAGTTAATTCGTGTTTTTATTTTCTACCTTAATTTTAGCATTAATTTCAATTTCTGATTTGGTCCATTTATTTTGATATTTTTCTGACTTACCTAATGTTTAGCGATTCTTCTTTTTTCTATTCTGATTCTGATTTTGTTGACTATGAGACCGCTATTTATGAACCCTCACTAGAGGATCTTGTTAAGCAGATGGCTATTCAAAATCTTATATTCCAACAAAAAAACAGATTCCACACTTAGGGAATTAGAGATAATATTTGGACAGTTGACCACTGCAGTTAATCAGATACAATCCCAGAGATCAAACCAATTGCCTGACCAGGAAGTAGTGAATCATAATGTCCCAAATACTCTCAATTTCAGGGCAACTACTCTTGTTGAAACTCCTAAGGTTCCTACATCAGTTGCTATGCAAAATAACAAGGTTGCTAAGTATGTTGGTGATGAGCAGTACACACCACGACTCCCTTTCCCTCAAAGAGAAGTGATGACTAAAAACAACCCCATGGAAGAGCATTCCCTTTGCAAAATAGAGTTGCTTGATGGTTTGGTTGATTATACATGTTCTAATAATCCTTCTCTTTGTGCTGAGATTGAAAATACTTTGCAGGTTGATACAATTTCCATAGCTGATGTTGTGGATGTAGCTACTGCTACCATTGAGCCATCACATGTTGTGGATCTCAAACCACTCCCTAAAAATTTTAAATATGCATATTTGGAGGGAAGTGAATATTTTTCTGTGATTATTTCATCTAACCTTCAATCTGAGCAGGAAAAGCTGCCTCCAATTCAAAGCGAACACAGAAAAGGTATCGGATGGGCCTTGACGGACATTCCAAGTATAAAAGTGTGGCAGACACAACAACAAATTAATCCCCTAATTCAAGATGTGTGGAAGAAGAAGGTGACCAAACATGCCTGCGGTAACAATGGAAAAGCCTTCTTTGGCAAATACCAACCACACAGAAGCTTCAAGTTCTCCACCTTCAAGAGGGAGTTTTCTTTCCTTATCCTTAAGTTATACATGTTGCTTAGATTGAGGACAATGTGTGATTTAAGTGTGGGGGTGTGTCTTTTTGTTTTTATGTTTTTAATTTTTAACTATAAAAAAAAGAAAAAAAAATTGTTGCATGTTTTTCCATGAATACTATGTTTGTACAAGTTGTGAGTGATTTTGACTATCTTAGGATCATGGATGATTTGGCATGATTTGATTGATTTCTTGTTGCTCTTGGTATAATAAGTTGGGTATGAGCACTAAATACTGCATCATCTGTGATAGTCATTATCCCTGGTGAGAATTGAGCCTTTTTATGGATGGACCACATTTTTCCATTCTCTCTTTTCTTGTGTGTGACTCACTCATGTTTGTTAGTTACTCTAGAACTTGACTTGATTCTTGTTGAAACACTTGTTCACATGCATGTTTGAAATGATCTAGGCAATTCTGTTTTTCTTACCTACTAGCCAAATAAGCCTACCACGAATTTATCCCTTTGTGTAAGCCCCTACGAGCCTTTTTATCCCATTCTTTGTTTTATAGCTCATTACAAGCCTAAAAGAGAAAAACAATGATATTACCCAATCTTAGAGGGTGAAGGAGCTTTGATTTGAAAATTGTCATATCCATAAGTGTGGGGGTGTCCAAATTGTGTAATTGTGGTTCTCACTTGGGTTGATTCTTGGGTTTTCAAAGGAAAGTTTGGCAAGTACATTTGTATAGAAAAATACTCCTCAAAAAGGAAAAAAAAATAGAAAAAGAAAAAAAAGTCAAAAAGAATAGAAAAAAAATTGGAACGTGTATATATCTTTTTATTTTTGTATCAAGGAGAGTGAATGTTGTGTGAAGAGAGTTATGGAGAGAAGTCTCAAAATAGAGAAGTTTGTCATATGTTGTTCAAATTGAACCCTCTCATGCTCACCTTACAATTGATTTTCATTGCTTCTTTGCCCTCTTTGATTCTTTTTAGCTTAGTTCCCCCTTAGGATTATTCCACCTTGACCTTGGCCCCATTACAACCCTTATAAAGACCTTTTGATCTTATGTGCATGTGTTCTTAAGTGTGGATGTTAGAAGCTTGTCAAGCATATGGTAGTGCTAACTTTCATTGATGTGCTTAATATATATATATATATATATATATATATATGTATATGAGAGTAAACACAAGCCTAGACACTTGAGTGATTGAGAGCATTACTTATATAAATCCTGTGAGGACTCATCACTTATGATTCACTCGTTGGTGCTCTATCCTCTTTTTCTTACCTTGATTGCAATTAAGTGCTATCTCTGAATGTCATTCTCCTTGAATCTTAGGAAAAGCATCTCTCTTATGACTTTGCATTCATTGGGTTCATTGGGAATTCATGTTTTGCTTTTATGTCTTGTTTTTTGTGTTTTGTCCGGAGTGCAAAAGCTTAAGTGTGGGGGAATTTGATCAGTGCATTCTAATGCACTCATTATAGCTTTTCACTTGGTGATTTTAATTGTTCTCTGTACCTAATTTTTGAGTCTTAGCACGTTTCTAGACTTTGGGTCTTATTGGAGCAGTATAGCAATTTATTATTTAATTATTATTTTTTATTGCATATTGACCCTGGTCTACTCTGCAGACCATAACGTTGGCTAAGATTGTCCGATTGAGGCGTGCAAGCATGCGTTGGAAAGCTAAGGAACAGAGCTACAAATCTTTTGTTGAACGCGAAACCCAATTCGGAAGTTTCGAAGGCCAAAACGGCAAAATACCGAAGCAGTTTAATGTAAAACGGGTTTCGGGCCAGATATTAGTTTGTTAACGGGCTTTTATCCAAGAACCCATTAAGGGATTAGGTTTTTCGTTTTAGTCTTATAGAATTGGCTGGAGCAGCCGTCTTTTACCATCTTACGCATTATCATACACTTTACAAAACTTTGTGCCCTAACCTCCATGGAAGCCTAACCCCCTAGATCGATTCATCGGTGAAAGGTGTGTCAAGTGATAATGATTTTGAGGTTCGGTGCTTGAATGTTTATCATTATTTTGTCTTTGTTTCTGAATCCATCTCTATCAATTTCGTTTCACTCTTAATTGTTGCAACTTCTGATTTTCGTGTTACGCTTGATTTACTCGTATTCAGTTTATGCAAAACGCGATTCGTTTGTGTACGCGCTTGCTTGTATGCAATATGTTTCGTACCTTTTGATTATTTGAATTATTTGATTGCTTAAATTATTTGATTTAAATAGAAATTGATAGAGAGGATTGGTATGGATTTTGTTATGATAATGGTTATGCTTTAAGCGGCGCTTGTCCACTTTCGTAACCGATTGAACACTCTGTTTTGACACTTGCTTTAAAACAGTGAATTCTCATAAACTAATTGACGCTTGTTTTAGTTAGTTTATACCAATCAAGATTCAGAAATCATTAGAGACGTTATCCTTTTGAACCTATGATGAATCCAAGAAGCACACCCCAAAACCGGTGAATTGATTGTTCTCGTGAATTGATTTTCTTTATAAACTGAATTTGTTTTCCACAAAATCCCCTTTTATTGTTATTTGATCGTTCTTGATTTTGGTAATCTTAGTTTTAGAGGTCCTTGTGAGACGACCAAGGTTAACTTACCTTGTTACTATATTTTACACTTTTCATTATTTTGACCCGCGTACGACCGCTGATCACTAAGTCTATAGATAAGAGATTAAACACGTAATGTCGGAATAGAATGCTTTGAAAAAGCTAAATTTATTAATAAGAGATTACACACGTAATGTCGGAATAGAATGCTTTGACAATGCTAAGTCTATTAATAAGAGATTAAACACGTAATGTCGGAATAGAATGCTTTGACAAAGCTAAGTCTATTGATAAGAGATTAAACACGTAATGTCGGGATAGAATGCTATGAAAAAGCTAAGTCTATTAATAAGAGATTACACACGTAATGTCGGAATAGAATGCTTTGACAAAGCTAAGTCTATTAATAAGAGATTACACACGTAATGTCGGAATAGAATGCTTTCAAAAAGCTAAGTCTATTAATACTGGGACTACAGATTTAGTAATGTCGGAGACCCGACTTTCATAAAGCTTCATAAAAATAACTAACTCATATGCTGAGCGTCATACTTCGCCCTTGGGTTTTAACTATAATATTTCTTGAGCTTAGTGGCGTTCCAAGTTATTGGAATCGCCTTTCCTTCTAGTGTTTCCAGCTCGAAAGCTCCATTTCCGGTTTTTAGAATAACACGATACGGGCCTTCCCAATTCGGGGCTAGTTTGCTCTGTGATGCGTTTTGCAGACCAACATCGGCCTCTCTGCTTTGTTAATGATTCTTTGAGGGACACGTGATCTCGGATTCCCTCCACAAGATCAAGCTCTTCTCTCAGAGCTTGACCATTATCTTCAGGTGATTTTGGGTTTGAAGTCCTCCAAGTTAATTCTCCAATTTCTACCGAGATAACTGTTTCACTTCTATAGGAGAGTCGGAATGGTGTGTCTCCAGTAGTGCTTTGAGGTGTAGTTCTGTACGCCCATAAGACATAAGGGAGCTCTCAACCCAGTTTCCTTTAGCATCGTCCAACCTTTTCTTCAAACCGTTGAGAATTACTTTGTTTGCTGATTCTGCCTGACCATTTGTTAGAGGATGTTCTACCGAGGTAAATCGATGTTTGATCTTTAAATGGGACATCAATTTCCTGAAACCTTTATCAGCAAATTGAGTTCCATTATCCGTGATTACAACCTCTGGTAACCCGAACCTGGTTATAATCTCCTTTCTGAAGAAAGATATACAGTTTCTTACACTTATGACGGATAATTGTTTGGCCTCAATCCATTTGGTAAAGTAGTCTACCACGACAATTAAAAATTTGATTTTCCCTGGGGTCTTTGGAAATGGTCCTAGAAGGTCAATCCCCCACCATGCAAAAGGCCATGGGGAGGAGAGAGTTGTGAGACCGGTAGGAGGAGCCACATGGATATTTGCATGGATCTGGCACTTCAGACATTTCTTAACATAAATTCTTGCATCAGTTTCCATGGTTGGCCAAAAGTATCCCGCCCTTAACGCTTTTCTGGTTAAGGACCTACCACCTAAATGTTGTCCACAAATTCCTTCATGAATTTCGGCTAACACATAATCGGCCTCCTTGTTTTCTATGCATTTTAACAAAGGTGAAGAGAGTGCCCTTTATAAAGATGCCCATTGATCACTGAAAAAGAAGTTATTTTTCTTCGGACGATTTTCGCTTCCTCAAGATCGAAAGGTTCTACTCCCGATGTTATGTAATTTAAGATGGGAGCAATCCAAGTTTTGCTTTCGTCTAACACGCACACTGATGAAATCAAGTGTAGGTCGTCTTCAATACTAGGTTTGCTGAGGACTTCTTGTATCACAGATCGGTGGTTTCCCAAAGTCTTGGTGCTTGGTAATTTAGAAAGAACATCGGCCCTCACGTTATCTGCTCTCGGGACGTGCTTTATCTCGGCAGAGTGAAAATAGGTAAGCCATAATTTCATATGGTTTAAATATTTATGGAAGACCGTGCCTTTTGCCTCGTACTGTCCCCAGATCTGGGAGACAACAAGAAAAGAGTCGGTATTGAGATTCAATCGAATAATTTGGAGGTCTAAAGCAAATCGGAGACCTGCAATGCACGCTTCATATTCTGTTTGATTATTTGAAGTTGAAAATTTGAAGGTGAGTGATAATTCTATATCGACTCCTGAAGGACTCTCAAGAATGATTCCTGCTCCACTCCCCTTGGGATTTGAAGATCCATCCACATGGATTGTCCATATCTCATCATCCGATTCTGCTGGAGTCATTTCTGCCACAAAGTCGGCTAACACTTGAGCTTTCATCGTCGGTCTTGATTCATATTTGATACCAAATTGCATAACTCGAATTTCACTTAATTATCCTTCCTGAAAGGTCTGGCCGATGTAAGATTTGCCGGATTGGGTGGTTCGTTCGAACAATCACTTGGTGAGATACGAAATAAGGTCGGAGACGTCGAGTTGCTATTACTAAAGCCAAAGCAATTTTCACAATTTTTTGATATCGAACTTCTGGTCCTTGCAAAGCTTTGCTCACAAAGTAAACTGGACTCTGCCCCTCATTTGTTTCTGGGACCAGTACTGCTCCCAATGCTTCATCAGATATTGAGAGATACAAATATAATACTTCCCCGAGTTCAGGTCGGGTTAATATCGGAGGTTCTGATAATACCTTCTTCAGTTGGGTGAGCGCCTCATCCCGATCTGACGTCCAGACAAATTCGGACTCCTTCTTTAAAAGTTTGAAAAGAGGTAGTGATTTGAAAGCAGCATTTAAGATAAAACGTGACAGAGCAGCAATCATGCCATTTAATTTCTGAACTTCCTTCTTTGTGCTTGGAGCTTTCATCTCGGTTACTGCCTTGCACTTGTCAGGATTTGCCTCTATACCTCTTTCAGTGAGATAGAATCCCAAAAATTTTCCAGCTTTTACACCAAATGTACACTTTTCTGGATTTAACCTCATCTTGTTTTTTCTTATTTCAGAAAAAATATCTTTTAGATCGGTGGCATGACAATTTGCTCGCTTACTCTTTGCAATCATATCGTCTAAGTAAATTTCAACAATTCACCCAATCTGGTCTTTAAATACTTTATTCATCATTCTCTGATAAGTCGCTCCTGCATTCTTCAACCCAAAAGGCATAACTCGGTAACAAAAATTTTCGCGCTCAGACATGAATGCGGTCTTCTCTTGATCCGGGGGAAACATCAGAATTTGATTATTCCCTGAATATGCGTCCATAAATGATAAACGGCAGAACCCGGAAGCATGGTCAACTAAGCGATCAATATTCGAAACTGAAAAAGCGTCTTTAGGACATGATCTGTTAAGATCGGTATAATCAATACACATACACCATTTTCCATTAGATTTCTTAACAAGTACAGGATTTGAAAGCCAAGTGGTGTACTTGACCTCGTTACATAAAGTTAGCTTTAACTAAATCGTCCCCACGGCTTTTCGTTGTTTTGCCGGTCTTCACTATACTTTAAACCCTTTTGCGCTGTGCAACCCACTTTGCATCAAGATATATAGACAAGTGATGACAGACGGCTTCAGGTGGAATGCCAGACATATCTTCGGCTGACCATGCAAAGAGATCGGCGTGATCTTTCAAGCATTGGGTCAACTCTGCTTTGATCTCGTCTGGGAGTTTTGCACCGATCTTTACAGTCTTTTTAGGGTCGTCTCCCAGAACTACTTTGACAAATTCACCATCGAGTTTCGGTCGTTCTAACTTCTTTTTGAATTCCAGAGACAGAGGATCATCATTCTCTTCCTCCAAGCTATCGGGGTCATACTGTGCATCTAAATCCGTCACATTGACCTCAGAGAATTTCAATTTTGTGTTCCTTCCGGAGGCTTCTGGTGATGTAAGCTCGGCCTCTTCTCCCGCGGCGACTTCAACTTTAAGAAGTAGGTAATAACATCTTTCCGAAGATTCTAAGTCGGCATTAACAGTTATGATTTTATAGCACTGGGAATGAAACTTCATTTTTAAATGTACCGTACATGTAACAGCATCGAGTTTGCCCAACGTCGGTCTTCCGATAATGCAATTGTATATTGATGGGCAAGGTAAAACCATGAATTTTGTCAATACGGTACGAGTTAAAGGTTCCTCCCCAAACGTGACCCTCAAATCGATATAACCCATTGGTCTAGTCCGGGATCCATTGAAACCGAAAAGATCAGTTCCTCGATATGGGAACAGTTCCTTGGAAGAGATTCCAATTCTTTCTAAAACATCAAAAAAACAAAATGTCACAAGAGCTTCCTTGGTCAATCAGGATTCTCCTAATCTCGGTTTCAGCCATCACAGCCGAGATTAAAAGTGATATATCTTCATTCACTTTTCCGTTTAGAAGGTCTCCGTCCCCAAAAGACAAAGGAGGACGAGTTGCTAAAATCGGGGTTGATGATGTGGAAACCACACATTGAATTTCCTTCCATTTTCTTTTAATTGTCCCGCCGTTGCTCCTCAAGTTCTCCTCCGAGATTACCATTACCACTGGCCGTCCCTCGGATTTTTGGGTATCGTGCTCTTCCTTGTAATCTTCGCTGACATTTTTGCCTTTTACTTCGTCATTGTCCTTTTCAGTTTTTACGTCTCTGTTTTGTTGATATGGTTTTTTGACATATTGTCCGAGCTTTCCTTTCTTGATGAGGTCTTCAAAGTCGTCTTTCAAAGCGTTGCAATGATTTGTATCGTGGCCAGCACTTTGATGATAACGACAATACTTGTTACTTCTCAATCCCGACCTTGGAGCGATGGGATCGGGATATCTTACCTGCTTAAACTCATTGTTCTGGCATTCGTGCAAAATTCTTTCCCTACCACATATGAGTTCAGCATAGTCCTGATGTCTTCCGACCCTAGGTTTGAATTCTCTAGATGGGCCACCGGTCTGGAACCTCCGGTTACTTTCTACGTTTGGGACTCCCCTATCCATCCGAGGTTTAACATCTTTGGATTGGTTAGCTCCGTGTCTAACAAAGAACTTACTAGCTTCGTCTCCTTCTTCATGATCTATGTACTTCTCAAAAAGTTGGAGGAATTCTCCCAAAGTAGAGGGTTGGTTTATGCTTGCATCGGTTTGAAACAAAGTACCCTTGCGCAAACCTTGGGATAGGAAATACAAACGAAAATCTTCATTAAAACCGTGCACCTTTCCTGCTTCAGTATTGAATTTCGAATAAAAGATCGGAGAGATTCATCTTCCGCTTGGTGTACTGCATGCAGCACCATCCATGACTTCGGCCTCACTTTGGAGTGTGCAAAACTTGTGGAAAATAATTTGGAGAGTTGCTCCTAGGATGAGATTGAATTTGTCGGGATGTCCCTAAACCAAATATCTGCGGATTTATCAAGGGTGAGAGAGAAAAGTCTACACATTATCTCACTTGGGGCGTTCCGGTATTGCATCATTGTCTCGTAGTATTCTAAGTGAACATCCGGATCTCCGAGTCCGTCGTAGATTTTCAAATGCTCTGGGGGTTTCTCCAATCCGCGAGGGATGGGAAAATAATGTATCTCTATCGTAAATGGCCCTCTTCTCGGGGATGGGGTAATCCCCGGACCATTGTGAAGGAAAGGAGTCGCCAATGGTGGAACTTCCGGAGCTGTCGTCCGAATCGGAGGATGTTGGGGTTGATCCCTAGAGCGGCATTGCCTCCATTCCGGAGTTTCCTAGAGTGGTGTCGGGACCTAGCCGAACTTCCATGAAAAGCATTCTGATCCGAAACAGGTTGAGTTACTGTTATTCCTTCAGGAGTTCCCCCTAGACAGGGTTGATTGCGAGCCGGCTGAGGTTCGACCGGTTCAACTACACTTGTCAGACGTAAACCAGACCTCAATTGAGCGGCCATTATCGATCAAAAGAGAAGGCGAAAGTAATTGAATTCAAGCTACCCCCACTGTGGTCACCAATCTTCTGTACCGTGTCTATGGGTCAGTTGATCCAAGATAGTAGGTAGGAGATAAGGTTTGTTCAATAATAGTCACGTCCGATGTGGATGGTCCGATCCGAGGTGGGTGTACCTGCAAAGTCACTCCAATGCTAAAGTCAGGCGTTGGACGGTTAATTGCAAGTATTAGTGGGTAATAAATGTGTACCTTCTTGTTAGTAATAAGTGTCGTATTTATAGAGTCAAAAGGTACTTGAGTGAAGTGATCTGAACGTTAGGAGGTGCATTGTGAGCCATTGATGAATGGACCTGGGCCTTGGTTGGTTGGTGGTCCAATAACTTTGTTTTGAAGAAGGGGGGTGTAAATAACCATAACATATTTACTCCGTAACAATTTCTAATATTTAATATCAATTGTGATGGAAAGTTCAAGAGACACCATCGAAGAGGTGTATCTAGAATGTTGAAGAAAAGTCAAGAAGTGAAGCTCCTTGGAAAGGTGAGACAATTGTTAAACTAATATTAAGTTAGTTAGTTTATTAGTTTAACAACAATGAATGTCCACTAAGTCTTATGCATGCATGGAAGTCATGTTTTCTCCTATAAATAGAGAGATTTGTCAATAGTGAAGACATCCCCATTGGAGAGGTGAGGCATACCCTTTGGGCGAGGGAATGGATTCTCTCAAGTGGGAAAAAACTTGAGGAAATAAAGTGTTACCAATCTCACCTTTAAAGATCCCCTTTCTCATTTATTATACTATACCCACATCTTCTCTCTCTTTATTGAATGGCTAGGATTTCACTGGACTCTCATGTCACTTGAGAGTATATTTTTCCTTTGGGGATCATGTGGAGAGGTGAGAGATCCCCATTTAGAGAGGTGAAGAATTCCTCCACGAGTGATCATGTAGAGTTGAAGGGTCTCCAACCATATGTCTTAGGTAAAGAAGAGTGTTGGTGATCATTAGTTGTGATATGTTACAGTATCACAGCAAGTGTACCGGATCGTTGCAAATAATAGTATGGAAAGACCGTTGTCAAACTAGGGACTGTAGTTAATTATCAGTTTAACAATTTAACTTCTAAATTGAAAAGGAAATAATTTTGAATTGTTTGACAATAAATTAACGTGAACAACAGTAAATATATTTTTTAGTGATTTTAAATTATAATGATAACAACAACACTAGTTTGAATTTGTATGAATTAAAGAGCATTGAGGACGAGTTTCAATTTACTTCACTCTTATATTTAACGAATCAAATATGTTATTGAACTTATTTTATGAGCTATGATCAAATTTCTATAATTATTCTAATCCGATTCTATAGGAAAAGAATATTTATTTCTAATAAAAATCTCTAATTCCTTAGGTGACCTTAAATAGAAATGAGCAGTAATAACAACAATTATTATACGTTTCTAAATACCATTGACTATTCCTAGATGTTGCGCCCGAAAAAGTCCCCGAGGGGTTTTTCTTCGTTTACAACGTTTTAAAACAATGAAGTCGCCACCAATATTTTTTATGAGGAAAATATTGAAGAAAAACCTTTTGGAAGGCGGATGGTCTTTTGGAAAACCGGAGATTTGGGTTGGAATTCGGTTAGGCATGGGAAGGTATTAGCACCCCACATCTCCTTTCTACTGAAAGGGAACCTTTAATTAAACGTGGTTTTAAATGTTGATTTGAAAAGTACTTAAATTTGCCTCTCGATTAAATAGACTTAAGGAAAACTTTTATTTGCGGCGCTCGACGAGAGTTAGCCGCTTTGGCCTTTTTGGAAGGGAAAATGTTTTTGGATTGTTGTGCTTGACGGAGGGGATCCGCTCCTACGTATCTCCAGGTGCGATGGAGAATTCAAAGCTACGTAGTTCTAGGTTTTTTATTTTTTATCTTGTTTAATTGTGAAAACTGAGCTTTCATGATGATCAATTGAGCGAAGGCTCCAAGTGACCACCATTAGCACTCCATTGTTAATAATCGTGCAAGCAAAGGCTTCGCAGGACTACTAACAAAGTTTTTTGATTTATTGAAAAAATAAAATTTAGATGAATTAGGCATTCGTGATGATCAATTGAGCAAAGGCTCCAAGTGATCACCACTAGTTCCTCATTGTTAATGATCATGCAAGCAAAGGCTTCGCAAGACCACTAACAAAGTTTGATTTAATGAGAAATTATTAAAAAAAACGAAAAAAAGGTGAAAATTGCAAAATGGGGGTGTTATTAGTTGTGGGAAATTGTATTAACAAACGGGGGGTGCAGGAATTAAGGCCCAGTTGGTTTTATTGGACAGTAGGGTGTTCAGGCCAAAAAACGTGTGGGCTTAGGGGGGTTCAGTTAGTAATGCTGGGGGTGTGTTTTGTAGGTTTTTAAAATTAAAATAAAATAAAAAACATATCAGACTTATAAGTGTTTTTTAGGGTTTGGATGCTGCATTCATTTCCTCCCCCCAAACGCGCCGTACAGTGAGGATTGAGAGAGAGAAACGCGCCGCACGCAGAGAGAGAGAGAGATGGAACGAAACTGAAGAGGAAAGAAGGAAGACGACGCGACGGGAAAGGGAGAGTGGGGGGAACGGCGTGGATCGGTGAGAGAGAGAGAGGGAGAGAACGGATCGGGAGAGTTGGAGAGAGGGAGGTGTGGTTTCGGTGAAAGAGAGAGAGGTGAAAGAGAAACTGTAAACAGAGAGGGAGAGGGCGACGGTGAGGGGCTCGGTTTCGTGGTGGTTCCTGGTTCGGTTTCGAGGTGGTTGCTTCGGTTTCACGGTGAAGGAGCGTCGGAGAAGACGAAGCTGGCGGTGGGAGCTTCGCCGGCGACGGCTTAACACTTCCAGGTTCATCTTTTCGTCCGATCTGGTTCTTCTTCTTCCATTTTTTCGGTTTATTTAGTTATTTTTCATACTCTTCTTCGATTTCTTCTTAATCGGCAGTGATGCATTTTGTTTTTTCTTTTTAACTTACAGTGATATCCTTAGTAAAACATGTTGATTCAAAAAAACACAAACCAGAGAGAAGAAAAACAATACTGACCTGACTCTAAAAAAAACAAGATCTGGATCTGCTGTTAACGCTAATGATAGTGATCTGTGTTTTTGTTCTTCGCTTCTTGATTTTGGTTTCGAATAATTGTTTCTTTCTTGAAATCATCCTTCTCTTTTATTCGCGAGATCTCGTAAAAACAAGTGTTTGTGTGGTTAGGGTTTTAGTGTAAAACCCTAATCCTTTTTTTGGTGATTTTTTACCTCGAAATTCGTGTCTGTACTCATGCTGTTGACTGCCTTTTTATATTAAAATATTAGGTTTCTGCATTAATTGTTTTTGACTGGGCTTTGACTCTTTTCAGGTTTGGAGTGGAGTGGACCAGACTCAGCTACTTGGAGAGCAATTCTTTGGAACCCTGATTTTTCTTCGTCACGCCTTTTATTATTTTTTTGTATTTTCGGATTTATTTATTTTTGTATATTTGTTGTTATTATTTTTTGTATTTTTTGGACATTTAGACATTTGAACACTTCTAATTTGTAATAAAAAATTAAATAGATTTTTTTTGACATTTTTGGATTATATAACACTTTTAAATTGTAAATTTTTTGACATTTTTGAACTATATATATGCTCAAAATAAAATAACCGCACAAAATAAGATTAACAACGAGAAAAAGAGCCGGGCCAAACAAAAAGACGAGAACGAGTCCGACTAAACAAATACGCTAAAACGAGACCCAAATAGAAGAAATGGGCTCATTAACTAAAAACACTAAAATTGACTCAGAATTGCATTCTTAAGCCCTGAACTGAAGAGACAAGCTAAATTTCTAGAAAAAACGACTTTTGGTAGACCTACTTATATGCGACTAAACCCAAATACGAAGATTAAATTGAAGAACGCATACGAAAAGATCGATCATTCGCGTGCTCGCTAATTTAAATCATAGGGATTGTTGGTGTCTTGGGGAGTTGCTTGAAGCTTTGTGTGTTCTTCAATCTCTAAAGGTTAAAGGGCTCTCCTTTCTTACTTAATAACCTATTGGATTAGCAATGATAGTAGTTAGGTTCTAGGGATGAATTGTAAATTGAATCGTTATATCGTGGATTTAATGGTGGTGTTATTGTTTGAATTGAGATGTGGTTCTCATACTACATGTTATATTGAATTCAATTGAGTGATTCCATGTTAATCGATGTTGAGGTGAGTATAATAACTAATATGCATGTTGAGTGTTTGTAGAATTGACTCAATGAAATTGAGAGTGAGAACATGAGAAATTGGTGAGGGTTGTGATGTCGCATAATTATCTTGGAGATGAAATTAAGTGATTGAGGTATGCACTAGGTATTATTGGTGAGATGTTGAATGGCGTGTACCTAGGTGTAAATCGAGATTTGTGTTGTGTTTTTCAAAAAGAAATCAAAGTTGCTATTTTAGTTAATTAAGTGTTGCTGTTTTTATAAAGAATATGTTGTTGTTTTTATAAAGAATATGTTGCTGTTTTTATAAAGCTAAGGTTGCTGTTTTTTTTTTACAAAACAAATGTCATTTATTCTTGTCTAATTAATGTTCTTTATTCTTGTCAAATAATCGTTGTTGTTCTTTGTTAAAAACATCATTCTTTGTTTGTTAAAAACGTTGTGTTGCTGTTTTTTTTAAAGGATAAATGTTGTTGTTTTATTTGTAAAAAGGTGTTGTTTCTTAAATTTAAAGTTGTTGTTTTTCCACAAATAAAGTGTTGTTTTCTCAAATTCAAGGGGGCTGTTTGCTTAAAATAAAAGTGATGTTTTCTTAAATTTAAGTGTGTTGTTTTCTTAAATTTAAGTGTGTTGTTTTTCAAATCTAAAGGTGCTATTTCCTCATATTTAAAAGTGTTGTTTTCCTACTTTCCAAGTCGCTGTTTTCTTAATTGAGAGGTGTTGTTTCCCTATTTTCTTTTAGCGTTGTTACTGTATTTTAAAAGGTGTTGTTACTGGTTGTTTTTAGGTTGCTGTCCGATTTTATGTGTTGTCTGGTCCCTATGGGCGTTGAGTTAGTCCTTCAGTGACAAAGTAGTTGCGCAATTAATTGTGATTGATGTGGTGGGTGCGCTATCCTTAGAGTGATTAAATTGAGATGTGTCTATGGTGGTGAATATTTATTGATGAGCTGAACATTTATTGGTGAGCTGAATATTTGTTAAATATTGGTGAGCTGAATTTTTATTGGTGAGCTGAATTTTAATTGGTGAGCTGAATAATTACTGGTGAGCTGAATCAATATTGGTGAGTGTGATAATCGTAGTTATGGTGTTTTGGTGTGTATGGTTGAGTCTCATGATCATGTGCATATTTTGGTGAGCAGAAGGCTTCGGCCTTATTATAATTTATTGGTGAGCAGAAGGCTTCGGCCTTATTTGGTGAGTGCCCTCAAGGCAAGATATTGGTGTTGATGGATCCACATGCATATGCCCTAGGAGTTGGGTTGCATTGCATGCATTGCATATACTTTCGTTGCTGCCTGTGATTGATATAAAGTAATGGTGTGCTATTTTTGCTGTGTATTGGTGTTGTTAGCTGCTTGATCTATATGTTGTTGATCTTGTGTGTTATTACTTATGAAATGAGACTCACCCTCTCGATTTTATGTTGCTTCTTATGTCAAACAGCGTGCGGTGTGGCGAGTGAAGGTGATCTAGCACTTTCCTTCCTAGTGGGTCGAGTCGGCTCGATACGTAGCACCGGGGAGGTTTTAGTTACCGTTTTGAACCATTCTTCGTTATTTTTGGAGTTTTGGCTTAATGTTTATTTCTTTTTGGAGATGTTAAATGAGTTTATGAATCCGCTGCTTAGAGATTCATTATTTACATTTTTGAGGATTTATTGTAAATCAATTGGAGTTTTTTTTATGTGGCAAAAAATGTAGCGCCCTCGTGGTGACTCTGATAATTGTGTGTTTAACTATAATTAGAAAAAGGGGGTGTTACAGAGTGTCGGTCACCGGATCACAGTCGGAGTCCTAGCTTCAAATTGGTAGTTTAAGTGCAGGGCGCCATATTGGCTGCCCAAGTGCACTGTGGGTGTTGTGTCTAAGTGCAGGGCGCCATTTGGCTGCCCAAATTACACGGTTTATTGCTGGTGTCTCATGACAGGGAGCCAATTTGGCTGCCCTGTGTTGCTGATGTGCTGCTAGTCTAGGTGAGGGGCGCCAACTTTAGCAGCCCAAGGCGCAACTTTGGCGCTCGTGTTCAGGGGTGGGCGCCACTTTGCAGACCGTGGCGCAAACCAGTGCGCGCTGTGTCTTGTGTGGGTTAAATACACAGTGCGTTTTTAGTCCTTGAGGTGTCAAATTAGTGCCTAGGTGTCAAATTGGTCCTTAGGTGTCAAATTGGTCCCTGGGTGTTGAATTGGTCCCTAGGCGGTGTTTTAGTCCCTGGGTGTGGATTAGTCCCTGGAGTTAGTTTTAGTCCTTTGGTGTGAAATTAGTCCTTGGTGTTCCTTTAGTCCCTTGGGGTGTCGTGTTAGTCCTTGTAGAATTTTTTCTTTATGGCGATGCATAGTAATGGTGAATATAATTTGGTGATTGGAGGTCTATGACCTCTCTTGGCGATTGGTGAGTGTACAAACTATTGGTGAGCATATTAATGCATTGTTTGGTGTTTTGGTGTTATGGTGCATAGTCATTGTGTCGCATAATCATATGCATATTTTGGTGAATAGGTCTCGGCCTCATAAATTATTTTGGTGAATGCCCTCAAGGCTATTTTTGGTGATGGATCCACATGCATATGCCCGTGGTGTTTTGGGCTGCATCTCATACATTACATACATTTTCTGGTGATTGCTTGGGTGTTCATGAACTAATAGTGAAATTGATTTGACTGTATTTTTGGTGTACTTGTTGTCTGCCCTACTATGTTACTTGTTTAATATGTTATTACTCATGTAAAGAGACTCACCCTACTGCTTTATGTTGCTTCTTATGTCAAGAACGTGCGGTGTGACAAATGATCGAAGGTGTCTCGGTACCTTCTATTCTTTTGGTTGAGTCACTCGACGATCACGTAGCACCAGGGGACGTTTAGTATTTGTTGCTTTATTTTATGTGTTGACCTTTCATTTGGATTTTGTGTTTTGAGACTTAAGTTTTGTTATTTTCATTTGCTATGATGTTTATCCTCGGATTATTATGGTGCTATGTATCCCTTACTTGGAGTTTATTTTATTTATTATTTTGGAGTTTTAAATGTGGTTGTTTAAATGTTGCCCCCTTGAGTGGTCGCACTAAAAATTTTCGTAGACTCTGATTTTCAATTAAATAAATAATAGCTTACGTAGAAGGGGGTGTTACATTAGTGGTATCAGAGCAGTTCGGTCTGTCCGACCAAGTCGTTGAGTCGTTAGTATTATAATTCCCGAGTCTTGTTACTCGTTCTGACTGAACTCTTGTTTCAATGATAAGTTAAGATGGCTGGACGAAATGATGCTGCTCTTGCTGCTGCTCTGGAGGCGATGGCTCAAATTGTGGGAAATCAACAGGTTGCCGCTGATGCTGGTGCGCGTAGCTTGGCCACGTTCCAAAGGGAGAATCCGCCCACTTTCAAAGGTCGGTATGATCCTGATGGAGCTCTGGCATGGCTGAAGGAGATAGAGAGGATTTTCCGGGTTATGGATTGCACGCCTGCGCAGAAGGTAAGGTATGGTACACATATGCTAGCGGAAGAGGCAGATGATTGGTGGCTGGAAACTCTGCAGAGATTGGAAGCTGCTGGTGAAGAGATCTCATGGGATGTTTTTAAGAGGGAGCTTATGAGGAAGTACTACCCAGAAGATGTGAGAGGAAAGAAGGAATTGGAATTTCGAGGTGAGCGGGGAGCAAGTCGATGGTCGAGTATGCGCGAAGTTTGTTGAATTGGCTAAGTTCTACCCTCATTATACTAATGACGCTAACTCTGAATTTTTGAAGTGTATCAAGTTTGAGAATGGGTTGAGGCATGACATCAAGAAGGCGATTGGTTACCAGAAGATACGGGTGTTTGCTGATCTAGTTGACAGCTGTAGGATTTTCGAGGAGGATAGCAATGCTTCATATAAGATTGTGAAAGAGAGGAGGGGTTGAAGCCTTATGATGTTTCTGGTAGTAAGGGCAAGTGGAAAGAGGGTTCGGGCAAGAATCCAAGTGGGGGAGATGCTCCTGCGAACATTGTGTGCCACAAGTGTGGTAAGCCTGGACATAAGAGTCTTGATTGCATGGTTAACAAGTGCTTCAAGTGTGGCAAGGAAAGGCATATAGTTGCTAAGTGTGATAAGAAGGATGTGGTTTGCTACAACTGTGGGGAAATTGGCCATATTAGTACCAAGTGCTCCAAGCCAAAGAAGGAGAAGACGAGTGGGAAGGTGTTTGCGCTCGCGGGATCCGAGACGGCCAATGAGATTAGAGGTACGTGTTTCGTTAAGGGTACTCAGTTGCTTGCTATAGTTGATACTGGTGCTACCCATTCATTTATTGCTGTTGAATGTTGAGAATGTTTAAGTCTTGTATTGTCTGTCATGACTGGTATTGTTTTGCCTGGTGTGTTCTCTGTGTCCCTTGTCGATCCTCGACAGAGACCTTGCTGTGAATTTTTGTGGGTTGTCGTTGGGTGGGTTAATCGTAATCTTGGGTATGAACTGGTTAGAGCATAACCATGTCCATATGAATGGTCGTAGGCAGTCGGTGAGTTTTGAGGGTGCTGAGTCTGGTCCACTGTCGGCCTAAACCGAGATAAATAGAATTAGAATTTTGAGCTTGGGGAGTGACTCGTAGGAGTTGGAATGGAAATCGAGTGAAGCCACAATAATCGTCGTTGAGAGTATAGTATCCCTATGTCGGATAGATGGTGTTTGAGTAGTCGAGTAGGACTTTAATACCCTGCATATTAGAACATCCATGTAGGAATAAGAATGGGGGGCTTGACCCGCTGCTAAGTATACGATGAGTTATAGATGAGGACGGTTAGAGGTGACAAGAAGGTTTGGTATTGTTTTCGAGAGTTGACATGGATTTCGAGGACAAAATATTCTAAGTGGGGGAGAGTTGTAACACCCCAAAATAATTCAAGTATTTAATTGATTAATTTAATTAGGTGTTATAGTGGTTAGTTATATTAAAATAATAATAGGGTGTTTATTATAACTGAGAGGTGTTGGGTAGTAAATAAGGGAGTAGTGATTTAATTATGTCAAGGAGTGGTTGAAGTAATTAGGAGTGTGCAAATAGGGCCCATTAGTGTTAAGTGGCCCAAACCCAATTAGTAAAACCCTTGGGTCTTAGGAGAAACCCTTATTGGGGAGAAATCAAAAAAATTAGAAAGTGAGAAGAGGAGAAGGAGGCGCGACGGCTATAGGAGAGAAAGAGAGAGAGGAGCGCTTGACTCAAGGGAGAAAGAAGGAAAGCTTGGAGTGTTGGTGTCTTGGAGGGATTTTCTTGAAAGCTTGGGTGTCTTCCTTCAATTAACAAAGGTAAGGGGGCTCTCTTTCAAGGTTAATAACTTAGACAACTAGTAACCATAGGATGTTAGGTGTTAGGAGAAATTGTCTAATTTGATTCATGGAGTATTTGATTGATTGGGTGGATTGTTTGAATGATTATGTGATTGAATTGATTACTATGTGAAAATTGAATTGCTAATTCTATTATAATTGGTGTTGATGTGTTAATTGCATAGATTTTAATGAAAATCAATAGGATGAATTATGGTGATTAATAGGTGTTTGTTAGATTGCTTGAACGAAAACTGTTTTTATGGTGATTAGTGGAGTGTTGGATCGGTTTGGGCTGTGAACAGGGGGCGCCAAACTGGCCTGGAATGTGCGCCTACTAGCACTTGTGGGTGTTCTGTGCTTGCTGCGTGGAGGCATGGCGCATGCAGGGGCGCCAAACTGGCATGCCCTGCGCGCCTATGTTACTGTTTAGGGTGTGTGCAGGTGTGTGGTGCAGGACTGGTCGCCATTTTGGCATGCCCAGTGCGCCTTGTGGGTGTGTGCGTGGTGCTGGTGTTGGCGCAGGCAGGGGCGCCAAGTGTGGCAGCCCCATGCGCTCGTCTGGTGTGTGTGTCTTCTTTTGCATGTTGCGCCTGGCGCCACTTTGGCTGCCCGCGCGCGCTGTCTTCTTGTGTTGCGCATGAGGCGCCATTTTGCCGCCCAGTGCGCTGCTGTATGGCTGTTGTTCTAGTGCAGGGCGGCATATTGGCTGCCCAAGTGCACTCTAGGTGCTGTGTTTAAGTGCAGGGCGCCATATTGGCTGCCCAAGTGCACTGTGGGTCTTTGTGTCTAAGTGCGTGGCGCCATTTGGCTGCCCAAATTACAACATTTTGTCTTTGGTGTCTCATGACAGGCGCCAATTTGGGTCGCCTTGTGTTCTTGATGTCTTCTTTGGTCTAGGTGAGGCGCCAACTTTGCGCGCCAAGCGCGCAACTTTGGCGCTGTGTGCAGGGGTGGCGCCCGGTTTAGCGGCGCGCGCAACTCCCGTGCGCCTGTGTCTTGGTGTGGGTTCATCCCCTGGTGCATTTTTAGTCCTTGAGGTGTCAAATTAGTCCCTAGGTGTCAAATTGGTCCTTAGGTGTCAAATTGGTCCCTGGGTGTTGAATTGGTCCCTAAGCGGTGTTTTAGTCCACAGGTGTGGATTAGTCCTCGGAGTTAGTTTTAGTCTTTTGGTGTGAAATTAGTCCTTGGTGTTCCTTTAGTCCCTTGGGGTGTCGTGTTAGTCCTTGTAGGGTTGTTCTTTATGGCGGTGCATAGTAATGGTGAATATAATTTGGTGATTGGAGGTCTATGACCTCTCTTGGCGATTGGTGAGTGTACAAACTATTGGTGAGCATATTAATGCATTGTTTGGTGTTTTGGTGTTATGGTGCATAGTCATGGTGTCGCATAATCATATGCATATTTTGGTGAATAGGCCTCGGCCTCATAAATTATTTTGGTGAATGCCCTCAAGGCTATTTTTGGTGATGGATCCACATGCATATGCATGCCCGTGGTGTTTTGGGCTGCATCTCATACATTACATACATTTTCTGGTGATTGCTTGGGTGTTCATGAACTAATGGTGAAATTGATTTGACTGTATTTTTGGTGTACTTGTTGCCTGCCCTACTATGTTACTTGTTTTATTGGTTATTACTCATGTAAAGAGACTCACCCCACGCTTTATGTTGTTGCTTCTTATGTCGCAAACGCGGTGCGGTGACAACGAAGGTGTCTCGGTACCTTCTACTCTTTTGGTTGAGTCACCGATACGTAGTAACCGGGGACGCGTTTAGTATTTGTTGCTTTATTTTATGTGTTGACCTTTCATTTGGATTTTGTGTTTTGAAGACTTAAGTTTTGTTATTTTCATTTGCTATGATGTTTATCCTCGGATTATTATGGTGCTATGTATCGCTTACTTGGAGTTTATTTTATTTATTATTTTGGAGTTTTAAATGTGGTTGTTTAAATGTGGCACCCTCGAGTGGTCGTACTAAAAATTTTCGTAGATCTGATTTTCAATTAATTAAATAATAGCTTACGTAGAAGGGGGTGTTACACTTTGCGCCACTCTCCCTCTTTGCGAATCTTCCTCTCCACCTTTTCCTTCAACCATTTGAATGTAATATTTTTCCCAACCTACGTAAAAGCTTGATTGCGCGAGACTTAAAAAGAAACACCATCGGCCATGTTCTCGACCGTTCTAGGGCAATGCAGTGCAGTTAGAAATTTGTCTAGCGATCTCTGGGTTGGTCACAACTGTCATTCATTTAGATCTTCCATTGCTAATGGGTTGTGTGAAAATCAGCGAAGAGTGAGAGTGAGATTTAGTGAAGAGTGAAAAATCAGTGAAAATGAGAAGGGTGAAAATTAGTAAAGAGTGAGATGCTATTTATAATAGGTGTGACCGAATGTGAGTCGTTGATTTAAAATGATCAGAACTGTTAAAATTATAATCGTTGGACACAATTTCCAAAAAATTTGAATTTTAGGCGCCAAATTGGACTGTGGGTACTATTCGGCGCACGCTTGGTCGACCATGTTCGGCCCTCACTTGATCGAACCTGGTCAAAACACAATTTGGGGTGTCTGAGAAATTTTTGAGTGGTTCGGTGCTGCCAGATTCGACGAAGGTCGCTCAGCGTCTTGTGAAATGTACTTAATGTTTTAAAAAAAATTAAAACCAATTTTTAGTCAGGGCTTTTGGTCTTTTTACACCAAAAAGGGGTGTTTAATGAGTAGAGGGGGTTGTACAAAGCATGGGCCTTCCTATTCTCCACAGCCCGTTTTCCTCTTTTCAAGCATCACATGCGTTCTCTTTTTTAAGCCCATACTTCTTACCATTCCCCTCTACTCAGTGGACACCCTCAATTTTTCACCCTTCCCAAATTTCCCTCACATGGGGCTCACGTGCAAGTTGTTCAAATATTAGGTTCGGTGGGACTCCGAACTAGTTCGAGACTTTCTTCCCGGGTATAGCAAAAACATGGTTCGGTAGTTACCGAATCGATTCGTTAATTGCAAACCGAGTATAGGAAAAAATGGAGAAATGGGGTGTCTAGTAATTGGGCGTGGTTCGAAACATTATGACCGAACCGGTTCGGAAGTCAAGTACTGAACCTATCTGTTACTGGACAGAATTTGATTTTTTGTCTGTAACCAAAACTAATCCAAAAATAGTGAAATTCCACAATTTAAATATAGGTACTAACACCGAACTACCTAATTTAACTGAACGTAAATTAACATCAAATAAACGGATAAATGGTCTTGTCTAAATACATTACAAAGCTAAAAATTGAAAAACTTCTTCAAATAAAAATCAATCTTTTGCTAAGTCAATACAAGGGGGATCTAGATCTAAGGTTAAAGCTTTCCATCTTTGTTGCAAGCGCCCCGTGAATGGCATTGACCCTTTGCTATATCCGCTCTATGTCTATTCGGTAATAGTATATTAGGGGCATTGGGAAACGTTTCTTCAAGACTATGTGTACAAAGAGGTTATGTGGAACACCGGTGCATTCTTGATAGGTGCGACTTAAAATGGGAAAACTGTATATGACATTTTAGGAGACCAGCAAACAAGCACAACCTTGTATTTATTCACAACCAAATAAGAACATTCTGGGATAGTCATCCAATTCTCCACTTCATTCCTATATTGTTGCATCAAAGATTTCATAACATAGGTGACTTTGCTCATCCCAAGAAACAACTTACAGTACAAATTGATCACACTCCAAATAAGTCATCCACTGTTGGAGCTCAGTCCTACCCTGACGTAGAATCGATCGTAACCTTGAACATGCATTGTGTATTTGTTTGGGATTCAAGTGGTTGTCTATAGCCTATTGGGTACATAGTCTTTAGTTCGACCAAGATTCAATTTGGTGGAATCAAGTTCTTGGTCATTCTAGTAATCACGTCATTCTGATCCACTGTTAATCTGTAATTGAATGGATGACCTTCATCGTAAGTCATTAATGCGTGGTTATGTACTCCAAACATCATAGTCAATATCCATCCACCACGTTTTTTGATCAACTTTCCTTTTAGCCTAAACTTGCAACAACGTTTTCTACTCCCGGTTGGAACCAAATGAGCATACTTGTATTTTCCTGCCTTTTCACAAACCAATGTGACATATTCTTTGCCTAACCTTCGTCCGTTGTTAGAACGGGATATGACAATCACCAACCCAAGAGTCCGCACAATATACGAGCAACTCATCACGAGAAGCAAAGACTTGAACGATTTGGAATGAACTCGTATGATCCACAACCATTAAATCTGCTTGGAAACCACTTTCAGTCATTTTAGGATCTAAAAAAGTCAAAAAAATAAAGTTAAAAACATAATTCTGATTAATCTTTCATAATCTATCAAATAACATGGTCCAGCCCCCATATATCAAACTAGTTCGGACTTTAAGGTCCAAACCACCCTTCAACAGACATCCCCTTTAACAGGTTCGGACATAAGTTTCAAACCGATTCGTACTTTGAGGTTCGAACTGAGCATGATTTCTGAAAGAAAAAAAAACCAGCAAATGAAGTAAAATGCGTGAAAATAAACGAAAAGGAAGAAGGAATATCCTACATACCGTAATAACTTCACAATGGGAGGTCAATTTGAGCTAAATAGGTGAGAAAGATGAAAGGGTGTGGAGTGAGAATGATGAGAGGTTTAGAAGTGATGGAGAAGGGGGTGTTGGAGGAGAGGTGAAGAAGGATAGGATTGGGATTCAAGTAATGGTAATGGTCCTTTACACCTTGCCATGTTATTGTTTGCATAGTTTTTACTTTGCATATTAGGGTATTTTTTTCAACCCCCCATCACCCAAAATACCCCAACCTAATTGCCTATTCCAATTGTACCCCTCCCCAAAATCCAATACGTATTTTACCACAAAAGGGACATAAACACGTTTTGGCAAAATTTGACCAACGGATTTATGATAAATCCGAGCGAAAATTTAAAATGGTCATCAAATTTATCTTTTAAAAAATAAATCCGTAGTTTAAAAATAACAAAATGGATTTATCTTTTTAAGAGATAAACAAACGACAAAAAATAGACTACGGATTTATCTTTAAAAAAGATAAATTTGTTTGTTATTTTTTTAACTACGGATTTATCCTTTTTTTGATATAAACACGTTAAAAAAAATGCCCAAATCTAACAGTCAGGATCCCACCGACAATTTTAATCAATGGACAGAATTGAACACCATTGCTATAAATAGCCACCACTTCTCCTAGTTTAATTCTCACCAACACACTCTGATTTACGTCTTTCCCACCTACGCAGTCGAAAATGGATAGTCTTTCAACTCAGTACTGAAGAGACAGCTCACTTATCGCAATTCATCAACGTGGTAAACTCACCCAAATAGAAGATGGTGTATTTTTCTCTTGCCTAGATCCTGTTATCTGCAAGCTGAAGGATGAAATCAGTTTCGTTGAAAGAGAAACTACAGGGTAAGGTTCAAGTGGAGGGTGATGAACAAGAGGTTACTAGTATCATTTTTCGCAGACCCAATTATGGAGATGATGGACGTGTTTATTGGTCATCCATGGAGGTGAAGACTGACGATGACATACGAGTTATGTTGAACACCCATGTCATGTGGCAGAGTCGTAGTCCTTTGCAGCTGTATGTGGAAACGAAACGGACTATCAATGAGATCATACGCCGTTGTTTTGCAGGAAAACTGTCCCAGTAGATAGACTTGTAGTTGTTTAGAGCAGTATTTGTTTTTGTTATGTTTTGTTGTGTTGTTATTTCAATGTATTTCACTTTTGCATCAATTAAAACAAACATTTAGTGCAACGATTATAAACGTAGAAACAACTAAAAATAAATAGATAAATCCACAACTGTTTAAAAGGTTAAATACTACAAAAACTATAATCAATGGGACCTGTTGCGTTAAAAACACACTTAGAGCAAGTGTACTCTTTTCGCAGAAGTAGTATAAAAGATTATCGTCTCCACAGGGATTAATTAACAAGTACCAAACTAATCAAGATATTCTATTGTTTAGACGAACCAATAAAGTTGAGTGTTATAGAAACTAAAATAAAAAGAACTAATTAACAATAATTAAAATGCAATATTAAAGCAATGGAGAGAGACCTAGGGTCACAGTTTCACTTGCAAGCTTCGATTCATTTATGTCTAATTCTACCTGAATTCCCTTATTCTATTTAATTACCAATCCCTTTACTAAAACTATTAATCCGTTTGGTCATTCGCGATTAATATTCTTTTTTCTAAATTAACCCTAGTTTGGTCATGCTAGAATTTAAGTTCAAGAAAAGCATAAAGTGCAAAAAGGTTGAATGATTGGAAGACTAAATTGTGGTTTGGTCATGCCCTAATTATAGCCCCAATTATCCTATAGGTCCACCAACTAAATGCAGTACGGTCGCTGATCAACTAATTGATTATAAACATGCAAAGGGTAGCTAATCCTAAGAATGTGATTAAATCAATAGGACAATATCAATTAATATAAAAATAGGAATTCAAAATATAATTTCGAACATAAAAAGGTCTCTAAACATGCAAGTTGCCGTCAAGTGGTGTTGTCTTTGTTATTCTCATAATACGGCTCTCCCCAATTCTAGGTGTAACACTTTCTTTTATAGGTGAAGCCTATTATAACTTGATCACCAAGTTGCTTTCTTTCTTATTCTCCAAGTCATGAATTATGGACACTATTGTTTTCTTTTCTTTTAGCTCACGTGATCTCCTTCAATTGAATTGGCCATGTGCCTTTTGATTTGCTTTCTTTCCTAATTAATTCTTTTCATTCATTATATATATATATATATATATATATATATATATATATATGTTCGGGTGTATCTAAGCAATTACAAGGGCTCCCAATAGCAATTGGGCGTCGGCCCAGCCTGCCGCAACCGCCCAAGTAAGTCGCTTGGACCGCATTCTCGCTCCGCCGAAATCTTCGCTAACTGGCGGCGAAGACTCTACAAGATATATATGCCATTCGCACATGGCATCGTGCAGTGCGTTCTCTAACCTTGTGCTATCGCGCGAGCGACCTATCCTAGAACGGCGTAGGCGAGGACTATCCTAGAAACAGTACAACGGCTTTGTTCATCAACCGATCACCGCCGAAGTGGCGAGGCGAGGATTGCGAGCCTTTGCCAAAACATATCACTCGAGGCCATCCTTCAAGTCTTTGCAAAACAAGAATCGGTCATTGCGCATCGCGACGTGGTGATCTCTCGCTCACGAAAGAGGGTCGATTCGGCCGCCAGCCGCGGCGGAAGGCGGAGAACCGCTCGCGCCGACGCCGACCTACCGTGCACGCCGCTCCCCTCCTCGAAGGAGCTTTTTCGCGGGAAAGCACCACCCACCGGTCTCCGCGCGACAAACAAGGGCACGAGGTCGCCCCAAGCAGAAGCGCGCGTGACGCCGTTCATTATATTATGATGAATATGAGGACCCGGCCTACCGATCCCGACACGGCCGCTCACCTACCGGATACTCCTCAAATGAGTCGTCCGGTTCACGTCGGTCGAGAAGCGAGTCCCGGGATTCTCATGAAGAGTTGGAAGATTATCGGGATGGAAGAATTAGAGGCGCCGCGATCGGCCGAGAAGAGGTCGAGCGAGCGACCCGTAAGACCTCCTCAACTTCCACCATCCGCCCAACCGAGGAATCTATGGAATGTGCGCAACAACGAGGCTTGCCTCGCTATGCAACCCTTTGGGTCGAACGGCATTCAGAACGAGCACGGCCCATTTACTAGAGAAATCAGGCGTTGCAGAATTCCGAGAGATTTGAGGAAGCCGCCTAAGCTAAACAAATTCGATGGCCGTAGCGATCCAGACAAGCATCTCCGGTATTTTAATAACTACTGCTGGAGAAGCTGGGACCGACCATGAAGTGCGAGACTCTTTCCACGATCGCCGAGGAGCGAGCACCGGAGTGGTGGGAGAACTCACCGCCCAACACCATCTCGTCTTGGGACGGCCTGGTTAGAACATTCTTGGCCAACTACACGGCCAACAGATGCCTAAAGCGGCATGAAGAGCACTTGGATACGATTATCCAAGAGGACAACGAATCATTGAGGCGAAGACATAGAGCGATTCAACGCCGAGGCCGAAAGCAGATGCGCGACCGACCGATAGAGACAAACGAAGTATCTCAGCGTGGGATCGAGGCCAGGACCACGCTTTGCAGAAGAGTTCGGCCTAAATCATCATATGGATCTGACCATGTTCCTACGAAGGGCCAACGATCATATGGCCTACGAAGAAGCACTATTCGCTAGAAAGGTCGCCCGCGCGCCAGCAGAAGAAGCGCGAGATAGGTCGCTTGAAGAACACGAGCGATCCTCGTGATAACGGGACAGACTAACGATTTATGAATAAATGTCAGGCGGGCGCTCTTTTTCCCACTGGGTTTTTTACTGAGGCCCGGCCTTTTAAAAGTAGTACTTTGTAATTTATTTCGCATGCAAGAATGTATGATTGGTAGCTCGCCGTGCGAGTAGCAGCAGAGCGGCCATAGGTTCTGCCGAGCACCATCGAAATGGCCTGGCGGTCGAAGGACCCACACAAAGCAGCGTAGGCCCCGAGCGGTCTACAATCGAGCGCCATCGAAGTGGCCCAAGGGTCGAAGGACCCCAAACAGCAGTAGGCCCCAGCGGTCTACAATCGAGCGCCATCGAAGTGGCCCGAGGGTCGAAGGACCCCTGGCAGCGTGAGCCCCGAGCGGTCTACAATCGAGCGCCATCGAAGTGGCCCAAGGGTCAGAAGGACCCACAAACAGCGTAGGCCCCGAGCGGTCTACAAATCGAGTGCCATCGAAATGGCCCAAGAGTCAGAATGACCCACGAACAAGCACGGACCTTGAGCGGTCTACAACGAGAGTAGGACGTCGAACGACCTACAACAAAGGCAGCCAACGAATGGCCTCCAACAGTTTACGACAGGTCGCTCCCCGTGGGTCAAGCCCGCGAGGCTAGACAGGGGGGCAACATATCGAGCCTCGAATTGGCGTGCATGACCCCGGGCCGGGCAGCGACCCTAGGGCAAGATCCGGTCCCGAGTGACCCAGTGCCTAGACTACAAGGCGGATCGCGAATGGGTGTGGCAGCGACCACACACTTCAAGGGATGGAGACCGACTGCGCAATGCAACCCGACCGCTTACAACATTACTTGAAGGCAACGATTCAAGCCTCAGCCCGCTCTTAAGCGACCTAGGCTTGGGGGGCAACTGTTCCGGGGTGTATCAGCAATTACAAGGGCTCCCAATAGCAATTGGGGGCCGTCGGCCCAGCCGCAACCGCCCAAGTAAGCTGCTTGGACCGCAATTCTCGCTACCGGCCGAAATCTTCGCTAACGGTCGACTCTACACGATATATATATGCCATTCGCACATGGCGTGCAGTGCGTTCTCTAACCTTGTGCTATCTGCCCGAGCGACCTCTCACTAGATCGTCGGAGTGTCTTTGCAGGTACCACCCGAGGTGCTCTACGCGTGAAGCCAGGACCGGTCCTTTCACTCATTCAACGACCGGCCCATTTGACGAATCAATCAACACTTCAACTCTTCATTGGTCAAGGTACGATCAATATATATATATAATTTAATCTTCCAAGTAGCTTTAAAAATACACTTTTCAATCTTTTTCATACTTTTCTATTTCTGCAAAAATAAAGAGCAAAGTAAGTCAATGATTTATATAATTAGTAATAATTGCTCTAAAAGTGACCCAAACATATCTCTAAAAATGCACTAAAATGGAGCTTATCAACTCCCCCACACTTAACTTTTGCTTGTCCTCAAGCAAATTTTCTGGCTCGATAAGATTTTCAAATAAATAATAGACAGCCAAACAAGAAACCCAAAATTAGAAGCACAATGACAGACAATAGACAATATAGCACATATGAGGTGTCAAAAGGTTGCTCAATTAGAGGCTCATGTCCCTGAAAAATACATTTTTGTGAACAAATGTACTCGCTCACAATCTCTCTAAGTGTTTAGGGACTAATGAAAATATACACTCAAGTTTCCACAAAATGCACATTACCATAAGTTTGTAATTTGACCAAATCTCCACTAAATAGTTCACATGCATGCAAAAGATGGAGTTTCATGGGTTATAATGGGGCTAGGGTGAATTCATGCAGGGTAGGAAATAAGACGAAATGGATAATCAAAGGGCTAAAAAAAAACAAGAAGCAAATAGTAACCTTTGAAACCAAATATGGAGCTCCTATCTATTTTACAATTTTCATCCAAACTCCAAATTAATTTCACTTTGATTCTTCACTCTTCTTCTATTGAATCAACTCTTTTTTTTTTTTCCATTGCCTCTTGAATAGACTTTTTTGTTGTTTTTTTTATTTGCCCTTTGGCTCTTTCATTCTTTTGATGTGCCTTTTCCTCCTTCTTGCTTTTTTTTTCAAATTATCTTTCTATATTTCTTTTTTCATTTTTTTTCTTAGGAGGAAAAGGTACATGAGAACTTCTATTTTGTTTCTTTTGTAAGAAAATATTCTTGTAGGCACATGATTCACTACTTTTTTTTTTCATCCTAACAAGATAGACGACTAAAGTAGAAGACGAAATTTCAGTCCTGACAATATAGAGCACTAAAATATAGGACGTAATTGTAATTTTCAATAGTTGCTCCACATTTAATTCCAATTGGTTACCAAAAAAAAAATTATATCTGGGTACCAAAGAAAAAATATAACAATTAGGCTCAAGGGGGGCAACTAATGGATAAATTCAACAAACAACTCTGGGGTCAGAAAATACCTAAATTCCCCAAATCTTTTTACATGATGAAAATCACTTTTCGCCTTGAAATGGTCAAAAGACAAATTCTAGAATGAAGCAAATTGGGAAACACACTCATAGAAAGAAAAGGGGTAAAAATTTATGATTTAGTAGCAATCCCCTTATAAAGGCTCAGATCTCACATTTAGAAGCTAGTTCACAAAAAGTACTCAAGAGGGACAAATGCTAATTATCAGCTTCCTAAGGACATCCTCACAGTTACAATTAAGCACAAGTCTGTAAAGTAAATTAATTATGGGATCCCCTAAAGGCATAATCTCTATTTTTTTTCTTCAATATAAGCATAATTCATGCAAAACAAGCCAGAAAAAATTCTATCAACATATGTAGTGGGTATATGCATTAATAGAGATCAAGTAACAACATATAATATCCTCCCCCACACTAGCATGAAGCATGTTCCTCAATGCAAAATATTAGATTGGAACAAAAATAAATAAATGAGAGAGTAAGAGTGACTTCCCTGAGAGAGCTTGCAGTCTAAGCTTTTGCTAAAAACAAAAACAAAAAAAAAACAAAAATGAGAGAAAATAAAACACAGGTTGCCTCCTGCGAAGCGCTTCTTAATAAGGCGGGGCGGTTAACTCTAAGCACGGCTGTTTTATCTTTGATTCCTTTTTATGGAATGCAACTACAGTGGTTTCCTCAATCTATTTGTCTTCATGTGGACAGGTTGGTGCGAAACTTTATTTGGAAAGGTCACAGTGAGACTGGCATGCACATGGTTGGGTGGCACAAAATCACTCAACCAAAACGGCATGGTGGCCTGGGTGTTCGCGTTACAAGGCATAATAACACAACCATGTTGGGTAAGTTGATATGGACGTCACTGCTGCCCCCGATAAGCTATGGGTGCGTCTCTTGAAGGACAAGTATTTTCCTCACCATTCCTTCTTGGGAGCTCCAAATCGTAGAGGCTCTAGCACCTGGACCTCAATGATAAAAGCAAGGGATCGGAAGACTGTCACTCCAGACCCGATGAACTGGCAATGGTTGTGGCACGTGAAGATCCCGGCGAATGTTCAATTTTTTCTTTGGTAGCTCTGCCATAATGCGTTGCCTACCAAAGTTGTGCTGCAGCACCGCCACGTCTTACAATCAGCGACATGCACTATTTGTCAAGGACATGATGAAACTATTCACCACTGCCTGTTTGATTGCCCTCAAGCTCGAGAGGTTTGGCTTGCCTGCGCTCCTCACGATTTCTTTCTACCTACAGCTGATTTTAATCCTGCACATTGGTCAAAGGCTGCGGTTTCTAATACTAGTGTCTTCATCACTCTTATTCTATGGAAAATTTGGTGTGCCAGAAACTTGTTCTTGTTTGAAGGCAAGCCTTTTCGGCCACAAGAGGTTACAAGCCAGATCTTTGCTCATTGGGCGAATGTTATGGCAGAGTATGGTGTTGCTCCTTCTCCTTCTCGCAGTACTTCGGGGATGGCAATTTCGTGGAAGCCACCTCCTTCTGGCTGGATTGCTCTTAACGTCGACGGTAGTGCCCAGCTTACCCCCCAGTTGCGTCCTTTGGTGGCCTCATCCGTGATCATGATGGTAGATTTATTTCTGGGTTCTATGGGACACTAGGCCAATCCACAATCATGCATGCGGAGTTGCGTGCTCTCTTGCACGGGTTGGAGTTGTGTCGGACCTTGGGTTACCGGAACATTGTTTGTTACACGGACTCTTACGACTTGTTGAGAGGGCTCAGGTTCGATTGGATGCCTTTGGGAACGAGGTGGCTTTGGTGCGTGATTTTCTTGCTCGTGCGTGGGTGGTGAGGCTCCAGCATGTTTACCGGGAGGCAAATTTTTGTGCGGATTTTCTTGCCAAGTTGGGAATGTCTTCTCAACAGGCCCAGGTCCAGATTGATCTTCCTCCAACATGCATGCAACATCTCCTTCTAGCTGATGTCCAAGGAATGACTTTTATTATGCCTTAGTTGTGCTTGTTTCTTTGTTTTTTTCTTTCTTTCTCTTTTGTAACCAAAAAAAATAAATCAATTGGTAACCAACCATTCCATGAATCGTGACTGGTGGTGGTTGTAAAAGCCTATACACATGTATAGAAATTAAACTCTAATTAAAAATCAAATGACATCTTAACAAATTCACTCGTTAGAAATAGCTTAATAAACAAGGAAAGAATAAGGGTAATTCGAGGATCACAGCATAATATCAATATAATAGTCTTTTACTTTTCCAAGTGCTTAAAAAAAACTTCGCCTGCCGTGCTTTCTTTCTTAAAAGTCATTTGTTTCCTTTTGGTTCACTCCCTTTTTTCTTGAGTGATGAGGTGGAAGTGCATTTAGTACATGTAAAGCTTACACTAGGAAAATTTTAGACGATTGAAGGCTTTTCCTAGCTGAACCCAATATTGTTCTCCTGAATAGTAAGTAAATGGCTAAACCTAATGTCTTTGCCATAGTCAACTCTGATTAGAATTTTTCAGGCCTTACAGAATCTGAAAGCGATGCCAGGGAACCATGGGCAAGGCCAAAAATCTACAAGGTGGTACAAACTATGCTTTGTTCCCACTAGTGCAGATAGTTCAGATGGACTATAGTTTATCTCACTAAACTATAGCTTTAGTGACCATCACTAAAGGGCTACAATAGTAACTTAACAACTAATATTATTAGTTTATTTTATGGTGCCTACAAATCAGGCAAATTAAATAGATTTTATTGAGATTGAAACGGCTACCTAAAAATTAGGGGATCAATAGTAACCACTCCAATACTAGCTAAAAGAAACAAAAAAAAACCCTGAAACAAACCTAACCCAGTAACAAAACGCGACAACCTCACAAAGAAGCCATCATCACTTTGCACAACCGAAGCAAACAAACCCAAAAACCAACCATTATCAACCCAGTAACATACTACCACAAAACCAAGAATCTAACCCATAATCTAATCAACCAAACCAGAATCAAACCCATAATCGAAGCCAAACAACAGGATGAAACGAAGCAAACCCAAAAACAATTCAAACCCAATTTCAGAACCGAAGAGACGAAGAACATCAGAAAAGGTAACGATCGCTGGGTTTCACAGCAGCAACCCATGTAAGATCATCAAACCCACTCAAAACCCATCAATGGCTAGACTGCAAAACCCAGCGAAAGTCACAAACCCAGCGAAAGTCACAAACCGCAAAACCCAGCAAAAACTAACCAACGATGAGCATGATTGTTGCTAGGTAATATCTAACCAAATACGTCGCATGTATGGTTAGAGAGTTGCTAGCCACCATTTGGCTATGGTGTGGTTAGATACTAGAGTCAACATGTTTGGCCAACAAAGACCAACAAATTGTTAAAATAAAATATAACGGTATCTGTTTATAAACCATATATGCGGTGGAGAATGGCTAGATCGATGGAACGATAAATTATAAATGGAGAAAGGATTAAACGTTAAAAAACAAAGGGTTAAACGTTGAAAAGAAATCAATGGAACAATGAATTATGGAGAAAGAGGGTATTATAGTGCTGCCGAAAAAAAATCATGGATTGATTATATGATAGAACAAAAAAAAGCAACATACAATGAATGTGTAACCGTCCCAATTAAAGCAATTTAAGTGTGAATTAAAACTATCCATTGAAAATAGGAATCAGAATATTTGTTAATTTAATTTAATTAATACAATAAATATATGAGAGTACCATAATACCCCTATTAAACTATAACCATTAGATGCAATTTATTTAAAAATTTGATCATCCTACGGCTACCATTAATTTAGTGACAATCACTAAACACTTGGTTTAGTGATGTAATCCAAAGCCGTTCAGATGATTCAGACACAGAATCTGTAGTAATAGCTTCAAGTACTCAAACTCAAACTCAAACTAGCACATGGGAAGAACCTTCTCCTTCTCCACCACATCTAGCGCCGCCGCGCAGTGAACCTCAAATTAACTGGCTTGATCCACCACCTCCTCCACCACTATTTTCTCTACCATCATCGCCATCAAGCCGGGAACCTCGAATTAACTGGTTTGATCCACTACCTCCACCTCTGCCAGAACTGCAGGTATGGCCCATTGATTGGGATGCATTATTTGACATTGAATCACATCAACAGCCTGACATATATCAACCTCCTATTCCAAGAAATGCTGCATCTTTGGATCATGATGATTCAGTTGTTTCTCCTCCCTCTGATGATGATCAAGGATGGCCCGAAGATTATGTCCTAGCTCCAACTAGTCTGAATCAAACTAGCACATTGGAAGAATCTTCTCCACCATCATCTCCACTGCAATTTTTTTCTCCACAACCATCACCATCAAGCCTGGTACATCGAACTAACTGGCATGAACCACCGCTTCCGCCGCCGCCCCCACCACCACTACAACCACTGCAGGCCTGGGCTGCAGCAGTTGCTGATCAAAGTGAGTGCCTTCTTCAGGTTCCGGCCATTCGCAGGGTGAGAATCACGGAGTTGGATCAGAGAGATAAACTCTCACACTGTCCCATTTGCATGGAAGAATTTAAAGTGGGTGACGAAGCATATCAGTTACCCTGCAACCATGCCTACCGTTCCGAATGCATTCTTCGTTGGCTTAGTAACAGAAATACCTGCCCTGTTTGCAGGCTTCAGTTGGATGGTTGGGAAAGGTCAGATTAGGATTTCTGATAATTCCATTGGTGATCATGAACCTCAAATCATATCACTTCTTTCAATTGAGCTGACTATGACATAGCTATTCAGCTGGGTTTTACCGGAGTCTCTCTCTCTCTTACTTTATCTCTCACTTTTCTTCTCTGATAGTATATTCGAAGAGTGTTCGCTCATCACTCTTCCATAGCTATTCAGCTGGGTTTTACCGGAGTTTCTCCCTAGAATCCAATTCTTGTTACATCAAATACTTACAGCAAGGTTTTTCAAATCTGAGATGAGACCTTTCTGATGAACGGTGGGATAGAAGTGTGTTTGGGATTACACTATTGCATTTTTATCTGACCCGAAAAAATTTAATTTTTCAACTGATTTTCAGGTCTTATCGAGCCACTTGATAAGCTAACCCTCTAACATTAGAAAAAAATGAGTGGAGTAGATAACTTCATCCCAATTTTTTGAAAACCAAGCGGAATGAGCCAGTTCAACTCTGAACTAGCCAATTTGCTGGTATGGTTCATCCCATTTGAACCAATGTCCGATTGAACCAAATTGAATTGGGATGAATCTCCTTGAACCGTTAATCGACCAAGGTTGAACCGTTCTGAATAAACTTTTATTTAGTTTACGTACAAAATTTATTTATGTATTTACCAGTCATCTGGTTCAACTGAATTAACCAATTAAACCATCATTAGTTTGGTTCAATTTTCAATCATATGCCACACCAAAAATATATAATAATGTAGCAAATAGGGCTTTAGAAATTAGGACACTTGTGTAAATGTGATCATGATAACTTTGCCAAAGATAACAGTAGTCACTAAAATAATAAATGCACCCATAGAAGGTAGTACAAACATGAAAAGGTAAGCACAATCTAAGTCAACCTTTGGTTCGATGTAATGTGATAGGATGAGGGCGGCTTCGAATTTCGGTAAATATGAGGAACATTACTCGCATGCTTGTTGTGTGTACTGTACTTTGTATTGCAGTGTGAAAAATGCATAGTCTAATTCGCAGTGTGGTCACACGACTTCAGCAGGAACCCAACCTCTCCTCCAATTCTCACCCTACTATGTTCCACAGTCGTGCTCAATGCGACAACGGTAAGCCCTCACAACTAGGGCACTGTGTTTCATCCCCCTTTGTCATTCACTCATCCCGTGTATCCTTTTTCTTTACAATCAATAAAACAAACAGGGTCTACCTTCCACCTTTTGCTATGCATTCTGTTGGAACCTTGGGTGTGTGAATTGAGAAAAGAGTCCCAAATTGCTAAGAGTAGACACTCTAGGAGTGTTTATAAGTGAGGACTTCACATTTTAAGATTGGGCCCCAAGAGGCACCAACTTTTTCCAACGGGAAAACACACACGCTAACTGACCACCACACGTGCGCACCACTATCAGGTCGACGCGGTTGGGCCTGGGTCTCGGCTTGCGCTGTGAGGTGTAATTAATTTTTTGCGAAAATAATTATTTTATTTTTTGGTGCGTTGCTTGTCCAGATTCGTTGAACAGACCGGATACGATGAACTAACAGTTGCGTATTTGTTCTTATCCGTTAGTAAATAGATTCATTGAACATAGTTGTTTTGCGTCTGTTCTTATCTGTTAGTGACTTGAAGCACAAGCACTCCGTTCTTATCCATTATTGCTTGCGCATCAAGTCAAAATTTGAAGCCTATAAATAGGTCACTCCCTCACTTCATTCAATACACCGGTAGACGATAAATTACTCCCCCTCGATATTTCTCTTCTATTTAAAGAATGGCCTACGAGTCATATTCAAGAATGACCTATGAGCCATATTCAAGAGTGGTCTACGAACCATATTCAGAGTGGTTTTTAACCATATTGATTTCAATGTGCAGTGATATTTCGTAATAATGTCGATTGGGCTATTTTATCCTGGGGACATCGTGGTTGATAGCCATAATTTTGACCTAGTCGCGACTCAACTCAGTAATTTCTTCGGTGGATTGATTTTCTGAAAATTAATTTGGAAACTCAAAAATAACACATTCCCATCAAGAACGTATCAAAGATTCACATATATATTCAACAGGTATTATGAAGAAAAACTCTATTATTAAGTGAATCACGGAATTCTAATATGTTGATGATTATGCAGGGCCGTTCAAAAGAACAAAAAAAATTGAATTGAACTTATTAACTGAACCAAACTGAAGCAAACTTATGAACGGAATTCGTAAATGAAGCTCTGGCAGAATAGTTGGTTTTTTAAATTGTTCACTTTTTAATATTTTTTTATAACTCGAATACTTTTTCTGACAAAACCTTTTTCTTTTTGACTCAATTCTGACATAAGTTCTGTACTAAGTATTACTTTATGTAACAACAATACCTTTTAAAAATGTATCTGATAAAAAAAGGTGAATAATCACTAAACTACGGTACAAAAGATAATTACTACAAAAGTTTTATTATATTTAAAATAAAATTGATTTTATTAGTAACTTATATTAATAATAAATAACAAACACAGAAAACGACAAAGCTATTGTCACCACTAAGAGAACGACAAAGCCAATTAATTTCTCTTTACAATCTCTCCGTATTAGTACAAAACAATTCACAGTTTATAACAGTCAGTTTTTTTTCATTAGTTCGATTCAGAACTGTGAACCAAACTATTAGCATAGTTCAGTTCAGTTTGTGTGAACTGTTATAACAGTTCGATTCGGTTCGGTTCAGTTCAGTTTTCTTTCCGAACTGAACCATGAACAGCTCTAAGTTTATGCTTGTGTAAATAATAATAATAATAATAATAATATGATTATAAATTTTAATGCTCTAAAGCTAATGAGGACTATAGTTCAGGATAGTTTTTTTTTTTTAGATAGGCAAAGTGATTAGTAATTAGTGTGTTAGTTGTTAGAGGGGAGGGGGAGCGGGGTTCGAACACGTACGTCAACGTTTTTCCACCAACGATGTCCCTTTCACTCAACCAAGTGAGCTACCCTTGTGGGACCTATAGTTCAGGATAGTAACTTTATACGGTGCAGATGTTTACTTCATCCTATCAATATTATCAGCAAACCTAATCCAGAGCATTCTCTTTATTCAGTCCAATTTTCGTTCATAGATTAGTCACTCATAACTAGATTAACTAAATTTACTACTCTAGTTGCCAGGTTTACTCCATAGAATTTTCGACAAATTCTCAAATCAAAAGAAACGCAACCACTACATAAGAATAAGATGATCATGATCCTTCAACAGACCAATGCATTATCATTTATCAAATCATGCTCTGCTACGAATATAACATTGTTATTCATTTCATATAACAACAATGTAAATCCTTTAGCACACTCCACTCATCATTCAAAACAAGGTCCTTTTTAAGCTGATAGAAAAAACAAAATGAAGGTTTGAAGCAAAAGGCACAGACAAACCTGAAGTTTTTCTCTTAAAGCCACTGCAGGTGGCATTCTCGGACTTCCTTTTCCCAAACCAAGCCGCTGAGATAATACTGCTCAGCTTTAATGCACCAAATAACTATCAAGATCAACCATTAAAGCAAGTCAACAACTTACTCTGAGAAATGCAAAACTAATCATACCTTTTATATCAACTTTGGTGTTGTTTAAAGCAGAAATAATATAAAACCTCTGTTTCTTGTCCTGTACTGTTAAGATAGTCAGAGAGAGAGAGAGAGAGAGAGTGAATTGTGTAAATATGATCATTGTATTGATTGATTGAATATTACACAGAATGAGTCCTTTATATATAGGACTGATATTAACAGATTCAGTTATTAACTGACTGAATATTCTAACAAGAGCTTAGCATTCAGTTGTACAGTTAGTAAGTAATAGTAACAGACTTGCAGTTACAACAGAAACTAAACTAATAAACTGAATAAATGCTTATTCACTTACATGTACAAGCATAGTAATCAGATTATGAATATTTGAACAAAGGAAGGGGCTTCTCTGCCCTGAATTTCTCAACACACATTACCCTCAATAATAAGTTTTTACTCAAAATGCTTTTCCAGTAGAAAAATGGATAACGAATCAGGGAAAAAAAACTATAAACACAAGATTGCAGGATACAATCTACATTCTTAAAAGGAGAAATTTCCTACCCTTTCCTCAATTGTCAAAATAACTGGATGTTCATAACGGAAAAATTTAATCTGAAGCTCATGGGAAACACCCAAAAAAAAATCAAAATCAGTCCAAAGAAGAAAAGGGATAGGAGAATCTCTACATTTACATCCGGAGGTCTTCTCCACGTTGGCACTTCAGCAAGGTTGCGCACCATTTTCCGGTGGTTCCCTCCAATTTTTCCACCAGTTGATCACCGCCATTTGAGCCATGTAGGATCCAGGTGGTGTAGCTGCCAGCTGAGCTCGTGCAAGCGTTTGAATCATCGCTGTTTCCTGGCTTTGTTCTATCACAAGCAGTCAATGCGCAGTCAATTTAGAGTAGTGAAGATATTGGCAGAGATTTTGTTTCGGGAATATTTCGCCATGTGTAGCTTTCTATTGGTTTCTCTCATCTTCGTTCTAATCAATCCTTTTTGTTGCCTCTTATTCTCACTTCTCTCCTCTACACGTGTCTTAGTTTTTCTGTTTTTGCTTCATCTTCACTCTTATTTCGTTTCACTACTTCACTCAATACACGTTATCACCACTTACCAATGCTGCAACGTTTTTTCAGCAAGCACCAATTGTTCTTAATCATAGCTTCTGCTTTCCATTCATCTTCACTCTGTTCACTTAAAATTTTTTTTGCTCCTTTCATCACGTTAACATCCGCATGTAAGCATAAGCATTTCTATTTGAGGTTGGATCTTACTGATCATGATTGCTATATTGTTGTGCAGTTCTATAAATTCCTACATTTGATCGCGACTACACATTCATCGCTTCCAACTTTACAAGGTACTCATTTTCATTTCGGTGGTTTTGTTTTTGATCATTTTCTGTTTGAGCTGGTTCTGATCGTGTTTATCTTTCGTTCCCTTTGCATTTAAGGTGGCTACTGTTGTCCATTTCCATTACTTGCTGCCTATCAACGTAATCCCATCTGTTTTTTCTCTTTAGCCAAATTTATTCCCTGCTTTAATTCTAAGAAATAACTGATGATCGAAGCATATTTGCTTTCTGGACTACATATCTACTTTGTTTTTTCATATTGTTCCATCAAATATAAAGTCATTGTTTTCCCATTTTTATTCCATTGTTCTTCTAATCTCTTATTGTATATTGATGATGGAATTTTTTTTTATGTAGATGGATTCCCTTGATATTGTGGGTGATCAAATTCAGGTAATGTCATTCCTTCTTTGCTCATTTATTGATTGTTGTCTGTTTGAATGGATGCATTCCTTTTATTTAGTTGACCTTCTATTATTGGATACACTCTATATAGTATTTTTGGTGTTTGAGTGGATGCATTTGTTTTTCTTTAGTTGATCATCCATTTTTAAATGTACTCTTTATATGGTATTTTGGTGTTTTCATTAGACTTATTTTGATTTATGGCTTTGTTTTGTTCTATTTCGGGTTCATTCATTGTGCTTGATTTCTTGAACTTCTATTTTGGTTTTATGTCAAAAAACAAGTTCAAGAATATTGTAATTTTGTTTGAATTTTTGTTAGAATATTGTACTTTTGTGTTTCAAGTTCATTCATTGATCAACTTCTATTTGTTTTTCATGAGCTTTATACTTTCGTTATCTTCTGTTGTTCTAAGTTGATTATAGTGTTGTTTGTTTTATTAGATGAATTCTCGATACATTCGAATAGCGACCCATATTTTTTTCTTTGAGTGCTACTTGAAATACCATACCTATCAATTTGAGTTTGTTCCATGCTTTGTAAGTTTTTACCTCTTTCTCTCCATGTGTGTGTCTTCTTTTAGGCTTATGAGTGCTACTAATTTAGTTTTATTTTTACTCAAGTCCATGCAACCACTTCCAATGCTTTTTTTGGCTGACTTTTATAATGAGATGCCAAAAATTGTGCACCTAATGGATCCTTTGGGAAATGTTTTATCATCTCTATCAAACAACGTCCAAGTAGGGTGTACTTACATCATGGTTCTTCTCGCATTGGGGAGGTTTACAATCTTTTTGGTGGTGGTTGGATCACTGTCAAATATCTACATGGTAGGACCTTCAAAATGTTTGTGAGGGATCGAATGGGTAAGTAGTTATGTATCGATTTCCTCCTCAGAAATATGGCCTTGGAGAACCAGAACTCCCAATGAGTATTATTCATGAGGAGAATGATGAATTCATTTTTATTGATGTTGTCCATTTCCACCACTCTTTGGTGAAAAATGTTGATGTTGAGGAAACTAACACTCCATTCCTGGTGTGTTTCATAGACCTTAGACACAACCTTTTTATAATCTCATTTGGTTCATTGATCCTTATGTTTCACAGTCTTTTTATTATAGGTTATTTATTTATTTACTTATTTATTTTTGGGTTATTGTATTTGCAGTTCCTTCACATTGGATTTGGCTAAATTGCCTTCTCTCTTGCAACAACCTCCATTGTTTTGGTCAATTTTCGTGGCTAAAAATGGAATTATAAGTTTCAATGGAACAGATGAAAAAAAAAATCTGAACTTCACACTCTCTCGCGAGCTTTCTCCCCAAACACTCTTTCTCTCTCGCGAACCCCTCTGTTTCTTGAAAGAAAACACTATTTTTATTTCCCCTCAGTTCATCGCAATGTTGAGCGATGCATTCTCTCTGAATCTTGATCCAGTTTCTTCCTCTACTTCGAATTGCTGCTTCAAATCACTGCATCATTCTCCTCTGGATCTCGATTCATCCTTTTTTCTCTCAGATTCATGATTAGAATCGATCTTGATTTCTATCTCTTTTTGGTTGAGTAATTTTCTATTAGCTTATTCATAGTTATTTCTGTTGATATTGTTTCAGGGATTGTTTGGTCAAGTTTCACAATGAGGTATGCCTTGCAATTTTTTCACCATTATGGACTGTTTCTCTGAAATTTTGACTTTTGCCTTTTGGTTGTGTTATTGATAGTAAAAAACTCATTCAAGTAAGTTCAGACTCTTCCGACTACTGTAATAAAGGTCGAATATCGCTTAAGGACAATGTTAGAAATGCTATTTGGGAGACTATGATTACCAAACATATCAAACGTAGAGGTGGTGTGATAGTGAGTTGTTTTTTAACTGTCTTTACTAATATCACTATTTAGATATATTTCACTAAGCTACTTGATTTTTCCGACCCTTATTTACAACACTTTCCAATGAGGATTGGAAGACTAATACCAGATACATTGTATATGATTGAGGCGTATGATCCTGGTATGGATCTCCACTGGCATTTCAAGATTCACATTGCTAAACGAAATAATGGAGAAAAGTATCTTCGTGGTTTTGAGTGGCGAGCCTTCTTAGACAAAAATGTTGTACGGGTTGGAGATATTCTTGAATGGGAAATTCAGGGCTTTCCCATCATTATGAATGTGATGATCGTGAGGAAGGAAGATAAGCTTAGGTTTGGGTATGGTCGTAATAAGAGAAGATCAGCATAGTAGTCGTATCTATCAACTTCTGTTTTTGCTTCTTTTTAACTATGACTTTTTGGGTTATATAACTTTAACTTATGACTATTATCACTTATTATGATGAATTCAAACTTTTTGTGTTTAGTTTATGGATATTATGTTATGTTATTATCTACTTTTTAGTTCTATAATTTTCGGTTTGTGATGTCTTGATTTGGATTTCTATCCAATATTTATAAACAACAACTATTGCAACAAAGTTATATGTACAGCATATAGTTCATTCATAGAACTTTTTAATGTTTTCCCCATATCTAAAAGTTCATAGCATTTCCCCATGATAAAAAATCAACTTTTTTTTCTTTTCCCCATCATTAACAATTTCCAAAACTCCTTTTAATTTCTTTCAATTTTTACAATGTGCCTCTCAAATTGTAATCTACTATTCTTATCCATTTGAAACTTTTAAACATGTTTTAGTTGTTAGAATTTGATTTTAATCAATATTAACCTAATATAGGTTGTATAATGCTTCCAAAATATCCGAAGCTTTCGCCCCGTGTATCGCACGGGGTAAACCCACTAGTATCGAGTGAACACTTAACTTTGTCCCTAAACTAACATTGTGTCTCTTACTTTGTCCCTAAACTATATGAAAGTAGTAGTCGATAATTTGTGAAATTCATCACATTAATCTTTAAAGTTTTGTGAATTTGGTCCGTAGAAAATGGAGACGGAAAAACGAAGCACGCAAAGAAAAAAAAATAAGAACAGTCAAATGCAAATGGCGATATTGAAATAGAGAACCATTAACCGCGCTAGAAGCTGCTCCTTTGAGAACCCATCAATGGAAGAAGTGTTTGCACTTGGAGAGGTAGAACGCAACATATGCACCGCACAATGCACATAAGCAACAACTGGGTGGGTAGAGGAAAATGAGAATTATTAAATACACCAACTCTTCTAGCATCTTATGTAACACCCCCTTCTACACTACTAATTAATTAATTAAAATCAGAGTTTTATAAAATCGCTCACAAGGAAGTATTACATTTTCCATTTTAAAACCAACCCAAACAACTCTGGCGCAAAAACAACATAATACATTCATATACGGGCACCTCGGCCAAAGGAACAAAACCCACTGAAGTACACAAATCTCGGTTTATAACGCTTGTGAAACTAAACATAGTTTAGGACATCAATATGTTACAACTCAAAAACTAAGTCAAAAGACTACTACTCTACTCGGCCCCCCAGTGTTACACTACCAGAGCAATTGACGCCACAACTCGGCAGATAAAGGAAAGACCTTCGCTTGGGAAATACCTGCAAGTTGCCACATAAGAGCAACATAAAAAGCAGTAGGGTGAGTCTCTTTACATAAATAATAAAATGTATGGTAAAGGTTATGCTAGAGACAACACCTAGAAGCACCAGAACAACTCGGCTCACACAAACAACACGCTCTAACTCAAGAACAATCAAGGACATCCCCAATTTCATGTGGCCAACCACAACACCCAATCAACAACGTGGTGAGCAACGCTCGGACCTCTGCCCTCTACAACGTGTTGAGCAACGCTCAGGACCTCAGCCCTCTACAACGTCAACACACATATATGAAAATTATACACAACAACGTCATTAACATCATCATCAACAACCCTTTGGCTGACATCAATACACCAAACCATAGCTCTAAAGCTAACCACGCTACGTCAGTCACTATCTCTATGACTACGCACAACTCACCGAGCTCATCGCCACCAACAGTGGTGGACTTCAACGCCACTTAAATCAACGGCACTACGGCCAACTAAAACTCACCAACACTTAGGGACCCATGCGTCACCTAAGGACCAAACGACTTCACCTAAGGATCAACCATTTCCTTGAAGGCTACCCCCACTTCTCAGCACAACACCTAAACAGACCGAAGTCTTCTCACTACAGAGAATGCCTAGAAGGCAACCCCAAACACCACGAGTACAACATTGTAAAAGCGAGGTCATAGACCTAACACTCAACGTCGGTCCCTTTGGAACCTCACCACTTAAACACATCATCTCTCACGGCTCTAAAGTCGACTTTCGCACCTCGGACACAGCCCCATGGTTATCGTCCAACCTCCACTCAATACTCCCACAATCGTAGTTCTCACGCTATCTCAACACCCTCACACTAAGCGTAGTGGACTAAGCGATCCACTACAAGGACCACAACATCACTAGGACTAAAAGCGTCACCTAGGGACTAAGCGGACTATCCCATTTCAAACATTTAAGTTGCCAAGACGCAAAGCACTCCCGATTGCGCGCTGGCGGCGCTTGCGCCAGCTGTGACTTCAACGGAACCTCGGCACCATCCCCTGGCACATCGGCACACGTATCACTCACCTCGGCACACAGGCACTAGGCCTCCTCTCTGCACCATAAATCATCTCGGTATCTATACTTATACCACAACTACCTTACTTACTTCACCTTAGTCTTAACACAACTGGGCTACACTACTTCGATTCACCCTCAATCACCTCGGTTCACCACCGGCTACGCTCCACTTGAGCACGCACTACACTTTCAATGGCGCCCTTGCTTCGACCCCGATTTCCTAGTTACTTCACTTAGGCAACCTATCCTTCCTCACTTCTCTGCCACTCGCCTCAGTTCACTTAGGAACAAACCCATCTTCATCCACCTCGGCAACCACGTTCCAGCAACTACACTCCCGCGTATAGATACACGCTACACTTCAGTAATCACCTCGGTATACCTACGCTACACCCGGCAACTACAAGTCTCGACTCCCACATTGGGTCTTAGCCACACTTACACCTCATCGTCATTTACCTCGGTTTCTACCTCGGTTACCACCTACGATTACACCGAGGAACATCACCTCTTCAACATTCACCTCGGCCTACTATCTATGATTACACTTAAGAACAATACCTCATCTCTACAACTACCTCGCTTTGCCTCGGTTATACTCACAACACCTCGGCGCACCTCATTGCACCTCGGCATACACACCTTACCCTTCGTTTTCCACTACACAACACCTTGGCGCACCATATTGCACCTCGGCATACACATCCTATCTTCCATCGCACCTACTCCTCAACACATACACCTCGATATATACACCCTATACCTCAGCAATACTAGTTTAGACGTCCATACACTACACTTCATCCACTACACATAGGCTTATTCACAACTCACTTCATCATCTACACTTAGTCACTTCACCTTGGCTACTATACTTAGGCACTTCACACCTAAGCACACCACTTCACTTTGGCTACTACACTTAAGCACTCACTTCACCTCGGTCACTACACTTACGTTCCGTCACCTATATTCAACTCTTACGCCTTTGAAACACATACGCCTCACTTCGGCAAGTACACCTAGGTATTATATACACTACATCTCGGCCACAACACCTCGGCAACTACATACTTTGACTCCCACATACTACGTCGCACGCATATTACACTTCAACACACCTACCCTTCTCGGCACACACCTACTTCAACGCCCATGTCCTTCGACGCACAAGCCTACGACGCATACATTCACAGCACCCACACCCTCAGAACCCAACGAGGGTGGCCACACCACCATAACTCCACGGATCTCCACGACGGTGACAACCCAACGCAACTCACTGGGACTGAGTATTCCTCAGCTCCCATTCCTCTCTACGGTCTCTCACACGACCAATTCATTAGCAAAACACCACAGCTTCAACAAGGTGAAGCAAAACAACACAACCAACATACGAAAACAATTCAGAAACCATTCCAAGTATAACTCACACACAACACTTATCATATACATTATCATGAATGAAAAAGAGCCCCCTAACCTTAATAATTTGAGAAAGATGAGAACCCTTCACTCTCCAATAACCACAGCAACAAGCTCTCTTCTCCTCTCCTAGCTTGAACTCTCCACGCCCAGATTCTCTTCTTCTTCTTTCTAATCACTATTCCACCTACCAACTTCTCTCTCTTACTTCCCTTTGACTTTTCTTTCGTTCTTGATGCAAAAATGAGTTTCTTCCTACGGTTACCTTCTTTTATCACAAGAGCATGGGCTTCTTAATGAACCATGGGCCTCCAATAATCATGGCCTCTAATAACACCTCCTCATTACTTACACTACTCCCTCTTTTAATTACCACTCACTTATTACTAACCACCACTCCTCATTTAAGTCAATTGCCCTATTATCTTTTTAATATGACCAACCAAAATACCTCCTAATACCATAAGAATCCCACATTAATCTTATGACCTAATAAAATGTTGCAAGCTTTTAAATAACCCAATTGAATAATTGAACTATTTTTGGGGCGTTACATCTTACACCGCATAAGAGCATCTACATCTATGAGCCCCAAATGAGTTGCTTAAATGGGCCCACCACTGCCAATTCATTTTAAAACAATCCACTCACTTTTTCCTCCAACGATGATTTTCTCTAAAGAACTAAGAATGGGACCTACCACTACTCTCTTATTTAAATAATTTTTATTTTTTATTTGTCTTTTGACCATTTTTATTTCGGTAAATGCTTTTGACCATTTTTTTTTGTTCATTTTTTTTCTTCTGAGAGACAAATGTGTTTCAACTGTTGAGATATCATTGGCATCATAATCATAAGAATAATCGAACTCGTCACTATAGGCATGCCGTTCATCTTCAACAATCATGTTATTCAATATGATGCATGCCTGCATTATACACTTAAGTGTATCCATGTGTCAAGCACACGTTGGACCGCGTATAATAGCGAATCGAGATTGGAGTACTCCAAACGCTCGTTCAACGTCCTTCCTTGCATATTCTTGCCGTTTGGCCAATAATTTTCTCTTTTCTCCTTGTGGCATTGGGATGGTCATGACAAATGCAACCCATTCAGGATAAATACCATCTGCTAGATAGTAACCAATATTATACTGGGTTTTATTCACTGTATACTCTACAATTGGAGCTTGTCCTTCCAAAACAGGATTAATTAAACACATTGGATTGATTTAACACATTAATATCATTATTTGAGCATGCAACGCCAAAAAATGCATGCCAAATCCACAAGTCTTGTGATGCCACTGCTTCAAGCATGATTGTTGGTTTGGCATGATCGCCTCGTTGAAATTGTCCTTTCCACACAACTGGGCAATTTTCCATTCCCAATGCATGCAGTCAATTGAGCCTAATGTGACACCCTCTACCCCGTCATGGCATAAATATAGCATACGATAGAAAAACAACCAAAAACAAAGTCTCGTTCAAAATAAAACTTTAATTTGACGGGATGAATACATCACATTTACAAACTTGCGAAAATATAAAAAGGAAATACCAACTTATAAGTAAAACAAATAACCCAAGTTCCCGATCACAATAGTTCAGAGTTGACCCTTACAAAAGTAAATCGGAAAAATAAACTTTTAAACAATACCAAAAACTAGCTAATTCTAACTATGGTATTGATAACTCTATTTTATATAGTGTTATTCATCTATTTTAACTTAGGTTATTGTTTATTTTCAAGTACATTTATATATAAATATAGCTTATTTATTAAAAAACAACATTTTAAGGATTCAAAAGGATTATAGGCAAAACACACATATCTTGTTAGGTTTGATGTTTTTGTTGGTCATGACTACTTGTGAGTGGAAACACTTCCAACACCAGGAGTGGAAACACTGCCTACACCTGCTAAAAACCAGCAGTTTGTACCAAAACATCCAAGGAACAATTTGATGCTTCCACACTTGATTTGTGACGTCATGCCTAGTCACCTGGAGCAGAGCCACTTGCAGAAGTCGACGATCAACATAAAACTCAAGTTGCAAGGATCACTTATCTAAAGACATGTGGCACTTCTCCATTGGACCTCCCCATGTGTTCTTCATACAAGCGACCAAACCTGAGCTACTTTCTTAATTGGTTGTCTAAAATTAACCATGGTTAATCCCCTTAGTTGATCTTTCGCGCCAAAGGAAACCCCTCAAGGGAGGAAAGCTTTCGTGCCTATAAATAAAGGCCATATCTTCACTTGCAAATCATCCTTCATCCAAGCTTTTAAAGGATCACTTATTTTCTTTATATTTAGCATAGGTTTAGTTTTTATTTTAGTTTCTGAATTGTAAGAAGGTGAGGAAGAACTTGACGCCTTCTTCCTTCACTTCTACTTGGAGGAAACTTATGCAAGGAATTGGTGCAATACTTCAACTTGGAATCTCATGCAAAAGATCTCCTACATGAGTAATCTCTATCCTTTTGAGTTCTTTTGTAATATTACTCATTTTATCATGTTCCTTACGGATTCTCTCTATTATATAATGAGTAATATGAGCTAATTAAATTCCATTAGTTGACATGTTCTAACCTTATAATGATCTTTTAAGTAAGTTAGTGTGTTCATATGTGATGTTTGCATTTTAGTTCTTGTATGATAACTCTTTCATATTCATCTTTAGAATTGGCCAACTAAAAGTGAATGTAACTCATAAATGCAGACATGGTTTATGATTAGAACTCAAGAACTAATAGGGATAAGTATTTAATAAAGGAAACTTTGTTAATTACATGCTAAAACCTAGACATTGGATAGCATAGTCCTTAGGATGATGCAAATACAAGAGTGAACTTATTTAGCAACTTGGATCATTGTTAGGAGGCAAGAGAGGAATTGACAAATATTTTATTTACTGTAAAAAGCAAAGATCATAAGAGCTTGTAATGAAACTCTAAAGAAAAGTGACTGAAAAGCACATACTGATGCAGCTGCATCCAGTGTACCTACACCACATACACCACTAAAACTCTTAAAAGTGACTTATTTGGTGAAAACATATCAACCATCATTTTCCACTGATTCCTTACATCTTTTATTGTTTATTTACATTCTGTTTGCTTATCAACACCACCTAAATGTGAGTAGCATAGTGGTTACCTTTCACTAGTAAACTATTGATTCTAAACTTGTAAATTAATCCAATCCTTGTTGGAACGATACTCTACTTTCACTTTATTACTTGATACGATTGTGTATACTTGCACATTTGTGTGTATATCAAACGCACCAAGTTTTTGGCGTCGTTGCCGGGGATTGCCATTAATTTTATAGTTTAGATTAGTAGTTAATTAGTGAACATTTTACTTTGTTTCTTTTCTTGTGTATAGCATTTTTCAGTTAGACCCTGAGATAGGAGACCTGGAAGGTTGAGGAGCATTCAAAGACAACAAAGAAGCAAAAGCAGTTGTAGATACACAATGTCTGAACATGGCAGATGACCTATAACAGATTTTTCTGGATCATTGCATAATTCAGAAAATAATTACATACAACAATTCATCAACATGAGAGCAACATGTATGTTTAATGATAGAGATAGGTGATAAACTCTAATTTGGTGCATTTTTAGAGATACATTTGAGTCTTTTTTTTAGAGTAATTATTAGCAATTATATAAATCACTGACTTAATTTATTCTATTTTGCAGAATGAGAAAAGAATATGTGAAACAAATGATAGTCCAATAAAAAGTCACTTATATATATATATATATATATATATATATATATATATATATATATATATATATGGGGAGGATGAAGAAAGAAAATAAAGGAGTTCCTTTGGGCCCATTTGTTTTATCAAGTGATTCAGCCCATGGAATCAAATTGAAGCCACGCGCAACCCTAGGCATCAATTGGGAAAGGTTGGCATTGCAGCATGATTTAAAGGGGAAGAAAAACGTGATTTAGGGGAGGACCTGACGGCACAACATCAACGGCAGCGCTGAAGATGGAGAAAAAAGGAATATTTGGGTACCGTTTTTGACATCGTTGAGAGAGCTTTGGGAAATTAAAAGAAGATTTGAATCATAGAATAAGAACTTCTCTACTTTCCGGGTTATTCTTATCTCTGTAATCCATGACTTCTATTTTAATTTCAGTGTTCTTGATTATTATGGACACCTAAATCCTCTTCTAGGGTCTTAGGTGGATCTTGCTTGCTCAGAGACATTTTCATGTTCTAAATTATATTTGAATTCCTATTTTTATATTAATTGATATTGTCCTATTGATTTAATCACATGATTAGGATTAACTACCCTTTGCATGTTTATAATCAATTAGTTGATGAGCGACCGTACTGCAATTAGTTGGTGGACCTATAGGATAATTGGGGCTATAATTAGGGCATGACCAAACCATAATTTAGTCTTCCAATCATTCAACCTTTTTGCTCTTTATGCTTTTCCTAAATTTAAATTCTTGCATGACCAAACGGGGGTTAATTTAGGAAAAAGAATATTAATCGCGAATTACCAAACGGATTAATAGTTTTAGTAAAGGGATTGGTAATTAAGTAAATAAAGGAATTCAGGTAGGATTAAACATAAAGGAATCGAAGCTTGCAAGTGAAACCGTGACCCTAGATCTCTCTCCATTGATTAAACTTTGTATTTTAATTCTTACTAGTTTAGTACTTGTTAATTAATCCCGTGGACACGATAATCTTTTATACTATCTGCGAAAGAGTACACTTGCTCTAAGTGTGTCTTTGACGCAACAAGTTTTTGGCGCCGTTCTTGGGGATTAATTTAACAATATTAAACGAAAAGATTTGTATTGCTTTAGACATTTTTTTATGCTTTTATTTTAATTTTGTTTTTTTATGCTATTAAAAAATACAAAAAAATTATAACACTTTCCCAAGAGCTCGTTGTAGTTCACTTTGTTTTGCAGAGAAAAATCCAAATCATGTTTAAAACACATGGAGATTATCTTAGAGAAGCAGAGGCGCAAAGAAATTTTGAGAACTCATATTGGTATATGCCACAATGCCAAATGCCGATTTCTCCTCCTCCTTATGACCCTTATTTGGATTATTGTGATGACTATGAGCAACCTCCTTATTCCTCCCACTGGGATAATCATGAGACACTACACGTGCAAAGGCAAGAGGAGGAGATACCATACACCAATGATGTATCTGAGGATATACATGCAAAGTTTGACCGCATGGAGAACCAACTTGGAGTCATAAGTGGTCAACTATCAAGTATCATTGCTATGTTATCTCAAGAGGTCCAAGAAACTCCTTATTCACAAACTGAGCAATACAAAGAAAATATTCTTAGGATTGATGAAGAGTTCTCCATGGAAGATAATATAGAGGAAGAAGCTCTCGAGAAAGATGAAGAGACTCCTACTGAAAGGAGTCAAATAAAAATAATAGCTCCTACTGAAGGGAGTTATATTGAAATAAAAGATGATACTGATGAGAACGCTTGTGAGGAGAATGAAAAAGATCCATTGGTTCATGAGTTCAAGGAAGAGGAGAAAGCCCCAATTTTTGGACAAGTTGTTTTAACCATTGGTGATGTTGTAATTGAGGTTAATAAGGAAAAGGTAAGTTTACGGAGTGGTAAAGAAGATGATGTTATTAAAACTTTAAATGCAGTACGAGCTCGAGTTCTCGCTCTTCCGGTCGAGGATCGGCCAGCTCAAAGAGCCCTGGTTCCAGGTCCGTCCATTCTGAGGAGCGGCCGTGCAACACTCCAACGCCAGAGGACATCGTTTCTCGAGCGGAGGGAGGGGAAGAAGATGTCGATGTGATTATCATTGACGATGATGAAGCGCAGAGTGCCGTCCCAGTCGCGGACTAGGAGATGGTGGAGGCCGAGGGCGGCCGAGCCGAAGAAGTCCACGGGGAAGAGGTGGCACAGCCCGCAGCCAGCAGCTCTGGTCTGGAGGTAAACATCGGAGGATCGAACGAAGGGTCGGCCGAAGTTCAAGCAGATGTAGCCCGAGATGTATCTGACATGTCTTGGGTAGCGGAAACTCTTCGCTCAAATAGGAGCATTATTACTGTCGGCCACGTTGCTTTGCCCGACCTGCGGAGCCGCCTCGACGACTCACCGGGCTGGAGGGTGAGAGGCATGAAGGACGGCGAATATATTGCAACTTATTCTCCCAACTTCAAGTTCACGATGTATCGGCTCGTGTTCGAGAGGATGAATATCACTCCTCCTTTTACTGAATTTCAACGTGACGTCCTGCGTCACATCGGGGTCGCCCCTTCTCAACTCCATCCTAACGCATGGGCGTTTACGAAAACCTTCAAGTCCTCTTGACTAATTTGGGTCGGCCGGTGCTCGGTCATGCTTTTCTTTACTCTCTTTGAGTGGTGGCTCGTGGAGAAGGCTAACAAGGAGAAGAGGAGCAAGTCTCCTTTAAGATGCGTAAGACTCATCACCAGGTTCTTCAAAGCGTTCAGAGTCGTTGGGAGCGGCTGGAGAAGCGGTATTTTTGGATCGTTCCCACCGAGGAGGCTGGTAAGGTCAGATCGGAGGTCCAACCGGACGGAATGCTCGGGCCCCCCTTACTTCCCCATCATGTGGAACGAGGCCCACTTCGCAGCGGCCCGGGATTACATTTACACCGTCAAGGACTTCGGGCGAGGCCGACACGGAATCCTCGGAAATGATCAAGTCTTTAGCGAGCATGATGCGCCCAGACCCCAAAGGCGACATACCTTGTCGTCCCTTTGTCTTGCTCGAGGGCCAGGAACTGGAGGCCGAAATCGGTTTGCTTTTGAACTTTGCCTTTACATTTTGATGTCAATCTTTTCTTCTAACTCATAATTTGTTATTTTGCAGAAAGAATGGCCGGTAAAAATTGGGCCGTGATCGAGTCAGTTCTGAACTCTGCTGCAATTCCAGGAGCTAAGAGGTATGACGGATCTCGGCCAGGGGATGTCCCTGAATCGTCCTCCAAGGTGCCCCCACTCCCGAGGGCCCAAAGAAGAAGCCAGTTGCTCGGCCGCCCCGCATCGCGGCGATCGCTCCGCCAAGCGGATAAGGCTCGACGCCGGAACATGGATTCGCCAAGGCCGACCTCCCTATTCTCTCTCTTGAGAAGCTAGGACAGTCGAGCTCGAGTGGTTCAGAAAAAGCCGATGGAGGTGCAGGCTTTCTCTGCGCTGGGGATAGATAAAATCATGACCGAGCTTGGCCAGTCAAGCCGAAGGTACTTTACTTTTCAAATCCGTTATTTCTTTTGTCTTAGATCGACCGACTAATAGCTGGACGATCTCGTTATGAGGGCTCGCATTTGCTAAGGAGTCTTTGACTGAGCTGCAGGTGAAGTACGACAAGCTTGCCAAGGCCAAGAAAGAAGCTCTTTCCGGGGCGAGGAGGGCCGGGCCAAACTCGCCAAGAGGAATAAGGAGCTCGGTGGGCAAGTGACGAGTCTGAAGAACGACGTTGAAGCCTTGGAGAAGGATAAGGCCAGGTTGGAGGCCGAGAATGCCGAGCTGGCGGCGAAGATCCAAATGGTGGCCCAGGCCGGTCGGGAGGCAGCGATCGAACAGTTCTACAACGCTCTTGCTCAGGCGCGGGCCCTGAATGCAGATCTGAAGATTAACTTCGACGAGAAGATGATTAAGCCCGCCCATTACGTTGTGGAGAACAAGATTATGCTGCCTGAGCAAGTTGACGAACAGGGAAATGTTGTTCAACCGGCCACCGTTCTTTTCTGAAGCCTCTGAAGCCCGCCTGCGAGCGGTGTAATTCTTGTAATTGTTTAACTTGCCTTCGGGCACAACAATTTTTCCGCCCGTGCGATTTTTGATTAGTGGGCGCTCGGCTTCGACCAGGCGTCCCGTGTTTGTAATGACAATTTCTTTCCATTTAATTTGTTTGTTTCCTTGAATCTGACTGTTTCGCATCTATTTTTCAAAGCTTACGAACTTTAGACTTAGGTCGCTCGGCATTTCTTATCCGATAAACGGTGCCCACTCGGCGACACTTGATCGGGCCATTCCGATGGCATTCGATTGGGTCAACTTGGTGACCTTCTTTTGGGCCAACTCGGTGGCGTTCAATACGGGTCGCTTCGACGGCCTGATGTTTGTGGGTTATTACTTAACCCTTAGGCCATTTCGATGGCACTCGATTGGGCCATTTTGATGGCACCGGTTGGGATCATTTCGATGATCTCTCGAGGTGGGTCGTTTCGACGGCCTATTGCGATGGGTTATAACTTAACCCTTGGGCCATTTTCGATGGCGCTCGTTCGAGTCAACTCGGTGACCGTTGTTTGTGCCGTCTCGGCGGCACACGCTACAGATCGTTTCGACGACCTGAAGTTTGCGGGTTATCTAACCCTTGGGCCATTTCGATGGCTCTCGAGGTAGATCGTTTCGACGATCTGATCAAGTTGATAAATCTTCGATCGCTCCTTTGCCACGGGCAACCTTGAGCGACCGGTCATACATTCTTGCGAGAAAGTAAAGAACACATCATATTTCTAAAGGTCAGGCCTCTGTAAAAAACCAAGTGGGAAAAAGAGCGCCTGCCTGCTTTTCATTTATAGGTCGGTCGTTCATTACATTCAAATTGTTCATTACATTCAGCTCTCGGGCTAAGTCATCATCGGTATCCTCTGGGTCACTGTCTGGATCATACCGAGCATCCAAATCAGTGACGTTGACTTGATGGCCTTCACGATGAGCCGAACATTTGGGCCAAGGTCTACCTCGTCACAAATTTGTTGATATCTGGATCGTGGCACCGTCTTGCGCCTCTAGGTCGGCCGCGAGGTAACTACCGGTCGTCTTTCTTTGTAGAATTTCATCTTTAGATGTCTTTGTTGATGCCACGGCCTCTAGCTTGCCCAGGGTCGGTCTACCAATTATACAATCGATAGCATGATTTGAGGGGAGTACAAGGAACGTCGTGCGGACCGTCCTGTACAAAGTGCTATCTCCAGTGTCGTCACCAAATGTGACCATGAGTTCGATCGTTCCCAATGGGTAGGTGATCGCACCATTGAAGCCCGTTAGGGGAGTAGGCTCGGCCTGGGGAATTATCTCGCTCCGATCGACCTTAATCTTGTCAATCAAGCCTTCAAACATGATGTCGGCCGAGCTACCTTGGTCGACTAGAATCCTTTGAACTTCGTGATTGGCCATAACCGCCACGATTACCAACGGAACATAATCGTTTTCGGGCCGCCATCGTGCGGTCGCTATCTCCAAACGAGATGGGGGTCTGTTTCGAGACCGTGGGATCGTTGATGTTGAACCGACCATCGGAAGCTCGCCCCACTTTCTTTTTGTGGCTTTATTTGATTCTCTACGGCCCAACGGGTTTCCACCGTGAATGACCATAGCAACGTTGCGACCTGCGGATCGTGGGGCTTCTCGATCTTCGAGCCGGTCTTTGTCTTGGACGCTTGAAACAACTAGAGCGCCTTCTTTCCTCAGAAACCCGGCCCACTCTCATGGCCCGCGGCGCTACCTCACAAGAACTTTTATATAACGGCCCAGGTCATGCGCGGCGGCCACAAAGACTTATTACCTCACGATCTTTTCTACTCCCCTTGTAGAATTTTTGCCTTAGTGGGAATCGAACCTTGTACATGGGGCTCAAATACAAAGTTCCACTCTTTCACTACCAATTGAACCGCGGCTCAATTGGTAGTGGGAAAGAGTGGAACTTTGTATTTGAGCCCCATGTCACAAGGTTCGATTCCCACTAAGGCAAAAATTCTAATCTTTGAGTAGAAAGATCGTGAGGTAATAATTACATAAGTGGCCTTTATATTGTGGACTGCTGGGTCCACCATAAAGCGCGCTATTACTCACAGAACTACTCTACCAGTAGAATTTTTTGCCTTAGTGGGAATCGAACCTCGTACCTCTTGTACATTTCCCTCGCATTCCCACTCACCAATTGAGCTAGTAGCTCAATTGGTAAAGTGGGAATGCGAGGAAATGTACAAGAGGTAATGAGGTTCGATTCCCACTAAGGCAAAAATTCTACTGGGCAGAGAAGTTCTTTGAGTAATAGCGCCTGGGTGGTGGACCCAGCCGTTACATAATAAAGGCGCTTTTTATAACGACCGGAGTCCACCGCGTGCCACCCGGCACTATTACCTCACGATCTTTTCTACTCCCTTGTAGAATTTTTGCCTCAGTGGGAATCGAGACCTTGTACATGGGGCTCAAATACAAAGTTCCACTCTTTCCCACTACCAATTGAGCCGCGGTTCAATTGGTAGTGAAAAAGAGTGAACTTTTGTATTTGAGCCCCATGTACAAGGTTCGATTCCCACTGAAGGCAAAAATTCTACAAGGGGGAGTAGAAAAGATCGTGAGGTAATAAGTTTGGGTGGCCATGTGGACTGGGTCATTATAAAAAAAGTGTAGTGGGAATGCGAGGGAGATGTACAAGAGGTACGAGGTTCGATTCTCACGGAAGGCAAAAACTCTACATGGGGTAGAGAAGTTCTTTGAGTAATAGCTGGCTGGGGTGGTGGACCCGGTATTGCAACAAAAAAGCGCCTTTTATTGTAACGCCGACCCCTTTCTCATGGCCCGTCGGCGCTACCTCACAAGAACTTTTATGTAACGACCCAGTCACGCGGTGGCCACCCAAGCCTTATTACCTCACGATCTTTTACTCCCTTGTAGAATTTTTGCCTTAGTGGGAATCGAACCTTGTACATGGGGCTCAAATACAAAGTTCCACTCTTTCCCACTACCAATTGAACCGCGGCTCAATTGGTAGTGGAAAGAGTGGAACTTTGTATTTGAGCCCCATGTACAAGGTTCGATTCCCACTAAGGCAAAAATTCTACAAGGGAGGAGAAAAGATCGTGAGGTAATAGTGCTTTGGGGTGGCATGTATGACTGGACCGTATTATAAAAAGCGCCTTTTATTGTGCTGACTGGGTCCACCACCCCGGTAGCTATTACTCAAAGAACTCTCACCCCCGTAGAATTTTTGCCTCCGTGGGAATCGAACCTCGCACCTCTTGTACATTTCCTCGCATTCCCACTAGCTCAATTGGTAGTGGGAATGCGAGGGAAATGTACAAGAGGTACGAGGTTCGATTCCCACTAAGGCAAAAATTCTACTGGGGTAGAGAAGTTCTTTGAGTAATAGCTATTTGGGGTGGTGGACCTGTGTCGTTATAATAAAGCGCGCTTTTATGTACCCGGAGTCACTGCATTTACCACCTACCTTATTATTACCTCACGATCTTTTCTACTTCTTGTAGAATTTTTTTTTTCGTGAGAATCGACTCTGTACATGGGGCTCAAATACAAAGTTCCACTCTTTCCCACTACCAATTGAGCCGCGGTTCAATTGGTAGTGGGAAAGAGTGGAACTTTGTATTTGAGCCCCATGTACAAGGTTCGATTCCCACGGAAGGCAAAAATTCTACAAGGGGAGTAGAAAAGATCGTGAGGTAATAGTGCTGGGGTGGCCGCTGCGGTGGACCTGGGCTGTTACATAAAAAGTTCTTGTGAGGTAGCGCACGGGCCATGAGAGTGGCTCAATTGGTAGTGGGAATGCGAGGGAAATGTACATGAGGTACGAGGTTCGATTCCCACGGAAGGCAAAAACTCTACATGGGGTAGAGGAGTTCTTTGAGTAATAGCGCTGGGGTGGTGGACCCGGTGTCGTTACAAAAAGCGCTTTTTATGTAATGACCCTGAGTCCATCAGCATTGCCACCCCAAAGACTATTACCTCACGATCTTTTCTACTCCCCTTTAGAATTTTTGCCTCCGTGGGAATCGAACCTTGTACATGGGGCTCAAATACAAAGTTCCACTCTTTCCCACTACCAATTGAGCTCAATTGGTGAGTGGGAATGCGAGGGAAATGTACAAGAGGTGCGAGGTTCGATTCCCACGGAAGGCAAAAATTCTACTGAGGGTAGAGAAGTTCTTTGAGTAATAATATTTGGGGTGGTGGACCCGGTATGTTACAATAAAAAGGCGCTTTTTTATGACCCGGAGTCCTGCATGGCATGCCACCAGCATATTACCTCACGATCTTTTTCTACCCCCTTTAGAATTTTGCCTTGCCGTCAGATCAGCTGCTGTACATGGGACTCAAATACAAAGTTCCACTCTTTCCCACTACCAATTGAGCCGCGGTTCAATTGGTAGTGGGAAAGAGTGGAACTTTGTATTTGAGCCCCATGTACAAGGTTCGAATCCCACGGAAGGCAAAAATTCTACAAGGGGGTAGAAAAGATCGTGAGAGTAATAGTATTTGGGGTGGCTTGCGGTGGACCTGGCTCATTACATCCTCCTGTCGGATCGGTTTTTCCGCTTCTCTTGAGGTCGGCCGCCTTCCTCCGGCCTCACATACTTTCCCAACTTTCCTTTCTCGAATGAGCTCTTCAATATCATCTTTTGAGTGCCATACGATCGTTAGTATCATGACCCTTGCTTTTGTGGTAGCGACGGTATCTTTTAGTCGGTCGTGCCCCCCTTCTTGAGCACGAGTGGATCGGGCCGCTTTACTCCCACAAACTCATTATTTTGGCACTCGCTATAGATCTGCGTGCAATAGAGGTGTTTAGCCGAGTGCGATGATCGAACTTCTTATCTCGAAAGTCGGACCGATTGTCGTGGCGACCTTCATGCCCTTTGGCCGGCTTATTTTTTTCTTCTTTAGGTCGCTTGGCGCGACGGCTTTTTCTTGCCGCCAGAGTTTCTTCATACGCCATGTGGACGTTAGCCCTTGTTAAGAAGTAGGCGAGATCTTGGTAATGATTCAATGTAAACTCTTCGACGAACCGGTGGTCGGTCGAATACCACGCTCGAGATATTTCAACTTGTCCTTATCGACAAGTCACGAGCGGACTTCGGCCTCGGTGTTAAAGCGGTCGATATATCGCCTCAACATCTCATTATCTCCTTGAACAACGAGTCCAAGTATTCTTCATATCGAAATTGGCGGTTGGCGGTGTAGTGGGACAAGAACATCTCGACCAGTGTCGTCCCATGAAGAAATGGAATTGGGTCGCGAGGACTCCCACCATTCCAATGCTCGGTCGGCCGTCAATGATCGGGAAAAAGCTCGCATTTCATGGTCGGTCCCAATTCCCTATAAACAATGAGTAATTATTGAAGTAACGGAGATGTTTGTGCGGATCCCCGCGTCAAACTTGTTGAGATTGGGCGGCTTGCGAGATCTCTCGGAATTTTGTAACGCCGATCTCCACGGAGAGCGGGCGTGCTCATTCGAATGCCGTTCGACCCAAAGGGTTGCATTGCGAGGCATGCCTCGTTGCCGGCATTCCATAAAATCCTCCGGATGGGCGGTTGGCGGAAGTTGAGGAGGCCTTACGGTCGCTTCGCTTTGGCCTCTCTCCTTGGCCGTCGCGAAACGCCCCCGATTCTTCCATCTCTGTACTCTTCCGGCTCCTCTCGAGAATCCCAAGATCTACTCCTCGACCGACGTGACCCGGACGACTCATTGGAGGAGTACCTCGTGGATGAGCGGCCGGTGTCAGGACGGTAGCTAGAATCTTCATAATCATAGGACATTGAACGGCGCTCACGCTCGTTCTCGCCAGGGCGATCTGTGTGCCCCCGCCTCTTCTTGCGGAGAACGATGAGTAGTGCTCTCGGCGAGAAATGCTCCTTCCGGAGGGGCGGAGTCTTCGCACGGCCGGGCGGCGAGCGAAGGTTCTCCGTCTTCGCACGCGGCGCCCGGAATTGACCCTCTTCGCATCGAGAGATGAGCACGTCTCTCTCTGCGATCACCTGATTTTTGTTTTGCAGGATCTGCAAAACGGCTTGAGTGACATGGTCCGGCAGAGGTTCCTGAATGCCCGCTTCAATCGGCTCGAGGCGGCAAGTCTCGAGAACGCAGGCGGTTGAACTCGTTGGAGGATAGGTCCGCGCGCCGTTGTGCACCGAAAGGTTCTTGTCGTGGAAGTCCTTGAGACTCGCGTGAACGGTGGCGCCACGCGCCTCGGTCTCTGGCTGCGATTCTCGCCCGGAGGGGTTGAGTCGAGAAGTGGCCCGCGTCGGGGCGGTCGCGTGGAGCCATGAATGAGGTAGAATAGCGCGACGCCTCCCATCGTGGTCGCCAATTGATCGTACCTTGACCAATAGTGTTGAAGTAGTTGTTGCTCCGCCGAATGGGCGGTCGTTGAATGAGTGAAAGGACCGGTCCCCGCTTCACGCGTTGAGCACCTCGGGTGGTACCGCAAAGACACTCCGACGGTCTAGTGAGAGGTCGCTCGAGGCGAGATAGCACAAGGTTAGAGAACGTGCACGATGCCATATGCGAATGGCGTATATATCTTTGCGAGGTCCGACCGTTTTGCGAGATTTTCGGTCGGCGAGAATTGCGCTCCAAGCAGCGTGTTTGGGCCGATCGAGATGGGCTGGGCCGCAGTCCAATTCTTTGTTGGCGATCCTCGTATTCTTTGATACACCCGAGAAATGTAAAGAAGATGATGTTATTAAAACTTTAAATTCCAACGAAAATTTATCTTCTTTAACCTTTCCTTATTTTGATGATGTGGTTGAAACTAACATTGTTAGTGATTTAAAGATGCAGGACCTTTCAGAAAAAATTCTTATTTTGCAGGATCCTAGCATAGTGGTGATTGGAGATAAAACAAAAATTCCACAATCCTTTGAATTTCAATCACCACATGGAAAAAGAAAAAACAATGTCAATCACATGGTTAGAAAACTAAGAAGGTGCACTGCGTTAGATGTAAAATTTGCTCTTGGAGAGCCACACGATTGAGCACCAACTATAAATCGGGCTCACGACGTTAAACAAGCGCCCGCAGAGGTAGGTAACTGTGTTTTATTTTCTCTCATTTTTGTTTTGTTTTATTTTGTTTTTAGCAATAAGCTGGATCGCAAGCTCTCTCGGGAAGTCACTCTTACTCTCTCATTTATTTATTTTTGTGCCAATCTAATATTTTGCATTGAGGACCATGCTTCATGCTAGTGTGGGGAGGATATTATATCTTTCGTTATGATCTCTATTAATGCATATACCCACTACATATGTTGATAGCATTTTTACGGCTTGTTTTGCATGAATTATGTTTATATTGAAAAAAATAGAGATTATGCCTTTAGGGGATCCCATAATTAATTTACTTGACAGACTTGTGCTTAATTGTAACTGTGAGGATGTCCTTAGGAAGCTGATAATTAGAATTTGTTCCTCTTGAGTACTTTTTGTGAACTAGCTTCTAAATGTGAGATCTGAGCCTTCATAAGGGGATTGATATTAAATCATAAATTTTTACCCCTTTTTCTTTCTATGAGTGTGTTTCCCAATTTGCTACATTCTAGAATTTGTCTTTTGACCATTTCAAGGCGAAAATTGATTTGCATCATGTAAAAAGATTTGGAGAATATAGGTATTTTTCTGGCCACAGAGTTGTTTGTTGAATTTATCCCTTAGTTGCCCCCTTTGAGCCTAATTGTTATATTTTTTGTTCTTTGGTACCCAGATATATTTTACTTTTTTCTTCTTTTGGTAACCAATTGAAATTGGATGTGGAGCAACTATTGAAAATTACAACTACGTCCTATATTTTAATGATCTATATTGTCAGGACTGAAATTTCGTCCAATACTTTAGTTGTCTATCTTGTTAGGATGAAGAAACAAAAGGAGTGATTCATGTGCTTACAAGAATATCTTCCTACAAAAGGAAACAAAATAGAAGTTTTCATGTACTTACCTTTTCCTCCAAAGATAATTTGAAAAAAAAAAGCAAGAAGGAGGAAAAGACACATCAAAAGAATGAAAGAGCCAAAGGGCAAATTTAAAAAAAAAAAAAAAAGAGCAACAAAAAAAAAGGGTCTACTCAAGAGAGAAGGTAAATAAAATAGAGCTGATTCAATAGAAGAAGAATGAAGAATGAAAGTGAAATTAAGTTGGAGTTTGGACAAAAACTGTAAAATAGATAGGAGCTCCATATTTGGTTTCAATGGTTACTGTTTGCTTCTTGTTTTTCTTTTAGCCATTTGATTATCTCCCTCTTCTTATTTCCTAACTTGCATGAATTCACCCTGGCCCCATTACAACCCATGAAACCCCATCTTTTGCATGCATGTGAACTATTTAGTGGAGATTTGGTTAAATTACAAACATATGGTAATGTGCATTTTGTGGAAACTTGAGTGTATATTTTCACTAGTCCCTACACACTTAGAGAGATTGTGAGCGAGTGCCACTGTTCACAGAAATGTAATCTTCAGGGACTTGAGCCTCTAATTGGGCAACCTTTTGACACCTCATATGTTCTATATTGTCTATTGTCTGTCATTGTGCTTCTAACTTTGGGTTCCTTATTTGGCTATCTCTATTGCTTATTTGAAAAGTTTTTGAGCCAGAGAATTTGCTTGAGGACATGCAAATGTTTAGTGTGGGGGAGTTGATAAACTCTAATTTGGTGCATTTTTAGAGATACATTTGAGTCTTATTTTTAGAGTAATTATTAGCAATTATATAAATCACTGACTTAATTTATTCTATTTTGCAGAATGAGAAAAGAATAGGTGAAACAAATGATAGTCCAATAAAAAGTCACTTTTATATATATATATATATATATATGGGGAGGATGAAGAAAGAAAATAAAGGAGTTCCTTTGGGCCCATTTGTTTTATCAAGTGATTCAGCCCATGGAATCAAATTGAAGCCACGCGCAACCCTAGGCATCAATTGGGAAAGGTTGGCATTGCAGCATGATTTAAAGGGGAAGAAAAACGTGATTTAGGGGAGGACCTGACGGCACAACATCAACGGCAGCGCTGAAGATGGAGAAAAAAGGAATATTTGGGTACCGTTTTTGACATCGTCAGAGAGCTTTGGAGCTGAAAAAGAAGATTTGAATCATAGAATAAGAACTTCTCTACTTTCCGGGTTATTCTTATCTCTGTAATCCATGACTTCTATTTTAATTTCAGTGTTCTTGATTATTATGGACACCTAAATCCTCTTCTAGGGTCTTAGGTGGATCTTGCTTGCTCAGAGACATTTTCATGTTCTAAATTATATTTGAATTCCTATTTTTATATTAATTGATATTGTCCTATTGATTTAATCACATGATTAGGATTAACTACCCTTTGCATGTTTATAATCAATTAGTTGATCAGCGGCCGTAGTGCAATTAGTTGGTGGACCTATAGGATAATTGGGGCTATAATTAGGGCATGACCAAACCATAATTTAGTCTTCCAATCATTCAACCTTTTTGCTCTTTATGCTTTTCCTAAATTTAAATTCTTGAATGACCAAACGAGGGTTAATTTAGGAAAAAGAATATTAATCGCGAATTACCAAACGGATTAATAGTTTTAGTAAAGGGATTGGTAATTAAGTAAATAAAGGAATTCAGGTAGGATTAAACATAAAGGAATCGAAGCTTGCAAGTGAAACCGTGACCCTAGATCTCTCTCCATTGATTAAACTTTGTATTTTAATTCTTACTAGTTTAGTACTTGTTAATTAATCCCCGTGGACACGATAATCTTTTATACTACTTCTGCGAAAGAGTACACTTGCTCTAAGTGTGTCTTTGACGCAACAAGTTTTTGGCGCCGTTGCCGGGGATTAATTTAACAATATTAAACGAAAAAGATTTGTATTGCTTTAGACATTTTTTTATGCTTTTATTTTAATTTTGTTTTTTTTTATGCTATTAAAAAAATACAAAAAAAAAAATTATAACACTTTCCCAAGAGCTCGTTGTAGTTCACTTTGTTTTACAGAGAAAAATCCAAATCATGTTTAAAACACATGGAGATTATCTTAGAGAAGCAGAGGCGCAAAGAAATTTTGAGAACTCATATTGGTATATGCCACAATGCCAAATGCCGATTTCTCCTCCTCCTTATGACCCTTATTTGGATTATTGTGATGACTATGAGCCACCTCCTTATTCCTCCCACTGGGATAATCATGAGACACTACACGTGCAAAGGCAAGAGGAGGAGATACCATACACCAATGATGTATCTGAGGATATACATGCAAAGTTTGACCGCATGGAGAACCAACTTGGAGTCATAAGTGGTCAACTATCAAGTATCATTGCTATGTTATCTCAAGAGGTCCAAGAAACTCCTTATTCACAAACTGAGCAATACAAAGAAAATATTCTTAGGATTGATGAAGAGTTCTCCATGGAAGATAATATAGAGGAAGAAGCTCTCGAGAAAGATGAAGAGACTCCTACTGAAGGGAGTCAAATAAAAATAATAGCTCCTACTGAAGGGAGTTATATTGAAATAAAAGATGATACTGATGAGAACGCTTGTGAGGAGAATGAAAAAGATCCATTGGTTCATGAGTTCAAGGAAGAGGAGAAAGCCCCAATTTTTGGACAAGTTGTTTTAACCATTGGTGATGCTGTAATTGAGGTTAATAAGGAAAAGGTAAGTTTACGGAGTGGTAAAGAAGATGATGTTATTAAAACTTTAAATTCCAACGAAAATTTATCTTCTTTAACCTTTCCTTATTTTGATGATGTGGTTGAAACTAACATTGTTAGTAATTTAAAGATGCAGGACCTTTCAGAAAAAATTCTTATTTTGCAGGATCCTAGCATAGTGGTGGATGGAGATAAAACAAAAATTCCACAATCCTTTGAATTTCAACCACCACATGGAAAAAGAAAAAACAATGTCAATCACATGGTTAGAAAACTAAGAAGGTGCACTGCGTTAGATGTAAAATTTGCTCTTGGAGAGCCACCTGATTGAGCACCAACTATCGTCAGGCTCACGACGTTAAACAAGCGCTTCGCAGGAGGCAACCTGTGTTTTATTTTCTCTCATTTTTGTTTTGTTTTATTTTGTTTTTAGCAATAAGCTCAGACTGCAAGCTCTCTCAGGGAAGTCACTCTTACTCTCTCATTTATTTATTTTTGTGCCAATCTAATATTTTGCATTGAGGACCATGCTTCATGCTAGTGTGGGGGAGGATATTATATGCTGTTATGATCTCTATTAATGCATATACCCACTACATATGTTGATAGTATTTTTTCTGGCTTGTTTTGCATGAATTATGCTTATATTGAAAAAAATAGAGATTATGCCTTTAGGGGATCCTATAATTAATTTACTTGACAGGACTTGTGCTTAATTGTAATCGTGAGGATGTCCTTAGGAAAGTGATAATTATAATTTGTTCCTCTTGAGTACTTTTTGTGAACTAGCTTCTAAATGTGAGATCTGAGCCTTCATAAGGGGATTGATATTAAATCATAAATTTTTACCCCTTTTTCTTTCTATGAGTGTGTTTCCCAATTTGCTACATTCTAGAATTTGTCTTTTGACCATTTCAAGGCGAAAATTGATTTGCATCATGTAAAAAGATTTGGGGAATATAGGTATTTTTAAGCCACAGAGTTGTTTGTTGAATTTATCCCTTAGTTGCCCCCTTTGAGCCTAATTGTTATATTTTTTGTTCTTTGGTACCCAGATATATTTTACTTTTTTCTTCTTTTGGTAACCAATTGAAATTGGATGTGGAGCAACTATTGAAAATTACAACTACGTCCTATATTTTAATGATCTATATTGTCAGGACTGAAATTTCGTCCAATACTTTAGTTGTCTATCTTGTTAGGATGAAGAAACAAAAGGAGTGATTCATGTGCTTACAAGAATATCTTCCTACAAAAGGAAACAAAATAGAAGTTTTCATGTACTTACCTTTTCCTCCAAAGATAATTTGAAAAAAAAAAGCAAGAAGGAGGAAAAGACACATCAAAAGAATGAAAGAGCCAAAGGGCAAATTTTAAAAAAAAAAAAAAAAAAGAGCAACAAAAAAAAAGGGTCTACTCAAGAGAGAAGGTAAATAAAATAGAGCTGATTCAATAGAAGAAGAATGAAGAATGAAAGTGAAATTAAGTTGGAGTTTGGACAAAAACTGTAAAATAGATAGGAGCTCCATATTTGGTTTCAATGGTTACTGTTTGCTTCTTGTTTTTCTTTTAGCCATTTGATTATCTCTATCTTCTTATTTCCTAACCTGCATGAATTCACCCTGGCCCCATTACAACCCATGAAACCCCATCTTTTGCATGCATGTGAACTATTTAGTGGAGATTTGGTTAAATTACAAACATATGGTAATGTGCATTTTGTGGAAACTTGAGTGTATATTTTCACTAGTCCCTACACACTTAGAGAGATTGTGAGCGAGTGCCACTGTTCACAGAAATGTAATCTTCAGGGACTTGAGCCTCTAATTGGGCAACCTTTTGACACCTCATATGTTCTATATTGTCTATTGTCTGTCATTGTGCTTCTAACTTTGGGTTCCTTATTTGGCTATCTCTATTGCTTATTTGAAAAGTTTTTGTTGAGAATTTGCTTGAGGACATGCAAATGTTTAGTGTGGGGAGTTGATAAACTCTAATTTGGTGCATTTTTAGAGATACATTTGAGTCTTTTTTTAGAGTAATTATTAGCAATTATATAAATCACTGACTTAATTTATTCTATTTTGCAGAATGAGAAAAGAATAGGTGAAACAAATGATAGTCCAATAAAAGTCACTTTTTTATATATATATATATATATATATATATATATATATATATATATATATATATATATATATGGGGAGGATGAAGAAAGAAAATAAAGGAGTTCCTTTGGGCCCATTTGTTTTATCAAGTGATTCAGCCCATGGAATCAAATTGAAGCCACGCGCAACCCTAGGCATCAATTGGGAAAGGTTGGCATTGCAGCATGATTTAAAGGGGAAGAAAAACGTGATTTAGGGGAGGACCTGACGGCACAACATCAACGGCAGCGCTGAAGATGGAGAAAAAAGGAATATTTGGGTACCGTTTTTTGACATCGTCGAGAGAACTTTGAAAATTGAAAAATAAGATTTGAATCATAGAATAAGAACTTCTCTACTTTCGGGTTATTCTTATCTCTCGTAATCCATGACTTCTATTTTAATTTCGGTGTTCTTGATTATTATGGACACTTAAATCCTCTTCTAGGTCTTAGGTGGATCTTGCTTGCTCAGAGACATTTTCATGTTCTAAATTATATTTGAATTCCTATTTTTATATTAATTGATATTGTCCTATTGATTTAATCACATGATTAGGATTAACTACCATTTGCATGTTTATAATCAATTAGTTGATCAATAACCGTGATCGCAATTAGTTGGTGGACCTATAGGATAATTGGGGCTATAATTAGGGCATGACCAAACCATAATTTAGTCTTCCAATCATTCAACCTTTTTGCTCTTTATGCTTTTCCTAAATTTAAATTCTTGCATGACCAAACGAGGGTTAATTTAGGAAAAGAATATTAATCATGAATGACCAAACGGATTAATAGTTTTAGTAAAGGGATTGGTAATTAAGTAAATAAAGGAATTCAGGTAGGATTAAACATAAAGGAATCGAAGCTTGCAAGTGAAACCGTGACCCTAGATCTCTCTCCATTGATTAAACTTTGTATTTTAATTCTTACTAGTTTAGTACTTGTTAATTAATCCCTGTGGACACGATAATCTTTTATACTACTTCTGCGAAATAGTACACTTGCTCTAAGTGTGTCTTTGACGCAACAATAGGCCAATGAGAAATTATACTATGTTTAATCCTCAAATCATGCAACCTTGCATAGTTAGGCCTAAAATCTCTGCAATACATTTTGAATTCAAACCTATTATGTTCCAAATGCTTCAAACAATAGGCCAATTTAGTGGTTCTCCTCAAGAGGATCCTCATTTGCATTTGAAACAATTTTTAGAAGTGTGTACCAATTTCATCATTCATGGTGTTAGTGAAGATGCTTTTATATTGAAATTATTTCCATATTCCTTGAAGAATAGAGCTAAGGCTTGGTTGAACTCTCTAGAGCCTAACTCTATCACTACTTGGAATGAGATGGCTCATAATTTTTTAGCAAAATATTTTCCACCTATCAAAAAAGCCAGGATGAGAAGTGAAATAACCACTTTTAAACAAAAAGAATTTGAGTCATTGTTTGAAGCATGGGAAAGATGGAAAGAATTGTTGAGAAAATGTCCATACCATGGAATTCCTGTTATTGTTCAAATGGAAACATTCTATAATGGTTTAGAACCTCAAACCAGAATAATGCTTGATGAATCATCTGGAGGAGTGTTACTAAATCTATCTTATAATGAAGCTTGTGCATTAATTGAAAGAATTTCATACAATAGCTCTAGTTGGCCTATTGAGAGGGTGAGTGCCCAAAAGAAAACATCAGGGGTACATGAGATAAGTGAAATGTCAGCTTTATCTTCTCAAGTAGACTCTCTAGCAAACATGATAAAAAGCCTCACTTCTACCAGTGCACCTGCACTAACAGGCACAACTGCAACAACCATAGAACAAGCACCTCCAGCAACAGTTAATTGTGTATATTGTGGGGGAGGTCACTTGTATGAAGAATGTCCCAACAACCCTATCTCTGTTAACTATGTAGGGTACAACCAAAATAACAACCCTTACTTAAACACCTACAATCCATATTGGAACAATCACCTAGATTTCTGGTGGGAGAGTAACAATGTTGCTGCACCAAATGCAGCTACACCAACTACTCCACCAGAATTCCCTTCTCAACATGTCCAAAGACCATTTGCACCAGAAATGGAAAACTCATTGGAATCTCTAATGAAAGCATTTATGAGTGATGTAAAAAGCTCAATCCAAACTTATCACTACAAAAAAAACGCTAATTAGCGACGGAATTAGCGACGGAAATAACAGTCTCTCGCTAAATGTCAAGGCGCCAATTTGAAAATTCTGGCACGCAAATCTATGGACATTAGCGACGGATTAGCGACGGAATTGAGGGTCCCTCGCTAATCTCCTGACACAGCCTGTCACGCCTGGAACAGATTTGACCGTTGCACTCTAATCAATGGTGTTTAGCGACGGAATTGAGGGTCCCTCGCTAAATGTCAGTATTTTTTTTTAAAAATCCGAACCAAACACACTCTCTCTCATTTTTACTCTCTTCTCTTCTATCTTCTCTCTTCTTTCTCTTTCTTCCACACCACCACCACCACCACCATCTTCTTTCTTCTCTTTCTCTCTTCACCACCACCATCTTCTCCTTCTCTCTCTACCACAACCACCACACTACCACCACCACCACCACCATCTTCTTTCTTCTCTTTCTCTCTTCACCACCACCACCACCACCACCATCTTGTCCTTCTCTCTCTACCAAAACCACCACGTCACCACCACCACCACCACCATTTACCACCACCAACACCACCATCTCACCCTCTTTCTCCCTTACTCTTCTCATTCTCCTTCTCTCTCTACCACAACCACCACGTCACCACCACCACCACCATCTCACTCTCTTTCTCCTTTACTCTTCTCCTTCTCCTCCTCTCTCTACCACCACCACCACCACGTCACCACCATCACCACCACCATTTACCACCACACCACCACCACTCTCACTCCTCTCTCTCTCTCTTTGGAAAGTTTGATAATAATAATAATAATAATAATAATAATAATAATAACAATAACAATAATAACAATAATAATAATAATAATAATCAGATTGAGAAGCGTGCAAGCCAGATTTTGGGCAGTGTGCTGTCAGACATAGCGAGGGATTTAGCGAGGGAACTGCCTCTCGCTAATTAGCGACGGAACAGTCTTTCTCTCGCTAATTGCCATTAGCGAGGAGGGAATTAGCGACCGAACTGGTCCCTCGCTAATTCCCTCGCTAATGGCAATTAGCGACGGAATTGGGCCTTTTAGCCACCAATATTTCCCTCGCTAATGACGGTGTTTTTTGTAGTGTATGGTGCTGCCATTAGAAACTTAGAGAATCGGGTTGGACAATTAGCTACTACTCTTTACCAAAGACCAAATGGATCATTACAATCCACCACAAAAGCTTTAACTTCACAAAACCTTGGGAAAGAGGATGTCAATGCTATATCTTTGAGAAGTGGAAAAGATTTGAATGATCATTATGATTCAAATGGTGAGGGTAAGGAAGAAAAAGAAAAAAAATTCTAGCTATGCAGGAGCATCCATTGCACCTGCATCAGTCTCAAGCAATGCAGGAGCACCTATTGCTCCAGCATCCAATGATGCACCTATGCTATCACCTATGTTTGTCCAAGAGTACCCTCCTCATCCTTTTCCTCACAGGATTAAGAAGACATATGAAGACAAACAATTTTTAGAGGTGCTGCAACAACTCCACATCATTGAGAGCTCGAAAGAGAGTGAGGGAGGAAGAAATGAACCAGAAAAAGAAGAGAGTGTTAAGGAGATTGAGCCTGAACCAGGACCTAATGCAGTCCTCAACAAACAAACAACTCTCTCACCCTAATCCCCACCTCACAAAAATCGAACTCCACAATCTGCTTCCCAATCAGCCACCACCACACCAAACAAAACACCACCCAACCAGCCTATATTGCCACCCTCAGCACCAAAATACACCAGAGAAATTCAAGGTACTGCTAAGATCCACAAACCAGAAACCATCAACCAAACACCTCAACTAGAACCACAAATTAAAGGGAGACAAGTTCTTTTGTCCAACTCAAAGCTTAAAGTACTCCCTGAAAAGCTCAATTCTAAGCAGTCAAGACCTTTTAAATTGGTGAGAGTGTATCCTAATGGGGTAGTGGAATTGTTTGATGAAGCCACTGGTTTACATTCAAAGTACATGGCAAAAGGGTGAAGCAATATTATGGAGCACATGGGGAGAGAGATAAAATCACCACTCATTTTGAAAATCTCTAATGTAAAGAGATAGTCAGGTTGTAAGACTCTTAAAACAAGCGCTTGAGGGATGCAATGATGAATCCCCATCACATGATGTTTTTCACTGCGAAAAACGGGAATTTTACTTGATAATTTGATGAATGAAGAGAACTTGTTAGGAGAATATTAATGAGTTGTTCTATTTGAGATTTAATTGTTTTGCAGTGTTTATGCTGGGTTTTGTGGTGTTTTTGTGCCCAGGGACTAGGTGGAATTGAAGAACGAAGAAATGCAAGCAAGCAGACTCAAAAAAATATATAAGGAAGTAAGCATTCGCAGAGTTGCGCTGGGAGCGCAAGTCGAGCACAAGTGGAGTGCAGGAAATCAGAGGTCCCTGCCAATTCGCGCTGCAGTTGTGCGCGAGGCGCAACTGAGGCGCAAGAATTCACTGTAGCGTCCTCCAGTTGCACGTAAGTGGCGCTGGGAGCGCGACTTAAGCGCAAAATGTAACGCCCCAAAATAATTTAATTAATTATTTAATTAAGTTATTTAAGGGTTACAATATTTATTTGAATGGAAATAATTAAATTGGAGTGGTTTTATTTCAGGAGGTGAATTGAATTAAAAAGGAGTGGTGTGAATAGGGCCCAAACCCATTAGTTGGCCCAATCACTATTCATAACCTAGTGGGTCTCTAAGTGGAATGTTATTCCATCAAAGAAAGAAAGAAACCGAGAACAGTGAGGCTGAGAGAGAGGAGAGGCGACGGCAAGCAAGGAAAGGAGAAAGGAAGGATTTTTCTTCTCAAGCTTCATAGGTAATGCGTTGGATCCTTTCTTTTCTCCATTCTTCTTCCTTTTTATTTCTAGTGTTGTGATTCCAATTCCTCTTTCCTATTTTTCTTGCTCCTCCTTGTGTTCAAAGAAGAGAGAGGAGCCACGTTTGAAGGAGGAAAAGGAGAAGCGGGATCACGTTGATTTTTCCTTGGTGTTGAGTTCGAATTCTTGGCTTTTCCAGGTATGGGGGCTCTTCTTTATGCCTATAATAACTCTTAAGATTAGTATTATGTGTAGGTTAGGTTGTAGTGATGGAAATTGGGAAATTGTTGAATTGTTGTGTTAAGGAAACATTGTTTGATTGGTTTGTTGAATTGTTGTGTTAAGGAAACATTGCTTGATTGGTTTGTTGAATTGTTGTGTTAAAGGAATGTCATTAGATTGAATTGTTGTAATGTTGTGATATTGCCTTGTTCAGTGAATTGAGTGTTGTGGTGAAGTATGTTGGTAATGTACTTAATAGAATTGTGCCTTTGGGGTGTTTGATTTATTGTCTCAATGATGAATTAAGAATATATGTGTTGGTGAGGCACTTGATGAAATGTAATTTGAGTTGGTGTTGGGGTGGGTATGGATCAATTGAGAGAATGTGAGGATAATTATGTTGTTGGGAATGAGAGAATGTGAGGTGTGTGGTTGGTGTCTAGCACAGGCGCCAAGTGAGGCGCCAATGTCTTTGTGCGTGTGAGTCTTGTGTGTCTAGCACAGGCGCCTTCTGTGGCGCCAAGTGCAGTGCAGTGTGTGTGGTTGTGTCTAGCACAGGCGACATCTGTGGCGCCAAGTGCAGTGCTGTGTGCGTGTGTGGTGTCTGGCACAGGCGCCATCTGTGGCGCCAAGTGCAGTGCTGTGTGCGTGTGTTGTGTCTAGCACAGGTGCCATCTGGGGCGCCAATGTGCTGTGTGCGTGTGTGTGCTGTGTGTTCAGCAGAGGCGCTAACTGAGGCGCCAACTGCAGTGGTGTTGCGTGGGTGTGTGTCTAAGGTGCAGGGCGCCATTTGGGCAGCCTTATGCGCCTAGGTGAGTGATGGGACCGTGTGATCCCTAAAGCGTTAATTTGGACATGGTGCGTGTGTTTGGCCCTTGAAATGTTAAGTTAGTCCTCGTGTGTGTGTCTTGTGTAATTGTTGCGTTAAAAATTATTAACTTAAGGATTTCCAACTGAATTGTGAATAAGTGGAGATGTGAAAGCGGTGTGGGGGACTTCTGTCTAAGCGGTGTGGTGTTTAAGAATTATATATATACGTCAATGATGTTGCGTTGAGAATTTTAAACGGTGATTTAAATATACTATTGCGGTGCATTACCATTGAGTTACATAATCATGTGCATAAGCGGAGTGTAGGCTTCGGCCAAAGCGGTGTGGTGGCTTCGGCCAAAGCGGTGAGTGCCCTCCAGGAAATATTGTGGTGATGAAGGATCCTCATGCATGTTGCATATATATATATATATATATATATACTAACGATGTCTTGCGATGACTATAACTTAGGAATGAATTGTGAAATAATGACGTAAGTTGATAATATTATGAATTGTTGTGAAATAGTGCCTCTTACTGCTTTCCTTATCATAATGCTTATCTTAGTTGTTATTATTTGTGTAAAAAGACTCACCCTACTGCTTTATGTTGCCTCGAATGCCGGCAACTTGCAGGTGACCGCGTGTGAAGGCCCTCTCTTGCCTTTGATAGTAGTTGTGTCCAGCTCTGATATGTAGCACCGGGGGAGGGACGTCTTAATAATTTTATTTATATTCGGATTGTATTAATTTGTCATTGGTGATGTACCAATTGTGTTTTAATATTTATGATGTGCTGTAAACTAAAGCAGGTGCTTGTGGGCCCGTCCCCATACTATTGTGCTATATATCGTGCTATTTAATGTTGACTTAATGTCACTTGACTATATGCCTGATTGTTTTTACAAGCGTTGAAATGTGACACTTTCTTTCAATTATTCCTTTTTAAAACTCTGAAAATAAATATTAAATAATAGTTAGTTTAGAAAGGGGGTGTTACACAAAAACGCTGGAAACACATAAAAACACACCAGAGACGCGTTTTTGGGGGACTTCTCACTTTTTGGACGAATTGGAACCCTAGGAGACGAAAGAAAACTCATTGGAGCTGACGGCTATTGAAGAATCAAGACTTGGGAACAAGGATTGAGGCTTCTCATGCATTCATCTTCATCATCAACTTGTAATTCTCCCCTTTTCTCTCTTTTTATCATGTGTAGCTAATCTCATCATGTTATGGATGGATTAATTGTGATGTAGCACTATTGTCGATGGTTTAGAATTTATTTATATCGTACTCTCTACTATTTTGCGTATAGAATTTCGTGCTTAATGCTTTGTATTTGTTGGGAAATTTATACATGATCGGTTTTTTCGAATTATGAAACGGAAGTTTTATCTTTGAATGTTTGAGATTCTATACCTTCGATTCATAGCTTAGGAATAATCTATGGTTGTTGTATATTGCAACCCTCGTTGTAAATGCTTGTCGTGGTTAGAATCACTTAAGGAATTACGGGTTCTAACTATCGACAAAGAACTAATCAACCTAGGAATAGAAATTAGTAAATGAGTAGGGATTGATAGCAAAAAAAGTAGAGAGAGAGTTTACCCTTCAAATCAAATCACGACAATGGTGCGAAGTTACTAGTAGTTCATCCCTAGCAGCTTGTCTATCGTATTATCCTAAACGAGTTCTCGTTCTATTATTTAGAAAAACTCAAAAATACTTTACTGCTTACTTTAGAGCTTCATAGCTCAACCATTTCAAACAAACCCTTATTTAAATTTGGTTCATATTAGTCGTTGTTAGCGTAATTAGTAATTTAGTTCGATCATTGAGGACGATATTCTGGTACTTACCGGTTTTATTACTTGCACGATTTGGTACACTTGCCAATATTCTTAACAAGTTTTTGGCGCCGTTGCCGGGGATTGGAATTAATTTACAAATTAATTCGAAGGCAACTGCTAATTCGAACCCGTACATATTTACATTTACTTTAGTTTATTTCTGTTTATTTTTGTTTATTGTATATATATCACACGATTTGCTTTAACACTTGTCCAAGTTGTTGTTTTCTCGATGCATGCGCGAGTGTTGATCCTAAAGATCTACTTTTCGATCCGGAAATTGAGAAAACCGCTAGAGCTAATAGAAAGGAAGCAAGGTTAAGGAAGCAAAGAGCAACAACAGGAGAATCTTTTGTGCAACAAAGCGTGGATCGAAATCATGGGAGAAAATCCACCACCGCCGCACTCTTGGCGACTTTGGGAGCAGGAACCAAGGCGCCCAAGCTTACACCTTCCAACCTGTGGGGGCTGTAGCATTTGAGATCAAGTCTTCGATCCTCACCGCCTTGAAATCGAGAACAATTCTCCGGGTCGATCGATGTCAAGATCCAAATCAACACTTATTTCAATTCTATGAAATTTGCGGGTCCACAAATCTCGCGGGAGTGATCGACGCGACCGAGAAAAGTTGCGTCTCTTTCCATATTCTTTGACTAGTAGAGCTAAGGATTGGCTAAACACTATCCCAAGGAGGCTGGTAACAATTGGGGTGATCTAGAGAGCAAGTACTTAGAAAGATTCTTTTCAATTTCTAAGTTCATCAAGAAAATTTGAAATATCAAATTTTGAGCAAGGAGATGGTGAGTTGCTTTATGATGCTTGGGAAAGGTTCAAATCTGTTATTAAAAAGATGTCATGGGCATGGTATTGATGATTTTCTTGCTTGCAAACTTTCTGTCATGGTTTGCGACCTCAAACAAGGATGATGTTAGATGCCTCATTTGGAGGATCTTTGGGTACTAAAGCTGCGCAGAGGAAGCAAGGCGGTTAGTGGAGCATATGGCCTCTAATGAGTACAAAATTCAAAATGATAGGGGTGCCACAGTGAAGAAAGGGATGTTAGAGTTGGATTCTAATAGTGTTGTGTTGGCTCAACAAAAGGTAATGTCACTCCAAATTGAAGCTCTTACTAAACAGCTAGCTGCTACTCTGCCAGGTGGATCTCAAACCCCTGCGACCGTTCAAGCAATACACCAGGGTGCATGTAACTATTGTGGTAGAGAAGCTCATGAAGGTGATTGTGCAACTCATGGAGATAACAGTGAACAGGTAAATTATATGGGCAACTTTCAGAAGCAAGGTGGGAACCCTTATTCTAACACCTACAATCCTGGGTGGAAGAATCATCCCAACTTCTCTTGGAAGAATAATGATACCGTAGGGTCACATCAGCAGCAACCTAGTCAAGAACAAAGAAAGCCATCTCCTATGGAGGAAGCGTTGACCCAGTTTATGCAAATGACAAAGACAACTTTTCAATCACAAGAGCAAGCCATGAAGAGTATGGAAAAGATTCATGAAGCTTCCATAAAGAATCTAGAAACTCAGATTGGCCAGTTATCAAAGCAGCTTGCTGAATCATCTAACAGTGGTTTCTCAGCTAATACAGTTGACAATCCTAGGAATGAAACTGCTAAAGCTATCTCTCTGAGAAGTGGTCGGGAGCTGCCGACTCCTGTGGTAAATAGTGAAAGGAAGGAAAAGAATGAAAATGAAAAGAATGGAGAAGTTGAAAATGAGTTGAGTAAGGGAAGTGAAGAAGGTGTGAAGTCTAACCCTAATGAAAACAATTTGTTCTTTGATGTGCAGGTACAAGAGAAACTCAAGACACCTCCTCCGCAAGTGAAGTTACCGTATCCTCATGCTAGCAAGAAACATCAAAAAGATGAGCAGTTTTCTAAGTTCATGGAGGTTTTTAAGCGGCTACAAATCAATATACCCTTCGCAGAAGCTCTAGAACAGATGCCCATATATGCTAAATTCATGAAGGAGCTTTTGACAAAGAAGAGGAAATTTAAAGAGGACGAAACTATGGCTTTGACTGAGGAGTGCAGTGCTATAATCCAGAGGAAGCTCCCTCAGAAAATGAAAGATCCGGGAAACTTCACCATTCCGTGTGCAATTGGCGACATAGCCGTTGGTAAGGCCCTTTGTGATCTGGGGGCTAGTATTAATCTTATGCCATTATCTATGCTGAAGAGATTGGGTGGTGGCGAGGTAAAACCCACTAGGATGTCACTGACACTTGCTGATCGATCAGTAAAATATCCTTATGGAGTGTTGGAAGATGTTCTAGTCAGAGTTGATAAATTCCTGTTTCCGGTAGACTTTGTGATCCTTGATATGGAGGAGGATGCAGAGGTACCGTTTATCCTAGGTAGACCATTCTAAGCCACAGGGCGAGCGTTGATTGATGTGCAACAAGGGAAACTGATCTTGAGATTCCAGGATGAGAAGATTACCTTTTGTGTTTTTGAAGCTATGCGCCATCCGGATGACAAAGGACAGTGTTTTAGGGTGGATATGATTGATAACTCTGTGAAAGAGACCTTTAGACAGGAAGTACCATCTCCTCCATTGGAGAATGTAATTGTGAATTCTATTGAAGAAGCAGATGAGCATCTGGGTAGTGAAATAGAAGACTGTATCCGGCAGTTTGAAGCTTCTCAAATAGAAAACGTCTCAAAGAAAAGGGAAGAGATAGATAGGGGGAGAGCCCCGAGAAAAAGATTCCTGAATTGAAACAACTCCCCTCTCATCTGAAGTATGTGTTTCTTGCAGATAACGATCTTCATCTAGCTATCATTAGCAGCTCTTTGACCAAATTGGAAGAGGAAAAACTAATGAGGGTACTAAGAAACAACAAAAATGCGTTGGGTTGGACTATCTCTGATCTTAAGGGATAAGTCCGACTTTTTGCATGCATAAGATCAAGTTGGAAGAAGAATTCAAACTCGTGATCCAACCTCGTGGAGACTAAATCCTACCATGAAAGAGGTAGTGCGCAAGGAAGTTTTAAAGCTTTTAGAGGCCGACATGATTTATCCTATCTCGAGATAGCTCATGGGTAAATGCGGTACATGTGGTTCCTAAGAAGGGTGGTATGACGGTAGTGAAGAATGATAAGAACGAGCTAATTCGACTCGATCACATTACGGGTTGGAGGATGTGCATTGACTACCGAAGGTTGAATCAAGCAACCCGGAAGGACCACTTCCCATTGCCGTTCATGGATCAGATGCTGGAAAGGCTAGCTGGACAAGCTTTCTATTGCTTCCTAGATGGATACTCGGGGTATAACCAGATAGCAGTAGACCCAGAGGATCAAGAGAAGACAGTTTTCACGTGTCCCTTCGGTGTGTTCGCATATCGGAGGATGCCTTTCGGGTTGTGTAATGCTCCAACAACTTTTCAAAGGTGCATGCTTTCTATATTCTCTGATATGATAGAAAATTCAATTGAGGTCTTTATGGACGATTTTTCTGTTTTTGGTCCTACTTATGATTCTTACTTGGCTAACCTTGATGCGGTTTTAAAACGATGCGCTGAAACCAATTTAGTTTTAAATTGGGAGAAGTGCCACTTTATGGTCAAGGAAGGTAGTGTGCTTGGCCATAAAATTTTCGCAAAGGCATCGAGGTTGACCAAGCAAAAATTGAAGTGATAGAAAAGCTACCTCCTCCTCTAAATGTAAAAAGAGTGAGAAGTTTCTTAGGACACGCGGTTTCTATCGACGCGTTTCATAAAAGACTTCTCCAAGATTGCAAAACCTTTATGCAATCTACTTATTAAGGAGGCTGAGTTTGTATTTGATGATGATTGTCTGTGTGCGTTTAATATCTTAAAGGAAAAACTTGTCTCTGCTCCAATCATAGTAGCCCCAAATTGGGATGCTCCGTTTGAGCTCATGTGTGATGCTAGTGATTACGCAGATGGAGTCTTTGTATTGGGGCGTAGATCAGAGAAATTTTTCATGCCATATACTATGCTAGCAAGGTCTTAAATGAGAATCAAGTTAACTATGCAACAACCGAAAAAGAATTGCTAGCCATAGTATTTGCATTGGAAAAATTTCGTTCCTATTTGGTTGGATCGAAAGTAGTTGTTTTTACTGACCATGCAGCAATTAAATATCTGCTAACCAAGGGTGAGTCTAAGCCTCGACTCCTTAGATGGATTTTGCTTTTGCAGGAATTTGACTTGGAAATCAAGGACAAAAAGGAGCGAGAACGTGGTAGCGAGATCATTTGTCAAGGTTAGAGAACAAAGAAGTGGATCGTTTAGCAAAAGAAATCTGGAAGAGTTCGGATGAAAAGTTGCTTGCCATTGGAGAAAGACCTTGGTTCGCCGACATTGCAAATTACAAGGCAAAACGGAAAGGTGCGGGAAGATTTCACATGGCAACAAAAGAAAAGTTCCTCCATGATGCCAAACATTACCTATGGGATGATCCTTATCTCTACAAGGTGGGGCGGATGGGCTTTTGAGAAGATGTGTGTGCAGTGCCGAAAGTACAAGCATTCTCTCGGCATTGTCATGACTCTCCCTGTGGAGGGCACTATAATGGGGAACACACAGTGCGCTAAGGTTCTCCAACGGTTTTTACCGCCATCCTCTTCAAGGATGCACATGACTACGTGAGAAGTCAGTGACAAATGCCGAGGGTGGCAATATTTCACGTAAGGGGAGATGCCTTTGAATCCCATCCTTGAAGTAGAAGTGTTTGATTGTTGGGGCATTGATTTTATGGGACCATTCCCACCTCTTACAACTGTGAGTACATCTTGGTGGCGATCGACTATGTCTCCAAGTGGGTTGAAGCTCTTGCCACTTCCAAGAGCGATTCCCAACCGTGGTAAAATTTGTGAAGAAGAACATCTTCTCGAGATTCGGTGTGCAAGAGTCCTAATCGGTGATGGGGTAGCCACTTTTGCAACGCTCAACTCAACAATGTACTTTCCAAGTATGGTGTTACGCATAAAGTGACAACTCCCTATCATCCTCAGAGCAATGGTCAAGCAGAAGTCTCAAACAGAGAAATCAAGAGGATCTTGGAAAAGACAGTTGGAAGCTCAAGAAAGGATTGGTCGTTGAAGGTAGATGATGCGCTTTGGGCATACTGTAATGCGACTTTATAAGACACCTTTAGGCATGTCCCCGCACCAATTGGTTTATGGTAAAGCTTCCCGATTCTTAGGTTGAACTTGAGCACAAAGCATATTGGGCACTAAAGTTTTTGAATTTTACCACTTCGGCCTGTGGGGAAAAGAGAATCTTACAACTACATGGATTGGATGAGATGCGTCTGCAGGCATATGAGAATAATAAGATTTACAAGCAGAGAATGAAGGCATACCATGACAAAAATATTTCAAGGAAAGAGTTTCATCCTGGATAGCAAGTGCTGTTGTTTAATTCGAGACTTAGGCTATTCCCAGGAAAACTGAAATCCAAGTGGTCAGGGCCTTTTGTTGTCAAGGAAGTGACTCCTTATGGAGCAATTGAAGTAGAGGAGCCCGAGTCAAAAAGATCTTTCAAGGTAAATGGGCAGAGGTTGAAGCCATACCTAGGCGAAGTGGTGGATAGAGAGAAGCTGGCATTGGTTTTAAGCGACCCTTAAAACCGGAGGTAACGTCAAGCTAGTGACGTTAAAGAAGTGCTTATTGGGAGGCAACTCAACATTTCTTAACCCTTAACTTGTTAAATTTTTGCATTATTTTTCGTAGAGTAGGTACGTTTAGTCACAATCAGTGTTTCTGCATGTTAAAAAGAGTTTTTGTCCAATCGCGCTTTCCTCGCGCTTAACTTGCGCCCCGAAGCGCAAACGCAAGTGGAATGGGGCGTAGGTTCCTGCCCAATCGCGCTTCACTCGCGCTTAAGTCACGCCCCGAGCGCGACCTTGGTATGTAAGGCCACGCCTCACACACGCTGCTATCACGCAACTCTTCTCTCTTTCCTCCTTCGTATTTGTTCTTCTTCCCACTCTAGGTCACACGTTTTTTTTTTGCTACCCAAGGCCAAATCACCAGAATTTCATCCTTTGTTGCATCAGCTAGTTCTTCAACATCATCAACCAAGTAAGTAACTTCAATGAAAAAGACTTAGTTTTCCCAAAATTATGCTTTGTTGCTAGTTTTTGAGTAATTTGGAATTGATAAAAATAGGAATTTTGAATTGGTTAATTGGTTGTGATGTTGTTAGACTAATTGATAACAATGAAAAAGAAACAAATTGGGGTATGATAAGGTTTGGCTTGTTGTTTTTCAAATGTGAAATTTGTATGCACTCTACATGTTTGCTAAAATGCCTAAATGACAAATTTATAGACAACATGACTTAGTTTTGTGAACAACAACTTGTGCTTATAAATTGGTTTGGCAAATTGGCCAAGTGAACTCACTGTTTCCATCAAGGAAGCAAGGTGGTTATGATCTTGACCAATTTGACTATTTGTTCTATGTGCACTAACCTTCACCGACTTGTACAACCTTGAACTTTGGTGTATGCAGAAATGGCTTCGAGGTCACGGAAAAGCGCGGCGGTTTGCGCGTGGGTTCAACCTCTCAACCACACCAACCAGCCTACAACTCCGATATGTTTCGATCTTTGGGGTGTGAAAAGTTTTTCGAGTCGATTGAGGCGAACCCCCATTTTGTGAAGGAAAGGGCGATCACTCTCCACCCCGGTGACTTCGATGATATGCGACAAAACATTAACAACCGGGGGTGGAATAATCTTGTAGCTTTCCCGAAAAAGGCAAGCAAGGCTTTAGTCTATGAATTCTTCTCAAATGTCTTCCCCAAGCAAGCAGTTGATGGGACATTGACATTCTCCACGGCCACAAGTTACGTGCGGGGTCATACTATCCCTTATGACTCTAGCACCATCAATGGGCTGTTTGGGATCAGACAGTGGAAATCTTGAGCAATGGTGCTCGAACCAAAGCCGATAGGGAGAGGATAAAGAACAACCCGAGCGAGCAATTTGAGATCTCGCTGACACTTTGTGCAGCGAGGAATGGATTGGGTAAGGAATAAGAGTGGGGTACCATGGAAAATTATGACAACTTCTCTCACCCCAGTTGCTAGGGCATGAGCAGCTTTTATCCTCACCACTATATGCCCTAGCTCTAACCATTCAATTTGAAAAATGAAAAAGGCGTGCCTCATGCAAGTGCATTATGAGAGGAGAGCCCGTCAATATAGGATGGGAGCTTAAAGAGGAAATTAGCAGTTTTGCCAACTTTAAGGATGGGAACCAGCCTAGCTATTGGAGGCATGCCAACCTCGTTGCCTTGCTATGCGAGAAAGTAGGAGTTGTTGCTGATGCCGATGAAGAGACTATTCATCCATCTGCTGCAATCACCGGGTCTTGGATTCGGACCATAGCAGGGGGTGGGTATTTTGAGCAGCAAGTACACAGAGAAGAACCCCCTCAAGAGCAACACCAAGAAGAAGAACCAACTTTCTCCATGAATGAACCTTGGGCTGATCCATATGGTGAAGACTTTCAACATCTCCAGGGAAGGATGGATTTACTAGCAGTAAATCAGGAGCATATGGCAGCTAGACAAGAGCGGATGGAAGTAGGAATGAGAAACATGTACAGATCTATGTGCATGATGCAGCGGGGAGAGCAGCTGGACCCTGAGGCATACATCTTTCAGGCGCCTCCTCCAGACTCTGGACGCGGTTGAGTAGTCTGCTTACCGCCAGGTTATTTTTATCTTTCCCTTCTCTTTTGCTTTTATTGATTGTGTACCTTGTGTTTCCTTAAGTAGTTGTAGTTTCGTAGGTTTATTTTTAAATTCAATTTTTTGGTTTTAGTCTAGTCTTTGTAAATAGGTCTCCCCCTAAATTAATCAGTGAGGACACTGCGATGTTTAAGTGGGGGGGAGGACCTATTGTCAGTGTTAGTATCAGAGAGGTTTGCAGTCATGTGGTGAATTTCCTGTTAAAAAAAAAAGAGACAGTTGAGCAAACTTAGTGATGATTCGGGAGAACTGAGCGAATAATACCCCTGTGGTGATCAAACTAGTACAATCTTGCTTCCACACTTAAAACACTAACCAGTGGAACTTAGTGATCCTAGAGATGTGGGCAGCTAAGCTAGTGTGGTGGACCATGGGAGTCGCCAAAATTTTACTAAAAATTTAGGGTAATTGTAGAAGCTAAGTTGGGGGTGCATGTAATACCCCAATTTTGTCCGCCTTCTTTTTAACTTAAGCCAATTTCAGTTATCAAGCTCAACTAAATCGAAATACCGTTGTTTAAATTAGGCAGGCACGCGAATGATCGATCTTTTCGTGCGTTCTTCAATTTAATCTTCGTATTTGGGTTTAGTCGTACATAAGTAGGTCTACCAAAAGTCATTTTTTCTAGAAATTTGGCTTGTCCTTTCAATTCAGGCTTAAGAATGCAATTCTGAGTTAATTTTAGTATTTTTAGTTAATGAGCCCATTTCTTCTATTTAGGTGTCGTTTTAGCGTATTTGTCTAGTCTGGCCCATTTCCGTCTTTGTGTTTGGCCCGACTCTTTTTCTTATTATTATTTTTGTGCAGTTAATTTATTTTGAGTAATACATATAGTCCATAAATGCCAAAAAAGTCTATTTAATTTTATCTACAAATTAGAAGTGTTCAAATGTCCAAATGTCCAGAAAATACAAAAAAAGGTACTACAAAATGTACAAAAAATAGGAATCCGAAAATAGTAGGAAAAATGCAAAAAATATAGAGGTGCAATTAGGATTTTTCAGCTGCTCTCCAACTGCTGATTTGGGCTGCAGATCTGAAAAAAAAGGAAGAGTCAAAGTTAGTCAAAGCCCAAAAAACGTAATCAATGCTAAGACCTAATTTTAACTATAAAAAGACAGTCAGTGAGAGTCAAAAGGGGAGAGATCATTCGAAAATCACCTGAAAATAAGATTAGGGCTTCACATTGAAACCCTAATCAATCAAAGAAACGCTGAGTTCAGAATTTTCGAGGATCAACAGGAACTTAAAAGGCGGCAAAGAAGTAACAATAAACAACGGTGAAAAGAATCGAAGCTGAAAATTTGATGATGCAAAGTTGATCGGATCGAATAAGCATAAAAATGCTTGGTGGCATAAACTTGCTTTTGCTCCAACCACGATGTCTTTGTGAAACCATTGATATCTAACTCTTCAATTGACAATTCAAGTGGCCGGCCCCTTTCTCTATCAGCTTTCACTGGTTTTCTGTTAAGGATAACCTCAGATGGTCCTGCACTTATCTTCTTGATGCAATTGATCCCTTGTTCACTGAGATCGGGAAAGCTTTTGTTGAACAACAGTTGAAAGAGTATGGAAGAACCAGCCACATATACAACTGGTAACTTTTTCTTTGCTCAGCAATTAATAATAGAAATTAAATTTTATTGCTTCAACATTTGTAGAAATGGCTGTCGAATGCTTTTTTTTCTTTTCTGTAATATTACATACTTATATCGGTCCTTCCCGACATATATTGGTATTGTTTAATTCTATATAGCCTCCTTAGATGATAATGCATATCAATAAGTTTCATGCTTAAATCCCACCCCAGTAGTTAATTGTCATGTTTTTTTTTTTTTTCAACGGTCTCGTATATCTTTTACAAGTATAAGTCTTGTTGATTCTTTCTTAACTTATGCTAAAATTTTTATTTCTTATGTTATCAATATCTTCAATATTATTAGAACAGGAACTTTGTGATAAATGGAAAAATTCAAGTTCTCATGAAGTTATGGAGAATGCAGGGTGTAGCTTTGGTAGCACAAAACGTTATGGTCATAGAATTATTTGGTAGCAGAAAATAATTACAACAAAATTAACTAGTCTAACTTCTTACCAATTCTTAAAGTTTAAGCCAGACCTAGCTCAACACCAAAAGTTAGCTCAGGGGTAAGAACTAGGGGTGTTCAAAACTGAACCAAATCAAAGCAAACCAAACCGCAAGTAACACTAAGGCTTGTTGAATTACAATCTTCCTTTCTACACCCTCTATTTAATTATACCACTTCCTGTAATTATTTGCACCCCCCATTTGCAATTTTCGCCCTTTTTCTCGTTTTTAATTCTTTTAACTCAAATATTTCCATTAAGTCAAAAACTTTGTTACTGGTCTTGCGAAGCCTTTGCTTGCATGATTATTAACAATGAGGAACTAGTGGTGATCACTTGGAGCCTTTGCTCAATTGATCATCATGAATGCCTAATTTTCCTAAAAAAATGTTCATTAAACCAAAAACTTTGTTAGTGGTCGTGCGAAGCCTTTGCTTGCATGAATTATTAACAATGAGGAACTAGTGGTGATCACTTGGAGCCTTTTCTCAATTGATCATCATGAATGCCTAATTTTTCTAAAACTTTCAATGAATCAAAAAAACTTTGTTAGTGGTCCTGCGAAGCCTTTGCTTGCATGATTATTAACAATGGAGTGCTAATGGCGGTCACTTGGAGCCGTCGCTCAATTGATCACCATGAAAGCTCAGTTTTCACAATTAAACAAGTTAAAACTAAAAACCTAGAACTACGTAGCTTTGAATTCTCCATCACACCTGGAGATACGTAGGAGCGGATCCCCTCCGTCAAGCACAACAAACTAAAAACATTTTTCCTTTCAAAAAACCAAAGCGGCTAACTCTCGTCAAACGCCGCAAATAAAAAATTCCTTAAGTCTTTTCAACCAAGAGGCAAATTCAAGTATTTTTAAAATCAACACTTAAAATCACGCGTTTAATTAAAGGTTCCCTTTCAGTAGAAAGGAGGTGTGGGGCGCTAATACCTTCCCCATGCCTAACCGACCCCCGAACCCAAATCCTCCGGTTTTCCAAAAGACCATCTGCCTTCCAAAGAGGTTTTTTTCAATATTTTCCTCATAAAAAATATTGGTGGCGACTTCATTGTTTTAAAACGTTGTAAACGAAGAAAAACCCCTCGGGGACTTTTTCGGGCGCAACAGCTGGCGACTTCACTGGGGACTTTTCTTTTTTAAGTGGGTCAAGCCTAACTAATTAAATGTGTGGTTTAATGTGCTATCGATTTGATTTGGATACTTTGTTTGCTTCTATCCCTTCTCGGTTTCCTCTTCTTTTTCATCATGCTGTATACAGGTGCGTTTGTTTTCTCCCCTTCCATGTTTGTTTTTCCTTCCTCCTCTTTGCTTATGTGCTTAGTACCCTCATGCATTTCCCCAATCCCAATCATGTTCCCTTCTTCTTTGCTCCCTTTCTTCAAGGTAACCTCATTCATTTCTCCCCAATTCTATCATGATCCCCTCTTCTTGGCTCCCTTTCTTTAGGTAAGCAATGCACTTGATTATTGTTGAAACCCTAGGCTAGCTTATTTGATATTGAACCCTAGGGTAGACGACATGTTATTGCTTGCTAGTGTCTGGACTGTTCTGGGTTTTCCTTCGCAGGTGAGGGAATATGTGGGTAGTTTTAGGCGTTATGTCCTCGCTACACACACTCACACCTTATGCTTACTATGTTTTGAGAGGGGCCTAAAACCCAAGGTCTGAACGAATACCTAGGAGAGTGGGAACGATCAGTGACTGCCATTCGTAGACCTTTGTCTGTATGGCTCTCATGAAAGTTCCGCCCAAGAGTGCGCTTTGTCATGATGCCTCACACTCGGTAGTTTTCTATGATTGTGGGTGTCATCATGAGAGAGACTTTAGCTCTTGGTTTCCATTGTGAGGAAGTGATTAGAACCTACATGGAAGGATCACCCTTTTTATCGACTTTAGACCCTAGGATTCCCACCCTTCGTAGGACACAAGGGGCATACCAATTTGTGTGTTTCATTGTAATTTAGGCATGTTTTCAAAAAAGGGAGAAGGAGATTTTTCAAAAAAAGAAGAGAAAATAGAGAAAGAGCTGTCGTTGTAGCCTTTCTTTTGCCGGTCCGTACGGGGCAGCATGTGGTTCACCCTTTTCAAAAAAGGAGATAAAGAGATGTTGTTGTAGCCTTTCCCTTACTAGGTCCATATAAAGCCACGTACGGCCTGCATTTTCCAAAAAAAAACTTGAATCATTGCCAATAAAAACTCTTTCATTTATCTTGCATGCACATAGAGCATCATCATCATTTGCATACATCCTTGCATTACATAAAGCAAAACTTTCAAAAAAATCATCATAGTCTTTTCTTTCACCGAGCTATATGAGGTGATGTTCCCAAAATTTCAATCACCAAACTCGGAAAAAATGTTTTCATTTTCATATAAAGACATCATTTGCATGGCATAAAACAGAAACTTGATAAAATTCATACATGCATTTTTCTCTATCTCATTAAGGTTTGTCAAAAGTGCATTCTCCGCACGTGTGTGTTTCCATTCACTAAGGCTTTTCCCCTAATTTTCTCGAAAGATCCAAAAAATCGTGTCTTATTAGGGGCGCGTCTCATGCATTATTGTTTTCCTTTTTCACGCATCATGAAAAAATAATACATTAACCTCTCATTTTGCATGCAATTCCATTCGATAAAAAAAATCATTTTTTCAAAAAAAAATCATTGCGAGTATCATGCATTTCATTGCACAAAAAATGAAAACAAGAAAGCATCTCATTCATAATCATGAACAAAAATCATCATCAAATTCATTCAAAATGTAGCATTCATGCATCATTTCATTATCCTCATCACTTTAGTTCAAATACATCATTCCTCCATACATGCATCTTTCAAAAAGGGAAGGGGCATTGGCATTTCATACTTTGCCTTGCCTCTAAAAAATCATCATTTAGGAAAAAGCATCATTCCTGCATCTTTCATCATTCAAAAGAAAAGGGAAGGGGCATTGGCATTTCATACTTTGCCTTGCCTCTAAAAATCATCATTTAGGAAAAAGCATCATTCCTTCATCTTTCAAAAGAAAAGGGGGCATCGGCATTTCATATCTTGTCTTGCCTCTATAAAAATCATTTTGAAAAGAAGCATCATTCTTGCATCATTCATCATCCAAAAATGCATTGGCATTTCATATTTCGTCTTGCATAAAAAAAACATCAAAAAAAAAAACTTTTTAATCACACTTTTCAAGTGAACATGCTTTCATGCATTTCATTCTCATCATGTATGCATCATAATGTTTTCATCCATGCATTGCATACAACAAAAATGTTGTGATGAGAGACGAGATGTTCTTGCAAAGTAATCTTTCTTTTTTGGAAAAGTTTACCCTCACTCATTTGCAAACTCAAGGTGTTTCAAGGCCCTCAGTTTTTCACATCAATAGTTCATTTGTATTTCCTTCAAAAAAAAGCATTGCATCTCATCCATTCCATGATAAAAGACTGAAACAGTTCATCAAAAAGTTTTTATATCATGTTTTAACCAATGTTAACTCTCTGTGAAGCGTTCTTCTAGTAAGTATGCATGCCACGTGCAGTTTCTCTTGTTTGAGTCAGTCAATTTTCTTCATTTATCACCATTCCCCATCCAAGTCTAAATCCCGCCCGTCCACCCATAAAGCGCATATTACGCCCATGATTGCATACTTGACTTTTTGGTTCCTTCTCGCCAACACTTTAAGTCCTCCATGTTGGGGCAATTTTGTGATCACTAATTTTCCTTGTCAATTATCATATTCCTTTAGTGCAAGTCTTTCTAAATATATATATATATATATATATATATATATATATATATATATATATATATATATATATATATATATATATATATAATAAATAAAAAGATAAACTAAGCTCGCTAGGTTGAAAACCCGCAAAGGGCGGCCTAGGCAAAAAAGAGCGCCCGGTGGATTGAAAACTCGCAAAGAGCGGTCCAGGCAAAAAACAAAAGGGAGAAGAAAATAGCAAACACATGAAGATAGATAAATTATTGTCCTAAAGTTAAGTCTTACAGAAATAAGCAATCGTGATTTGAAATGAAATTTGGTCATCTCTCCATACCCTCAAAAACCTAAAATCCCAGGAAGTCCATTTCCTACCCCTCTTAAGCCAAAGATTCAAAATCACAAAAATACCCTTTGTTACCCATCTTAAGCCGAGAAAAGCCCAAGATATCCCCATCACCCTAGACGAGGGTTAATTCCACATCAAAGATAGTATATCATTTTCACCCAAGTCAAAAGGAAAGGAAGTTCACAAAAGGAAGGGAATAACAAAGTTTCAAAAAGGAGAATCCCAAAACAAAGAAAGGAAGACAAAGGGAGTATAAATTAAGAGTCAATACATTTTGCCATGAAGCATAAGAGCTCCCCTTCAGAAAGGCCCTCAAATTCAATGGGTTCAATCATTGCCCCTTTCAAAAAAGGCCCTCAATCCATTGGGTTTAACTATCTTTTCCTTCATAAAACCTTCAAACACCTCATCAAACCTAATAACCATTTCCTTCATAAACCATTGACCATCGGCCAACACCGAATAAGACCCATCCTCCCTATCAACCCCAAAAACTTCATTATGCTCGATCATCCCCTTCTCCACATCACAACCCTAAAGTGTCCATTCCGATCAATGACTAATTGCTTTCGTTTTCTCAAGTTTTAATCTTAGGACAAATAAGTTTACCTATTTACGACGTGTTTGCTAAAAAAGAAAAAACATACAAGCAGAAAAAAGAAAGCTGCTCAAAAAAAAAAAAAACAAACAATCAAAAAAAGAAAGTTGGTAAAAAAAAAAGGGAGAAGGACTTGCACTCCAAGATGCATTCATGTTGCATTAAAACAAGGTCTAGTGGTCACCAAGTGGAGCCTCTCCTCATACTAAAAGTGAAAACTTCCATTGCATTTGAGTTGTTCCTAAAGAGAATCCAAAAGTGTGTACTAGGGTGCACTCTTATCACCTCTCACTCCACTCAACTTTGGGGAGGTTTGTTCATTACCCACCCCATTCGTATCTCACCCTCAGTTCATAACCATCACCATAACTCTGTCACCTTTCACAACCTCGCTCAAAGAAACCATTTGAAATGTCATTCGAAAGTGGGGCAAGTGCGTTCTCATTCCTTCACCTCATTCATTCCTATAAAACCTCACCGGGGCGATCTCTCAACTCACTATCCTAAACAAGGCCTTGTCATTCTAATTGGGGCAACTTTGTCCTTGTTATGACTGGGGCCACATCAAACTTTATGGGTTGAAACAAAATCTCTCTTGCTCCACCTTTCATTTCAAAAGCCGAAGCATTCCCAATTCATTATCTTCTACACCCCTAGTTGTTGTCACCACTAGACAGGGGCAAGCTATTCACTCATCAAAGACCTGAATTGGGACAATCTTGTATCTCTTGTTCCCTCATGAGCTTCGGCAATAACCATGTCTGTCATTCCTTCACTCGCCATAAATGTCCATGCCCTAAACCAATTCCAAGTTAACTGACTCATTCATTCACATTTGCACTCCTCTGCATGCTTACTAGACAATGCTTTAAAAAGAGAGAACACAAGTTGTTTACGTGATATTTAAAATTCAGTCATCATGGAAAGAAAGAGAAAACAAGTGAGGTTGTTTGTAAATAAAAACCTTGAGAACACCGGAGTTTTAATCAAATTCAATTTTTCAACAGAATGGTCAATAATCATCTCAATTCCTTGCATCCAAAGTCTCGCATCTCATCATCACAAAAATGTTTACCTCATGCATCTAGGCATTTCAATCTATTCATTATGGCATATGCATCAAAGCATTACATTTGCATCTTCACATTTTATGCATTCATCACATAGCAAAAAGAAAAAACGATTCACGTCAGTTGCACCATATTAATACTTGCATTTCATAAGAGGAAAATAGTAAAGAAGAAAAAGCAGAAATCTTTTCATCGCATTGGCATCATATTAATGTTAGCATTTCCATAAAAGAAAAAGAACAAAAATCGTTGCATCAAACATCAGAGCATTGCATCATATTAATGTTTGCATTTCATAAAAAAACAAAAAAGAAACAAACAGAAGTTAGAACAGGAGCATTCCATTCATCAAAGCATCAATCACCGCATACACTTGCATTCAAACATCAAAGCATTATGTTGATATTTGCATTTCATAAACTATAAAGAAGAAGCAAATACAAAAGAACAAAAGCATTCCATAATATTCAAGACATCAATCACGGCATATGTTTGCATTACATGTGTCATTCATTGCATTGCTAAGCAAAGTGCGGACGAACACAAGATGTTAATCCTGATGCCTAGTTCCAAGAATCAGCACTTCAAGTGTCAGTCTTCCATTTAATTCTCAAGTCAGTCATCCTGGACTTGTCAGTCTCAAAATCTCATTCCCAGTCGCTCCTTCAGTTCGGAGTTCAAATTCCCTCGAGTCCCAAGTGTTCATTTACCATTTTCCCATCAGCACGCCAAGCGCTCATTTACTATTTTCGCACCAGCACGCCAAGTGTTCATTTACGGCTGCCTTATCAGCACGCCAAGTGTTCATTTAACGCTTTCTTTCTAGCAAATCAAAAATTCATCATCCTATCAAACATCAAAGCAATACAGTTGCATCACATCAATACTTGCATCACATAGAAGAAAAGAAAGCTAAAACATCCCATGTCATTCATCATTTCATGTTATTCATCATTTTATTTCGCATAATAGCAATATTCACATTTCATAGAAAAAAGGCAAAGAAGAAAAAGTTTTCCATTGCATGTCATCTGTCATTTCATCAAAACACAAGAGCATTACATATCATCAAACACCAAAATTTTGCATTCGCATATTTGCACTTCATAAAAAGAGCAAAGGAAAAGAAGAGAAGAAAAGCCAAAAGAGCAAAAAAAGCAACAACTAACAAAAGAAGAGAAGCTAGAAGAAAGAGAAAAAGAGCAAAACTGAAAAAAAAAACTCATGCATTGCATTCATCAGATATAGACAAAACTGAAAAAGCATCTCACCAAAATCAATTATTGCATTCATGTGCATCCAAATACTCAAGTGCATGCATTTCATGCACCATCCAAGAGAAAAGTTACCACGGACCAGAGAGTCCCAAAAATCTCATTTTTAGAAAATCACCATGACACCGAGTTAGTAAACTCCATCAGCACAGAGTTAGTGAACTCCATCAACCCAGAGTTAGTGAACTCCATCAACCCAGAGTTAGTGAACTCCATCAACCCAGAGTTAGTGAACTCCCATAGAGTTAGTGAACTCCTTCCACATATCACAACATCGTATGCGAGCACCACGATGGATCCATCGAACCGTTAAGTCGCCGGATTAGTTGTGTCAGCCTAAGGCATAGCGTAAATCCATTGATCAAATCAGTTTCGGACCTGATGTTGATCGGCCGCTCGAAAAGGCCACCCCCAGAGCTCGGACTCGACAAGAGTCCGTTAGAAGGTTTTAGGCAACCTCCGAATTCCCAATTTACCGCTTTTCCCAATTTATTGCTTTCCCGTTAATGCGACAAGTGTTAACCCCCTCTCTCAAAAGGAAAATAACAAAAAAAATATTTGAACTTTTCTGAGGCGGACAAAATTAGTATTATTTCTATATCTTTATTTCCATTTCACCAACAAATATGAAAAGGCCAATTCATATTTCTTGGCGAAATGTGAAATAAAGAGGGCAGCTGTAATACCCCAATTTTGTCCGTTTTCTTTTTGTCACTTGCTTTATTCAACTTGTTTTTCGAGATCACGCGATTACAAGTAGCTAGAATAGTGTCCTTTTTAATGTTAGCCAATTCCATTTATCCGTTTAATTAAACCGAAATACCGTTACTTAAGCTAGGCATGCGCGTGAATGATCGATCTTTTCACGCATTCTTCAGTTTAATCTCGATATTTGGGCCTAATCGAACCTAAGTGGGCTTATTTAAATCACTTTTCTCACTATTGGGCTTATCATTTTGGCTTGGGCCCACAGACATGGTTCCAAGTTAATTTTTAGCCTTTATTGTTTAACGGGCCTATTTTTTCTATTCGGGCCTCGTTCTAGCATGTTCATTTAGTTGGGCTCGATTCATTTTTGTATTTGGTTCAATATCTTCTCTTCATTATTTTTATTTTTTTTCGTTTAATTTATTTTGAGAAATATATATAGTCCAAAAATGCCAAAAAAAATTTATTTAATTTTATTTACAATTTAGGAGTGTCCAAGAGTCCAATATGTCCAAAAATACAAAAAATAATAATACTAAAAATACAAAAAAAATAGAATCCGAAAATACAAAAAATATAGCAAAACACAGCAGCAAATTAGGGTCCCCAACTGCTCTCCTAAAGCCGCTGGAGCTGCTGGGCTTGGATCCAAACCTGAAAAAGAGTCAAGGCCCGGTCAAAAAGCAATTAATGCAAAAACCTAGTTTTTAGTATAAAAAAGCAGTCAACACACACAGTCCAACACACAAGAACAACCAGACCTCGAAAGTGACCCAAAGGAAAGAGATTAGGGTTTTAAACTGAAACCTTAATCCCAAAATAGTGTTTAGTTCGATTCTGAGAAAAATTTCCAAGCAACCAATAGCAGAACAACAAACAATATCAGAAGCAGCAACCATAGATCACACGCAGATCTGTTCTTGTCTATTTTAAGGAATAGAGGTTGGTGTCTCTTTGTATATGAAAAACATTATGTAAATATAGAGTCTGCAACTGTGTTTTCTTTTGTTATCCTTTCAGTGCATGTCTTCGGTTTAAAAAAATTCGGAGCCAATTTGTTCTTCTATATCTAGTTTTTTTTTTTCAGATCTAAAAGTGTTAGTTTTTTTATTCATTTAGTTTTTTAGATCTGTTTGGAAATAAAAGAAAACGAAAAAAAACAAAAAATAGAACTCAAGTAAAATGGCAGAAGATCAGATAAGAGAGGAGAGTGAGAACATTCATGACCTTATCTCATTTTTAGATGAAAAAAAATAGAACAAGTAAATAGGAGAAAGAACCCACCTTGAAGATGACCCTTTCTGTAACGCCCCAAATAATTTAATAATTTATTTAATTAAGTTATTTAAGGCTTGTAACATTTATTTAAGTCAAATAATTAATTTAGATTTTTAATTAAGTTATATTAAAAATAGGGTGTTTAATATAACTAAGAGGTGTTAGGTAGTAAATAAGGGAGTGGTGATTTAATTAAAATGAGGAGTGATTGAAGTAAATTTGGGGGTGCAAATAAAGTAGAGGCCCACTAATAAGCCCAAATTAAAAGAAATAACCTTAGGGGTGTAGGGTTTCCCTTCCCATTTGAAGAAAGAAAAGAAAAAAAAAGAGAGGGTAGAGAGGGAGAGGAGGTGCGCAGCTGGTCTAGGAGGAGGGGGGAGGAAAAATTCATTTCTTGCTTGTGGTAAGTGGTATTTGGTACCAATCTTCCTCAATTTTCTTTCTCTTCCTTTTAGTATAAGTTTTACCCACTAATTCCCTTCCATTCCCATTTTGCCATGAATGAGTTTTGAAGCTCAAGTGTTGGGGAAAGCTATTTATGGTGATTCTTGTGTTGTTGGAGGAGAAGAACACTAGAGTTCTTCAATTTCTAAGGTAAGGGGGCTCTCTTTCATACATAATAGTTTGTAGGATGAGTAATTATGTGTGGGTTAGGTGTTTAGGGTAATTAATTGTTGTTTGTGTGTTGTTTGAATTAATTGATTGTTTATGTGTTGTTTGAATTAATTGGTGTTATTTTTGAAGTAAAATTGATGAACATGCTAATTGTTGTTAAGATGAACATGATATGAACTATGTATGCATGGTGTTTGATGTATTGCCTCAATGAAATTGAGTATGAAAATATGATGATTTCAAGGTGTTTGATAACTTGCCTAAATTAATTGGTGTTGAAATTGGAGTGTGAGGCATTGTGCCGTGATTATAATTGGTTTGGGTGATTGATTATGATGAGTTTTACTTGCTTATGGTTTTGTGCGTTTTCTGGACACTGTTTCGGTCTTTTTAAAACTGGTACTGTTTGGTCTATTCAAAAATTATGTGGCTGAGTGTTTTCGAAAATAGAATTAAAGCCGGTCGTTTTGGCACTGGTTTCGTTAAATTCGGAGTTGTGTAGCTCCAGTTATGAGTCTCCAAAGTCGGGTCAAATTGCTAGAGTCAAACTGTGGGTATGTTCGGTTTTTGCAAGTTTTAGGTCTCCAAATGAACTCCGTTTTGAACGATTCTTTTTCTATTAGAAACTATACTCAAATTGCTTTTGTTCGGGCTAAGGTTTTGTCCCATTTGGTCAAGTTTAAGTCATTTTAGAGTAAAATGAAGTGGGAGGACAGAATCTGTCCAATCTGGGAGTTGTTCGGGTTGTTTATAAAAACTGTACTAATTGGCTCATTGTTTTGAAACTTTAAAGATATATCCAGAAACTACACATCCGTGGCTTTCCGACGAGTGGTCTTTTGTAATTTTTCGATGTCGTTTGCTATTTTAAATAATCCGCTTGAAGTAGGTGTCTTGCTGTAGGAATCTAGCATGTTGTGCGGGTGTTGCCAATGTTGCCCAAAGTGTCAAAAATGCTAACTTGGTCCCTATGCACCCTTAGTCCTTCTAAGATGTTGTTTTGGTCCCTATGTGACTGTTTAGTCCCAGAGGTGACCGTTTAGTCCTTGGGGTGTTGGTTTAGTCCTTGTGTGTTGTTTTGGTCCTTGGTGGGACATTTAGTCCAATGATGAGGTGTGTTGTATTGCGGTGATGAGTAAGCGGTGTGTACACTTCGGCCAAAGCGGTGAGTGCCCTCAAGGCTTATATTGTGATTGAAGTTGAGTTGTGAAATGAAAAGTGACGAGTTTAATAATTGTTGTGGTAAATGTATTGTGTTGTTGTGCATTGTCATGGTGTCACATGAATCATGTGCATTCAGCCGGTGATGTAGGCTTGGCCATTTGCGGTGTGTAGGCTTGGCCAAAGCGGTGTGTGCCCTCAAGGCTTATTGCGGTGATGATGGATCCACATGCATACTTGCACTCATGCATACATTCATATGTTTGGTGTTGCCTTGATGATGATTGTGAGTTGATGTGCCATACTTAATGCTAGATGCTAAATGTGATTTACGTTAGTTGCCTTCACTAATATAATGCTTATCTTATTTGCTATTATTTATGTAAAGAGACTCACCCTCTTTGCGTCGTGTTGCTTCGCCGTATGTCGGCAACCGCGCGGTGATAGCAAATGAAGTAGTCTAGTGATGGTCATGCTCGATATGTAGCACCGGGGCGAGAAGTCTTAGATATTTAGTAATTTATTTTGATGTATTCAGTCTGATATAGGATGTTGTATTAAATACTTTGAGACTGGTCGATGTTCTGCTGTGCTGGTGATTTATAATCAGGATGTTGTAAATAACTTAAACCGGTGTTTTGAGGGTTCACCCCATTTTAATGTGCTATATATCACGCACTAGTTGTTTTATGAAATTTCAACGTGTTGTTTTATGTTTTTGAAGAAATGTAGCACTCTTTTTGTGGTGCGTGGAGAGGTTTTTGAAAACTCTGATTTTAAAATTGACTAATTAGTAGTATTTGGAAAGGGGGTGTTACACTTTCCTTCCTCTTTCTCTCCTCTGCGCTAACTTCTCTTTCTCCACAAATTTCGGATTTTTTTTTCTCTCCCACTTAAGTTGGCGGCGACTCCAAGAAAATGGAGTGATTTTAGGTTTAGCTGATGATGATGCATGCTTCTTTATATACCTCTCTTTCCTTTTAATTTTTTTAGTTTCATTTATTATTATTATTATTATTATTATTATTATTATTATAAAAAGGTTATTATTTTTTTTAGATGAAAGAGCACAGCATTGGGTAGCCGTTGGCTCCCCACTTTCTATCATGTCATTATAACATTTGTCCTTTCTTTATTATTTTATTGTTTTTTTTATATTCTTCTTCTCTTCTATTTAGCTACTTTTTGTCAAACTTACAAAACAAATCATCACTTTTCTAATCAGTCTGGGAACCCACGCCCCTTAACCCCTTTTCACTTTTTTTTTCTGGTAAAAATAATAATAATTAGGGTTTGGTCGAGACGTACGTCTTATCAAATCCGCAACACCAGTTTAAGAGACCCGAGTTATACAACTTGGTCCTAAACCACTTTAAAATAAAAACCGAACGACACGTTTTCCAAAAAAACCCCAATCAGTTTATTATTATGTAGCACCTATTTCAAAAGACTTTCAATAAATCAAAAACTTTGTTAGTGGTCTTGGGAAGCCTTTGCTTGCATGATTATTAACATTGAGGAACTAGTGGTGATCACTTGGAGCCTTTGCTCAATTGATCATCATAAATGCCTAATTTTTCTAAAAAAAACGTTCATTAAACCAAAAACTTTGTTAGTGGTCGTGCGAAGCCTTTGCTTGCATGAATTATTAACAATGAGGAACTAGTGGTGATCACTTGGAGCCTTTGCTCAATTGATCATCATGAATGCCTAATTTTTCTAAAACTTTCAATGAATCAAAAAAACTTTGTTAGTGGTCCTGCGAACCCTTTGCTTGCATGATTATTAACAATGGAGTGCTAATTGTAACACCCCAAAATAATTCAATTAATTAACTTAGTTGAGTTATTAAGGGTTTGCAACATTTTACTTTTAAGTCAAGTAATTCATTAAGTGAGTGTTAAGCATGTGTTACTCTTTAGGAAAATGTCTAAGTTAGGAAAGGGTGTGGGTAGAAGAAGCCCACGGCCTAATAAGGCCAAGGCCTCATTTAAGTCCCTAAGGACATGTTAAATGGTGCTTTCGTAGGAGACCATTTACATTGTTCCAAAAATAGTCAAAGTTACCAAATTAAGAAAGTAGAGAGAAGTGAGACTTAGAGAGAAGGAGGAGAACCAGAAGGGAGAACCAAGAGAGAAAAAGGGAAGAGTGAGTGAATCTTGAAGGATTCCTAGAAGTGCTAGTGAAGAGGGTGTGTCTACTGGTTGTGATCGGGTTAGGGGCTCTTTTAATCCTTGTAATGTTTTGTGTTTGGTAGTATTTTTGGTGTGAGTGGTTGATCACCTTGCATGTGTGTTTTATGTGTTGTTCATAACGTGTTTTGTTATGTTATGCTCTTTCTTTGTGATTTGTGGTGAGGTACGATGGTGGATCGGTTGGGAAAGAGAGAGGAGTGTAACACTCTCTCTGCTGCTGCGTGGTGTCTGAAGGAGCATTGCATGGTGAGGCATCGAGGGTGAATCGGCGTAGTGTGAAGAAAATGAGTTTGCATGTAGAGTTAGGGAGAGGATCGGAGACGATGGAGTGAGTATCCGAGTGTGCATGAGTGTGGTATGCTGGAAATGGGTTGCATGTTGGGTTTAAGTAAAGAAACAGAGTAAAAGAAGTAAAATGGGAGTTAAGCGCCTTTATTACGCGCTGTTATACCCCAATTTTGTCCGTATTCTTTTTCTTGTTCTAGTCGCTTATTTCTAGTCGTTTGTTTTTAACGCGCCCATTTCTTTTATTTTTGGTCTAGTCTTAGCGCGGTTGTCAGGTCCGGTCCGTTTTCATGTTTATATTTCTAGTCGTTTGTTTTTAACGCGCCCATTTCCTATTACTATTTTTATCCGCACTTTGTTCAATTAATTTATTTAAGCACTTAATATGTCTAAAAATGTCAAAAAATTCAATTTAACTTAGTTTACAATTTAAAAAATACTATAAGGGTCCAAAAATGTCAAAATTTAGTTTAATTTATAATTCAAAAACAGTATAATAGGTCCAAAAATGTCAAAAAAAATGCTATTTAGTTAATTTTACAATTTTAAAGCTCTTAAGAGTCCAAAAGTCCAGAAAATACAAAAAATAGTAACACTAAAAATACAAAAATAGGAATCCGAAAATAATAGAAAAAATGCAAAAATACGGGGGGTTGCAATTAGGATTTTCATTTGCTCTCCAACTATAATCTGGTTCATGCAGATCGAAAAAAAAACAAATAGGGTCAAAATCAGTCAAAGCCCAAGGAACAGAATTAAATGCTAAACCTAGAATTTTTAGTATAAAAACAGGATTAGACCTGAGTCAAAGGACACGGATTTCGAGGTCAAAAATCACCAAAAAAACAGATTAGGGTTTTACACTGAAACCCTAATCACCTAAACAGTTTGTTTAGATCTGAGCAGTCAAAAAAAAAAAGAAGGGAGCAGTAGTAGCAGTCAAGAAAAAACCAACAGCAACAATAACAACATCAGTAAAGCAAGCAGCAACTTGGATCTCGTTTTTCCTTTCTTTCAAAACAGATTAAGATCAGGTTGGTTTGTTTTATCCTTAAACACATGATCTAGGTTTTTTGTGTTGTTGAACTGATCCATGAGTCAATATGCTGTGATATCATTGTTTATATGCGTTTAACGGTTTCTCTGTGAGCAATAAAAGTGAGGACAGCAGAAGATCCATTCTTAAGCAAAGAAAAACGAAATGAATATAGAACTAATGGTATGTCTTTTCCAAAAAACGTAACTTAGGATCAGTTCCTTGTTTTTCATTTGAACAACTCGAAAAAAAATGTGATAGAAGATGATTGGGGAGAAAGAGAGCGAAAAATCAATCAACTTGACCAGAGAACAAAAATTTAAAAATGAAAGAGAATGTAAGCGAGGAGAGAGGAAGAGAAGAAAGAAGGTGAGCGACAAAAAAAAATAAAAAAACCAACCTCAAATACGTTGCGGAGACTTCGTCTTCTCCGTGAAGCTCCGATGAGGCATCACAAAGCAACCGAATCCCGGTAACCACCCAAAACCGAACCACCACGCGCCTTCCCACCATCGCAACCACCAACACCACCGTTCACAACCCACCACCACGAAACCGTCCACACATACCCAAGGAAAACACAAACCCAAAAAAAAAAAAATGAACGTTTTTTCATTAACGAGAGAAAAAAAAAAAAGCGAAAGAAGGAAAAGAGAAACAAGGAAGAACAGGGGATAAAGAATCTCACCGTGCTCTCGTGGCGAGATTCCGTCGCCGGCGTCACCTCCAACCACCCAAGGGGCGATACCGATCCTCTTCTCCCACTACCTCTCTCTTTCCCAAGAAACCGGCGATCTTCGCGCCTCCGATCTCTCCTCACCGCGCGGATCATGGCGTGATTTCCGCTGCATACATCTCTCTCTCATAAATAGAGCTGCGGCGCAGCTGTGAAGAGGGAAGGGGGGAAATGAAAATTAGGGTTTTTGTCTTTAGGGTTGGCCCATTTATAGTGTCTCCTAAAATCTGTTTTTATTTTTATTTTTTTAATATTCAGATTATTACCCACACTCCCCCAATTCATGCGCAGAACCCCCCATCACTTAAGCCCAATTTCGTTAATTGGGCCCTCCTATGCGAATTGGGCTTGCTGTTTACACCCCCTGTTCAGTTACACCACCCCCCTACAACTAATAAAACCCTAGTTTACTATGTTCACCCCCTGTTTCGTTTTTTAATTCCTTTCCAATAATAATATCAATAATTTTTCTCGCAAAATAAAATAAACGGCTAAGTCGGTTGTACAACCGGGTTAGTCATCATTTTAGGGCCAATGAGCTGTACAGTTCAGTAACCCTACAAACTTAACAAAATACGAATAAACCATTTTCCAAAAAAATAGGGGATTAAGTCGGCTGTACAGTCGGGTTAGTCAGCGTTCTAGAACTAATGGGCTGTACAGTTCAGGAGTTCTAGAATACCTATTCTAAAACGAACCCACCTCATACCAAACCACTTTCTTTCGAAAACCCTAAAATTATTTTCAAAAGTAGGGGGCTAAGTCGGTTGTACAATCGGGTTAGCCAGCGTCCTAGGAATCAGTGAGCTGTACAGTTCAAGGAATCCTAGGATCCCTACACTAAAAAACACCAACCAACAAACTTTTTCAGGAAGAACTACGTGGCTTTGATTCCTCCATTGCATCTGGAGGTACGTAGGAGCAAGACTCAACCCTTGTCAAGCACTAAAAAACAAAAACCTAAATAAGTCTTTTCTTTACAAATAAAAGGGTAACTATTAAATAAATCCTAAATTAATTAGACAGTAGGATGTCGTGGGGTGCTAATACCTTCCCCACACATAACGACTCCCGAACCCTAATAACGCCTCGTCCTAAAACTTAAAGGGATTTTCCGAATTTGCCCTTAAACTAAAATTTGGTGGCGGCTTCCTAAAGAACCATTTCGAAGAATCCTTTCCCGGATTTTTCGGTCGCTACAGCTGGCGACTCCACTGGGGACGTATTTATTTTTAGAGAGTCAAAACCTAGTTTAATTAATTTAGGATTAAATTCAATTTTACCCTTTTATTATTCATTTATTTATTTACTTTTGCAATAATTATGTTATTTGTTTGTGTAAACCCTAGGGTAGAAGACGATACTTGTATGTTTGTTTGTTTTGCGACTTTGGGTTTATTTTGCTCCTACACACACCGCACTTCTACACTTCACACGCGTGAGAAAAGTCCTCTACCCGGACTCGAGCATAAACCTAAGTTAGAACGAGATTGCGTAGTGATGGCTGCGGGGCGTCACGTCTCGTTGGGTGGTCACGAAAATCTCACCTAGAGTTTGATTCCTTTTGAGGATGCTATCCCTTCTAATAGCTTGCCTATTCTTTAAAGTCGATGTTCTTGGCTGGGGTCCTTGGCTCTAGGAACCATGTGTAGGATCCTTTAGAACCACCCTTGTGAGGTCCACTATAAAGAAAACTTTAGACCCGCTCCATAGGGTACCTTCCTAGGTCCACGAAGGAGCTCTATACCGGCATTCAAACAAACATTAATGCATACTGTCTTTTATCCAAAACAAAAATCAAAAATTTTATTTCCGCAAAGTTTTTTAGAAAGTATACTACATGCATTTTTCCCTTTCTTTTTGCATTACAAAAAAAATATTGAAATAAGCGTCAGGGAGTTAAAAGTTTTATTTTGGAGAGAAGTCATGCATGCTAAAGTCAAAATCCAATTTTGTACTTTACTCTCCAAATGAAAGTTTATAACCCCCCAACGTGATAAAATCAAATCATATGTTATCATCTCATACATCTCATACACATACATTTCATGCGCATACATTACCATTTCATTTACATTTCATACTAATTTCATACTAACATCATGCATTGAAAAAAAAAAAACCGAAAAAAAGGCAAGCTGGTTCATCAACATCGTTATTGGACTCGTTCTCAAGCAAGGAACATGGCGAATACCAAGACAATCAAGTCTTTGAAGGATGAGATTGAAAAGCGGAAGGAACAAATGCACGAGGACATCTTTGGGTTTGAAAGATCGGATGACTGAGATCTGAAGCTTCTCACAGAGAAGAATCGCAGACGACAACATTTCATTTGGGGCACCAATGACCGTGCCACAAACGTACCCGATCCACATAACTCTGGTCCCAACACTCGGGGCGTGCAATGGCCTCAATGGGGTCTACCACTAGGTTACGCGCCCGACCACGGGTGTTGTCAATGAAGAAGATATTTACGGGGTTGCGCGCACGAGAATCAAGATGGAATAGCGAGGAAACAATGTTGGTGATGGGATGAGAACAAATTCAACGCAAAACTTCGCACCACCAAAGGTCTTTCTCAAGTTCTCGAATCGACTTCAAGAATCATACTCGCCTGCATTTCCTCACAATGTGGCGGTCTTTCTCATGGCTACCGGTGAAGATCCTCAAGCAAGAGATAAGTCGCAAATGCTAGAAGAACGTCTAAGAGCGGTGGAAGGATCCAATGTGGAAATAAGTGGCGCATATGACCTATGTCTCGTCCCCGATGTGGTCATTCCTTATAAGTTCAAAGTGCGGACTTTGATAGGTATCGAGGGCAACATGTCCTCTAAATCATCGACTATGTCTGCGGGAAAATGGCTCGGTTTGCGGCGCAATGATCACCGCTTATTCATTACTTCCAAGACAGTCTAGTTTGGGCGACTTTGGTGGTATACGTGATTGGAGCGTGCTCATATCCAATGTTGGAAAGATCCGCCGACGCTTTTCTTAAGCGGTACAAATATAACATCGATATGGCTCCTAATAGGACACACACCGCAAAATATGACCAAAAAGACAACGAGTCCTTCAAGGAATATGCCCAGTATTTGGAGAGGTTGGCGCGCACAGTAGCACCACCTCTATTAGAAAAAGAAATGGTTGCCATGTTCATGGAAACTCTTCCATCCCCTACTATGACAAATTGATAGGGGAGTATCTTCAAACTTCTCGGACATGGTTACCATAGGAGGAAGAGTAGAAAATGCAATGAGAGTGGGAAGATCACTCATAATTCGATGGGACTCCTACAATGTTCAATAACAACAACAGGGGAAGTCAACGCCATAGTAAAAATCAAGGAGATTCACACTATAATTCTCCAAAGCGACCTCAAGCCATCAAGGGTCCTCCCAATATGACCCCATTCCCACATCGTACACTGACCTGTGCAGCCAACTTATCAGCCACAATTTGATTTCTCCTCGTCAGATGAGACCAGTTCAGCCTCCATTCCCAAGAGGACACGACCCAAAAAAGCGGTTGTGAGTTCCATCTTTGAGGCGATCGGTCCACTCGGTGAAAATTGTTATCCCTTAAAGCACATCGTTCAAGGCCTCATTGACCAAAGCGGTGAACTTTAAGGAGGGTGATGGTTAACTAGCAGTTGGTGAGAATAATCAAAGTACTGAAGAAAGTGTCAAATAAGGAGTTCAAGAACTGAGAGACTGTTGATTTTTCTGTGATTTTCAATTCAAAGTAATTTTCTGTAATGCAAATCCTATGGCTCTGGCCGAGGCCTTAGGAAATTTCAATAAGTGGCACGCATGTTTCATTTGAAGATCATTATTAATAAAATAGCATTTTGAATTCTACGATAAATTCTCATTCTATCTCCCTCATTTGTTTGCTTTGCCTCCTTCTCTATCCACTTTCACTTTCAACTAACGCAGATCAAAAAAAAAAAAATCTCAAAAATAGCAATATCGGTGACTCATAGCATAACCTTGATCACCTCATTAATCAAACCGAGGAAAATGTCGAAAATGATGGGAGGCCCCATGAGAATCTAGTGGGAAGCAACTAAGTCTACTAAGTGGGGCACGAAAGAAGCGAAAAAGAATGCAATGATTAAGGACAAAGAAACCAAGAAAATTCACACGAATCTTATGCGATTGGGTGGCGTCATGGCATGATTGCATCAAGTCACAAGAGGCTATTAAATGCCCACCGGTGTAACAAGATCTGTGATTGTTAACGATTTAGTCGACCATTACGGTCTTCAAAAAAAAAAAAAAAAAAAAAAAAAAAAAAAAAAAAAAAAAAAACAAAAACATCACGGTGGCGAGTTGTTTGGAGACCTCGTGTCGTGCTCATAGCCCCTCCCCATACCACCCCAAAGGTGAATGGGGCAATCATGACAACAAACAAAGAATATCAAAGAGATCATGAGAACGCGATCCACAAACACTCCCTTTGGCCTCACATGGAGGGTGGACCTCATTTCCCACCTCAGCAGGGCAACCCAACGCAACAAAAAGAAGTCATCAAACAAAATGGTTGCCTTATGTCATGACCGGTAGTATCGGATGAGAACGAAGAAAGCTTGAGAAAGTTTGTCTTCAACAATTTCAAGAAAGAGACACGGTGCCCAAGGAAATCTTACTTATCCAAAAGGATTCTCAACCTCAAATTACGAAGAACCTTACGTGGTGAAGAAATCGTTCTCTAGAAGAGCCTTAGTTCTCACGGCGGTGAAGACCTCCGATCAACTCGGATGCGATCAAAAGAAAATTGATATATAAAAAGAGAAAAATGAGCCAAGCAAAGAATAAGCTCGCTAGGTCGAAACCCAAAAAGGCGGCATAGGCAAAAGTTAGAAGCGACCGATGGATCGAAAACCCAAAAGAGGCGATCCAGGCAAAAATTAGGGTCAAGAGATTGGACCAAAGTACCGAGACAAGCAACACTTACGAAAGTCGGACAATGAGGGGATCAAGGTTGTGAACATGAGTAGCCGATGGCGTTATCTCAAGTAGATTAGCTACCAACAACTCTGCTTAGTATTTTTTTGCTCTTCTGTTTCTTTCAACTCAGTTACTGATATAATCTTCAGTCAGTGTGCCTTCTGCATACTCGGCTTCCAATATTAACATCAAACACTTTCCCTTCTCTTTCATTCTCTCTATTTTTGAAATGATGTTTTATGATAAATGATACTGAATTGTGAAACATGTGGCATAATCATAAGCATTACTATCGTTACGAAATTTTTGCTAATCACAGAAATGACACAATCTCCTACAAATAGCAGTCATTGCAGAAAACAAATAGCTCTTATGACAATTCACGATCACCAGCATGTCGATCCAGCAGTGCAAATACACAAGATGGCTTCATATCTCACATTGGAAGTCCCGCGAGTTGATGAAACAGTAAAAAAGGAGATTGTCAAAAAAAAAAAAAAAAAAAAAAAAAAAAAAAAAAAAAAAAAAAAATTCATCCCACATATCATTCATCATCCCACCACATGTCAATCATTACATGTGCATACATCACATACAAGCATATCCATTTTATTGCATTATTAAATACGCCAAATGAAGATTTCCTTCTCATTTTCTAATGCGCTTACTAAGTTTTCAGATTGACTCGACAAGTGTCAATCCCTATGTTTTGTTCCTCTAATGTCAGCGCTTTAAGCGTTGATCTCATATCGTATCACGGATCACCAGGTTGATCCCTACAGACCCCGAGTGGTCCTTCAGAGCACTACGCCCTTCCGGTGCCCTAAGTGGCCCAGTCGCAACGCGTCGAGTCGAGCGGCGGACCTTCCGCACCGCGTGGTCTTCGGACTAGTTGTGTCACCTAAGACCACGGTGTACGTCCTTCATGGTCAACATATCGATTCTAGACACGATCTTGACCCATCATGGCCGCCGAGTATAAAGGCCCCTCGAGGCCGTTTAATTAGTACCGTAGCTAGTTGCGCTCCTTCAGACCACGATGGTCCTTCAATTAAGGCCTAAGGCGGCCTTTCGGACCTTAAGTGGTCCTTCAGAGCCTTATCGCTCCTTCAGACCTTAAATGGTCCTTCAGAGTATTAGCGCTCCTTCAGGTCCTTGATGACCCTTCATTTAACTTCTGGTTAATGCACCGAGTGTTAACCTTTCCTTGCTCCTCTCAAACTTTCACTTCCCCTTAAGCGGACAAAATTAGCGTCTATCTTATCTTTATTTCTATTTCTACTACGAAAGTTCTAGAGCTCAAAGCACTTTCTAGTAAAATATTAATAAAGAGGGCAGTCAGTATTATACCCCAATTTTGTCCGTATTCTTTTTCTTGTTCTAGTCGCTTATTTCTAGTCGTTTGTTTTTAACGCGCCCATTTCTTTTATTTTTGGTCTAGTCTTAGCGCGGTTGTCAGGTCCGGTCCGTTTTCATGTTTATATTTCTAGTCGTTTGTTTTTAACGCGCCCATTTCCTATTACTATTTTTATCCGCACTTTGTTCAATTAATTTATTTAAGCACTTAATATGTCTAAAAATGTCAAAAAATTCAATTTAACTTAGTTTACAATTTAAAAAATACTATAAGGGTCCAAAAATGTCAAAATTTAGTTTAATTTATAATTCAAAAACAGTATAATAGGTCCAAAAATGTCAAAAAAAATGCTATTTAGTTAATTTTACAATTTTAAAGCTCTTAAGAGTCCAAAAGTCCAGAAAATACAAAAAATAGTAACACTAAAAATACAAAAATAGGAATCCGAAAATAATAGAAAAATGCAAAAATACGGGGTTGCAATTAGGATTTTCCATTTGCTCTCCAATCATTGTCTGAACATGAGATCTGAAAAAAAACAACTAGGGTCAAAATCAGTCAAAGCCCAAGGAACAGAATTAAATGCTAAACCTAGAATTTTTAGTATAAAAACAGGATTAGACCTGAGTCAAAGGACACGGATTTCGAGGTCAAAAATCACCAAAAAAACAGATTAGGGTTTTACACTGAAACCCTAATCACCTAAACGATTTGTTTAGATCGGCGAGCAAAAAAAAAAAAAAGAAGGGAAGCGATAGTAGCGATCAAGAAAAACCAACAAAGAACAATAACAACATCAGTAAAGCAAGCAGCAACTTGGATCTCGTTTTTCCTTTCTTTCAAAACAGATTAAGATCAGGTTGGTTTGTTTTATCCTTAAACACATGATCTAGGTTTTTGTGTTGTTGAACCTGATCCATGAGTCAATATCTTTGTGATATCATTGTTTATATGCGTTTAACGGTTTCTCTCCGTGAGCAATAAAAGTGAGGATGTGAGAAGATCCATTCTTAAGCAAAGAAAAACGAAATGAATATAGAACTAATGGTATGTCTTTTCCAAAAAACGTAACTTAGGATCAGTTCCTTGTTTTTTCATTTGAACAACTCTGAAAAAAATGTGATAGAAGATGATTGAGGGGAGAAAGAGAGACGAAAAATCAACCAGCCAGAGAACAAAAATTTAAAAATGAAAGAGAACAGAAACGAGGAGAGAGGAAGAGAACAGCAGTGAGCGACAAAAAAAAATAAAAAAAAAAACCAACCTCAAATGCGTTGCGGAGACTTCCGTCTTCTCGTGAAGCTCGATGAGGCATCACAAAGCAACCGAACCCGGTAACCACCCAAAAACCGAACCACCACTTGCGCTTCCCACCATCGCAACCACCAACACCACCGTTCACAACCCACCACCACCTGAAACCGTCACACATACCCAAGGAAAACACAAACCCAGAAAAAAATGAACGTTTTTTCATTAACAGAGAAAAAAAACGAAAGAAGGAAAAGAGAAACAAGGAAGAACAGGGGATAAAGAATCTCACCGTGCTCTCGCCGGCGAGATTCCCGTCGCCGGCGTCACCTCCAACCACCCAAGGACGATACCGATCCTCTTCTCCCACTACCTCTCTCTTTCCCAAGAAACCGGCGATCTTCGCGCCTCCGATCTCTCCCTCACCGCGGATCATGGCGTGATTTCCGCCGTACATCTCTCTCTCTCATAAATAGAGCTGCGGCGCAGCTGTGAAGAGGGAAGGGGGGAAATGAAAATTAGGGTTTTTGTCTTTAGGGTTGGCCCATTTATAGTGTCTCCTAAAATCTGTTTTTATTTTTATTTTTTTAATATTCAGATTATTACCCACACTCCCCCAATTCATGCGCAGAACCCCCCATCACTTAAGCCCAATTTCGTTAATTGGGCCCTCCTATGCGAATTGGGCTTGCTGTTTACACCCCCTGTTCAGTTACACCACCCCCCTACAACTAATAAAACCCTAGTTTACTATGTTCACCCCCTGTTTCGTTTTTTAATTCCTTTCCAATAATAATATCAATAATTTTTCTCGCAAAATAAAATAAGCGGCTAAATCGGTTGTACAACCAAGGTTAGTCATCATTTTAGGGCCAATGAGTCGCATCTGATTCAAGTAACCCTACAAACTTAACAAAATACGAATAAACCATTTTCCAAAAAATAGGGGATTAAGTCTAATTTTATCTGATCGGGTTAGTCGTTCTAGAACTAATGGGTCATGCTGATTCGGGAGTTCTAGAATACCTATTCTAAAACGAACCCACCTCATACCAAACCACTTTCTTTGAAAACCCTAAAATTATTTTCAAAAGTAGGGGCTAAGTCGGTTGTACAATCCGGGTTAGCAAATGCGTCCTAGGAATCGATGGTACATGCAGTTCAAGGAATCCTAGGATCCCTACACTAAAAACACCAACCAACAAACTTTTTCGGGAAGAACTACGTGGCTTTGATTCCTCCATTGCATGCGGAGAGTGCGTAGGAGCAAGACTCAACCCTTGTCAAGCACTAAAAAACAAAAACCTAAATAAGTCTTTTCTTTACAAATAAAAGGGTAACTATTAAATAAATCCTAAATTAATTAGGCAGTAGGATGTCGTGGGGTGCTAATACCTTCCCACACATAACGACTCCGAACCCTAATAACGCCTCGTCCTAAAACTTAAAGGGATTTTCCGAATTTGCCACTTAAACTAAAATTTGGTGGCGGCTTCCTAAAGAACCATTTGAAGAATCCTTTCCGGATTTTTAGATTCGCTACATGCGCAGAAACCGAAGTACCCTTCACAGAGTGAGAGAAACCGAGTTGAGGAAGTCAACGCCTAGGGTGTCTTGGTGTTGAGAGTCTGTTGGAGAGTTTGAGGAGAGTATGTGTCCAAATACCATTAGCGAGGGGTAAGAGGCGCATAAACCGGAAGTGTAGGTGTTTCGCCTTAAGGTTACCGAGGTGTAGAGGTAGTGAACCGAAGTCTTCAAGCCGAGGGTAGCGTCACCGAGGTGAAACGCCAAAATGCCTAAGTGGAAGTGACTAGGCGAGATTGTGCGAGGAGTGAATCCACACGCAGTGAGAGGTTCTAGCCTGGCGGAGTGCGTGAAGCGTGAGCGTGCTACCGAATTGAGGGTTTGCGTGTAACATGCCGAGGTGCCAAAGCCGAGCTAGGTGCCGAGGTGATGTAGAATACCGAGTTGGAGTAGTTAGCGAGGTACACACATAGTGTCTCTAGAAGTGATGTTAGGCGCCAATGTTGCCTAGCACATTGTGGGACGCCACTGTGAGTGCTATTTTAGCACCAAGTGTGCCAAGTACGGGAGCGATTAAGTCCATTTTGGTCCTTAGGTGACACTTTGGTCCCTAAAGTGTCGTTGCGGTCCTCGGTGTGACAATTAGTCCACCATGGAGTGCCGAGGTGATTGAGAGGTCGGTTGTAGGTCCTAGGGTGATTCTACCGGTGTAGTAGGTCGAACCTTAGCACCGTGATGATGTCTCAGATGGTGTGGGCGTCGGTGTGAGCGGCAGAGTAGAGCGACGGAGTAACGACGGAGTAACGACGGTGTAAGCATTCACATGCGTTATGATTGATTGGTGTGTGATTGCATTTGTCATGAAGTCACATGTTCATGTGCATATAACGACGGAGGAGGTTTCGACCTCGGATGTGGTAGGACTTCGGTCTCCATATCAAAATAACGACGGAGTAACGACGGAGAGCCGATAGGCTAAATAACGACGGTGGAGGTACCTCATTGCATAATGCCATGTGGTTGGGTTGCATACATGCATACATTTCATAATTTAATGTGTTTTTTGGTGATTGATAATTGTTGTGGTTATTTGAACTATCGGTGAGTGGCTGTATTAGCTGAACCGAGGTGCTTTAGTGCTATCTCTAACCTTAAGCTTCTTCACATTATATTACTTGTGTTAAGAGACTCACCCTAGCTGCTTTTATGTTGCTTCTCATGTCGGCAACTTGCAGGTACACATGAGTGATAGTTGTGCCTAGCTCAAGTCGGTTGTGTCTGCTCTGGTCGTGTAACACCTTTGGGTTCAGCCGAGTAGATTTTAGTGCTTCTTATGCCGATCTTGTGTACTTTCTGCTAGATAGTCTTTTGAACTAAAACTATCACATTTTGTTGTAACTTTTTACTATGTATTATGACTTGATGTCTTACTGGCCGAGGTGCCTTATGTTACGGGCTTAGACCCTTTTGCCGATGTGATGCGCATGATTACATGTTTAGTATAATGCTGTGCAGCTGTTTGAACTTAATTGAATTTCTGTTTTCCTTTTTAAATCATCAAATGTAGCCCTCCTTTGAGTGGAATTTTGAAACTCTGATTTTAATTTAGTAGATCGAATTGATTAGATAAGGGGGTGTTACATTAATGGCGGTCACTTGGAGCCGTCGCTCAATTGATCACCATGAAAGCTCAGTTTTCACAATTAAACAAGTTAAAACCAAAAACCTAGAACTACGTAGCTTTGAATTCTCCATCGCACCTGGAGATACGTAGGAGCGGATCCCCTCCGTCAAGCACAACAAACTAAAAACATTTTTCCTTTCAAAAAACCAAAGCGGCTAACTCTCGTCAAGCGCCACAAATAAAAAATTCCTTAAGTCTTTTCAACCAAGAGGCAAATTCAAGTATTTTTAAAATCAACACTTAAAATCATGCGTTTAATTAAAGGTTCCCTTTCAGTAGAAAGGAGGTGTGGGGCGCTAATACCTTCACCATGCCTAACCGACCCCCGAACCCAAATCCTCCGGTTTTCCAAAAGACCATCTGCCTTCCAAAGAGGTTTTTTTCAATATTTTCCTCATAAAAAATATTGGTGGCGACTTCATTGTTTTAAAACGTTGTAAACGAAGAAAAACCCCTCGGGGACTTTTTCGGGCGCAACAGTGCATCAGTTGTACTAAGGCTGGGCATGAGGATTGTAGGATGATCAGTGCATTGGGTGCGTGTGTGCAGCACTGTAACGTCTACTCGTAACGTTATAGTGTATGCCGTGTGTGTTAATGTGTGTGTGCAGCACTGTGGCTTCTACCCGTAACGCTATAGTGTATGCCGTGTGTGTCGGGGTGCGTGTGTGCAGCACTGTGGCGTCTACCAGTAACGCTAAAGTGTATGTCGTGTTGTGTTGTTTAGAATGAAAATTGCTGCAATGTTCCAAAGCAAATGTGGATCAAATCCAAACACCAATGTAAGGAAAGGGGTTGCAGCCCAAAAACAAATGTGCGTAGTTGTGTTGCGTGTGGAATGTGTGCGTGGTAATAGTTAGTGCACTGGTCTAATCTGAAATGCCTATTTAAGACCCTTTGTTGTGCTTGAAGCCCCTTGAGCCTTACGTGGAAACGTTAATCTATCCTATATTTTGAACCATCTTTGGCATTCTCGGAAGGAAACCCTCTAGTTTTAGGTGAATACATTTTGAAACTAGCTATGGACCAACTGAGTTAAGTGTCACACGTGTGGGCTGGAAATTGAGTGACCAGTCTGAAAGTCGCTGCTCAACTTGTCTTTTGCTTGTTCGGATTGTCTTGTTTAGAAAGGGATTCACCATTGATTGCATGTTATCTGATGTTGATATTGTCTTGTCTTTGCCTTGTCTTGTCTTTGCTTGAGGACAAGCAAATGTCCAAGTTGGGGGTTGTGATGAATCCCCATCACATTATGTTTTTCACTGCGAAAAACGGGAATTTTACTTGATAATTTGATGAATGAAGGGAACTTGTTAGGAGAATATTAATGAGTTGTTCTATTTGAGATTTAATTGTTTTGCAGTGTTTATGCTGGGTTTTGTGGTGTTTTTGTGCCCAGGGACTAGGTGGAATTGAAGAACGAAGAAATGCAAGCAAGCAGACTCAAAAAAATATATAAGGAAGTAAGCATTCGCAGAGAGTGCGGCTGGAGTTGCTTATTTGGGAGCGCAAGTCGAGCGCAAGTGAATCTTGAAATCGAGAGGTCCTCGCCAATCGCGGCTGCAGATTATGCGCGAGGCGCAACTGAGGCGTAAGAATTCACTGTAGCGTCCTCCAATTGCGCGTAAGTGGCGCTGGGAGCGCGACTTAAGCGCAAAAATGCTGGAAACACGTTAAAACACACCAGAGACGCGTTTTTGGGGGACTTCTCACTTTTTGGACGAATTGGAACCCTAGGAGACGAAAGAAAACTCATTGGAGCTGACGGCTATTGAAGAATCAAGACTTGGGAACAAGGATTGAGGCTTCTCATGCATTCATCTTCATCATCAACTTGTAATTCTCCCTTTTTCTCTCTTTTTATCATGTGTAGCTAATCTCATCATGTTAGGGATGGATTAATTGTGATGTAGCACTATTGTCGATGGTTTAGAATTTATTTATATCGTACTCTCTACTACTATTTTGCGTATAGAATTTACGCTTAATGCTTTGTATTGTTGGGAAATTTATACAATGATCGTTTGTTCGAATTATGAAACGGAAGTTTTATCTTTGAATGTTTGAGATTCTATACCTTCGATTCATAGCTTAGGAATAATCTATGGTTGTTGTATATTGCAACCCTCGTTGTAAATGCTTGTCGTGGTTAGAATCACTTAAGGAATTACGGGTTCTAACTATCGACAAAGAACTAATCAACCTAGGAATAGAAATTAGTGAATGAGTAGGGATTGATAGCAAAAAAAGTAGAGAGAGAGTTTACCCTTCAAATCAAATCACGACAATGGTGCGAAGTTACTAGTAGTTCATCCCTAGCAGCTTGTCTATCATATTATCCTAAACGCGTTCTCGTTCTATTATTTAGAAAAACTCAAAAATACTTTACTGCTTACTTTAGAGCTTCATAGCTCAACCATTTCAAACAAACCCTTATTTAAATTTGGTTCATATTAGTTGTTGTTAGCGTAATTAGTAATTTAGTTCGATCCTTGAGGACGATATTCCGGTACTTACCGGTTTTATTACTTGCACGATTTGGTACACTTGCCAATATTCTTAACAGGCAACCCATCAATTTATATAATTAATGTTATTATTTTGTGCAATTTTATGTTTTGAGTGTTTTGTAGGAATACAAGATCACACTCTGGTGCAAAGGAAGCAATTGAGAAAGAAAGCCAACAGAAGGAAGCAAAGAAGCTGAGAGGGTAGCAAAGCAACAACCAGAGGAACTTGTGCAAAAAGCTGAACAAACCCCAGTGTTGAATGGTGTACCTACACCTGGAGTACCTGCACAGGCTACACCAGAAGTACCTGCACAGGCTGCATCAACAACTGCAGAAATGCCTGAAGCCATGTGGAAGATCCTGGTGTGTCTACTACTGCTGCTATTGCAACTGCCACCAAAGCAAAGCCAAAAAAGCATGTTTCTATGAGGGCCAGTCCCAGATTCAAAAAAAAGAGTAAAATGAACTTTTTAATGTTGTTTCGGTTTTATAATATGCTTAAGTAGTTTATTATATGTTTTAAATACTATGTGTTAAGTTGAATATTATGTTTAAAGTGCTTTTGAGTAATCGCCCCACTTTTGGATCCTCTGTTTTCTCAACTTAGAGCAGTGAGGACACTGCTCATATTTAAGTTGGGGGGAGAATATGTGTTTTGAATTAAGTATGCACTATGTTTCAGTACTGATATATATATATATATATATATATATATATATATGCTATGTGTGTTTAAGTAAAGTATTTAGTGTTTAAGTAATGTGATTAGTGTTATGTGAATATGCAATGTTAGTATTTTAGATGTACTTAACAAAGCATGTGACAGCATGATAAATTATTTAACAGAAAAAAAATTAAGTAGATCATGTGTGTTAGACTTAAATGATTAAGAAGCATGATCAATTCATATTGCTTTTCTCAAAATTTATTTTCAAAGTGTATCAAATGAGCTAAGTTTTAATGATGAAAAGGAAAAGAAAAAGCCTTGTTTTCTAGAAATAATCAGTATTATAAATTCTTTGACACAACAAAAATTGAGTTTTTGAAAAGAACCATGCGAGATGGAAAAGCTATCTAAAGCCAAGAATTTTTTTTTTTTGCAAAACTATGGCCAAATTTAGATTTTTACTAAAAATATAGAAAAGCATAAAGAAATAAGTTTGGGGGAAATTCAAATGAATACAAAGGCAAAAGTGTGGAAACTTGAAGAGTCAATGCCAAAGGTGTCAAAACTCTCAAAAGTGTCACAAAGATCAAAAAGCTACACTCGCCTGAGTCATATAAACTGAACCTGTCCCTTAAGTGCAATTGGTTTGAAAAAATGAACAAAGTTCAAAAAGAAAAGAAAAGAAAAGAAACCAAAGAAAAAGAAGAAAAATGCATGTGGAGGTCAGTGAAGAGGGCGGTGTATGCTACAAAAATACTCAAAGAGTTACCAAAGTAGCTACACTAAGTGTACCTACACCACCTACATCAAAGGCACCTACACTAAAATAAGGTGTACCCACACTCCAGAAAAAAATGATGTATTTGCACTCACTGCATTGCATCAACAAAAAGCAAACACCAAAAGTTTAAATAAGGCAATTGGCTCGACAACTTTGAAATACCAAAAGCCCTTTGTTGTGCTTAAGAGTCCCCTAAATCTTGAAGAAATTGTTAGTCTCGTCCATATTTTGAAATTTTTTCTAAAGGTGACCAAAAGTGTTCCACATCTTTCAAAAGCTAAAGAAAGAACTCTTTATCTAGTTATGAAACCAATTGAAGCTCAATGGGACACACACACACACAAATGAGTCTTTATAGCTTTGAATGTTTCAAAGAAAGCAAAGGTTTAGAAAAATTCCTGAAAAATGAAGCTCATACAAAGTATACACTTTAAAACAAAATTTTAGAAAAAACATGACTTGAGATGTCTTCATTATCATGGAAGTCTTGTTTTGTTTATTGTGTCATTACTTGAGGACAAGCAACAAGTTAATTTTGGGGGTGTGATAACTCTATTTTATATAGAGTTATTCATCTATTATAACTTAGGTTATTGTTTATTTTCAAGTACATTTATATATAAAATATAGCTTATTTATTAAGAAACAACATTTTAAGGATTCAAAAGGATTAGGATAGGGAACTAGGCAAAACACACATATCTTGTTAGGTTTGATGTTTTTTTTCAGTGCAGCTACTTCAGGAGTGGAAACACTGCCAACACCAGGAGTGGAAACACTGCCTACACCTGCTAAAAACTAGCAGTTTGTACCAAAACATCCAAGGACCAATTTGATGCTTCCACACTTGATTTGTGACGTCATGCCTAGTCACCTGGAGCAGAGCCACTTGCAGAAGTCGGCGATCAACATAAAACTCAAGTTGCAAGGCTCACTTATCTCAAGACATGTGGCACTTCTCCATTGGACCTCCCCATGTGTTCTCCATGCAAGCGACCAAACCTGAGCTACTAGCTCAATTGGTAGTGGGAATGCATTGAACTTGTACTTGAGCCCCAGGGTACAAGGTTCGATTCCCACGGAAGGCAAAAACTCTACTTGGGGGTTAGAGAAGGTCGTGATGTACAGTGCCTGGAAGCCTACTAAGATAGAAAAGGACCCAGGCTATTACACCGGGCACATTGGCTCTGTCCGCGAGCGTGTTAGCATCGCCTACACCTTCGAAAAGCTCTTACACCGCACCAAGCGTGTTAGCGTCGTCGGCAGTTACTTTAGCCTATGCGATGCAACCTCCATTTCGGTTTCCGGTGAGACAAAGGTCCACGTCGAACCGATTTGGTGTGTCCAAGGGTGGTGCGTGGCTCGTCAGCCCCGCTCTCACCTGTCAGGACTTTAGTCTTCATTGCCCAAGGGAAACATCGAGACGTTGCTCGGTCCTTGCCTGTCGGGACTTTGTTATTGTGGCCACTCTCTTGTTTAGTCTTTAGATCAGAATAGTGAGTTGCTTTGTTTGGAGAAAATAACTTGTATAGCTTGTTTGTTTTGACAATCGGTTCTCGTTATTCATAATGGAGATGGAATACATTTGGGGCTTTTATACTGCCTCATACAAATGTTACAGGAAGTGAATAATGAGTGACAATGAGAACCGATGACTTGTAGCTTGATTTCAATTGTAGTAGAACCGGAGGTTGGCGGCATTCCAGGACCTCGGGATGTTACGCCCATCTAGTTTTTCTAACTTGAAAGCTCCTTGGTCGATGACTTCTTTGACCCTGAACGGACCTTCCCAGTTTGCAGACAGTTTGCCTATGGCACCAATACGGCTTGATCGCCTGAGGACTAGGTCTCCTGCCTTGAAAGTTCTAGGCAACACTTTTGAGTTGTACTTCTTTGCAGCTCGTTGTTTTGCCGCCTGTTCCTTCACCTTCGCCAGCTCTCTTACTTCATCAACCAGGTCAAGGTTTGCCCTGAGGGCGGCTTCATTTGGGACTAGAGCTGGCAAAATGGGGCAGGCCCGTTGGGCCGGGCTGGGCTAGCCCGAAATATGGGAGGGTTTGTGTAACGCCCCGAAATAATTTAATTAATTATTTGATTAAGATATTAGAGGCTTACAATATTTTTTTAAGTAAAATTAATTAACTAGAGTTGTATTTTATTTCAGGAGACGTATAAGTAATTAAGGGAGTGTAAATGAGGCCCAATATTGTTAAGTGGCCCAAACCCAATTAGTAAAACCCTTGGGTCTTAGGAGAAATCAAAAAAAATTAGAAAGTGAGAAGTGTGTGAGAAGTGTCGCGACAACAAGGGGGAAGGAAAGAGGGAGTTTTACGTGAAGCTCAAGGAGAAGAAGGAAGCTTGGATTGTTGGTGTCTTGGAAAAATTCTAGAAGCTTGGGTGTCTTCCTTCAATTAACAAAGGTAAGGGGGCTCTCTTTCCATTCTTAATAACTCATAGAACTAGTATCCATAGGGGTTAGGTGTTAGGAGTGATTTCATTGAATTGAATGATTATGTTATTGATTGTCATGATGTATATGGTGTAGTTGTTGAATGAGAATATGGTTTTTGTTGAAATTGAATTTGTTGGTGTATGTCGATTGGGGTAAGGTGGTTAGTTGTTAATTCAATATCATTAAATGGGAGGAATTATGGTGAATGTAGGGTGTTTGTTAAATTGCTTGAATTAAAGTATTTTGATGGTATTATGTATGTTGTTGCTATCGGGTTGTCTTTTATGTGGCGCCAAATTGGTTGGAATTATGCGCTGTGTGCTTGCGCTGGTGTTCTTTGCGTGGGGTCCAGCAGCAGTAGGGTATAAACCGCACGCCCGCGCACTGTGTTCTGATGAGTGTGTGTTGGTGTGTGGCGCGAGCGGCGGCGCCGGTGGCGTGCCAGGCGCTGGTGTGTGTGTGCGTGTGTTGCTGTGCTAGGTGAAGGGCACCACTTTGGCAGCCCAATGTGCAACATCACGCGCCCGTGTCTAGGTGATGGGCGCCACTTTGGCAGTCCAAGGCGCAACATCATGCGCCTGTGTCTAGGTGATGGGCGCCACTTTGGCGTGGCGCAAACGGTGTGCGCTGTGTCTAGTGTCTTTATTTGATCCACTGGTGTGTTTTTAGTCCTTGGGGTGTTAATTTAGTCCCTGGTGTGTTTTTAGTCCTTGGGGTGTTGTTTTAGTCCCTGGTGCGGGTTTAGTACCTAGTGTTGGATTTAGTCCTTGGTATCCTTTTAGTCCTTGGGTGTTGTAGTTAGTCATTGTAGGGCTATTCTTAACGGTGATGTGTAATAAATGGTGAATATATATACTGGTGATTGGGGGTCTATGACCTTTCTTGGTGATGGTGAGTAAATAACTATTGGTGAGCATGTTAATGCATATTTTGGTGTTTTTGGTGTTATGGTGCATAGTCATGGTGTCGCATAATCATATGCATTTTTGGTGAATAAGCTTCGGCCTCATTAAATATTTTGGTGAATGCCCTCAAGGCTATTATGGTGATGGATCTACATGCATATGCCCGTGGAGTTTTGGGCTGCATCTCATACACTTACATGCATATGGTGATGTCTTTGGTGATCATAAATGAATGGTGTATTGAATGTGTTTGTATTTTGGTGTGTTAGTTGCCTGCTCTATTGTGTTGCTCGTTTTATTTGTTATTACTTATGTAAAGAGACTCACCCTACTGCTTTATGTTGCTTCTCATGTCGGCAACGTGTAGGTGACAGCGACTGAAGGTGATTGGTACCTTCATCTAGTTGGTTGAGTCAGCTCTGATACTTAGCACCGGGGGGCGTTTAGTACTTGTTATTTCATTTCATGCTTTTGAAATTCCATTAGATTCTGTATTACGACGCTTTACATTTGTGTTATTTCCGCTGCAATGGTGTTTACCTCGGATCTATTATGGTGCTATGTATCTCGTATTTGGAGTTTATTTTTATTAATTATTTTGGAGTTATTTGAGGTGTTTTGTTTAAATGTGGCACCCTCGTGTGGTTGCACTGAAATTTTTCTGAGACTCTGATTTTAAATTAATGAAATAGTAGTATGTAGAAGGGGGTGTTACAGTTTGGGCCAAAGAAAATGGGCCCATTTTAGTACCTGGGCTTTTTAGCCCAATCCACAAAAGCCCAAACCCGTCCCGGGCTAGTCTGACCGGGCCATGGGTAGCCCGCAGGCCCGCAAATATTAAAAATGGGGTGCATATTATTTCTACTAATCCCAATATTAGTAATCAAATATTAAAAATGGGGTTCTGCCTGAAGACGATGTTCACGCATCTGACTCACTCTCTCTTAATGTCCTCATTCAAAAAAATTTCATCTTCTAAATAAATAGGTAACCCAATTTCCCAAGTAAAAGTAAATAGATAACCCCATTTCCCAAGTGTTCACATATCTCATTCTCTCGGTGTCTTTTCATATCTTCGTAGTACTATAAATTGAATAGAAAGTTTACACAATATCAAAACACCGAAGTACATTCATAGTATCATAGTACATGTTCTCCGCCTGCTGGGTTGTAGTGTTTTTCCTGCATGAACAAAACCTTTGAAGGACTTGAGTGTTTTTCTGCATGAGTATATTGTTACTGATTTATTGGAATTTAGTGTTTGATTATTGAATCTTTATTGTTTACAATTCGGATAATATAAAACCGGGATTTTAGTGTTTTTCTTTGTAGGAGTTTAGTGTTTCAAATTTGTAGGAGTTTAGTGTTTCAAATTTCTTTGGATTTTTAGTGTTTACAATTCATCTACTTAGAGTTATAACCAGATTTTTTTACGATTCTTCTACTTCCAATGGCATGTTGCCCTTGCAAGATTTAATTACTTTTATAATTCTTCTCCTCTTTATCAACATGTTGGTTCTTTCCTTTAAAATTTTATAAAAAAGTACTATAATATATAAGCTTTATAATCCAAAATATATATAAGCCTTAGATTGTATACCCAAAAAAAAATATAAGCATGACATTACAGTGGTGCTAAATGATTGAAAACCGAACATTGATTAATTCGGTTCAATTTATTCTACAATTCAATGAGTTAGAGAGAAAAAGAAAAAAATGGTGCACAATGCGGGTTAGCCCGAAAAACCCGTAGCCCGCATAGGGCTGGGCTTGGGCCAAAAAGATTGAGACTGAATTGTAACCCAAGCATATTGGCCTGCATGTAGAGGCCGAGCGACGGCGTGGCCCGGCCGATATAAATTTGGGTAGCCCGTTTTGCCAGCTCTATCTGGGACTGTTTCTACGAGATTTCTCCTCGGACTGGGCTCCAGTACTTCTATGGGAATGAGGGCATCGCTGCCATATACCAATCGGAAGGGAGTCTCCTGAGTGGAAGACTGTGGAGTGGTGTTGTATGACCATAGCACAAGTGGAAGTTCTTCAGCCCAGCCTCCTTTGGATTCATCGAGTTTTTTCTTGAGGTCGTTTAGTATGATTATGTTTGCAGCCTCGGCCTGCCCCTTTGTTTGGGGGTGCTCGACCGAGGTGAATGCTTGATAGATGTTCCACTTCTTGCAAAGTTCAATCATCGAATCGAGGCAACCGCTGCATCGCTGTTGCCGTTACAATAGTGGCTGGGATGCCGAAGCGACAGATGAGCTTCTAGCAGTAAAATTTCTTAACCCTCTGTGCTGAGATGGTGGTTATGGGCTCGGCGTCTATCCACTTTGAAAAGTAATCAATGGTCACAAGCAAGTATCTGACCTGTCCTGCCGATGGGGTGAATTGGCCAAGGATGTCAACTCCCCATACAGCAAACGGCCATGGAGAGACCATTGCTTGAAGATTGGCAGGCGGTGCTCTTGGGATGGCGTCATGGCGCTGACACTTGTCACATTTCTTTACATATTCTGTGGCGTCCTTTTTGAGGCTCGACCAATAATAACCGACTCTAAGGGTTTTAGCTGCGAGGGCTTGTCCTCCTATGTGACTGCTGCACACTTCCTCATGAATTTCTTCCAAGACTCTTTCAGCTCTTTCACCTGCTAGGCATTTGAGGAGGGGTCTAGAGAATCCTCTTTTGTATAGTTCGGCTTCAATGAGGACATATTTAGCGGCTGCCTTTTCCAGCTTTTTCATTTCCTTCTATTGTAGCTGCAACTGTTCTCCCTGCAGGTAAGCAATTATATTGGTCATCCAGCTCTTCGGTTCCACCTCTATCGAGAGGACCTGAGTTTTAATTATGCTGGGTTCAGATAGTGACTCCTGTATCACCGAGTGGTTGTTGCCAGGCTTTTTAGTACTGGCCAGCTTGGCCAAGATGTCGGCCCTTCCATTTTGTTCCCTAGGGACATGGGTTAGTTCAAAAGAAATGAATTTAGATTTAAGTTCTTGTACCTTGCTGCAGTATTTGCCGAGCAATTCATCTTTGGTGTTGAAGGCGTTGGTGACCTGTCCTGTTACGAGGAGAGAATCACTTTGCACCTTCAGGTGTTTGACGCCGAGGTCAGCCGCAAGTGTCATATCGGCGATGAGTGCCTCATTCCGCCTGGTTGATTGTAGCTTTAAAATTAAACTTGAGAGATTGTTCGAGGAGGATGATGTCCGGACCTTCAAGGGTTATCCCTACACCGCTCCCCCTTGTGTTGGAGGATCCATCTACAGAGAGCGTCCAAGAAGGGTCGGCCACTGGGGTGATCTTACGATCTGCTTCTACTAGTTACGCAACAAAATGCGCAGGGCTTGCGCTTTGATGGGACCTCGGGCATGTATTTTATGTCGAGTCGGCGACTCATGGACCATGCTACCATTCGTCCGGCTAGGTCTGGCTTTGCAAGGACTTGGCGGATCGGCAAATCAGTTCTTACCACAACTGAGTGGCTCTGGAAGTACTGCCTGAGCTTTCTTGCTGCAAGGACTACTGCGTAGGCGGCCTTTTCAATCTTTTGGTATCTCAGTTCTGCCCCTCTCCACATTCTGCTAGTGTAGTATATTGGCAGTTGGCTTCCCTCTTGTTCCTGCACCAAAACTGCACTACAAGCATCTTTGGAAACGGCCAGGTATAGTAGTAGGGGTATACCTTGTTTTGGTGCTGTGAGAATTGGGGGTGTCGCTAGGTAATGTCTGAGCTGCTGGAGTGTGTGTTCACATTCTTCCGACCACCTGAAATTCGTATTCTTTCTGAGTAACTGAAAAAATGGCTTCACTTTGTCTGCCGATCGTCCCAGGAACCGGGAGAGTGCACCTATTTGACCTGCTAAGACATACACCTCTTTGGCTGTGGACGGGCTTCTGGCGCTAATGATCGCTCGGCACTGAAAGGGGTTAGCCTCGATGCCTCTCGATGGGAGAGGATATACCCCAGGAACTACCCCGCCTGAACGCCAAACGAACACTTTTCTGGGTTGAGCTGGAGATCATATTTTTCTAGTAGCTTGAACATTTTTGCTAGGTTGGTCACGTGATCTGGGTCTGTTGTCGATTTCACGACCATGTCGTCGACATATACCTCAATACTGCGGCCGATCTCTTGTTCAAATATTATGTCCATCAACCGCTGATAAGTTGCGCCGACATTCTTTAAACCGAAGGGCATTACCTAGTAGCAGTAGTTGGAACGCCCGATCATGAAGGCGGTCTTTTCTTTATCAGTGTGGCTCATCCTAATTTGGTTATAGCCAGAGTATGCATCCATGAAGCTGAGCAACTTGAAACCTGACGCTCCATCAACAAGGCCATCAATGCTAGGCAGAGGGTAGGCATCCTTGGGCATGCCTTGTTGAGGTCTGTATAGTCAACGCACATCCTCCACTTGCCGTTGGATTTCTTGACAAGTACAGGGTTTGCCAACCATGTTGGGTATTTCACTTCTCGGATGAACTCTGCCGAGAGTAGATTGTCTGTTTCTTCTTTTATAGCCTCAGTTTTTTCCGGTCCCTGTTTTCTTTTTCTCTGTGACACAAGCTGAACAAAGGGGTTTAGCGATAATCTGTGACAGACAAAGTTTGGATCGATACCTGGCATGTCCTGAGGGGACCATTCGAATATGTGGACATTATCTGAAAGGAGTTTGGCAAGATGGTCCTCGATTTCGGCCGCCAGCCTCGTGTCGATCTTTTTCTTTTGGTGCTGCATTGGACCGATCACAACTTCCTTCAAGTCGCCTGCTGGCCGTGGCCTTTTCCCTTCCTCGGCCAGGTCATACATTCTGGGGTCCAGGTCAAGGAAGCTGTAGTGGGAGCTCTTCCCCTTTCGCTCTTTCTGAACTGCCTTGATGTTGGCGCTTTCTGCATAACACCTGCGGGCCATTGCTTGATCGCCCCTCACTGTTCCGACTTCCCCATTGGGCAAGGGGTATTTGAGGCAGAGGTGAGGGTAAGAGAATGCAGCCATCAATGCATTGAGGGTGGGCCTGCCAACAATTATGTTATAAGAGGATTTTGCATTTACGACCATATACTTGAGCACCACTGTTTTGGCCGACTTTGCCTCGCCGAAGGTTGTTCTCAGGTCCAAATAGCCTCGGACTTCTACCTGTTCGCTAGTAAAACCGACAAGCGTTCCTGGGTAATCCTTCAGCAATTCTTCGGGTAGCTTGAGGTCTTTGAAACACTTCCAATACATCACATTGGCGGAGCTTCCGCCGTCTACAAGTACCCAGGCCACTTTGTATCCGCTGGTGGTGACATATATCACAATCGAGTCGTCAGAATGGGGCTGAACGCCGTTAAAATCTGCAATATCAAAAGAGATTGGTGGATAGATCGGGACTGGAGCCTCGACAGTGCTTGTGGAAACTGACATGATGGATCAGGCGTACTTCTTTCCGGCCGAGGACGAGGAACCTCCGCCGGAGAACCCTCCTGATATGGTATTGACTACCCCTTGGTCTGCTACCTCATGGCCCTCCTTCCTCGGTCCTCCCCTCTTGGGGGGTTGTCTTCTCTAAGGGCTTTCCGCTCGCCTCTTCTTTTGTTCGTCTGAGAGTACAAACTTCTTTAAGAATCCTCGCTGGATGAGCTGTTCAATCTGCTATTTCAAGGTCCAGCAGTCGTCGGTGGTATGACCTTTTGTCCTGTGAAACCTGCAATAAGCTTCAGGATACTTACCCATGGTGCCGACAAAAGGGGTCGGCCTGGTGATGGTTCCGTCGGCAAGTCTGTCGTTCAGAATGGCAGATGGCCGAGATTTGAGTGGCATGTAATAGTTCTCTGGATTCGGGTGAGACCTCTTGTTTCGTGCTCTTCCTCCTCGGTCTCAGCGAGCCTAGGCTGGGAAGGGTTCTGATCGGTTCCCCCGCTCTGGTGGCGAGTGGGGTCTCCGGGATCCTCTGGCATCCCTAGCGTCCTTGGAGGCATCTGTATCCTCGGCTTCGATGTGCTTGTCTGCTCTTGCTCTGGCCTCGTCCATGTTCCTGGGAGTGATGGACAGCGCTTCGCTAAAGGTTTTGTTCCTGAGCCCTTTCATGAAAGTCGTCACGAAAAATTTCTCATCCGGGTCCTCCACCTGCACTGTTATTTTGTTGAAGCGCTCCAAGTATTTCTTTAGTGGCTCCAACGGCCCCTACCTGAGGTCAAAGAGATCCCCAGGGTGGATAAGCTTTTTCACGGAGAACTACTGGACGAAGCGGCTCGCAAGGTCCTCGAAATTGGCGATGGATCGGGCAGTCAATCCCTTGAACCACTTGAGGGCGACATCAGGTAGTGTTCCTGCAAACATCTTGCAGCTAATGGCATCATTGCCACCACTGATCATCATCTGGGTCTGAAAGGCGTCGACATGGCTTTGAGGATCTCTCGTTCAATAGTAGGTCCTGATGGCTGGCTCTCGAAACCGGGGGGAATAGGCACAACCCGATTTCTTGATGAGCGGCCGAAGGCATACTCGGGGGTGCTCGGACAACCTCCGTCCTGTTGTTCTGAAGGGCGACCAGTTGTTCATGGAGCCTGGCCTCCAGTGCTTGGGCTCGGAGAGTCTGCTCTTCATTCCTCTGAGCTTGCTTTGCGTTCTGTTCGTGAAGTGCTCTTACTGCTTCCAGTAATTCAAATTCTGGGATCTGTGGTGCTTGCGGAAGCACCACCGTTAGCTCTGGTCCCTACCATGCTGGGGTAGGCTTTTCTGGTCTGAAGTGGGGTAGGAAAAATTTACCTGGGCCCCATGGTGGGCGCCAATGTTCCTGACTATTTCCTGGAATAGGATATAGCAAGAACACGATGAACAGAGTAAGGAGTATAGAATGATCAGAATAACATCAGTCCCTTCTATTGGCCTCAGGGGCTTATATTTATATTACAAGGTGTCATTAATGCTCATAAGTATTACACATGAATGCAGTGAGATCTTAGACGAGATTCTCGGGCTTTCCTAATATATCTAGCTAGACTCCTGCTTAAGGCTGAGCTTGTAGGAGACGTCGGCCCTTTTGGCCGAGGGGCGGTTTGTCGTCCTGCATAGCCGACTAGTATCTCGGCGCTGAGGGAGAGGCGATCTTCGTTCGTCAGTCTTCGTCTTCTTGGCTCAGACGAGTCGGCTAGGAAGTGTCGCGCATCCGAGCCTTCCTGGGCGGTCGGCTGGGAACAATTATCATGTAATGATATAATACTAACAACAACAAATCATCGTTATCAACAACGACAACTACCACAACAACAACAACAACAAGACTGATATACCATGCGCGAATGGGTTACCTTGTCCGATAACAACCTACTAACAATAGGAGTAACAACCGTAGGACCAAGATACCATGCCTGAACGAGATACCTTGCCCGATAACGCCCAACAAACAACAACTATGACGACAACCGCAAGACCAGGATACCATGTCTGAACGGGATACCTTGCCCGATAGTGCCCTACTAACACCGACAACGACAATCACAGGACCAATATACCATGCCTGAAAGTGATACCTTGTCTGATACTTCCCTACTAACAACAACAGGATATAAGGACCAGGATACCATGCTCGAGTGAGATACCTTTCCCGATAATGCCCCACTGACAACATCAACAACAACAATATGGACACCATGACACAGGAGTCTGACCAAACGCGGTGTCTACAACCACATAACAACAACAACAACAACCTATCAACTTAACAATCAGCAGCAGCAACAACAACAACAACAAGTTAACATCCGCAGCAACAATAACAACTTAACATCTTAACATCAACACACAGCAGCAACAACAACTTAACAACTTAAGATAAACAACAACTACTACTTAACAAGTTAACATCAACAGCAACAACAACTTCAGTATCTAATGATTTACTGTGTAACAAGAACAACACCAATAATAACAACAATAAGATACAACCAATACATCATCAGCAACAACCACAACAACCATAACAACTGTAACAACAACAACAACAACAACAACAATAGCAACACTAGAAACAACTTAACAACTCTAACATTTAGTGGAATGGTAATTAACAACAACAACTTAAACAACAACATCAGCAACAACAATTTAACAACTTTAGTTTCTTAGTAAAGTAATTGCAGAATCACAATAAGAAGAAACAAGAATCAATTGTTGATTTAATTAATCTAGTCAAACTTCATATAACACAAGAGTTCAATACATAACAATTGAAACATTAACTGACACTAATTTCACAATCTCCATCCAATGAAGGACAACAACACTATTACTCATATATCAACAATCATATAGATTTCTAAACATCATTAGCAGTAACTTTTCACATCACTATGACAATGGTACTTTGTCACTTAAAGCTGGGCGAAACTTAGGAATCATGGGACATCCCTATTGCTCATTGTCTCACATACTCACTACTAAATAGTCAAACTACCCCCTTATCTCAATAAATATGAGTTGTGGTAACAACAACAGCAAAGAAAGTCGGCCTGTAGCGACAATTTAGCGCTCAACGTCACGAAGCAAAATCCACAGGTCGTACAGAAAGTGAAATACGAAAAAGGTCTAATGTCGACTTTGCTGAAACAAAAAAAAGACTAGTGCTTTCCGAAGGTTTTGACGCGTAGAATTCGAAAACGACGTCCGTTTTTCCATCCGGAGACTGTAGTGGCCGAAAAGTGTGAAAAACAGTTCGTCCAACCTTACCAAACGCGACAAATGGTGTTTCCTTTGGCAAAACATAGGTTAGAATTGAATTCAGAAGGTGGTTTTGAGTTGGGTAGTGAAGTCTGGTGTCAAACCGTGACCTAGAGAGGGAGAACGGAAGCAAAGAAGGAGAATGTTGAGGTTTTGGTCGTGGTGCGTGTTTCTTACGGGAGGAAGAAAGTGAATAGTAACTGAACAGTTACAAAAAATAAGGAGAGAATTAGGGGAGTGCATAACAATAGGTGTTGCAATCAACAATTATTTTAGAAAACAAAACTATAATATATTCCTATTCTTATATGCTAATATATAATAATATACAGTTATCCCCAAAATAACAATATTTATATTAATAATTATATCAAAATATGGTTAATATATAATAACACTGAACTACTTAAATAACAAAAAAAATAATGAAATGAAAACAAATCATTACTAAAATTTTATAAAACTAGTAAATAAATAAACAAATAATTCAAATAAGAAAATAGTAAACTTTACAAAAATATATCACTTATAAAAGCAAACGCACACAAAACATATCACAAAATTTCTATTATATTCAAATAAGTAAATATAGAAAAAATGGGGTGTTACAATTCTCTCCCCCTTAAAAGAATTTCGTCCTCGAAATTCCAACAAGTGTTAACGAATAAAACGAACCTAATTCTCCAACTAGAAGTTCTCAACGTCCTAAGGGTGGTGTTTCCTTAAGTATATATTCAGTATCTATCTTTACGAGTTCTGTAACACCCTAAATGATTTAATTAATTAATTGATTAAATTATTTAAAGTGTTGCACTATTTTTAATCATATTAAATTATAATGTAGTATTTTATTTTAATTGAAGGGAGTGGTATTGGTAATTCCGGGACTGCGAGTATTGGCCCAAGAGCCCAAGCCCAGTGACTTAGGCTCCTAGGGTTAGTGCATTTCGCACCAATTGGAGAAACAGAGAAAGAAAACGAAAGAGAGGAGAAAAGAGAGAGGAGAAACGGCGCAAGTAGGGAAAGAAGAAGGAAGAGCTTGATCGCACAAGGGAAGGAGAAGAAGGGTCTCAATTGTTGCTGTGGGTTTTTGTTGGTGATTCCGTAGAGAGAGCTTCTTCGATTGAATTAAGGTAAGGGTGGGTCTTGCTCTATAATAAGGGGTATAATGGGTTGTAGGTTAGGATTAGAATGTTGATTGTATTGTTTTGATGCGTTCTTGATGTTTGGATTGTTGTTGGAGTTGTTTTGAATGATTGATGGATTGAATGAATTATGAAATTTGCACAGGAATTGATTTGTATGTGGTTGATTTCGTTGTCTCTGGATGATGTATGTAATAGTGAGTTTAAAGAATCGATGGTTTTCCTCCAAAAATGAAACTTGGAAATCGATTCTGGGCTCTAAATAGAAATCGATTCATTCATTTAGAAATTAAGGCAAGAATCGATTTCCCCCTTTAGTAATGAAAGCAAGGAATATTCATTCCTTTAGAAATGAAAGCAAGAATCGATTTCCCTCTTCAAAATAGAAGCAAGGAATCGATTCCTCTCTTTAGAAATGAAGCATTGAATCGATTTCCCTCTTTAAAAATGAGAGCTATGAATCGATTCCTCTTTTGAAAACAAGTAGCTATGAATCGATTCCTCTTTTGAAAGCCTTAGGTGTTGTTGTAGTCCTGATGGAGTTGTTTTAGTCCTTAGGTGTTGTTGTAGTCCTGATGGAGTTGTTTTAGTCCTTATGTGTTGTTGTAGTCCTGATGAGGAGGACAGCAATGCTCGCTCTAGAGTCATGAGAGATCAGAGGGGTAAGTTCCAGAACCGGGGTAAGCCATATGAGGTGTCTGCAGATAGAGGTAAACAGTGGTATGCTGGTGGTAGTAGGTCTGATGATGGTAAGAGGTCTGCTGAGGGCAAGAAGCCAAGTGAGGGAGATGCTCCCGCTAATATTGTGTGTTTCAAGTGTGGCAAGCCGGGTCACAAGAGCTTTGATTGCAAGACTGGGAGAAGAATGTGCTTCTGTTGTGGGAAGGAAGGTCATATGGCATCTGAGTGTGATCGCAAGGAGGCGGTGTGTTTTAATTGTGGTGAATCGGGTCACTTTAGCTCCAAGTGTACCAAACCAAAGCAGGAGAGGTCCTGTGGAAGAGTTTTTGCACTAGCCGGCTCAGAGGAGGAGGCTCAGAGGAGGCCAATGAGATTAGAAGTACTTGTTTTATTAATGGTACCCCTTTAGTTGCTATTGTAGATACTGGTGCTACGCACTCTTTTATTGCTGCTGTTTGTGCTGAAAAGTTGAATTTAGTGTTATCTTCTATGAAGGGGAGAATGGTTATCGACACTGCAGCTAAGGGTTCGGTGACTACCTCTCTATTGTGTGCTAAGTGTCCTCTGTCCGGTCTTGGCGGAGATATTTTCAGTTGATCTTATTTGTTTGCCATTGGGTGAAATTTGGGCGTCATTCTTGGTATGGCTGGTTAGTAGATAACCATGTGCACATCAACTGTTCCAGAAGAGGAAGAGTCTGTTTTGTTGTCTGCGGGTCAGCTGCATAAGGTGATGAAGGAGGGTGGTCATCTGTTTGCTTTGATGGCATCTTTGTCTGCTGAGAACCAAGCTATAGTTGAAGGGTTGCAGGTGGTGTGTGAGTTCCCTGAAGTGTTCCCTGATGAGATTCCTAGTGTGCCGCTTGAGAGAGGGAAGTGGAGTTTGGGATTGATCTTGTACACAGTACTAGGCATGTGTCTACATGCACCGCGTCTGGGATGTCGACACCGAGTTATGCAGATTGAAGAAGCAGTTAGAAGAGTTACTTGAGAAGAAATTTGTGAGGCCTAGTGTGTCACCATGGCGAGCTCCGGTTTTGTTAGTGAAGAAGAAGGATGGGAGTATGCGTCTTTGTGTGGATTATAGGCAGCTGAATAAGGTAACAATCAAGAATAAGTACCTCTTAGAAATTGATGATCCGATGGACCGGTGGTAGGTGCTAAGGTGTTTAGCAAGATTGATTTGAGTCGGGGTATCACCGGATCAAAGTGAAAGATGAAGATATCCAGAAGACAGCATTCAGAACTAGATATGGGCACTATGAGTATTCTGTAATGTCGTTTGGTGTCACCAATGCACTAGGGGTGTTTATGGAGTATATGAACCGTATCTTCCATAGCTACTTGGATCAGTTTGTGGTGTTTTTCATAGATGACATCCTGGTGTACTCTAAGTGCGAAGAGAGCACCTTGAGCACTTGAGGTTGGTGCTAGAGGTGTTGAAAGAGAAGAAATTATATGCTAAGTTTGTCAAAGTGTGAGTTTAATTTGAATGAGGTAAGCTTCTTGGGTCATATTATTTCTGGTGATGATATAGCTGTGGACCCAGCCAAGGTTGATGCAGTGTTGCAGTGGGAGAGCTCAAAGTCATTGACTGAGATCAGAAGCTTCTTGGGACTGGCTGGTTACTATAGGAGGTTCATTGAGGTGTTTAGTGACCACCAGAGTTTGAGGTACCTATTTGACCAGAAGGAGCTGAATATGAGGCAGAGACGTTGGTTAGAGTTGCTGAAAGACTATGATTTCGGCTTGAATTATCATCCCGGCAAAGCTAATGTCGTGGCTGATGCTTTAAGTCGGAAGACTTTGCATATGTCAGCAATGATGGTGAAGGAGTTGGAGTTGATTGAGCAATTCCGTGATTTGAGCCTGGTTTGTGAAGTGACACCACAGAGTGTTAGACTGGGTATGCTGAGGATTGGTAATGATTTCTTGGTTAGTATAAGAGACGCCCAGAAGTTGGATGTGAAGCTGGTGGATTTGTTGGTTGCAGGTGATCAGGCTGTGCATGGGGATTTCAGGTTGGATTCCCAGGGTGTATTGAGATTCAGGGACAGGATCTGTGTTCCTGATGATGCTGAGATTAAGAGGATGATTCTGGAGGAGAGCCATAGAAGTAGGTTGAGTATTCATCCAGGTGCTACAAAAATGTATCATGACTTGAAGGAGTTGTTTTGGTGGTCTGGTATGAAAAAGGATGTAGCACAAAGATTGAGCACCAGAAGCCTGCAGGGTTGATGCAACCATTAGAGGTTCCGGAATGGAAATGGGATAGTATTTCCATGGATTTTGTGACTGGGTTGCCGAACACTGTGAGGGGATTTGATTCTATTTGGGTGGTTGTGGATAGGTTGACGAAGTCTGCTCACTTCATTCCTATCAATATAACATATCCGGTGTCGAGATTGGCGGAGATATGCATTCAGGTTATTGTGAAGCTGCATGGTGTCCCGAAGAGCATTGTGTCTGATAGAGACCCTAGGTTCACTTATGATTTCTGGAAGAGTTTGCAGGAGGCTTTGGGGTCCAGATTGAGGTTGAGTTCAGCTTATCATCCTCAGACTGATGGACAGACAGAGAGAACCATTCAGTCATTGGAGGACTTATTGAGATCATGTGTTCTAGAGCAGGGGGGTGCGTGGGATACACACCTTCCATTGATTGAGTTCACTTACAACAACAGTTACCATTCGAGCATAGGAATGGCTCCTTTCGAGGCGTTGTATGGTCGGAGGTGTAGGACTCCGTTGTGTTGGCATGAGTCTGGTGAGAGTGTTGTTCTTGGACCTGAGGTAGTCCGGGAAACTACAGAGAAGGTAAAATTGATCAGGAAGAAGATGAGAGAGTCACAGAGTCGACAGAAGAGTTACCATGACAGGAGGAGGAAAGATTTAGAGTTTCAGGCTGGTGAGCATGTATTCCTGAGGGTTACACCTATGACTGGTGTTGGGCGTGCACTGAAAGCAAAGAAGTTGACTCCTAGATTTATTAGACCGTACCAGATCACTGAGAGGGTTGGAAATGTTGCTTATCGGGTGGCCTTGCCACCTAATCTTTCGAACTGGCACGACGTATTTCACGTGTCGCAACTTCGGAAGTATATTCCGGACCGTCTCACGTGATTCACATGGATGATGTGGAGAGTGCGTGAGAATCTCACCTTGTGGAGACTATGCTAGTGAGGATTGATAAAAGAGAAGTGAAGGTCTTTGAGAGGAAGGACATTGCTTTGGTCAAGGTAGTGCAGTTGGGAGAATTTCTTTGGTGAGAGCATGACTTGGGAGCCGGAGTAGGAGGATGGAGTCTTATCCGAGTTATTTGACTTCGGTATGAATTTCGAGGACGAAATTTCCTAAGTGAGGAGAGAGTAACAACACTAAATGATTTAATTAATTAATTGATTAAATTATTTAAAGTGTTGCACTATTTTTAATTATATTAAATTATAATGTAGTATTTTATTTTAATTGAAGGGAGTGGTATTGGTAATTCCGGGACTGCGAGTATTGGCCCAAGAGCCCAAGCCCAATGACTTAGGCTCCTAGGGTTAGTGCATTTCGCACCAATTGGAGAAACAGAGAAAGAAAATGAAAGAGAGGAGAAAAGAGAGAGGAGAAACGACGCAAGTAGGGAGAGAAGAAGGAAGAGCTTGATCGCACAAGGGAAGGAGAAGAAGGGTCTCAATTGTTGCTGTGGGTTTTTGTTGGTGATTCCGTAGAGAGAGCTTCTTTGATTGAATTAAGGTAAGGGTGGGTCTTGCTCTATAATAAGGGGTATAATGGGTTGTAGGTTAGGATTAGAATGTTGATTGTATTGTTTTGATGCGTTCTTGATGTTTGGATTGTTGTTGGAGTTGTTTTGAATGATTGAAGGATTGAATGAATTATGAAATTTGCACAGGAATTGATTTGTATGTGGTTGATTTGGTTGTCTCTGGATGATGTATGTAATAGTGAGTTTAAAGAATCGATGGTTTTCCTCCAAAAATGAAACTTGGAAATCGATTCTGGGCTCTAAATAGAAATCGATTCATTCCTTTAGAAATGAAGGCAAGAATCAATTTCCCCCTTTAGTAATGAAAGTAAGGAATATTCATTCCTTTAGAAATGAAGGCAAGAATCGATTTCCCTCTTCAAAATAGAAGCAAGGAATCGATTCCTCTCTTTAGAAATGAAGCATTGAATTGATTTCCCTCTTTAAAAATGAGAGCTATGAATCGATTCCTCTTTTGAAAACAAGTAGCTATGAATCGATTCCTCTTTTGAAAGCCTTAGGTGTTGTTGTAGTCCTGATGGAGTTGTTTTAGTCCTTAGGTGCTGTTGTAGTCTTGATGGAGTTGTTTTGGTCCTTTAAGTGCTGTTGTGGACCTTGAGTGCTGGTTTGGTCCTTTAAGTGCTGTTGTGGTCCTTGATTTGTTGTTTTGGTCCCTAGGTGATGTTTTGGTCCTAAGGGTGTTGTTTTGGTCCCTAGGTGTTGTTTTGGTCCCTAGGTGATGTTTTGGTCCTAAGGGTGTTGTTTTGGTCCCTAGGTGTTGTTTTGACCCCTAGGTGATGTTTTGGTCTTGGTCCCTAGGTGTTGTTTTGGGCCCTAGGTGATGTTTTGGTCCTAGGAGTGTTGTTTGGTCCTTAAGTGAAGCTTAGGTCCTTGAGTGTGGTTTGGTCCTTGTGACATAATTAATGACGAAGTGGATGATGTGTGTATTGATGATGATGCCATGGGGGCTAAACCTAAAAATGATGTTGATTTTGTTGATGATAATGCCATGGGGGCTAGGGCCATGGGGGCTAAAACTAAAAATGATGTTGATTTTGTTGATGATAATGCCATGGGGGCTAGGGCCATGGGGGCTAAAATTAAAATTGAAGACGAGGTGAGAAATGATGTTAATGATGTATAATTGTGCTTGTGGTATGTTCATGGAGTGTCATGCATACATTCGGTTGCGGTAGCGACGTATATTTATTGATGATGATGCCATGGGGGCTAAACTATTGATGATGAGGCCATGGGGGCTAATGGTACTGTAACGCCCCAAAAATGATTAAGTAAATAATTAGATAATTTAATTAAGTGATAATTTAGTTGGCCTTATTTAAAATAAATATAAGGTAATTAATTAATTTAAGGAGTGGGGTGTAGTGAATAAAAGAGGAGTATTTTAATTAAATGGGGAGGATGTGAGAAAGTAAATAGGAGGTGCAATTAGGGCCCATTGGAGTTAAGTGGCCCAAACCCAATTAATAAAAACATTAGGGTCTTAGGAGAAACCCTCACTAGAAGCAAAAGATCAAAAATTAGAAAGTGGGAAGAGGAGAAGAGAGGGAGCGCGGCTAGGGCAAGGAAAAAGGAGAGGAGTTTCGTGGAGCTCTTAGAGGAGAGGAAAAACGTGGATTGTTGGTGTCTTGGGAGGTGTTCTTGAGAGCTTTAGTCTTCTTCTTCAATTTTAACAAGGTATGGGGGCTCTCTAGCATATTTAATAATTTATAAATCTTGAAACATAGGAGTTAGGAATTAGGAGTAATTAAATGGCTATTTTGTAACGTATATTAATGATTGGTGAAATATATGATTGATTTTCATGATGATATAGTGTTGTGGTACATGTAAATATGTTTCTTGATAAATCTTGATTGCCTTGGTGTGTGTTAATTGTAATAGGGTGATTAAACGTTTATTTAACATAACTTAATTAGGAGAAAGTAGGTGCTTACTAGGTGTTTGGGTAATTGGTTGAATAGGAGAAATTTTAAAGGTGTGGTGTTTTAAGTTTGGGTTCGGGTTGTGCTGGAAATAGAAGGAGGGGCGCCAATTCTGCAGAATTTGGCGCCAGTGGTGCTGTTTGGTTGGGGTGGGTTCGGTTTGGGGTGGTGTGCAGGGGAGGGGGCGCCAAGTTGCAGGAAAACTGGCGCCTAGTTTACTGTTGAATTGCTGTGTGGGTGTGTGCAGGGGAGGGGCACCAATTCCTTAAGAATCTGGCACCTGGTGTGCTAGTTGTCTAAGTGGGTGTGTGGTGGGGGGAAGAGCAGTGCAGGCGCCAAGTTTGCAAGAAAGCAGCGCCGTGTGTGTCAAGTGTGGCCGGGTGGGTGTGTGAAGCAGTGTTGGCGCCGATTCGAGGAATTAGGCGCTCGGGTGTCTGGCAAGTCTTTGCGTGTGTGGCCTAAGCGATGGCGATGTAGTAGGGCGCCAAATTGCAGGGAATTTGGCCCATGTGTGTGTGCAGGTGGACTGGAAAATATTTCTGGGTGGAGAGTGTTGCGCAGGGGCGCAATTTTGGCTGCCCCAATGCGCCTGGTGCGTGTCTTGGTTCTTTGGAAGTGCAGGTTGGGGTGTGGCGCAACACTGGCGCCACTTTGGCATGCCCGGCGCGCTAGCGCATTGTTTGTGTGCACGCAGGGTGTGGTGTTGCGCAGGGGGGGCCATTTGGCTGCCCCAAGTGCGCCTGGTGGCGCCTATGTCTAGGCACGAGTTCCACAATAGTCCCCGAAACGTTAAATTAATTATGGTGGGTTCAAATTAGTCCCTAGGTGCTAAATTAATTAATATGGTGTCAAAATGGTCCCTGGGGGTAGAATAGGTCCCTATGAGGTGTTTGGTCCCTAGGTGTGAGCTTAGTCCTTGGCGTTGACTTTAGTCCTTAGGGTGACTTTAGTCCCTTGGCGTGAAAATAATTATTGGTGTTCTTTTAGTCCCCGTAGGAGTATTAATTATGGTGTCGTAGAATAAATGGTGAATATATTGGTGATGAGGGGCCCATGCCTCTCCTTGGCAATTTGGTGAATATACATATAATTGTGGTGAGCATGTTATTGCTTTATTTTGGTGTTTTGGTGTTTTTGGTGCATAGTCATGGCGTCGCATAAATCATATGCATTTTGGTGAATAGGCTTCGGCCTCTAAATTATTTTGGTGTTTGGTGAATGCCCACAAGGCAATTTTTGGTGATGGATCCACATGCATATGCCCAGTGGAGTTTTGGGTTGCATTGCATACATTGCATACATGTTCTGGTGTAACTGTTTCTGGTGTGATTGCAAATGGTGTAACTTATTCTGGTGTGACTGTACTTAGTATAACTGCCTTTGGTGTAACTGCCTTAATAATTTATGTAGTAATTATTGTCCTCTGGTGTGCCTGTTTCTCTGTGTTTCTCGCTTTATTTATTATTATCTATGCATTGAGACTCACCCCTATGCGTCGTGTTGCCTCGTATGTCAAGCAACTGCGGTGTGATGACGGAAGGTGACTAGAGATCCTTCATCTAGTATGGTCGAGTTGCTCACGATCACGTAGCAGGGGATGTTTATTTGTTATGTCTTTTACTTTGAACTATTATTTAAGTTGTTATTTTTCCACAATTTGTAATGTTTTATTAGACTATTATTTTGGTGCTATGTATCATTTGAACTGGAGTTTATTTTAAGTAATTGTTTTGAAGTATGTTAAGGTGTTTGGTTTTAAATGTGACACCTCGAGTGGTCGCACCGAAAAGTTTTTCAACTACTACGATTTTCCAAATTATTTAAATAGTAGCTTATGTAGAAGGGGGTGTTACAAGTGGTATCGGAGCATAAGTTGGTGCTGTAAGGCCAAGTGTGTCCGTCCGTCATAGTGTATATGACAACTAAGTAGTGTTAGTGCAGTTACGAAATGGTGTTAATCTTTGCAGTGTTAGGTTGAGATGGCTCGGAGGGTTGATCTTGCTCTTTCTTTGAAGCGTTGCAAGCTATTGCTCAGCGATGGGAAGCGGCGGAATGGCGAGAGAGAGGAGGTCGAAAGTCGTAAGTTGGCCACGTTCCAAAGGGAGAGTCCGCCCACTTTCAAAGGTCGGTATGATCTGATGGAGCTTTGGCATGGTTGAAGGAGATCGAGAGAATTTTTGGGTTATGGATTATACTTTGCACAGAAGGTAAGGTTTGAAATACGCTTATGCTAGGCGAGGAGGCGGATGATTGGTGGTTGGGAATGTCGCGAAGGTTAGAAAATGCTGGTGAAGGAGTTACTTGGGAGGTTTTCACAAGAGAGTTCAAGAGAAAGTACTACCCGGAGGATGTGCGAGCTAAGAAGGAAGTGGAGTTTCTAGAGTTAAAGCAGGGAAACAAGACAGTAGCTGAGTATGCCGCCAAATTTGAGGAGTTGGCCAAATTTTGTCCCTACTATGCTAATGATGCTGATTCGGAGTTCTCCAAGTGTGTCAAGTTCGAGAGTGGTCTGCGCCCTGATATAAAGAAAGCAATTGGGTATCAAGAGATTCGGGATTTTGCTAGATTAGTTGATAAGTGTAGGATCTATGAAGAGGATAGTTCTGCTGCTTACAAGGCTGTGAAGGAAAAGAGGAATTCTCAGTTTCGCAGTAAGCCATATGAGGTTTCAGGAGGTAAGGGTAGGGGAGAGGAGAGTTCGGGCAAGAAGTCAAGTGGGGGAGAAGCTGCTGCGGGTGTTGTGTGTCACAAGTGTGGAAAGCCGGGACACAAGAGTCCAGAGTGCATGGTCAACAAGTGCTTCAAGTGCGGGAAGGAAGGTCATATAGCTGCGAAGTGCGAGAAGCAAGATGTGGTGCCACTCTGTTTGTGGAGAGATGGGACACATTAGTACCAAGTGTCCCAAGCCGAAGAAGGAGAGGTCCAGCGGGAGGGTGTTTGTCTTAGCGGGTTCGGAGTCTACGGAGGAGTGATGGATTGCATTTAGAGGTATGTGTTTCGTTAAGTGTGTTCTCTAGAATCTATTGTTGTGTGGTGAGTGTTTGAGTTGTGCAGTGTCTATAGTATTTAAATTTTCGAGGACGAAAATGCCTAAGTGGGGGAGAGTTGTAACGCCCCAAAAATGATTAAGTAAATAATTAGATAATTTAATTAAGTGATAATTTAGTTGGCCTTATTTAAAATAAATATAAGGTAATTAATTAATTTAAGGAGTGGGGTGTAGTGAATAAAAGGGGAGTATTTTAATTAAATGGGGAGGATGTGAGAAAGTAAATAGGAGGTGCAATTAGGGCCCATTGGAGTTAAGTGGCCCAAACCCAATTAATAAAAACATTAGGGTCTTAGGAGAAACCCTCACTAGAAGCAAAAGATCAAAAATTAGAAAGTGGGAAGAGGAGAAGAGAGGGAGCGCGGCTAGGGCAAGGAAAAAGGAGAGGAGTTTCGTGGAGCTCTTAGAGGAGAGGAAAAACGTGGATTGTTGGTGTCTTGGGAGGTGTTCTTGAGAGCTTTAGTCTTCTTCTTCAATTTTAACAAGGTATGGGGGCTCTCTAGCATATTTAATAATTTATAAATCTTGAAACATAGGAGTTAGGAATTAGGAGTAATTAAATGGCTATTTTGTAACGTATATTAATGATTGGTGAAATATATGATTGATTTTCATGATGATATAGTGTTGTTGTAACATCCCAGACTACTTCTAGAACCGTTGACTGCCCCCACGAACCAACACGAGTCTTTTCATCATGCTTTGTCCTCACTTGCATGTTTTCTGGAAAACTTCCCAGAAGGTCACCCATCCCACTACTACTCCAAGCCAAGCACGCTTAACTATGGAGTTCTTATGGGATGGGCTCCCGAAAAGAAGATGCATCTTGTTGGTATAGGTAGTCCAAATCAATTCTTTTAAGCCTTCCTTCAATTATGCAGATCCCATACCGCGCATGACCTCAAGATCCCTCTCATTCCGGTGTGTATTCGGTTCATTCACGCGCCCCTTCGCTTTGAAGCTGCCAGGAGCCACTCTTTGCCATGCCACCTTTTTTGGGCACCGGCGATCACTCCACGCCCTCGTCACCCGGATGTCACATGCCCACCACCGCTTGGTTCGCCCCCGAACCACACCGTCTCGAGAGAGGTCTGCCGCTCTCGATACCATTTGTAACATCCCAGACTACTTCTAGAACTGTTGACTGCCCCCACGAACCAACACGAGTCTTTTCATCATGCTTTGTCCTCACTTGCATGTTTTCTGGAAAACTTCCCAGAAGGTCACCCATCCCACTACTACTCCAAGCCAAGCATGCTTAACTATGGAGTTCTTATGGGATGGGCTCCCGAAAAGAAGATGCATCTTGTTGGTATAGGTAGTCCAAATCAATTCTTTTAAGCCTTCCTTCAATCAGATGCTGGCCCCATACCTGCACAGCCTCAAGATCCCTCTCATTCCGGTGTGTATTCGGTTCATTCACGCGCCCCTTCGCTTTGAAGCTGCCAGGAGCCACTCTTTGCCATGCCACCTTTTTTGGGCACCGGCGATCACTCCCCGCCCTCGTCAGCCCCGGATGTCACAGTTGTGGTACATGTAAATATGTTTCTTGATAAATCTTGATTGCCTTGGTGTGTGTTAATTGTAATAGGGTGATTAAACGTTTATTTAACATATATTAATTAGGAGAAAGTAGGTGCTTAATAGGTGTTTGGGTAATTGGTTGAATAGGAGAAATTTTAAAGGTGTGGTGTTTTAAGTTTGGGTTCGGGTTGTCTTTGGAAATAGAAGGAGGCGCCGGTCTGTAATTTGGCGCTGTGGTCTTTGTTTGGTTGGGGTGGGTTCGGTTTGGGGTGGTGTGCAGGGGAGGGGGCGCCAAGTTGCAGGAAAACCGGCGCCTGGTTTACTGTTGAATTGCTGTGTGGGTGTGTGCAGGGGAGGGGCGCCAATTCCTTAGGAATCTGGCGCCTGGTGTGCTAGTTGTCTAAGTGGGTGTGGCAGTGGGGAAGGAAGCAGTGCGTGGCGCCAAGTTTGCGCAACCGGCGCCGTGTGTGTCAAGTGTGGCTGGGTGGGTGCGTGAACAGTGTTGAGGGCGCTAGATTCCAGGGAATTAGGCGCCTGGGTGTGCAGCAAGTGCTGCGTGTGTGGCTCAGCAAAGCGAGCGATGTAAAGGCGCCAAATTGCGCAGGAATTTGGCGCGCGTGTGTGTGTGCGAGTGGACCGGAAAATATTTTCAGGTGGGAAGTGTTGCGCAGGGCGCCATTTTGCTGCCCCAATGCGCTCGTGCGTGTCTTTGTTGCTTTGGAAATTGCAGGTTGGGGTGTGGCGCAACACCTGGCGCCACTTTGGCATGCCCAAAGGCGCTAGCGCCTTGTTTGTGTGCACGCAGGTGTGGTGTTGCGCAGGGGCGCCATTTGGCTGCCCCAAGTGCGCCTGGGGGCGCCTATGTCTAGGCACGAGTTCCACAATAGTCCCCGAAACGTTAAATTAATTATGGTGGGTTCAAATTAGTCCCTAGGTGCTAAATTAATTAATATGGTGTCAAAATGGTCCCTGGGGGTAGAATAGGTCCCTATGAGGTGTTTGGTCCCTAGGTGTGAGCTTAGTCCTTGGCGTTGACTTTAGTCCTTAAGGTGACTTTAGTCCCTTGGCGTGAAAATAATTATTGGAGTTCTTTTAGTCCCCGTAGGAGTATTAATTATGGTGTCATAGAATAAATGGTGAATATATTGGTGATGAGGGGCCCATGCCTCTCCTTGGTGATTTGGTGAATATACATATAATTGTGGTGAGCATGTTATTGCTTTATTTTGGTGTTTTGGTGTTTTTGGTGCATAGTCATGGCGTCGCATAAATCATATGCATTTTGGTGAATAGGCTTCGGCCTCTAAATTATTTTGGTGTTTGGTGAATGCCCACAAGGCAATTTTTGGTGATGGATCCACATGCATATGCCCAGTGGAGTTTTGGGTTGCATTGCATACATTGCATACATGTTCTGGTGTAACTGTTTCTGGTGTGATTGCAAATGGTGTAAGTGATTACGTGTGGTGTAGTTAGTGTAAGCGCCTTTGTGTAATCGCTTAATCATTTATGTAGTAATTATTGTCCTCTGGTGTGCCTGTTTTCTGTGTTGGGAGGGTGTGTTTCTTTGTGCTGGCGCGCGATTGCTAGAAAAGTGGCGCCTAGTGGTCGTTGCCACACGGGGCGCCAGATTCTTTGGGTTTCGGCGCCTAGTCTTTGTGTTGCACGCGGGCGCGAGAATGTGGGAAAATGGCGCCTAGTCTTTGCTGGTGACTAAGTGAGTCTTTGTTTTTGGTCCCTCGGTGGTGAGTGTGGTCCCTAGGTGACTATTTTGGTCCTAAAGGGTGGTTTAGGTCCACGAGTGAGTTTTAGTCCCCTAGTTGAGATTAGTCCTTGGGACTTGTTGTGTTGAGTAGAGGCGAGGTGATTGAAGATGCCATGGGGGCATGAGCCATGGGGGCTAGAGTCATGAGGGCTCAATTTGATAATGATAGAGCCATGAGGGCTATAAACGAGATTAAATATGAGGTGAGAAAATAATATATGAACTGATATTGTAAATGTGCTTGTGTTGTGTTCATGGAGTCTCATGCATACATTCAATTTGCGATCGCGACGTTATAAAGCGATTGTGAGGCCATGAGGCCGAGTCATGAGGACTCAATTTGAGAATGATACTGCCATGAGGGCAACTGGTACCACATGCATAACTACATTGCATACATCCACATGAACACATGAATATTATTGAGTGGTGATTGGTATGATTGATTGTGTTGTGAACTGTGACTGTATATATTGCCCATTATCACTTTTATTATATAGTTCGAGACTCACCCTTTCTGTTGTTGTTTACCACAGGTAGCCATGAGTGAGGGCCTTCTACCCTCACCACTCCCCGAGTCGGTCTGCTCTGATACGTAGCACCTAGGGGTTGGGGTTTAGACTGTCATTTGACTTTGTTTTGCTCATTGTTGAGCCTTTATGTGTATTGTGTACTATTTGAGATTGCTGAACACTTATTTTGAGATGTAGTTTTATTTCCGCTGCGTAACATGAGATTTTATCCCACGTTGGTATGGTGTTATGTATCTATGCATATTTCTCGAGAAATTTGACCGATTTGTTTGAGTATTTTTAAGAGAGGAGCGTAACACTCCATTTAATGAAAAATGATTTTATTACTCTGATTTTTGAATTAAACTGCCGGGTAGAATTGGGGTGTTACATTAAATAACTTGTGATTGTTGTGGTTGATTAACTCCTATGAACTGATTTATGGCTTATTATCACCTTTATTATATAGTTTGAGACTCACCCCTTTCTGTTGTTGTTTACCACAGGTAACCATGAGTGAAGGCTTATCTCCTTCACTTTTCCCGAAAGTCGATGCGCTCTCGATCACGTAGCACCTAGGGGATGGGATTTAGTCTTTAGTTGTTTTTGTTGTTCACTGTTGAACAGTTTACTTTGAGACTTATTATGATTTTGCTGATGCTGTAGTGTTGTTTATGAGATTGTATTTTATTTCCGTTGCGTGGTGTTAAATTTCCAGTGTATGGATTGAGTTAGCCTATCTTGAGGATTCCATTCCACATGTTTCTGGTGTTACGTATTAATCTGTTAATATGAGTTGAATTGTCTTATTGTCGTTGTTTGATGAAGTAAGTGTAGCATCCCATTTGGATGATTTCAAATAAATAATATTAAAAACTCTGATTTTTGATTTAAATTGCCTGATAGAAATGGAGTGTTACAAGTTCAAATAGACGTTCATACATCTATATGGTAAGCTAACTAATCTTATATAGGCTCCTAAGTTCCACTAACAAACAAAAGTCAACTAGACAACTAATGTTCCTCTATCATGCTGATCACTATTGCTTTGATTACAGGCAGTAAGTGATTGGCGGTCGTCCCTCCTACTTGTCCAGCCAGGTAACCCAAGAAATAACACACAAACATATTCTCTAGTAGTTCTCTAAGGATCCTTGATAGAGGCTTGAACGTGAACATGTTGGTACCACATTATCGCCCTCAAGCTCTATTAAAGTTCCTCTTTATAATATGCCATGATTCCGTTGTGCTACTCTGATAACCTAACTTGTAGCTATAACCATTACTCGTATTCTACCTCCCTCATCTATCTTTGCGGTGTCTCCCTTAGGCGCACTCCTAAGATATTAACTTAAGTCTTAACATCGCCACTATTACGAAAAGACTATATGGGATGAGAATCTGAGGGGACATGTTTATAAATAATAACAGAACATATCAAAGCTTGCTAATAGTCTAACTACTAATGGTTTGGTTAGCTTCCTATGGCAACATCAGTGTTCTATTACTCACAGTCTTAACCAATTTGAAACTTGTTAGCACCACGAGCACAAACTAAAACAACCAGATCAATAATTCATGTAGACCTCACAACAAGTCTCATAGTTTCGCCGCAATATCACGATGAAGTTTACAAGGTGCACAAAGATTGCAAAATAAATCACATAATCGGAGTTTATAGGTAAAGACTATATACATGGAAGTTATGAAACAACTCGCAAATACAAAGCTCACAATATTGTACGTCGAGAAAAATTAGACACATAGAACAAAACAAAATTAAATTAAATAAATAACATAAAATTGTAGTTGACATTTGAAACCACACTACACCTAATTATACAACATGTTATAGCAAAGCAACAACTTAAAATAACTAAGAACGTGATTCCACAAACCACTCAGTCTGACTCATCAATACACGGTTAAAATACATTATAACAAAAGTTTTTACCCAAGACATAGTATCAACAAATTAAAATAAGTTAAGTGCCTATTAAGCATCCAACAATAAAAATATAAACTAATTTAATAAAAATTACTTAGCATTCAAAGAGTAAATGTCTAAATTTCAAACACTAATTTCGAAGCAATTTTTTTTAGAAACTCAAGTTTGAAATGTTATACAACGCATAGCATGCTATTTTAATATAAACAAAGATTTTTCATGCAAAATTAGCTTGACTCCTTAAGATTAGCGAGGTTTTACATGATGATAAATTAGCACTCGAGATATGTACAAGGAGCAACACCAAAAGAGTAAGAGGCATGAAACAACAAAACTAGCATTGTGAAACAATCCAATCATTCGCTTAAAATATATAATATAAAAAAATCAGAGTATCCAAGACCAAATCATTGAGGAGTATGCTACTAAGATAAAGCTCAATCTTAAACATTAACAAAAGAACTATATTTGTAAAATGCAAATATAACAAGAACAAAAGAGACACACAAATTTCAGGATGGATGAGTATCTAATATCATACTATACGAATATATAAGCATGTGAGTACATATGCAAGTAAATACAAATTTAATATCGAACAACAACAAAATAATAAATAATGAATATCATATAGAATAATCATTAATTTAAATGCGACATGCCAATTCATACCATCACGAAAGCTTGAATAATACGAAAACTATATGTATCATTTTGAAGCATTGATACTCATTAAATATAACAACAATTAGACAAAACTCATTATTAAATTGAACCAAATACATATATGAATAATTGGTAACAAAAGGCTAGCAAAATAATGATTCGCAAGCAATCTCCGTATATATTTTATTCTAAGATAACAAAACCATGTAAGATGGATCATAAGATAAATAACCACCAAAATTAGATTTATCTAATTAACAAATCAACTACGGATTAATTTTTCTCTTAAGTAAATAAATCCGTTATGCTATTTTTAACTACAGATTTATCTTTGGTAAAAAAAACTATAGATTTATCTAATTAAAAGATAAATTCGTGGAACACTCTTTTGACTACGACTTTATCTTTTTAATAGATAAATCTATTTTGAAAATTTTCAACAACGATTTTGTCTTTCAAAAGATAAATCCGCCTAGTCGAAATTCATAGGGGCAATATTGAGATATTTGAAATATGTGGGGATATGGAAGCAAATGGTGGGGGTACAAATATCCCCACCCAAATTAACTTTGTTCAAATATGGTATGACCGATACTTCGTACAACCCCTCCACTACTCCTTGGACACCCCAACTCTTAAATATTTCCAAAATACCCTCACGTTGAGCCCTACCATGCTGCATTTTAACTGGTACGGTAGCAAAGTACAGAACCAGTTCGGTAGTTTAGCACTGAACCCCCCACGGTTTAACAATGTCATTGTCTATGGCAAAACCAATTCCAAGCAGCAATTTGGGGAAGAAATTGGTTTGGTTCTTAGAACATAGATAGATATAACTAATTTGGTAGTCATCTCCTCAATTAGTTTTTGATTTGTGATCTTTCCAACAAGGTGAAATGAGATCTACACTCAGGCACATGTGTGGGCATGTGTTGAGAGTTAAAGAAGATGAAAATTTTTTTGTACCTATGCTCCTCACTGTAACACCCCCTTTTTTCTAAGCGGAAAATTTAACACCAAAAATCAGAGTTTCAAAAACATTTTTTTCACTACACCCTCAAGGGATGCTACATTTTTCACCAATAAAACATTCACGGGTGATAGTAGGATTCACCATTAAGAATAGCGTAATACGTATCACGTCATAAATGGGAAGAACCCTCAAAAACACATGTTTAGTCTACATGACAGTAACTCTATCACCACGCAGCGGAATAAGATAAAGGTTTCAAGATAATAATCATGACATCACAAAATAAAATCCAGCGATCAAATAATAAAGACAACTAATAAGACTAGTGTTCGTCCCCCTAAGTGTTACGTATCAGAGCGACGACACCGACTCAACTAGCGAAGGTAGACAAGCCTTCACACGCGGTCACTTGCACGTTACCAATATAGGGGTAACATTCTAACAGAATGGGTGAGATATCTAACAATATAATAGCATGTATGATAGGCAATAAGCTAGAGTTACAGCAGCTATATCCACCACTTCACAACAACATCAATATACAACTATCAAGGAACATCACCAATGACATGAGTAAATGAATGAGATGCAACGCACACCAACGGGTATATGCATGCGGTACCGTTCATCACCATAAAATAGCCACTAGGGCATCATCACCTATATCATCACCAAGTTTATTGAGCATCATCATCATCATCACCAGATTCTGTCCTCCCTCTTCAAATCACTCTAAATTGACTTAAACTTGACCAAATGGAACAAAACTTTAGCCCTAACAAAACAAAGTTCAATTGAGGACACACGACCGGAAACACTGAACCTATACCCAGTTTAATTCCAGAAATTTGACCTGACTTGGGACACTCATAACTCGAGCTACACTACTCCAAATTTAACCAAACTAGTGCCAAAATGACCAAAATTAAGTCTATTTTCTAACGAAAAAAAGTCCCATAATTTTTGGACAAACGGAAAGTTCCCAGTTTTAAAAACATAGGACCTAGGTCCAGAATGCTTCCAGAATATTACCCTAACTTGTGGAGCCTATATCTAGAGCTACACACCTCCAAATGCGATTAAACTGGTGCCAAATAAACAAGCATTCAATCTAATTTTTAAAAGGACAGACTACATAATTTTTCAATCAGTAAAACGTTCTCAGTCACTGAAATACCGAACTTATATCAGAACATCTCAAACAGTGAATTCAACAACACAAATAACCATCACAATTCAGCCACCAATTCAAACAACATTCATAATTCACCAAATACACACCAAACACAATCAAGGAGGCAACATAGAGCCTATCTCCCACTTAACACCCATCATATACCCCATTATAAAGATAGAACCCCACTCTTACCTTAGAGTTTTGCCGAGTACAAGATTCTTTCCACGAAACTCCAAAGAACCACATCAACAAGAGCTCCCTCTCCTTCTCTCCTTGAGCGCTGCTCCCTCTTCTCTCTTTCACGATCTCCCTCTTTTTTTTTCTTTTCCTTTTCTTTTTCTCTCCAAATGTGCATTGGCTCTAACCCTAGCGCCTATATTATGGGTTCTTGGGTCACGGGTCTCTTTCTACCTCTTACTTAATTACTAAACACCACCCATTGATTTAAATGAAGTATCATATTATTATTTTAATATGACTATACCAATACAATACCTGAATAATTTAATTAAATAATTAATTAAATTATTTTGGGTGTTACAACTCTCTCCCACTTAGAATATTTCATCCTCGAAATTTACCTGATTCGAACAGCTCGGGGTAGGATTCTCGCATCTTGCTCCCCAGTTCCCAAGTCGTGCTCTCTCCAGCAGCTCCTAACTAGACTACTTTCACCAACGCAATCTCCTTGCCTCTTAGAACCTTCACCTCCCGATCTTCGATCCGTACAGGCATCGTCTCCACTGTGAGATTATCCCGTACCTCCACATCGTCCCTCTAGATTACATGAGATGGGTCTGAAATGTACTTCCGGAGTTGCGACAAATGAAACACGCCATGCAAGTTTGAAGGTTAGGCGGTAAGGCCACCATATAAGCAACATTTCCAACTCTCTCCGAAATCTGATACGGGCCAATGAAATGAGGAGTGAGCTTCTTCGACTTCAAAGCACGACCAACACCGGTCACCGGAGTGACCCTCAAGAATACATGCTCACCCGCTTGAAACTCTAAACTCTTCCTCCGCTTGTCGTGTTAACTCTTTTGTCGACTCTGTGAAGCCCTCATCTTTTCACGGATCAACTTCACCTTATCAGTTGTCTTGCGAACAATCTCCGGTCCAAGCACTACACTCTCCCCAGACTCATACCAACACAGCGGGGTTCTACATAAACGACAATTAGAACTAATCTAGCAATATAATAGCATGTATGATAGGCAATAAGCTAGAGTTACAGCAGCTATATTCACCACTTTACAACAACATCAATATACAACTATCAAGGAACATCACCAATGACATGAGTAAATGAATGAGATGCAACCCACACCAACGGGTATATGCATGCGGTACCGTTCATAACCATAAAATAGCCAACTAGGGCATCATCACCTATATCATCACCAAGTTTGTTGAGCATCATCATCATCACCTATAGCTCTAAGGCCGAAGCCTTCAATCACCAAAATAATGCTTATGAGATGTATGCGACACCATGAACAATGCACCAGAGACAATCAACAACCATGACCATCTAATTGACACAACAACACCAACATCAACAACTGGTCATAGACTCATCACCTATCACCTTAGTCAATAAAATAGACACATCACCTGTTATCGCATTACCACTAACACTGAAAGCACCAATAAGTTTACAAACAACATCAATAAACAACAACATCACAGGTGCAGGGTTTCCTACAATAGTGGACCTACTTCGGCGAATTATTTAAAATAGCAAACGACATCGAAAAGTTACAAATGACCACTCGTTGGAAAGCTGCGGATGTGTAGTTTCTGAATATATCCTTAGAGTTTCAAAACAATGAGTCAGTTAGTACAGTTTTTAGAAACAATCCGAATGGTTACCAGACTGGACAGATTCTGTCCTTCCACTTCAAATCACTCTAAACTGACTTAAACTTTACCAAATGGAACAAACTTTAGCCCTAACAAAGAAATTTGAGTATAGTTTCTAATGGGACAAGAATCGTTCAAAACGAAGTTCAATTGAGGACACACGACCTGAAAAACTGAACCTATACCCAGTTTAATTCCAGAAATTTGACCTGACTTGGGACACTCATAACTCGAGCTACACTACTCCAAATTTAACCAAACCAGTGCCAAAATGACCAAAATTAAGTCTATTTGCTAACGAAATATGTCCCATAATTTTTGGACAAACGGAAAGTTCCCTATTTTAAAAACACAGGACCTAGGTCCAGAATTCTTCCAGAATATTACCCTAACTTGTGGAGCCTATATCTAGAGCTACACACCTCAAAATGCGATCAAACCGGTGCCAAATAAACAAGCATTCAATCTAATTTTCAAAATGACAGACTACATAATTTTTCAATTAGTAAAACGTTCTCAGTCTTTGAAATACCGTACCTATATCAGAACATCTCAAAACAGTGAATTCAACAACACAAATAACCATCACAATCACCAATTCAAACAAAATTCATAATTCACCAAATACACACCAAACACAATCAAGGAGGCAACATAGAGTCTATCTCCCACTTAACACCCATCATATACCCCATTATAAAGATAGAACCCCACCCTTACGTTAGAGTTTTGCCGAGTACAAGATTATTTCCACGAAACTCCAAAGAACCACAGCAACAAGAGCTCCTTCTCCTTCTCTCCTTGAGTGCCGCTCCCTCTTCTCTCATTCGCGATCTCCCTCTTTTTTTTCTTTCCTTTTCTTTTTCTCTCCAAATGTGCATTGACTCTAACCCGAGCGCCTATATTATGGATTTTTGGGTCACAGGCCTCTTTCTACCTCTTACTTAATTACTAAACACCGCCCCTTGATTTAAATGAAGTACCATATTATTATTTTAATATGACTATACCAATACAATACCTGAATAATTTAATTAAATAATTAATTAAATTATTTGGGGCGTTACACTCACTTTCTCCATAGTACTTGTTTCTTTTATTATGATTATAACTCACAGAACACAGGTTCGGGAGTTTGGTTCTGAACCGGTTCGGTTCCAAACTTCTAAACCTTTAAAAAAACAGAAATTTGGGAGATGTCTGTAAATACATAAGACTCGGTGCTTAAGATCTGAACTGATTCGGAATTTATGGTCCGAACCTTCGTAGATCCAAAAACAAAACCGCGCGAGTGATTTATTATTGGCAATTTGATCTTTTCGCTTGTTTTGGGGGTGTCCACTTAATAGAGGGGGTTGTACGAAGTATGACCCTTATTGTATTTGAGTAAAATACCGTGGGTTGGGCAACAACATGACGAAAAGCATGATGTGTGCTTTGTGGTCGCGGACAAGCCTTCTTGGTAAATTCATTTCATCATACTAACTGTCTAACTGACGAGCCTTCATGGTAAATTCATTCATAATACTAACTCCTATGCATCACTTTTTTGCATCCTAGAAACTGCTTCGTGGCGTGGGGGCAAAAAGCCATGTGCAAGCAGAGGAAATCTTATAACAAAAGCACTGAGTTAAGCTTTGTTCCCTTGATTGAGATCTACCCCTTTTATTGATGAATCACAACTTCACTAAATCATGTCATAATAAGGCCAAGCCTATATCATTAAACCCATGCTATGTGTTGGATATTAATCCCCAAGCAATTTTCTTTTTTTGGGGTATCATATTCTTTGGCACAATTATTATTGTGTTAAAAATGAATGAACCCATATGAAAATCAATAAATAATTTGTTTCGTCTTTTCTATGTATGGCTTTTTGAATTGACCTACATAATCTAATCGCAAGTTCTAACTGCATTTTATTTTATGAAATCTTTCCAAAAAAAAAACATATCTAAATTGAGCTACAACCCAGGATGGATGCCCTTAAATGAATAAAATCAAGCCTGAGATGGAAAAGTGAGTTTTTTTTGAAAATAACAAATCTGTCTTTGTTTATGTAATATCTCAAGATCCGGAAGTCCGATTAGCATGATTCTTGATCCGTTGGAAAGATAAGAAAGATGTCTACATGTTTAATTCAAGTCATGGATTCATATTCAGCTACTATTATGACGAAAACGGGCTGAAATTGGAAGACAAATTATTGATCAAAATATTAATGTGGTTTTGTTTTAATTTCTAGAAATAAGAAGGGGTGACTCTTGGTTTTCTTGCTAAAGGTTACTCTCTAGCTTTCCTTGTTTTGTTTTGTAACCATTCTTCCACTAAGGTGTATTAAAAATCCACTAGGAATTATTGTTAGTTATGTGTGACCTTTGTATTGCCCTGTATTGAATCAACCCATCATTATCCTTTCTAAAAATAGGGGAGAAATCTATGAAAATAACAATTCGAAATTTTAAAATATACCTTGTGTATTGTGTTTGAGAGTATGTCTCTCTTTGGTTCTTTAGTGAACCTTCTTTCGATCTTATCAATAAATCAAGTGTCCTTGTGTTGATCATTCCTTAGGTTTACCACTTCTACTTTCTCTCAATGAATTAAGAGTGTAACGTCATCTCATTTTTGATTTCCTCCACGTTTTTTCTTATTTCTTCTTCCTTGTTTTTTCCAATTAAGTTTACGTATAATTTGATTCTGTTATTCAACCCGAATTCACATAGATGGACAACATTTCATTTAGATAGTCATCAAGTGGTACTCACTACTCCTGTCAAAAAAAAAAAAGTGGTACTCACTACTCAAAGCCAAGTTGTTGGGTTCCCAATCAAAGTAATATACGTAGCGAGTGGAAAGGTCCATTTATTTTCATAATATGTATCTTATTTTCTTTGCATCATGTGGAATTTTAGATATAGAGACATGTATTATAAAAATAAATGTTTGGAAAATTCAATTGAGAAGTATAAGGTCGGTGATTGGTTGAAAAAAACACAAGAGTAAATAGATAGAGAAAAGGAAAAAATACAAAGAGAGTATAAGAGGGCTGCTAGAGTGAAGGAATAATGTGAAGAGAGGAGAGAATGGAAAGAGAGATTGCTGCTAGTTATGCAATATTATGGGCATATCTTCGTAGAGCCCAAGAGAAGTATAAAGAAACAAATGTTGAAAAACAAGAGAGTGTGCAAAAGAGATATACAAAATTGGAAGAGAAAACTTCAAGTAATAAAGGAAAGTCTGCAAAAGAGATTTACTCTAACCCTTTAGTTACTTATGGTTATTCTCTTTACTCTAACCATTTGTTTAGTTGTGATGATTCATTGTCAAAAGTATTTGAAGAGGTGTTTTCAAAAGAAGAATCAAGAGTATTTCATTTTCTTTGTTTTTATGTGTACAACTGATTGAAGAACGCCAAAAGGAAATGACAGTAAAGAGAAGACATTGTAAAATCCTCGCAGGAAGCAACATCCAAGAACAATAAAGGGTGACCTAACTAAACAGGTCATCTGCCTCAGGGGCGACTTGGAGGCAAAAACCACTAAACACGACCCAATCTAAAGGGAGACTTACAAAGACCTTGACCTAACAAGGCACATACATAAGACCTTCCATAAGGGGAAGTACATGAGACAAGCAAAGACCTTGACCTAACAAGACAAGTACATAAAACCCTCCATGAAGGGCGGTATAGAATACCAACGAAGACTTTGACCTACCAAGAAAAGTACATAAGACCCTCCAAGAAGGGCAGTACAGAAGACCAATGAAGACCTTGATCCAACTAGGCGAGTACATAAGACTCTCCATGAAGGGCAATAGAGAAGACCGACAAAGATCTTGATCTAACAAGGCGATTACGTAGGATCCACAAAGGGTTGTATACTTGAAGACAAAGGTGATGACATAGACCCTACATAAAGGGTGACCATATATCATACAAAAGGGCGATTACATATGACCCACGAAAGGTTGTATTCTTGAAGACCCTATATAAAGGGTGACCATCATACATAAAGAGCCTTGTACAAACGGGTGATTACGAAAGACCAACAATAGATTGTATACTTTAAGACAAAGGTGATGACGTAAGGCCTTACATAAAGGGACAACATAATTCATAAAGACCCTCATGCGAAAGGGTGACTACGTAAAACCCTAAGGGCGACAAAAATAAAGCCCAGCCTAATAAGAGTTATTGACATACAAAAAAACTGGACTATTATCAAAAACCCTAATCCATAAAGGGTGACTTAATAACAACCTTGACATTAAGGGGCGACTATGCAAGACCCCACACTTGAAGGAAACCTAATAGGGATAAATAAAGGGCAGCCTCATAACAACATTGGTAATAAGGGGCGACTACGTAAGGACCAAATGAAACTTAAATAGGGGACTATGCAAAAGCCTCATACTCAAAAAAGCCTTGGCAGTACATAACAGGAAACCATGTAAACCAATTAGGAACGATCCCATACGGACAACAAACCACTTCGCCCTCACAAGGTCTCGTACTTGGGGGGGCTGTGTACTGAGATGGCACAAGTCACCCCAAACGAAGGAACCCAGTATCCCAACAGAACTAACACAGTGGAACTTGATCAACGTTAACACATCAAACTCAATTCTAAGCATTAATGGGGACATCAAAATGAGATGCCCATGTAAGGACAACCAACCACTACGCCCTTTATAAGGTCTTGTGCTTGAAGGGTTTTGTAATAGACATGAGCAAGTCACCCTCATATGCATTTGGATATATGAACTACCGTCTCTATTAGTTTAAAAAACACTTCACCTGTTACATGCATCGTGCTTGGCGGATTGTTAATTCAGATAGTTGGGAGTCACCCTATGAGACCCAAGTGTCCCACATGAGCAACAGGTATACTGATAGTAAGTAAGTCTCCCTTATACTCATTCAACATGAGTAAGTCTCCCTTCTACACACAGGATATAAGTAAGTCTCCCTCCTACACACAAGATATGAGTAAGTTTCCCTCCAACACACAAGATATGAGTAAGTCTCCCTCTTGCACACATGATACGACTAATTCGCCCTCCTCCACACAAGATGAGTAGGTCTCCTTTACGAGAAGGTCGCCCTTATTGGCCCGGACCTATCACGCAATCCTAACTTGTCCGACCTTGGGATCCAACTCGCACATACCATAGCCTTAACTCACAATGAGGAGTCAATCACTCCGAGATAAGCGCTCTTGTCCTTTATGATTCTAACCCTATAAAAAGACACCTCAGACACGGGGAAGGACACACTCTTACTCACAGAGAAACACTAGCTTGCTAAGAAGCCGGTCCTTCCACTTCAATGTAAGAGCAAAGAAGTCGGTCCTTCCACTTCTAAGAAAGACTGACTCCCCTTTCGTATATAAGGAAAGAAGTTGGTCCTTCAACTTCTACAGACACTTGTGTCACACTCTGTCTTCTTATAACTCTTTCTTTATTGTATATTAAAATAATTTAAAGGATAAGATTTGTTCTTAAATTGATCCAATGATCCTCAGAGAGTCCTGATTGCAGTGACTGCAAGAGATACTAACTGCAGTGGAATAGGATTTTTTAAAAAACCACTCTTGATGTTTAATGAGAGTAACTTTTGTAACTACTCTTAAAATTTATACATATTGCCTTTGTGTTTGTTTATATACGAAAATGGAGGGAGTATTTCTTTTTTGGTTCGGATCATTGTTGGTTATTCACGAAGTGTCTCAACGCTTTCAACGAAAGGTTAATCTTCATTTGTGCTTAGAATCAAACCGGGGAACACTTGGGCTCTGTTTGGCGCATCTCATCCGCTAGCGAATAACAGATTAAACTAGCGGGTGAATAGTACGCATGTTTGGTAAGCACTAGCGTTTAGCATTTTTCGGGTAGCGTTTAACGTATTTAAGACGCTACTTTCAGTAGCGTTTTTTCAAACTCTAGCGGATAGTGGATAGCGTTTCACTTTTTTTTTTTTGACATTTTTACCCTTTTTATTTTTCTTAAATTACTTCTCTTTCCTCATTAAACAATTTAATCATTAATTAAATATCATTTTATATCATTTTACATTTATCAGCTATTTCAACCGCTAATTTTACCAAACACATCATTTCCTATAACTAGCTTATCCGCTATATATCTGATATTCGCTTTTGCTACTTTTTATCAAACAGAGTCTTGGTCGATCCCCCATATCCCAGGGTAGCTTATGCCACTGGGTCAATAGTGTTGATTAAGGAGGCAATAGTTTCTAATACTTTAGCAATAAATATCATTAATAATAGTTGAGATCGAGAATGCACTTATTTTAAAATGAGATCAAGAAATTTTGTTGCAGTTAACTAAAATTCTTAACAAACATATATTTTTTTTCTTTTATTGAAGTTCAGAAGGACTACTACTAATTTTGGTGTCTATATATATGCTAATAGTAACATCATGTTCCTAGCTAGTATTAGCATAAATTGGTACTCTCACCGAATAAAATATGATCATATACTTCCAAAAGGGAACCAATCTGCAGACAATACCACAATTTGTTTGGTATAATTGTATTCGTTAAGCAAGGCAATCCCTTTGTTAACATAAAACAAAAACACCATATTTTACTAAATATATTTGAAATCTTTTATTTGATTGACGGTTCTAACTCACATGCTGTGTCTCAAAACACAATGCATCTAAATTGTCATTTAGTTATATAATTTTCATGTGCATAAACCTGAGAAATAGTTGAATTAAAATTATTTCAGTATACATAATCTTATGTAGGTCCCAAGAATTAATGTACATACATGCACATAACATAAACACAGGTCTACTGATTGTACAGTATAGTCAAAGGAATGGGTTGATCTTCTGATCTTTCTTTCTGAAGATTATTGAACAAGGAATACAAAAAACAATAGTTAGAGGAATTCTACCTTGTTTATTCTATGAGTGATCCGTTGATATTATTGTTTATTTACCTAGGAGGTAGTTTTAGCTTTTGTGGTTCTTCTATATGTGGAGACTGATATTCTTTATTTGTATATCATTATGTTTGTCTTAAAAAAAAATACAAAATATCATAGTCACAGTTTAGGTTTTAAATTACGGTTATGGGGACCCTAAAACCGTTACATTGCAAAAAATGTGTTTGATGCGGTCACAATTGTGATTGCGAATGAAGATTCAGAGGCCTAAAAAACTATTTAGTTGCGAGCACAATTGTGGTTGTGAACTGCAATTTAAAATCGTGACTAGCATAATGGTGTGATGGTGTTACGATTTTTTATAGTAGATCGTTGTCGAATGCGGCCAATGTAATTTTAATTGTAGCGGTATTAGGGAAAATCCCGTCTGCGTTAGTAGTGATAAGGTCTCAGAGGTTTATAATGAAGAAGCGGCCTCACCTTACAAACCGGTTTGTGGGGTTGAGTGGCCTAAACCCACATTCTAAGATGAGTATCGGGCTGCTCATCATAGATCTATCGGCCACCTACCATTAAAAAAAAAAAAGACATGCTACAAGTCAAAAAATAAAAAATAAAAAGGAGCTGCGTGTGAGGGGGTGTAATTAGGAAAATCCCAAGTCCTACATTGACTAGTGATAAGGTCTTTAGAGGATTTATAATGAAGAGGCAACTCTCACCTTACAAGCCAGTTTTGTGGGGTTGAGTTAGGCCTAAAACCACATTCTAAGCGGCGACATCAAAAACTATGATGACACAATATAGCTGGAGCTCAGTCTCAAACTTGTTTTTGGTAACATTGAGTAATAGAAAAAGTAAAAGCATTGTTGTGCATATATAAGCCATGGTGATGGAGTGCACCTTGTTGAGACCAGAAGCAATGTAAAAGAACAAGTGAGAAATGGGACCCCATGCCTGAGCCCATTCCATAAGAGGACAGGATCATGTGTGTGTGCTTAATGTTAACTTGGATCCAACCTCTGCTTCAGCCACATGATCGGGTCCAAAAGTAGTTCAAAAGGAATCAAAGTTTTTCTTTCATTCTATTTATATAAATAAAACATTTTTTTTTTGGAATATATTATACTTGAACGCGTTTATCTTCAACATGAAGCACTATAGCATGTGTTGCTTGCATCAAAAGTCATAATCAGAAAATTATATATATATATATATATATATATATATATATATATATATATATATATATATATATATATATATATATATATATATATATATATATATATATATATATATATTCTGTTGATAGATACAAGCTAATAAACGCAAACGATTGTGGCTCTATTGAAGAAAAATGAAGCATGAGAAATTATCAAATATGTTATTTAGTTTGTTTTTTAACAACAAAAAATAGTTAATAAATCGAAGTACCTACCACATAAATCAAAAGAAAAAGGTAGTGCCAACATATGTTGGTCTAACTTTTACCTACCACATAACTTATAGCGGATAAGTTGATTTTATGTGTTTAGCATCACTAGCTTATAGCGTTTTGTCACTAACTTATAGCGTTTTTTGAAACACTACTTGAAGTAGTGTTTGAGAACTATAAATTTATAGCGTTTCACTTTTTCTTCCACTTTTACCCTCACTATTTTAATTAAATCCCTCATTTATCCTAAATTAATTAAGTATTCTCTCTCATCTTTTAGCATTAATTACAAATGTCCATTTAAGTCATTTTATATTTATAAGCTAGTTCAACCACTAATTTTACCAAACACTTTAAATTCAATCCGCTAGCTTATCCGCTATCCGCTATAAGCTCATCTGCTATAAGCTAGCTTATCCGCTATCCGCTCTTTTTTGCCAAACGGAGTCTTAGTTGACATCAAACAATAAAGTGGGTTCAAATCTCATTGCTGATGTGAAGATCTTGTTAGTGGGACGCGTAGTATTTAGTTATCTTATTATGTTGATGACTTAGTCTTAATCAAGTTAATTAACAAACAATAGGTTCTCAAACTCATTTTTTACACAGAATTGAAAGGAACCAGAATTTTTATAAAGCATATAATACCAAACTTAAAACATTGAAAGAAGGAAACCGGGTTTTTTCTTTAGTCAGGGAGGAGAATAGACACACTTTTCAATGGTTCAAGTTTCCACATTTTGTACAACAAGCATGATTCCCTTTATTTTCTCACTGAATTGGTAAGCATCTCTGACACCTTGCCATGCAATTAAGGACTTCCTAGATCCTCAAGCAAAAGTACACACACGAAAAAATACTCAATGAAAGAAATTGGTTATAAATGAGACATTTATGACCACAACATACATGTAGTATCTTTTTTCTCCACTGCATTTATTTACACCGGAAAACTAATTATATTGAAATAACAATAAATAAACACATATATAATATCACTCACATATGTAGAAATTCACAACAGAGAGAGAGAGAGACCAAAAATTGTCTTTTCTCTTTATGAATAACATCTAGAGTACTAGTATGTAGTTTTAATTTGGCCACTGTCAGTAATAATAATAAATAACATCAAGTAGTAGTAGAATTAAAGGCAAAAGAATAAGAATTATTGAGAAAAAAGAATTTGGGTTTGTTGGCTTGAATTTAATTTAACTCTCTTGATCATCATCAGCAGAAGTTCCACAAACTAATGTCACCTTCTTCATACCAATCATTAAGCAATACTTGTGTTGAATCAATATCAAAGAAAGCTCCATTTAGAATCTGATCAACATGTTTTTGTGATTGTAAATTATCAAAGCCAAACCAAGAGTCCATCATAGCCATTGATTCATTTACTTGATCATCACCACAACAGCCAAAAGAAGATTGAATAGGAAATAGTGACATGTCATCATCTATTTGATCAGAAGGTGAACACGACATTGAAGGAGATGAAACCAATGAGGACGAGGTTGTTGAAAAAGGAGGAGGGGAAAGTGGGGTGCTGCTAGCAAAAAGTGGGGTGCAACTAGTACTACTATCAACAAAACTGTTACTATTAGCAGCAGCAGCAGCAGCAGCAGCTATTTTTTGAATTGATTTAGGAGACATGACAGTAGTATCTTGAGGAATGAAAATTGAAGAAGAAGTTAAAGGGAAGTTGAGATTGGTTGCTGATGAGCCTTTAAGGCATAGAAGTGCAGCATCATAGGCTCTAGCAGCTGCTTCTGCAGTTGAATAAGAACCTAACCATATTCTTGTTTTTTGATTTGGTGCTCTAATCTCAGATACCCATGAACCCCAAGTTCTCATTCTCACTCCTTTGTACTTCTTCTTCTTCTTCTCATTTGTTGATGCTGATAAACTTTGTTGCATTGCCTTTGATGCTTCTTTCTGGATCTTGTTCTCTGTCTTAACCATTATAATAATAATATAGATTGGTTCTTTCTTTCTTTTTTCAGTGAAGTAAAAACTGTTTGATTTGATACAAAGGGTGTCTCTTTTTAATGTGTGATGTGAGTGATTTTTTGGTTTGATGTTTTTGAAAGTGGAGAGGAGAGTGAATGATGCATGCAATGGTACTGAAATGTGAGGAAGTGAAGATGCTATGTTATATTTATAGACAGATAGAGAGAGATACTTTTGGTTTAAGGTAGCAAACCAAAAAATTTGTTTAGTCAAAGATAGGGGATTTTTGCCAGATGGATCTTAGTTAAATTTAATTTAATAGATAGATATATAAGCCAAATAGTTTAAATGACCTTTGTATCCTTTATCTTCATGAAGCTTCCTTCAGGCAAGGTGTTATATGATGAAAAAATATATTCTAGCAATTTTTTCTTACAAATACAAAAAAGGGGAAATAAAAAAGAAATTAGACTAGCTTCTCAAAAAAGACGCTTCTGAAGCATATGCATCCAAAGGCGGAAAAGACAAGACTATAAGCTCGTCATCACATCGAGCACCTAACTAATTCGCCAAATGATCGGCACAATCATTACACTAATTCAAAGTAGTAATAGTAATAAACAAGCACAAAGAAAATAAACCTGAGAAATTTAGGAATGATATTTTGCCTAAATTTTTCAGTAAGGATTTTGTTTGCTTCTTCAAAAAAATTTAACCTACTTTTGGTCTCCGAGTTTTTTCCACCAATTTTAGTCCCACGTGCTTTCAATAGCGCTTGATAGTTTTAAATAGCCTTTAGAAGTGGTATAAAAGGTCGAAAAAACTGCATTACACCAAGTATCACGATAAAACATTTAATTTACTGGACGGTTACTCATACTTCTTTTACTGAAAATAAGAGTTTCGTTCTTTCAAATTGATAAATTACATCGAAATTAATACATATTTGACACTGTTAAAACCGAAAAGGATGAAGCTACGAGTAAATTCACAATACTCAAGTTAATAGAATAAAATAACAAAATGCTTACAAATGTGACAAAATAAAGGCACTAGAATTCTCAAGCCTCTAGATCTGTAATTTTGAGCCCCGAGTTATTAGTTAAATCTGGAATGGATCAATGTTGATCTGTCGATTTGAACCAAACCAACACCACATCAAGACGTCAAATCAAAAACACTGCACCAAGAAAATGAAAAACATTAAAGCTGCGCTTAGACAATGAAATCAAGAAAAATACCAAATAAAAGCTAATCTATGTGGGAACTACTTATTATCTGGATAAAAAAATAGACAGGAAATTATATAGTGGAGAGACTCCAAACCAAAAACCTAACCATCTTTAGTAGGTGAACAAGAAGGAAGGTAGAAGTATATAGAAGGTTGAAAGAGACGGGTAGAGTTTGGGATAAATATGTTTCTCATCCCATGAAATATAGAGGTTTTGTTTTTCATCTCGGTAAAAATACTTTTCTTTTCTTTATCCTTACAATATAGATTTTTTTGCTTTTAATTACTGGATCATGGACTAAATGAGAGTTAATTATAAAAATAGAGACAAAAAACCAAAAAATTCTACGAATGTAAAACAATATTTGAAAAATTAGGTATAGGGATAAGATAAAAAATTGTTTTTTAAGGACAAAAAACAAAAACCTCTATAAAATATTTATAGGGACAAAAGCAAACTTAAACCTTTACTGTTTCTTATATTAGAAACCAGAGGTGGTATAATATTACACTTTTCATCTCATATTGTTTGTCGTTTTAGCCAAATAACCTGTCTCAATTTGATTATTTCATTGTAGTTTTAGATATTTGATGAAACATTAAATTTGATTAATACTTTTTTCACTTTTATACGCTTCGTTTTTTTAGGTACTTTTACACTTCTATAGTATAATTTTATTAAATCCTTTGTATCAATGAGAGAGTAAAAAGTAAAGAAGATTAAATTTTGTCGTTGGTTAAACATTTGACCTGTGCATGTAAGTCACGATAGTTCTCCAAATTTCTCCATCCAATAAACAGCAATTGAACTGAAAAAAAGAGTAAAAACATAGTAGACAATTATATTAAATTATTTATTATTTATACAATAATATATCTAGAGAGAGAGAGAGTGAGTTAAGAGGTAGCTTCGAGGAATGGATGAAGGCGTTATGCAAAAAAGGGCATAGCATAGCAGATAACCATTTGCATATGCAATCAATTAAACAGCTGTTGCTTAACTGTCCTCACTTCTAAAACCGCGTCAATCCTTTCCACTTTCCACATTTACTCATCTTTCTGAGTTTCTGTTACCCCTTAATTTCTCTCACCAATACTAAATACTATTACTTGTTATAGAAAGCAACGCATTTCAATACTTATTTTCTTTGCTAACGCGCGCATTACTTGACTTTTTTGCACACTCTCATTCCTATTTCTATTGTTTTTGTTTTTGTTTCTGTTTTTCTATTTTATGGTTTTGATTGAATTGATTCTCTCAATGGTACGTACGGCTAAGGACTAACTAAATTGTTTACTTTTTGCTATGCCAGAACACAATCACAGATTATACGTGTGGAAGGCAAGCTTTTTGCTTTTCTTTTGGGATAAGTGTCCATTTTCGTAGTTGAATTAGAGTCAAATTCACACGGAGAAAAGGAAACAACTGTAAATTTAAATCATGAACAAAACCACTCCACAATGTCCATAAAATAAGACAAGACGCTGAAACCAAAATAACTCATGTACAGAGAAGAAAAGAGTGTTGGTGGTGATTGGCAGGGTAAGGAATATTGTTCCTAACTATTTCTTTGAGTAGAAACAATCAAGAACAAGTATGATCTACCTTGCGTAAATGGCAAAATGATCAACCCTGTATTAGCCTTTCTAGGCAGATTATATAGTGTTACAGTCATTAATGGCTAATCATTAGCAGCTGTTATACAATAATGGTGAACGTTACATAATAATAGTTCAGTTACATTAGGAGACCTCGGTTGCTAGGCGAACCGAGTATTCTAGAAGAGCCGGCCTCATGAGACCATGTCGAGTATCATGCCGAGTATTTCAACTATCCTTCGGCCTTAGCCATGTGGAGTTTCGCAATCCGGTCTGTCTGATGTTGCTCCTAGTCCCTCAAGAGTTGTCTTGAGTCCGCGACATCGGGGTGATACCCGGCCTGGTCGTGAACACAGTCCCTCGAGCGATGAATGCAGAGCACAAAGTCGCTCAAAGACATGCACATTTGTCGGCTCTGAATCATGTGGGCTTTGGTCGGTGGCCGGGTGTTGTAATTGATGTGATATTCTGACTTTGACTGTCAGTTATGACTTGATCTTCTTGGGAGTTGCATTTGACTGCTAGCGTTTTGTGCACTCCATTAATGCAACTACCTTAACTTGTTTCCCTCCTTGCTTTGAAACATTCTGTCTTCTTTATCTTGATTGTTGTTCTTGTTTTGCTGTGTTGGTCTTCATGAGTTATTTGTTTTGTCAGGTCGCCACTCCCCCCTTGAGCTCTGCACACAATCTTAAAGGGCTCTGGAGTTTTAAGATTGTTGGAGGGCTCAAGGTAGGCGTTGCAGACTTTCGACATCTATGGTTGTTTGTTGTTGCAGTCGGTGACGCATTTTGTTGATTAAGGTTGTGCACAGAGCTCAAAAGGTTGTTGCGCCTGATTAAGGAGGTTGTCGCAAACCGGTGGTCGACTGTTCTTCCTCCAATGTAGGGGAATTTTCCCTCGGCGACTCCTCACAGGCCAGATCCAAATTTTTCGTTGTCTTCTAATGTGTTGCGCAGGTGACTTTGGAGAGGTTTCCAGCATTGGAGGCAACGCTTCACTGCCGCTCCCTCTTACCGCGGATCCTCCTTTACAAAGCCCGGTTTCTTCTTCCGGTGGATCTACAGGATAGAGGAGCGGTCCTTTCTTTTCGAAGGTTTTCCTTGTCGTGCTGACCGAAGATTGCTGCTGACGTTGGCCGGCGTTGATTCCTGCAAAGTGGAAGTCTTTCGAAGAAAACCTGCAAGCTATCAATTTGTAATCCCAAGAAAAAGGCTCGACTTAGAACCGGCCATACGTTATGTAACCGATGAATAGTGTGTATTAACTGAAGTATGCAAGTAACAAAAGAATTTATATTTCGAGTAAAGCGTCCTTTATGATTCCTTTGTTATACCGAGGGTTCCTTGTGCCAAGGGCTTTCGTTGCTTGCCGTGGGGTTATGGTGTGGGTTTCGACGCGTCCCTGACGTGCTGGCACGCGCCCTATGGATGTGACTCTTGATGGACAGTTAATGATACCAATATTTGGTAATTGTGCATTTCCCAACTGCCACGTTAAATGCCAACACGTGGTTTCATTGCAGCCACCGAATGTGAAGCGCCTTGCATCACAGCCATTGATTTTTGATTAATCTTGGTCGTTTGATTGAGATGATCTGAACCGTCGCTTGAACCATCTCTTGAAAGGGTGTATTTCAAAATTTAGAGAGTGTCTCCTACTTTTCTTCTTTTCGCTCCCTTTCTTTTCCTTCCTCCCTCTTCAATCAACATTGTTATTTTAACATTTTACTTGCGAGAAACATCGTAACTCCTTTGCCTCCTGCATCTTTGATTGCGTCACATTCTCAGGTACGCCTTTTCTTTTCCCTCGTCACTGCTAGGTTACTATTTTATATCTTGCGTGACTGTTCCTGAAAAAGTGATACATATAGTTTCTATAATAAGTATTAGTAGCGAGAGTGAGGGAGAGGTTACTTCTCATGTTAGATGTAGTGATTCTTCCTGTGTTGGTGGGCAATGTCCACGCTGTCGTTTGGAGTTTTTCAATTAGAGTGTACACGATATAAACACCTTGTTTCCCTCTGATGCTGAACCCTCTCATTCAACAGGGTTAACCTTGAATTCCACATCCATGGCTGGAGGGAACACTGAAGGACATAACGACCATTCTAGTGAGAATTCTGGAGGGGATAGGGATAACATTGACCTAGATGTGTTGGGTTCACATTCCGTATTGACAACCAAAGAATCTTTAAAGGGGATTCAAAGGCTTCTTTGCAATCCGGTAGATGAGGGTGCCGCTGTGGCAAAACCAGTTGAGCTGGAAGAAGCGGTATGTGATTCTCCTGAAGCCGATGATAAACCTTTTACCTATATGTATACTATGCTGTTTGAGCATTTAGGTGTTAAAGTTCCCTTTTCCCTTTACTACCGTTCGGTCCTCCGACTACTGAACGTGGCTCCTACTCAGCTTCATCCGAATGGCTGGGCCTATATTCGGACCTTTGAAATTATGTGTGAGTGCCTTGGTATTTCGGTTACCGCTGAAAAATTGCTCCACTTTGTTCGCTCCTCGGTTAAGAATCCTCCCCGTTGGGTGTCCTTAGGGAATCACACCCACCGGCCATTCATGAAGGTATACAAAAGTAGCTATAAATCATTCAAAGACAGTTTCTTTCGGCTGGAGGTTGGCCCCCATGATCCCTATCTGTTAGTTGATGAGAACAAGAATGAATACTTTCCCCTGTACTGGACCCAGAATCCCCACAACAAATTTACGGTTGACAGATGTAGTTTGTCTCCAACGGATCAAGAAGATATAGATCGAATTTGGTCCTATGTTCAATCGCGTAATCACCCCTGGTCGTCCCAAATCATACAGAAGGAGGATGACTCGGCTAAGCTGATAGAGTATCTAAGTAAAGTATTTATACCTTGAGTTTTGCCATTTTTGATTGAGATCGTGGTCCCTGTCTTAACCCTTATACTTGTATTGTTTGCAGGACTCTTCAGTATGTCGACATTTAGTGTGGAAGAAAGGAGGAAGATTCGTGAAGAGCTGAGAAAGAAACAAGGATATACTGCGAGTATCGACACGACTAAAAATACTGAGACTGGCGGGAATAGTTCCAAAGGAGCTCCCATTAAAGGTGCAAAGGGGTCTGATCTGCCTGAGAAAGAGAAAAGAAAATCAACTACCCATTGGTCCTCTCAATTACCACCCTCGTCCAAGAAACCGAAGTCTTCCTCTGACCCCCCCAAACTCCCCTGGAGCGGTTAGAGGTAAGATGATTGAAGCAGGCGTTCAAGCCGATGTTGATACCCCTGAGGATACTGCGTGGAGAAAAGTTTTAGAGATGAAGAAGGTTAAGGATGGTACGGCGAGTGGTGTAACACCCCCTTTTTCTCAACGGTAATTTAATTTAAAAATCAGAGTTCGAAAATCGTTTTTCTTTTAAAAAGATACATCCTCAAGGGCATGCTACGTTCACCAAAACATCGCTTTAATCTAGTCAACAATACCTTTCACTAATAAAAATAATTGCGTGATACATAACACGACTTAAATGGGGCGAACCCTCAAAACACCGGTTCTTTAAGTAATTCTTACATCACCAAGTTACAGTTCAACAACTTCAGTTAAAACAACTAATAGACTACTCGTCCCCCCACTGCTACGTATCAGAGCAAGACTCCACAACCAGACTGAGGAAGGAAGACCTTCACTCGGGATCACCTGCACGTTGCCGACATAAGAAGCAACATAGAAAGCAGAAGGGTGAGTGTGACATCCGGGGCTGAGGAGGGCGGGGAGTGATCGCCGGTGCCCAAAAAGGTGGCATGGCAAAGAGCGGCTCCTGGCAGCTTCAAAGCGAAGGGGCGCGTGAATGAACCGAATACACACCGGAATGAGAGGGATCCTGAGGTTGTGCAGGTATGGGGATCATAAATTGAAGGAAGACTTAAAAGAATTGATTTGAACTACCTATACCAACAAGGTGCATCTTCTTTTCGGGAGCTCATCCCATAAGAACTCCATAGTTAAGCGTGCTTGGCTTGGAGTAGTAGTGGGATGGGTGACCTTTCTGAGAAGTTTTCGGAAAGCATGCAAGTGAGGACAAAGCATCTTTGAAAAGACTCGTGTTGGTTCGTGAGGCGATCGGCGATTCGAAGGCGATGCAGGATGTTCTGGTGAGTCTCTAACACATATAATAGGATGTATGATAAACATCATGTTAGAGAAAAACAACTAGAAACACCACGGCTCAATCAACAAACACACCTCATCAAGTTATAACACATCAACTCATAATCAACAAGAAAACATCACCAATCGCATGAGTATATGCATGAATGCAACCCAACACCAAGGGTATAATGCATGTGGTACCATCACCGTCACTATTTTGCCATTCGGGCGTCTCCGTCGCTAATGAGATGAAGACCGAAGTCTACAATATCGCTTTGATGCATATGAGGCATGAGACTCCATGACAATGCATCAACCACAAACAATCATACCATGTATGAATTGACACTGTCACTGGATTTACCTCCGTCATTTAATCCACCGGCATTACACCGTCGTCACACAGTCGCTACACCGTCACTTAATTCTCCAAGACATCATCAATAGCTCTATGGCTAACATCACTACATCGGTCACTAGCACTATGGCTAACATCAACACATCGGTCACTAGCACTATGGCTAACATCATCTCACCGGACACATCGACACCAAAATCAATAGCTCTATGGCTAACGTCAATACCTCAATCAATGGCTCTATGGCCAACGTCAAACTCACCGGACACATCGACACCAAAATCAATAGCTCTATGGCTAACGTCAAACCCATCGGTCACTAGCTCTATGGCTTACCTCAAACTCATCGGACACATCGACACCAAAAGTAGTTGACTACACTGTCACTACAAGGACCAAACGTCACCTAAGGACCAAACTGGCTCCACCATTCAGCCACTTAGACGTACTCGGCACCAAACAACACCCAAATTTGCGCCTGGCAGTAACCTGCGCCACACTGGCGTCAAAACAGCACCTCGGCACACTCACACTGCACCTCGGCAAACATACCCTACCCTTCGTCACACCACACTGCACTTTGGCACACCACTTTGCACCTCGGCACACCTACACTACCCTTCGTCTCACCACACTTCTTCACATCCACACTTCGACACCTACACTTCGACTCCCATACACTTACACTTCATCACGTCTACACGATACCACTTACACTCCGATACATCTACACCTCAACACATACGCCTCGACACATCTACACGTTGACTTCCATATACTTCGACCCACTACACGTTGACACTTACACTTCGATACATCTACACCTCAACACATACACCTCGGTATATATACACTATACCTCGACAACTACACTTCAAAGATACATACACTACACTACACTACATACATACGGTTCGCAACACTAGATTAAAGCTGGACTACACTCCACTTCATTACATCCATACCTCGACAATACTAGATTCGACATACCTACACTTCACTTCATTACATCCATACCTCGACAATCACGGCCGGTTACACTCCTCCCTTCACCATCACTCACCTCGGTTACTCTACCTCGGTTACACTACCTCGGTTACACTTCCTCACTTAACCATCACTCACCTTGCCACACTTCCCGACTTCACCATCACTCACCTTGGTACTACGCCGGAACATATATACTTTGGCGCCCACATACTACGAGCGCACACATACTACACTTCAACACACCCACTCTTCTCGGCACACACATACTGCCGACACGCCTATCCTTCGGCGCACACATCCTACTACGCACACACCTTCGGGCACACACCTTCTCGACACATAGTAGTATTTCACTTCAAAGAACTACATTTCGGTGAAGACATCGCTACGCCGGTAACTACAAGTCGACACCTACACTTTGGCTCACACACCCTTACACCTCGTCTCTTACACCCGTCACCCACGCCGTCACCCACGCTTTGACACTTACGCCGACACACTTATCGTCGACTCCATATCGCCGACACATCTACGGTTAAGCAATTACACCTCGGCTCATATGTCGCCTAGGCACCTAACCTTCATCTTCACTCTTCTCTTTGATTCTATTACTATGACCAAACTTAAACACAACTACTACACACATATTCATTCAAAATTTGTCTCACACACACATCAAAGTAATCAACAAAGGTGACTACACCAAAAATAACGTCCTGATACTTAGGGTTCCTCAAATCCCATTTCTTTCCTAGGTCTCTCATATGACCCATTGTCATACCCCAATTTTGTCCGACTAGTTGAAAATCAAATAAAATTGTATTTTTGTAAACGCTCAATTTTAACAAGCGTTTTTTCTCGTTTTCAGAAAAGCCCCAAAATATGTGTATCGTTGTGTAAGTTTCAATTTCTCATCGCGTGCGCGTTTCGTTTCTAATTGTGTGCGCGTTGTGATTCTTGTCGCAAGCGCGCGCTCGTGTCTCGTCGTGTACGCGTGTTTATCTTATTAATTGTTATCTCTATACAGTCAAATAATTAAGCTTGTCTAAATTTTTTTTTTCATTATAATGCAAAATTACATGTTACATATCAAAAAGAAAAAGAAAAAAAAGTCAAACAAAAATTCCAACAAAGTACAGGCAGAGAGAGACGTTGCTGAAGGCATTTTGGGCTACATGCTCAAGCTCTTTCACCTTGTCTCTTTGGCTCTTTCACATTTTGAGAAAAAAACCGCTTTGGAGTTTGCGACCACCTCCACCCTCACTTTTGCTGCATTTTTGGTTTGTCTCCCATGAGAAATTTTTCCCTGCTCAAATGCCTCACCTACACCACAATAAGAGCACTATTAATACAACACACACAGACAGAGCAAAGGGAGAAAAAACGCAGAACACACCCAGAACAAAAAACTCAGCACACATACACTGAGAAAGAACAGCAAAACACATAACACAACAAACACAAACACAGAAGCAGAGCTGAGATGGAGACTTGAAAAAAAAAAGTAGTTTGTGGGTGTGTGTGTGTGTTTGAACGTGAGAAGAGGAAGGAGAAGGGAAGACAAATACAAGCACCACTTCATCCTTCTCAGTTACTGCAATAACAACAACACCCACACCCACCTCCATCATTCCCTCTTCACCAAACCACACAGCAACAAAGACCATCACCTTTCCTTCCACATAAACACCACCACGCTCTCCCTGGACCTCTGTCACCCTTCGCGCACCACTACACCATCAGAACCACCACAAGCTATCGTCTCCGTCACCGCCACCACCGAGAACGTCGCCGACGTCGTTCTCTCTTCTCTGGTCCGCTCGCGACTCTCTCTCCCTCGCTCGTGACTCTCACTCTCTCGCGCCGTAGCTCTCCATCTCTCTCACTTCGCGAGCTCCTCCACCGTCACCACCGAGAACGTTGCCGGCGTCGTTCTCTCTTCTCTAGTCCGCTCTCTCTCTCTCTCTCTCTCTCTCTCTCTCTCTCGCTGAAACGCTTCTCTTGTTTCTTTCTCTCGATCTGTTTTTCTTCTTTGTCAAATGGAAGCTTGAAATGGAACGGCGCAGGAAGCATGAAATGTTAAGCTTAGGTTTTGGTTTTTTTTGTGTTTCAATGTTGGGCTGCCAACGTAAAGGCCTTACCCTCTTTTTTTTTATGTTATGTTTTTTTAACACCTGATTGTTAACTACACCCCCCCACGTTTTGATTACAGCCTGGTTTTTTTTTGTAAATAAAATGTGGACCTATGTTTCCTTTGGATCACACACTTATGATTAAAAATATTGTCAAGTTGATTTTGTTGTTGTTCTTTGCTTGATGATGTTTAATATTGTTGTTAGTATTTCATTTTAGTGTTAAATGTTATTTTTGTTGTTGGTTGATGATCTAGCAATATGATTCTCACTAGTGCCTAGTACACTTTTCTCAAAGTGAGAGGATTGCTCTATGTGATTCAGCCTTCCCCTTTTAATTTTTTTTAGTGAATAACAAATAAGATTGTATGTTTAGGGTCTAGGGTTCGTGAGGTATTGCAAAGGATAGACTTACTTTAGCCTTGATGCATTTCCTCTTAGTTCATGTTATTAAGAAATCATTGCTCACATGTTCATTAGTTTAATTAAGATCATTCTAAGCCTATGATCAATTGTTTACTTGTTTTTGATGCCACTTAAATTGTCTTGATGTAATTGTGTGTCATTCCCTCCATGTGTATGACCTCCTAATGAAGACGTAAGCCTACATGCCTGTTGTAGCATAGAGTCATTAGGGTAAATGCACTTCTCCTCACACACACACATTTGTTTTAAGAAATTCACCTTGCATCCTTGACAATTAATTCTTTGATTGTATCGGCATGTTTAGTCTTAGTTGATATGTGACATGTGCATGATTACTTGATGCGATAATAACTTCACCCTTTTCCCCCAAAAAATCATTCAAACTCTTTTCTAATTAACACAAGTTATTAGTGACTATCACCCAAAGCCTTGGCTTGTTTGATTGTCATGAACGCTATCATGGGTTATTAGTAATGATCACTCAAAGTCTTTGCTTGCTTGATCATTATGAAAGCTCTTCCCTTCTCCAAAACCCTTTCGAAACATTTTTCGTCTTAAAGTTAGAACTACGTCGCTCGATTCCCATTTGGGATACGTAGGAGCGAGCCACGTTCTCTTCAAGCGCAATAAATAAAAGTCATTTTCATAAAACAAACAAAAGGAATTATTTTCAAACCCATTGTTGCTAGTGGCTAATCAGAACCTTTGTTAGTCTAGCCATTGGTGGCAATGTCTTTTCCCAAAAGAACAATAAAGCGGTGATCACCCATAACCTCTGTTAGTTTGATCATTCGTGCCAATCAATCTTTTCTTTCAAAAAATCATTTTCAAAAGAACAAATAAAAACGAGTTGCTACTAACGATCAATCGAGAACCTTTGTTAAATCGACCGATGGTGGTGACTCTCATTTTCAAGAGTACTTAGCGGTGGTTACCCATAACCTCTGTTAGTTTAACCATTCGCCGAACACTCGTCCTATTTCGAAAACTCACTAAAAGATAAAAAACAAAAACCATTTTCATGATAACCGAGAACTACGTAGCTTTGAATTCTCCATCGCACCCGGAGATACGTAAGAGCGAGAGGCTAACTCTCGTCAAGCGCCAAAAATCATTTTTTTTATTAAGTTTTCCCATTCGCTTCAAACAAGAAATAAATAGGCAAATCTAGTTATTTTTCAAATCAAACGTTAGAACCACACACTTAATTAAAGGTTCCCTCTCAGTAGAGAGGACGCGTGGGGTGCTAACACCTTCCCCGCACGTAATCGACCCCCGAACCTATATCTCTAGTTTTCGAAAGACCATCCGCCTTTGTTCAAAAGACCTTTTTTCAATGTTTTGGTCTTAAAATTAAAATATTGGTGGCGGCTCCATAATTTTTCCACGTTGTACATTGAGAAACTCAAACCGGATTTTTCGGGGTGCAACAACCATCATCAACAACACATACACACTTCACAATTTCACCAAAGTGAAGCAAACACAACATCAATCACACAACAAGCAACACAAACAACTCAAAAATCATCCTAGAGTCTAACTCACACATAACACTCATCATATACTCTATTATAGGTGAAAGAGAGCCCCCTTACCTCAATAGATTGAAGAATAAACACTCTTTCCACCAAGACTTCAAGATCCCCAACAAGCAAGCTTCTCTTCCTTGAACTTGAGCTCTCCACGCCAATATCCTCTCTTTTTCTTCCTTGAGCTATCGCACCTCTCTCTCTCTACTCTCTTACTTTGCTCTTTGACTTTTCTTTGTTTTGATTGCAAATGAACTCTCACCATCGACACCTAAACTTATCTCATGGATATGGGCCTAACTATCATGGGCATCTATTCACACCTCCTCCATTACTTGCACTACTCCCTCTTTTAATTAAATTACTACTCACTTTTTACTAACCACCACTCCTCATTCACATCAAATACCCTATCATTATTTTAATATAACCAACCAATATACCACTTAATTAAATAAATACTTGAATTATTTTTGGGGCGTTACAAGTGGTGCTGTCAAAACTGCATGGGATGTACAGTATCCCTTCACGAAGGCTTTGGCCCAGATTTTTTTCCCGATGACATTGGGCGTGTACAGAAAATGGGTCCCCGGCAAAGTTTATTGGCCATCAAAACTTACAGTCTCTGGACTTCAATGCTTGCTCATCATTTTGAGAGTGCATATGGAGATTCTCTGGCTGAGAGTAGCAGCCAAGCTGATCGGTTGAAGGCTTTGGAAGAAGAATTGCTGGCCTACCGTCGGGATAAGGTTTCTCTTGAGGATGATGTGAACAAGTATGAGATTAACAAGCAGGTGCTGGAACTAAAAATCAATAACCTGTCTGATGCCAACGACAAACTGAAGGATGAGGCGGCTACCAAAGATAATGACTTGGCTGATACCAAGGAGAAATTGATCAAGGCTTACGAGGATCTGAGGGTGGTGAAGAAAGAGGCGACTGATTACGCTTCTCAAATAGTGGCGGAGTTTGACCGCGGGTTTGAATTAGCTCTCGCTCAGGCTCAAGTGTGCTTTCCTTCACTTGATCCCAAATCCTTTGATGCAGATAATGTGGTGATCGACGGGCAAATAGTAGCACCTCCTCCCACCCACCAGACTCCTACTGACGGTGCCGATGCTACCAATGCAACCATTTCTTGGACTCTTGATGGATTGGAGCAAGTGCTCAACGAAGACTCTCGATAAAACGAGGTTGCGGTTGCTGGTACAAATGTGGAGGTAGTGGATGATTCAGAGAAAACCCTCTCCGAAGACCCTCCTATTTAACTTGTTTTGCTTTGATCTCTTCAAACTGCAACTTGTAACTCTAGTATTTTGAACAAACTATATGCGTTTTAGCACTTTACCTTTGTTGTTTTGCTTCCAAAATTCGGCTTATCTTGAATGAACGATATTTTGAATGAACGATGTTTTGAATGAATGATAGTCGGACCGTGGAATACCCCTATCTGGTTTATGTTTGTGAAGCTTTACTGCAATATGCGTCAGTGTATGTATTTGCGCCTTGTGTTCACCTCCGCTTAGCACTTCAATTCATTTTCGTTTTCTTCCACATGATTTGCGTCGTTGGGTTCTGCTTCCCTCTCCTAATGTGTAAGTATATGTATTTGCGCCTTGTTACGAGAGAGATCGTCTGGCTTTGTGCCGCGGGATACTTACGTATCTACCGCGGTCTTGTTTTTGATCCTCTTTGTGCGTAATTCGTTGATTTCGCGAGAAAGCGAGATCCCAAAATCACTTTTCAATGAGTTATGGGTGGTGCGTTACTATATGCAAAGAGGGGTTCTTCTCATGACTCCATGACTCACTTTTCAACGAATCACCTCATAATCACGTGAAGTGCCTCCAGGGGGTACATGAACTCGTCAGTCCAAACCAAGCTTGGCAGGTCCTTTTATCTTCGGTGCCCGGGGTCAACATCGAGCCAACTACTCGGTCCTTGCCGTTTCGAGACTTTGTTTTTCCAGCGCACTCACGCATTGTTTGTATAAGTTTTGATATTGCAAATAGATTTGACACTTACAAATATATTTGTAATCCTCGATTCTCTTTATTCAATAACAATCAGTACATTTGGGAAGCTATAATGCTCCCTACACAAATACATTTATTGAAAATAAAAAGGGAAATAGAGAACTGGTTATTCTTCCCCAGCCCTGTTGGGAGGACTGAGGGTTTTGTCATCTTCAGTTGTAATAAAACCAAAGGTTGGTGGCATTCCAAGATCTTGGGACATTTCCTCCATTAAGTTTTTCAAGCTTGAATGCACCCTGACCGAGTACAACTTTGATTCTGAAAGGACCCTCCCAATTTGGAGATAATTTGCCGATAGCTCCCACTCTGGTGGTTCGGCGTAAAACAAGGTCACCTGCTTTGAACGTCCACTTCTTTACTTTAGAATTGTATTTTTTGGCTGCTCTTTGCTTAGCCGCCTCCTCCTTGACTTTGGCCATTTCCCGCGTTTCATCGAGCAAATCTAAGATGACGCGGAGTGTTGTCGGATCGGGGACTGTGGTAGTCAATATTCTTCTTGGACTGGGCTCCAAGATTTCCACAGGGATAAGTGCATCGCTACCATATGTTAGCCGTAAGGGGGTTTCTCCGGTGGATGACTGTGGTATGGTATTGTAAGACCACACTACCAAAGGTAACTCCTTGGCCCAATTCCCCTTGGAGTCATCCAACCTCTTTTTCAATCCAGCTAGCACCACCTTGTATGCTGCCTCGGCCTGTCCATTTGTTTGAGGATGCTCCACTGAAGTAAACGCTTGGTAGATGTTCCAAGTGTTGCATAGCTCGGCCATTGATTCAGAGGCAAATTGTGTTCCATTGTCTATCACGATGGTTGTTGGAATCCCAAACCGACATATGATCCTCTTCCAATAGAACTTCTTCACTTTTTCTGCTGTTATTGTTGCTACTGGTTCCGCTTCTATCCACTTTGTGAAGTAGTCTACGGCCACCAGTAAAAAGTTCACTTGACCCGGTGGTGGTGGGAATGAACCAAGAATATCAAGAATCTTGGTCATCCAGCAATAGGATCAACCGTAGTTGAAAGGACCTGAATTTGATTGATGTTGGGTTGGGTTATTGTTTCTTGTATTACTGAATGGTTATTGCCGGGTTTTTTTAGTACTCGCCAGTTTTGCCAGTATACCGGCCCTGCTATTTTGTTCTCTAGGAACATGTGTTAGTTCAAAGAAAACAAATTTAAGTTTTAGCTCTTCTATCTTAGACAAATACCTGGTGAGCAGCTCGTCTTTGGTACTGAATTCCCCCATGACTTGACCAGTGATCAGCAGAGAATCACTACGAACCTTGAGATGTTTCACGCTGATATCTACTGCCAAGTTCATGCCAGCGATTAAAGCTTCATATTCTGCCTGATGTTGCTGGCTTTGAAACTGAATCGTAGTGACTGCTCTATGAGTATGTTGTCAGGTCCCTCCAATGTGACTCCGACTCCACGACCTCTCAGATTAGATGACCCATCCACAGATAAAGTCCAATAGTATTCGGCTTGAGATCCAATTGTTGATTCGTCGCCTGCCATTTCCGCGACGAAATCAGCTAAGGCTTGGGCTTTAATTGCTCCTCTAGGTTGGTACCTGATATCATACTCTGATAATTCAACTGACCATGCTACCATTCTCCCCGCGATATCCGTCTTAGAGAGTATTTGGTGGATCGGCAAATCTGTCTTAACAATTATCGAATGCCTCAAGAAATATTGGCGCAGCTTCCTGGCTGCTAAAGTGATCGCATAGGCCGCCTTCTCTATTTTCTGGTACCTTTGCTCGGCACCTCTCCACATTCGGCTGACATAGTAGATTGGACATTGTTCTTTGGACCTTTCTTCCACCAGCACTACACGCATGATTTGTAACAGTTAAGTATAATAATAAGACAATTCCTGGGGTAGGAGGTGTTAGAATTGGGGGGGCAGCCAGATAAACGCTTCTTCACATTCAGCCGACCGTTGGAATTGAGCATTTTTCCTCAACAACTGAAACATGGGTCGTATCTTGTCAGCTGCTCTTCCTAAGAATCTTGAGAGTGCCACTATTCGGCCAGCCAGGACTTGAACCTCTTCTGCATTAGCCGGGCTTCGGGTTTCTCTGATGGCTCGGCACTTAGCTGGATTAGCTTCTATTCCTCTGTGGGTTAATACGTAACCCAAGAATTCCCCATCCTGTACTCCAAAAGAGCATTTGTTAGGATTCAGCCGCAGCTCGTGCTTTTCTAGGAGGAGGAGAGTTTTTTGGAGATTTGCCAAATGAGAATCTACAGTTTCCGACTTGACGACCATATCATCTACATACACCTCAATGAACCTTCCAATTTCTGCCTCAAAAACTCTATCCATTAGACGCTGGTATGTAGCGCCTGCGTTCTTTAATCCAAAGGGCATTACACGGTAGCAATAGTTGGACCTGGCAGTCATAAATGTTGTTTTTTCTTCATCCTCTAGACTCGTCTTGATCTGGTTGTAACCGGAATACGCATCCATGAAACTTAGAAGTTTATAGCCAGAAGCTCCATCCACCAGTCTATCAATGCTCGGCAACGGATAAGGATCTTTGGGGCAGTCTTTGTTCAGGTCCGTATAATCCACACACATCTGCCATTTTCCATTAGATTTTTTGACCATTACTTAACCTCTTTTATGAATTCTGCAGCAATGAGCTTGCTTGTTTCCTCTTGTATCGCTTCAGACTTCTCACCTCCTTGCTTCCTCTTTCTATGAGCTATAGGCACAATAGATGGATTTAGCGATAACCGATGACAAATGAAGTTGGGATCAATACCTGGCATATCCTGGGGAGACCATGCAAACACATAGGTGTTGTCGAAAAGGAACTTGACCAACTAGTCTTCAAGCTCGACAGGGAGACAAGTACCGATCCTTGTCTTTTGGTGATGGGCTGAGCCGATTATAACTTCTTTCAAGGTATCCATCGGTTTTGGTCTCTTTTCTTATTTGGTCGGATCATACAACCGAGGGTCTAGATCTAAGAAGCTGCAATTGGAGCTGATTCCCCCCTTAACTTTCTTTTGAACTATTTTTACTTTTGCACTCTCTACGTAGCATTTCCTTGCAACAATCTGGTCTCCTTTAACCACGCCTATTTTACCATTAGGAAGAGGGTATTTTATGCACAGGTGGGGATAAGAGGCTACTGCCATTAAAGCGTTAAGTGTCAGCCTTCCTACTATCATGTTGTATGATGATTCTGCGTCGATAATCATATATCTTAGAACTATAGTCTTTGCAGATTCTTCTTCTCTGAAAGTTGATCTGAGATCCATATATCCGCGGACTTCTACCTGTTCTCTGGAATATCCCACTAAGGTTCCAGGCAACTTTTCGATGCTTCCACCGCAACTTCAAACCTTCAAGCATGCCCAATACATGACATTAGCCGAACTACCTCCATCTACCAAAGACGTGGGCCACCGAAGTAACCACTGTGGTGGCCGAGATTACAATCGGATCATCCGAATGAGGTTGAACGCCTTTGAAATCCTCGTACATCAAAAGAAATTGCGGGATACTCGCGTCAAGTACAAAGATATATGGTTTCCGCGAGGAAACCGACATATTAGATCTTGCGTATTTCGACGGGATGAGGATGTGGATCCCCTCCGCAGAATCCGCCAAATATGGTATTAACTCTTCCTTTATCTGCAGATTTCATGTTCCTTTGCATTTGTGTCCGTAGTCTTTTGGCTCGCATGTTTGACCTAAGTGAAGTGGCAGCTTTTGAAGGAGCTACCGCCTTCTGCTTTCCTTCTTCTTCACCTTTTTTGACATATTTTTTAAGTTGCCCATGTTGAATGAGCTGCTCAATTTGTTGTTTGAGGGTCCAACAGTTGTCGGTATTGTGCCCCTTACGTCTGTGATACCTGCAATAAGATCGTGTGCTCTTACCCATTACGCCTACAAAAGGCGATGGCCGGCGTATCAATCCCTCATGGAATCCTTCATCCAGGTTGACCGACGGTCTAGCTTTTAAGGGAGTGAAGGCTATATCTGCGTTTGGGGGACGGGTGCGACGTCCTTTAGATTTTGCGTGTGCGTTCCTATCGCGCCAATCGTAAGGTACATGCCGGCTAGGTGGTGACCGCCTTGGTGACGCCACACGCCTCGACGGTATCTGCGTGTCCCTATCGTCCTTACCGAGGGCAACATCATCTGCTTCAATATGCTTCTCCGCCCGGACTCTGATCTCGTCCATAGTCCTCGGCTTCCACAAAGATAGGGCTTCACTGAAGGTTCCATTACGGATACCCTTCATGAAAGCCTTCACAAAGAATCGTTCGTCTGGGTCATCTACCAGAACGGTTGACTTGTTGAAACGTTCCAAGTAAGCTTTCAAAGACTCTCCGGGCTCCTGGCACACGTCAAACATATCTTCGGCCATCATCTGCTTTTTCTTGTTCGCCGAGAATTGTTGAACAAAACGGCTTGCAAGATCATCAAAACTGGTTACCAAGTGCTCTGGCAACATCGGCCAAAGTTCCAGCAAACATCTTGCAACTGATAGTGTCATTTCCCCTACTAATCATCATTTGTGTTTGGAACGCATCAACATGGCTTAAGGGGTCCCCGGTGCCATCATACGTAGCAATGGACGGCTCTCTGAAGCGGGGTGGGAGCACAACAGCTCGTATGACATCAGAGAATGGCTGAAATGCTCGTAGGGGAGTCCTAGTTGCATCAATCACCTAAGCGAAATGTCTCATTTCAGTGAGTTGAGCCTGCAACTACACTTCCCTTGCTTCCAAAGCTTGAGAAAGAAGAACCTGCTCTTCATTCCGACGCGCGACCGCGATTCGGGCTGCGGTGTTTGAGCAGTGCGAGCATTTGCTCAATCTGGGATCTTGATCTTTGGATGAGGCGTGGAATGCGTTGTATTTCTGGTGTCTACCATAATGTTGACGATGATAAACCGTGTGAAATTTCAAGATGTGGGACGCAAGAAAGATTTTACCAGGCCCCACAGTGGGCGCCAATGTTCTTAACTATTTCTTTGAGTAGAGACAATCAAGAACAAGTATGATCTACCTCACGTAAATGGCAAAATGATCAACCCTGTATTAGCCTTTCTGGGCAGATTATATAGTGTTACAGTCATTAATAGCTAATCATTAGTAGCCGTTACACAATAATGGTGAACATTACATAATAATAGTGGAGTTACATTAATAGGAGACCTCGGTTGCTAGGCGAACCGAGTATTCTAGAAGAGTCGGCCTCATGAGACCATGCCGAGTATTTCAACTATCCTTCGGCCTTAGCCATGTTGAGTTTCGCAATCCGGTCTGTCTGATGTTACGCCTAGTCCCTCAAGAGTTGTCTTGAGTCCACGGCATCGGGGTGATAAACGGCCTGGTCGTGAACAAATATAAATAGAGAGACTCATGAATGGGTGAAGACAATTCTAGCATGGGTGATCATATGGAGAGTGGAACATCCCCATTTAGAGAAGTGAGGCATTCCCACTTGGATGATCATGTAGAGAGTTTAAGAATCTCCGGTCAGGTCCTAGTGAGAAGAGAGTCTTAAACTTAGCAAAAAATAATGAAACAGTAATATGAAGGATGTACTGCATCATGATAGAAATAATAACACACAGAAACAGATTTAATAGAAAGAGATATTCATTGACTGATGATGAAAACGATTACAAGGTACAACTATATATATATATATAGTACTACACTATTGTACTATACTAAAGGTAAAAAGGAGAAAAACTAGCTAAGAAAGATCTAGAGAAAGAATAACAGAAAAGATTTGACAACTAGCACTAAAGACAAAAAAAGAAAATATCTGCAATGCGCTTGGCATCCAAGGCGCATCTTCTCCTCATGTGCACAACATGTGCAATGCATTAGTGACAAGGGTAGAATTGACCTTGCTACCACAAAATGCTTTTGGTGTACCTTTCCTTGCTTAGACATACAGCTTTAGAAGAATAGCGAAAACGATTACATAACTTAAAACAAATTAAGTTATAATCGCAACCAATTGTGATTAGTATGGATTGATATTGTCATTGTTTTGAATTAAACGGTTAATGTTATAAATATTTTGAAAAACCGTAAACTTAGATCACGTGTGGGAACCAAATGCTGTGTAACTTAAATGTTGGATTGATTTCATGAGTTTATACTTATGATAATATGGTATTATAACATATCATAGATTTAGTTATGTTTTCGGTATATGAACTATATCGAGTATAAGAGACGGCCCAATGCGGGTACGATATATGTGAATTGTGTCGAGTATGGGTGACGACCCACAGAGTTAGCATACTAGGCGGGGAAGTCATGAGCCCTAAACCTAGGCCCTATAAAATTTTACCATTAGGCAAAGTCCTATTGGGAAAGGGGGTTCACCGGGATTTAGTCGGAGGGCAGACGGTGTTATGCTAAAAAGTTATGATTGCACTGTTACCGGGATTTAGTCGGAGGGCAGTCGGTATTGTGCAATCGATTGTGTGCGTGGTTTATTTATTAAATCACGAAGTTAATAAGATTCTTTTTTTAAAAATGGACCGAGTGATAGGTAAGGGGTCACGGTAAAACTCACTGAGATATGTTATCTCACCCTATCATATGTTGTTGTTTTACAGAGAAATAGGGAAAGAAGGAGGTTGTATGGCACAAGTAGGTGGCATGCTCGAATAGAAGATTGGAGATTTAGTTCTTCCATTCGTGTTTATATTTTTCCCTTGTTATCTTTGTATCCGATTATAACTTAAATTTGTTTTAAGTTATGTAATCGTTTCCGCTATTCTTGTAAAGTTGTATGTCTAAGTAGGAATTTATCTCTGATGTATGCTGAACGGTGCACTTTAGTATTTCTACTAGATAGAAATATGTGGGTGTTACAATTCCCACTGTTACCTCATTGTACTTGTTCAAACACTTGGTGCCCATTAGTGCTTCCTTCTAGTCCTTTATGTTGCCCGGTGTAGTGTCGGCGCAAGTGTCCGTAGTTTTGGCGCCTGGTAACATGTTTGTGTTGCTTGATGCAACACAGGCGCTTGTGCTCGATGATTTGGCGCCTGATTATGTGTCTGAGTTGCCTGCAGCTGCATAGGTGCCATTGTCCGCAGAATTGGTGCCCGATAGGATAGTATTTGCTTCTTCCAATTTTGATAGCCCCTCACAAGCTGGACCATGGTAAATATTTATCATGCCAAGCTTGGAAATAAAATAAGCAAATAAACTTGGTGTTAAGGCCTTAGTGAAAAAATCAGCAAGTTGTCCTTTGGATGAGATAAGGAGTATCTTTATCAAACCTCCTTGGAGTTTTTCTCTTACAAAATGACAATCAATTTCAAGATGCTTAGTTCTCTCATGGAACACAGGATTAGCAGCAATGTGAATTGCACTTTGATTGTCACAATATAACACACTTGTCACATGTGATTTTCAATTCTTCTAGAAGATAAAGCAACCATTCTAGTTCACAAGTAGCTGTAGATAGTGCCCTATATTTAGCTTTTGAAGAAGATCTTGAGACTATTTGTTGCTTCTTAGTTCTCCATGACACCAAAGATGACCCTAGAAAGAAACAATAATCTGAAACAGACTTTCTAGTGTCCACACAATTGGCCCAATCAGCATCAGAAAAACCAAAAACTTGTGGGACTGAATCTCTTGGATAGAACAAGCCTCTACCAATAGTTCCCTTCAAGTATTTCAAGACCCTACACACAGTATTATAGTGAGTAACAGTAGGTAAATTCACATGTTGACTAAGTTGTTGGACTGCAAAAGTGATATCAGGTCTAGTATTGGTCAAGTACAACAATTTTCCAATCAACTTTCTATATAGAGCTGTGTCAGAAAAGGGTTCACCAGAATCTTGGCTAATTTTCATGTTTGAGTCCAAGGGAGTAGAGCATTGCTTAGAGGCAAGTTGTCATGTTTCATGAAGAAGATAAGGACAATACTTCCTTTGGCTGATAGTGATCCCCATCTTGGATTGAGCTACTTCAAGACCAAGAAAATATTTCAAAGCACCAAGATCTTTGATTTTAAAAGCATCATTCAATATGCCCTTAATTCTATCGAATTCCTCCAAGGAATTTCCTGCTAAAATAACAACATCAACATAAACTAATAATCTCGATCAAACCCATTTTTTATTTTAATTTTTTAGTTTTTGAAGAAAGAAACAATAATTTGTGTACTAAAAAAATGAGAAAACTAACAAAAAAAAATAAATAGAAAATCATATACATAGATAAATAAATATACACAAAAATAAATAAATAAATAAATAATAAATAAATGACAAATAAACAAATATGTACATGAACAAAAAAACAAGAGATAATAATAAAAATAAATAAATACAAGACAACCTTACCACGATGAATGCCGACCGACCGAAAGCGATCGACTAGGTCAACCATGAACGGGCTCTCGTCTGGTCCATTTTGACCAAACCGCCAAAATCGCTTTGAGAAGCGCAAGGCAAGCCGATCAAAACGTACTAAATGATCAAAGACAAGCTTTTAGTGAAATGGGCCGCAAACGAGGTCTGAAGAGAGAGAAATTGTCTTCGCAGTAGCTGCAGTTTTTGGTACGCTTTTCTCAAACCTCTCACCGTAAACATGCGATTCCGAATACATTAACCGTTGGATCGTGTTCGTTTTTGGACAAAGAGGTAAAGTGGGACATATGTCTCCACTCTCACCATTCGGATCGTCAAAACGAGGTCCTAGGAGAGAGAAATTGGCTTCGCATAGTAGCTAAAAACTATAACCCAAAAAGCGACTATTTTTGTAATTTTTTTCGAAAAAGTCAAAAATACCGGTAAAAATTGAATGTTCACAGTTTCCCCTATGTGCTCATTTTCTTACGATATAATAATACAAAAAACGTACGTTTTGTTGCATTATTAAAGTAAGAAATGAGTACAGATATGAACCTCAATTTTAGCCGGTGTTGTTGAAGGTGCGATGTGTCAGTGTTATATTACAACGGAAACGATGTCAAGGCAAGGCCGATAACATCAAAAATTAAAGACAAATGCCAGGGCTGAACCGTTAGCATGAAAGAAAAAATGACAGTGTCAGGGCTGAACCGTTAGCACGAAATTTAAAAGACAAATGTCAAAATACGAATATTAGCGTGAAAGTATAAATGAAATGCGATTGCGGTATTTGAACCGATTAGCATGAAAGTAAAAATGACTGTGTCAGGGGTGAACCATTAGCACGAAATTTAAAAGACAAATGTCAGGGCTGAACCGATAGCACAAAGTTTAAAAGACAATGACAGGGCTGAACTGTTAGCATGAAAAGTAAAAAAGCAGTGCCAGGGCTGAACCATTAGCACGAAATTTAAAAGACAATGCTAGGGCTGAACCGTTAGCATGAAAGTAAAAGCAGTGTCAGGGCTGAACCGTTAGCAAGAAATTTAAAAGACAATGCCAGGGCTGAACCGTTAGCATGAAAAGTAAAAAAAAAAAAGCAGTGTCAGGGCTGAACCGTTAGCACGAAATTTAAAAGATAATGCTAGGGATGAACCATTAGCATGAAAAGTAAAGCAGTGCCAGGGCTGAACCATTAGCAAGAAATATAAAAGACAATGCCAGGGCTGAACCGTTAGCATGAAAAGTAAAAAAACGATTGTTGGGGGTGAACCGCGGGTAGTACGAAATATAAAAAAACAATACTGTGTATTGAATCATAGCACAAAAAGTAAAGAGTGTTCAATGCACGTCTTGCTTTGAAGGACTCTTTTTTATTACTTTATTTATAAAGTATTGAATACAAATGTATGATTCTAGTCATGAAGAGAAATGCATGGACGGACATGAAATGTATGCAAACTATGACATGAAATGCATGAGTCTTGAGTTGAAATTGAGATGCACTTGTCTTGAAAGTTGGATTCACTGAGAGAGATATAGCCTTACATTGCTCCTTCCCCTTAGAGGATGTAGCTTCAGTAGTAGAGGTTAATGCCCCACTAGGTCTCTGGGTTAGATCAGTAGCTATTTGACCAAGTTGGTTCTCTAGATTCTTGATTGCAACTCCCTGTGTCTGATATTGAGTCTTTGCTTCATTCATGAAAGCCTTAAACATAGCCTCCATAGAGTTATCGGTTGTAGAGCAGCTTGCTTGCTTTGGTGAGCGAGAAAATCCCGTGGCACAAAGCAGTATGGTGTAGTTCTTTGCCGCAGTCTTTGCCGCCGCATTGTTACCGCTCCACCTGAAATTAGGATGCTTTGAGTATGGATTGTTAACCTTGTTGTCCCCAACATAATTGACTGAGATAGGATTCGCAGGACACTCTTCATAAATATGACCTCCCCCACAGTAAACACAACTTGGAGAGGAACCACGTGGAGCCGCTCAATTCTTTCGCTCTGATTGCTTGATTCTGGGCTGGCGCAGTGTTCTTTGCAAAGCACAAAGTCTTTGTCATATTTCGATTTGGTTAGAGAGGAAGCCACTTGAGCGGACAAGGCGGTGACCTCACTCACTTCATGTAAACCAAAGAACCTTCTTTTGAACACTTGACCTAGCAAAGAGGCCATTGGTAGCTATTTGCAGCAATGTCTTCAATCAAATTGTAAGCATCATTGCAAGACCCATTCAGAAGAACTCCTCCAGATGAGGCATCAAGCATGAACCTAGTTTGAGGTTCCAATCCATTGTAGAAAGTCTCCATTTGGATAATGATAGGAATACCATGGTGAAGACATTTTCTCAAAAGTTCTTTGTATCTTTCCCATGCTTCAAATAAGGTTTCAAATTCAGTTTGCTTGAAAGAGGTAATTTCATTTCTCATCCTGGCATTCTTGATTGGTGGAAAATATTTTGTCATAAATTTTTCTGCCATCTCATTCCAAGTAACAATAGAGTTAGGCTCTCAGGGAGTTAAGCCAGACCTTAGCTCTATCCTTCAAGGAATAAGGGAACAATTTCAGTTTGAAAGCATCATCATCTGAAACACCAGGGAGAATAAAATTACTGCAAACTTCAACAAATTGTTTCAAATGCAGATGTGGGTCTTTAAGGGGACCTCCACCAAACTGCCCAATTGTTTGAAGCATCTGGAACATCATAAGCTTAAATTCAAAGTGAGTAGTAGCAATTTCTGGCCTCACTATGCCTGTTTGCATAGTTTGAGGGTCAAAACAGCATAGTCCTCGTGGGTCTATCACATCATTAGCCATGCCTATAACTCCCATTTCAAGAACTTGTCTTCTATAACCTCCATCCTCTTCACCTTGGATTCTATGAGGTGGTGTAGGTGGTGGAGTAAGATCACCACGTTCAGAATTGTGAGGACTAGCCATAGCAGCACTCTTCCTAATTCAATAAGTCCTGGAGTACTGTGAACTCTTCTCAATCTTCTAAAATGTCTTTCTATCTCTAGGTGCAACTGGAATTCTGGTGTATTGCGCCTGTTCCTGTGCATATGCTGCAGCAATCTAATGTTGTAGCAACAGAAACAACACAAACAGAATTAGTAGCAAAAGGCACTAAGTTGCTAACTAATTAAACAGTCACTTAAACTATAATTCCCCGGCAACGGCGCCAAAAACTTGTTGTTTGTAAATGGTAGTGCAAGTATACACTGTCTAAACAAGTAATAAAGTGTAAGTGAGATCGTTCCCACGAGGAATTAAGCTTAACTTTGAGAGTTTAATTTGATTAACAATATAGTGAGGAAAGTAAATGACACACAAATTTTGGGTAACATGAACAGTATTGAAAAGTAATGGGTAATGTGAAATAAGTGATGAGAACAAGCTAAGATGCATTCATTAATATGCAATTAAGTGTATGTTCAATGCTGCAGCATTAAGTGCTGTAGCAATAAGACGTTATTCTCTCGAATACTTAACACTAGAATTCCTTGCAAGAGTTTATCTCTAAACCCTAAAGAAGTACCTCCTAGGCTGCTTGAGCACCGGCAGTATTCACCTTATGGGTTATGCTCTCCTATCTCTAGGTTTAAGCAAGGAACATCAAGATCTCTCGTTAATGTCCACTACCCATATTACCTTGTGAGATTAATTTACAAACCATCTCTCGAATTTATAAATGCTATTTAGAATAGAGGCTACCAATCCTACTCTAAAATGGAAATATTGTCACACACAAGGTAAAATGCACAACATTAAACATACTCCATTAATCACATAATAAATCTAGCTACATCAGATCCAGCATCTCAACTATGAGTATTTAGCTCATATTGAGCTTGCAAAACATGGAAAATAACTTAAACAAAAGAGTAGAAGTCATATTACAAATTTCAAGGTAAGAAATGATACTAATAAGAGAGAACAGTGAAGGAGCTCCAATGGTGACAATGGAGATCTGGTCCAACTCTTCTAAGTAGAAATCCACCAAGAGAAATGTAATTCCAGTGATGCTGTCGAAATGGTCTTAGCAATTAAAATGGTTGATGAACTTGCACGCTAAGAAGGAGCTATCTCTAAACTTCCCTCTGACGGCAGGACCTCAGCAGTGCTCCCAAATGAGGAATAGAAGCTACTTATATAGTGTCTCCTTGCACGCAACCCTAGAAAATATCTTCTTTGGGGAATGCGTCCTAGGTTAAAGGGCAAATGTGAGAAATCCTTCATACATCATATCTTTTCGTGCCATCCAGCTCTGACACCTGTCCTTGCCTCACTTTCCGTGTTTTCCGCATTTCCCCGAGCTTTCTCTCTCATCTAGCGCATTTTCACTATCACAAGACGCACTTTGTTTCGCAAAGACTTAAACAAAACACAATTAGAAGCGCAAAGGTCATAAATATGCCCAATTCAAACCAATTCAACCCTTCACCATTAATTCTAACCTAAACACTTATTTACACGCTAATTCACACAACATGCTAATATATTCTCTTAAAAACAAGCTTAGAAAGCAAGTAATAACCATCATAAATGAGGGTTATCAGAGTGCTTCTAATGTGTCTGGTACAAGTGATGGAGTTGAAGAACAAAAGGAAGATGAAGATGCTAGGACTGTTGGAATCACCAAAGATCAATATGAGAAATTGGTGAATATGATATAAGGTGTTGCTACCTCAAATTCCTCAAACTCTACCACCAAGTCTGTCAACATGATTGGGAGGTCTTCCTCTTCTTTTGAACACGGCAACACAGGTAGTCTCTCTCAAATTTGTTCCTTGACATCAAACCAATTAGGGCTATGGATTATTCATTCTGGTGCTAGTATACATATATGTTGTTGTCTCAAATATTTTAAAAGTTATGTTTCCATAAAACCAGTTAGTATTAAGCTTCCAAATGGCCAAAAGGTTTTTGCTATTGTAAAAGGGACTGTTATATATCATATATGTGCTTTATATACCAGAGTTTTATCTAAATTTAAACTTTTTGCCTAGACTAATGGTAGATTTCCATGCTAGTGTTCTATTTGATATCTCTAAGTGTATCACACAGGACAAGATGATTAAGGAGATGATTGGCTCGGACATGATCTTTGAGGGGTTGGTATATTTTGAAATTCCAGAGAATGAAGTTGTTCCTGTTGTTTCTACCATTGAAAAAAACCTAGACACCTTACCTAAGACTGCCTTGTGGAAGTTTAGATTAGGACACCTTTCAAACCAAATAATGAAAACCATGCATAGTGATTTTCCCTCAATTCTTGTTGATGAGGGTTCTATATGTGATATATGTTACTATGCCAAACAAAAGAAATTACCTTTCCAATTGAGTTCTAGTAGACCTTCAAAGTGTTATGAATTAATCCATTTTGATATATGGAGTCCTATTTCTACTGCTTCTGTTCATGGATACAAGTATTTCTTAACTCCATTAGATGATTATAGTAGATACATTTGGATAATTCTACTAAAATCAAAGGGGGAAGTAAGCAATCATGTCATAAACTTCATAAATACCATTGAAAAACAATTTGATACTACTGTCAAGACAGTTAGGACAGATAAGGGTCCTGAGTTTTTGTTGCAAGATTTTTACTCTAAGAAAGGAATAGTTCACCAAACAACTTGTGTAGAAACTCCCGAGCAAAATGGGAGGGTTGAAATTGTTCATGCTACCTACATTATTAATAGAATTCCTAGCCCTACACTTCAAAACAAATCACCTTACTTTCTCCAAAAGAAATTGTTATCAGAAATAGAAAATTCTTAGGTACATAGGACAAAGCTTGACCTAAGGGAAAGAAAATTCTTAGGGTATAAGCCTGTTGTCAAAGGTACTGTGCTATTAGATCTAAACAATAAAGAAATTTTTGTTTCCAGAAATGTTGTGTTCCATGAACATGTTCTACCATACACTAATTCTCAACCTTTTTCCAAATGGAACTACTTTTCACCTATTGACTTCACCAACAGAAACTGTGCATACTGATATAGCAAATATCTTTGATATAGCAAAAAATGATTCTGCACCTAACACAGATTCTGATATCAACCATTCACCAAACCTCACCCCTCACTCACCTCCTCTCACACCCTCGCAGCATATAAAACATTCACCTAACTCCCCACATACTTCACCTAGCTCAAATTCCCCACAAGATGCCTCATTGCAGCCACAAACAGAACCAAACACTTACCTCAGCAAAAATAAACCAGAAACACTTGTTCCAATGGTAAGAAAATCAACAAGAGAAAGGCAACAACTAGCTCATTTATCTGAACACATTTGTAACAGCTCCTCTCATGATCATGACAAATCAATTTCTCCAGGTATTATCTATCCTATATCTAGCTATCATTCTCTTGCCAATTTGTCTAGTGCTCAACTGAGTTTCTCTTTAGCTTTAAATTCTGTTATTGAACCACAATGTTATGAAGGAGAGTGTTGGAATGAAGTTATGGAAACTGAGTTAGAAGCTTTGGCTAAAAATGATACTTGGAGAGTTGTTGATCTTCCACCAAATGTGAAACCAATTGGGTGCAAATGGGTGTACAAAGTGAAACATAGAGTTGATGGAACAATAGAAAGGCACAAGGCTAGATTGGTGGCTAAAGGATACAATCAAATTTAGGGTTTGGACTTCTTTGACACTTTTAGTCCAGTTGCTAAACTCACCTCAGTTAGATTATTATTGGCAGTGGCCTCTATGCTTAATTGGAACCTCCATCAACTTGATGTCAACAATGCATTTCTACATTGTGATCTCAAGGAAGATGTCAACATGGAAATTCCCAAAGGTGTGGCTTCTAGTTGAGCTAACCAAGTATGCAAGTTTCAAAAATCCTTATATGGTCTTAAACAAGCTAGTAGGCAGTGGTATGAAAAACTAACTACACTATTGCTCAGAAAGGGGTACAAACAGTCTAGTTCTGATTATTCTCTCTTAACTTTTGAAAAGAATGAGCAATTTACTGTGTTTCTTATCAAACCCGCAACACCGGTTTAAGAGACCCGAGTTGTACAACTTGGTCCTAAACCCTTCAAAAAATTAAAATCCAATCAACATTTCTCTCAAACTTAAAGTTTGTTAATCTAATCAATTCTTTTTTTTTTACCTTTAACACCTATTTCCAATAAAAATAATAAAAATGGGATAGATCGAGATGTACATCTTATCAATCTTGCAACCCCGGTTTAAGAGACTCGAGTTGTACAACTTAGATCTTAAACCCCTTCAAAATTAAAATCAACCAACCAACAAATTTTCAGGAAGAACTACATGACTTTGAGTCTCTCATTGCACTAGAGAGTACGTAGGAGCAGGCTTCCCTGTCAAGTCAAATTAATTTTTTCTAAATTAAATCCCCATTTCTATTTATTTGTAAATAAATCTTTTTTCCTATAGAATCCCATTTAATCTTATTTTTGGGTGAACAAATAATTAAATGGCTTATTAATTGCACAAATCAAATTTAGGGTAACTGTCCTAGGACAGATGGCTTATTAATTGCAGTGAAATTAGGTTTTCACCCCTTCCCTACGCATAATCGACTCCCGAATCCGACCTAGTTACGCAGACCACTAACTCTTAGATTAGGTTTTTCTCAATTTTTCTTATCTTTAATAAATTGGGTGGCGACTCCTTAACATCATATATTTGGGTCGTCCGCGTCGAGACCCCGGTCGCGACAGTCTTTTACTTGTTCTCTAGGTTTTATTTTGGTCCCTTTTTTTTTTGTCGTGTTTTTGTCCCCTCGTCTTCCATTTCTTTTTCATTTTGGTCCCTCAATGGTATTTTTTGTCCAATAAGATAACGGATGCCACGCAGGCAGTTAACTGCGGACGTGGCGTCTTAAGTGTCATGATGTGTATTTCAGCAAATGATGTAGCATTTCATTGTTTTTTAAAATCAAAAACATAAAACTTTTTCATTTTAAATTTCTGATTTCAATTTTGCGTTTGATTTTGCATCAATTTCATAGAAATATCATAGTTTCATTCACTTACTGTAGTAATTTCGACCATTTTGCAATTGCTTTGGTGCAGTTTGGTTGAGATTTGAGCATTTTAGCCTCTCATAAAATCCAAAACTCGTTTTTCGGGCGAAAACGCGTTTTCAGATAAGTTGTGTTTTTTTTTGTTCAAATCTATGGTGGATTCATGATCCTTGTGAAATTTTGTTCAAGTTAGACACAAATTTCGTTTGATTTGGTCCTGTTTTGAGCACTTTACCATTGTTGGCTTAAATCTTTTGAATTTTCATCTTCAACCTTGGTTTTCCAGAATCACTTTTTTTTAGTGCATTTTTGTTCCTAAAACTTACAAAAAGAGTTTCCTTATAAAATTTTGAGCGAAATGGCACCAATTTTTTGTAATTTGGTTCACTATGACACGAGATAAATTTGTTAAAAGAAATAATTGTGTTCTCGCTGTTCGTTTCAATTTGGTCCCCTATGGTCCCCTATGTTTTCTATTAGTTTCAATTTGATCCATGTCAATCAGTAGCAACAAGAACATCAGAAATTGATGAATAGGAGCAAAAACACCAAGAACACAATGATTTTTTGTAACAGGTTTATCTCGTGAACCTTGGTCTCAATTTCGCTCAAAATTTCATGAGGAATCTGATTATGCAAATTTTAGGACCAAAAAAGTACTTTGCTCAAAATTTCATGAGAAAAATTGAAGATGGAGATTCAAAATGTTTAAGTCAATAATGGTAAATTGCTCAAAACAACACTAAAGTAAAACGAAATTAGAGCCTAAGTTGAACGAAATTTCACAAGGATCACGAATTTGCCATCGATCTGCAAAAAAAAAGTAGCACAACTTATCCGAAAATGCATTTTTGGTAGAAAAACGGGTTTCGATTTTGTGAGAGGATAAAATGCTCAAATCTCGACTCAAGTTGCACTAAACCAAATGCAAAATGCTAAAAATTACCGCAATAAGTGAATGCAACCAAGAGATTTCAATGAAATTGATGGAAAATCAAACACGAAATTGAAATCAAAAATGTAAAATGAAATAGTTTTATGTTTTTAATTTAAAAAGAATGAAATGTCACATCAACTATAACACTTAAGACGACACATCAATAGTTAACTACAAGCGTGACATCTGTTAACTTATTGGACGGAAAATACTGTGTAGGGATCAAAATGAAACATAAATGGAATATGATGGACCAAAACGAGACAAAAAAAAAGATAAATGACCAAAACAAAATCTAGAGCAAAGATAAAGAACCAAAAGTGCTATTTAGCCTATAAAATATTACACTTTTTCTTAAAATGTTTATGAAATAGTAAAATCAACTTTATTTTCTTATTTTGTAACAAAAAATCTTTATAGAGTGAGAGATCAATACCAACAAGGGTAGGTCCGAACGGTAAATGGGTTTAAATCTCATCTCAAGGACTCAAGTTCGAGTACTGGGTAAGCAAAAACACCAGTTTAAACTAACAAAACTGGGTTCACGTAACAAGTCAAATTCCCCAACGTAAATTAGTTATCAACAAATCAGGTAGAAACGGAAACATAACATGGTAAAAAAAGAAAAGAGTCAGAGGTCAATATTTGTGGTGGGAGATCAATAAATAGAGTCCTCTGTCTTCAATGACAATGTGACAATGTAGGTGTGGAAAATGTGAATATTGTCGTCAATCCGTAGACTCCTCTGTATTGCCACATGTATTGCTATTTAATGATACTCACATGTATTGCCACACTACTTTTGTTTGTGATAAATTATTGTCGTCAATCTCAGATGTTTTGAATGGAAGCAAGGTCTCTAGCTATTTGATGAAGGAAGGAAGCTATATGGAAACTTCATTTGATAATGGGTTTTAGCCATTTGAGGTATTAGCTGGATGGACCTTTTGGAATTTGGTTTCACTTCTCTAGCTAAACAATACGAGTGAAACATCCTTGACTATCTGTGTAGTAGAATTTTGAGGATTTGACTAAAATATAGCATATCTTAAATTTTAAATACCGAAAAATTGTAATATCCCAAACATTTTTGATGAGTAGCTTAATTCTATTTTCAAATCTTCGTTGCATATTTGTTTGAGCATTTTATTAAATATTGCTTGTTGGAAAATATATTTAAGATCCTTCCTTATATGGGGTAATCTATATCTATATTTATATTTAATACATTCACGAAGAAACTCTTTGAATGACTCATCCTAACACTCACTTCCTATTGGTCTACCTAATCAAATTTAACCTAATTGGATTAATAATATTGCCAACTAATTACATGACTTGGAAATTCAGAAATAAAACACCTTAAAACAAACCATTAAAACCGAAAAGTAAATGATCCTTATTATTCAAAAAAAAAAAATCCTGATTAAGTGGAATAAAAATAAATCAAAAATAATTTAAAAATACCATAATTGTCCCATGAAACATGCATTAACTACAATAACTATAGGTTTAACTGTCCATATTACTTTTCCATAACTATCGTTGACCCAATTTGAATTGTCCCATAATACTTTTCCATAACTGTCTTTGACCCATTGCATTGTCCCATAATACTTTTCCAATTTGAAAATACTACCACCATAGTTATTTAAAAAAGCTTTCCATTTCCATGGTAATATTTATTCAATATAATATTTATTATAATATATCGTATATAATACTTTTATTTTTGATAAAAAAAATACTTTTATTTTTTTGATAATATATCGTATATAAATCTATATCTATATCTATATATATATCTATATAAAATACAATTGAGAATAAACTATTTTGGAATCCTAAAATTTGTCAACACACTATTTGCAACTCAAGAGAACGTTGCATGTGTGTCGATTTCTATTGATTCACCTAAAACTACTTTAAGTTGTTGACTAATAAAAAATTATTTAAAATTGAAATTCATTGTAAATATTCTATAATCATTTAAATAATGGTGCAATTAAGTTATATTAAAAGTTACCATACCGGTCTTTGTATATATGTCATATAAAGTTTTATTCTAGGAATATTTTAATTTGAATTTTTGAATATGCCACTATTTTCAATTAAAAAACTTTAAAAATAAATTGATTAAAAAATCATTCTAAATCTGACATTAAATATCTATTCCTGCCATGAGACAAAGATTTGCAGATTCTTCTTCTTGCTCACTTGATGACTCTTCTGACTCATCCCAAGTAGCTAATAGGGCTTTCTTCTGAGGTGTAAATTGTAACACCCCGATTTTCGTGTGTCAGTTCTTTTAATATGTATTTGTTTTATGAACTATTTTATATTGATAAGATTAAACTATTTTAAGTTATAGTGGTTTGAGTTTGAAATTTAGTTGAAATCACGTTGAATTATATCTGAATACGCTATTGGTAATATATGATTATAAAATATTAGTGTTTGAGATATTATTTATCTAGAAAATTATTTTGGTCCATTGAGGTGGTGTTAAAATAATAGTTATAATGATATTGGGATTTAAAAGTTTTTAAAATGGGTTTTTGGTTATTTTTACTCGCATGCCCCTCGTTACCTCATCGGACGCACCCCCACCGCTAATCACTTAAGCCCACGCACCGCGCAGCCCACTTAAGCGCGTGAACCGCCTGCACCGACCCGCTACCTCTCTTCTTCCTCACGCACGCACATCACGTAAACGGCAACCTCATGCGTGGTTCCTTCCCCATTTTCGTTCTCACTCTCCTCTCCATGGATGACCCTCAAACTTCACACTTCTACTCGAAATTTTGCAAGGAACTCAATTATGTTCTCTGTTTGAGCGATTGTAGCCTTCATCTCGTGATTTCGACTTCCCCTCACCCGTGGGTTTTTGGAGCAAAACGCGAAACCCCTCCTCCTCCGTCGCTACCATTTGCAGTGGGTTCAAGCAACGAACCTTGATGTGATTCTGTAACGGAGAACCATGTACGAATTTCCCTTTCCCTCGTGCAGGTGGTCACAGATTCGGTTTCACCCTTGTGAGTTCCAATACATGGCTGAGTCGCTTCGAGAATCAGGATTTCAACGCGTTGTCATCGTGACGAAATTCGACTAGGTAATTCGTTTGGAAAACCCGATTTGTTAGTTAAAGGAAAGTGTTTTTATTATTTTTAGATAGCTAATTGAACATTTTGTTGCCTGATTATATGAGTTCGAGTCAATGGATCGTCGGATTCCGATCACGCTTGGAAGCTCGTTGTTTGTCCTTACATTGTGTCAAAAGAACGATAATGATTTGGAGATCAGGAGGCATCTAAGTAATTAAGGGAGGAAGCTTGGATCGTTGGTGACTTGGAGGAATTGCTAGAAGCTTGGGCTTTTCCAGGTATGGGGGCTCTTTCTATACATATAATACTCTTTAGGATTTGTGTTGTATGTGGGCTAGGTGTTGAGGGTGTTGAATGATTGATTGTATTTGTGAAACCTATCCTTGTTGTCGTGTTTGATGCCTAATTGGAATGCTATGTCTTCTTGATGATTGGAAGTGGGTATGTGATTAAATTGTGCATGTAAATTGTTTGTGAGAACTCCTCAATAGAGTGAAGTGTGTGGACATGTTAGTTGTAGACTAATCAAAGAAATGTTTGATGATTGTTGGTAGTATGGTGTGGATTAAGTATGAAAATTGTTGGGTAATGGTGTTGTTGAAGTGTTAAAAGAATTATGCAAGTGGGAAGAGTTGGTTAGCGCGCCTGGCGCCAATTGCCTAGCAATCTGGCGCCCATGACAATGCGTGTGTCTTTGGGTGTGCGTTGTGCAGGCACGTGGCGCCAAATGGGCAGCCACGATGCGCTGTGTTCGTTTTAGTGTGTCTTTGTGTGTGTTGTGTGAGGCACGTGGCGCCAAATGGGCAGCCTCAGTGCGTCGGCGCAGGCGCCAAAATGTGGCTGCCTGCGTGTCTGTGCGCGCGGTTGTGCGGGCGTGTGCGTGTGTGTGTGTGTCTGGGCGCAGCGCCAAATGTGGCGACCTAGTGCACCGGTTGAACTGGCCAGGTTTGTGCATGTGGGTGTGTGAGTGAGTGCGCAGTGGCGCAAATGTGGCTGCCCGTGCGCGCCGTGTGGTGTGCGGTGGGTGTGTGTGGCACAGGGCGCCAAAATGGCGTGCAACCTGCGCCTAGTGCAGAGTTTTGGTTGCGTGCTAGGTGGGGCGCCAAAGTGGCTGCCCCGTGGCGCCTAGTGTGGTTCCTAGGTGTCTTGTGGTCCCTAGGGCGTTAGTCGGTCCAACTCTTGTGTTGTGGAGTAATTGTGAGCTAAAATATTAACGTAAGAGTATAAATTAAATTGTAATTAAGTGGAGTGTGAAAGCGGTGTGGGACTTCGGTCCAAAAGCGATGGGAAGCCCTCAAGGCTAATTTGTTGGTGAGATGGAGTTGAGGAAATAAATAGAGAGGTGTGCATAATAAAATATTGTGGCATAGGTGTTGTTTGTGGTGCATTGACATAGAGTCACATATTGCATGTGCATAAAGCGGTGTGTAGGCTTGGCCAAAGCGGTGTGGGACTCGGTCCAAAGCGGTGGGTGCCCTCCGAGCAAATTTTGCGGTGATGAAGGATCCTCATGCATGTTGCACTCATGCATGTACCCATACATATGTTGTTGATGTTTCCTTTGGTGGTTATACCTTGTGAATGCATTATAATTATGATGATGTGTTGATAATGTGGTGAACTAGTAGTGTTTGTTGCCTTGCCAATATGTAATGCCTATCCTATCTATTATTATTTGTATGAAAGACTCACCGTACTGCGTCGTGTTGCTTCTTATGTCGGCAACCTGCAGGTACCCGCGAGTGAGGGCATCCTTATGCCTGTCTACTAGTAGTCGTGTCTCAGCTCTGATATGTAGCACCAGGGGAGGGGCGTAGTCATCTTTTATTTATTATTTGATGCTTTAGACTTTTATTGACGATGTACTAAGTATAATGTTAAACTTAGTGATTCTTCCAGCTGTGTTGGAGACGTTATTTATATTTTGGTGTGTAAACTAAAAACCAGGTGTTGTGGGCCGTCCCTAAACTAATGTGTTGCGATCGTATTAATGTTTTATTGACTTCGTGTTATTTGACTATAAGTTGGATGTTTTGTAAGCGTTGGAATGTGACATTCCCTTCAATGATTTTATTTTGAAAACTCGATAATATAAATATTAAATAATAGTTGTTTAGAAAGGGGGTGTTACATTAGTGGTATCGAGTGAAGCTTGGTGCGTCCGCCAAGTTGTCCGTGTTGAGTCTAGTTACCTCTCTAGTCTTGGTACTCGTTCTAACTATGATTTTGTGTTTGTTGACTCTCAAATTCCAAAAATGTTATGTGTTTAAAGGATGCTTGGATCGCTTGATGTGTTTTCTCTAGGGTGATAGTTGATCCTAGACCCCATTTTTGTCTAAATTTTGGTTTTAGGTATATTTGGCTATGAAACTTTGTGTGCTCCATGACGTTGAATTTGGCTACGAAATTATGTATGCCCTATGTATTATTTGATTTATGTGTAATATCTCATTGATTGTAATTTATCTAATTGAGTGTATTGTATTGAATTGATTTGATGTATTTTAATTGATTGCTATATTGTATTTAAGATTTATGATTTATGATACCTTGAGATGGAAAAATAATGTGGAATAGAGGTTTAGGTTCAAATATAATAAGTAGATAGTCTATAATTATAGTTGTCTCATTTTGTGTAGAACTTAGTATTATAAAGGTGATAGGTATAAAGTTGTCGTATAGGGAATATTAATACTTGTAAATTGAATTCGAGATTTGTTAGAGAGACTTCATGGAACTTAATCACTAGTAATTTAGAAAGACTTTGTAGAGTTTGAATTGTGTGTTTAGATGATAAACAAAATTGGGAATAAATTGAGAGGATGCTATGTGAGGTGGCTTAAATAGTCTTCTTTGTTTTATGAAAATGAAGCTACTGTTTTTATGTTGTAAACGTGTTGTTTTTCTTTGTCGTTTGCGCACTAAAAAGAAGTGTTATTTTCACTGTGTTTTTCTTCGTTGTTTTGATGATGTTTTTGCGCTAAAGGGTCGTATTTTTTCACTCTGTCTTGATGCTAGTTTTGAATGAAATTTTACGTTGTTTTATAAATAAAAAGGGTATGGTTTCTTTGTTGTGTCATAAGTAAGAAGATTTCGGTTGCCACTGTTCTTGCAACTCGAATGTACTGTATACTCGATTTTAAGCACACGGTTTATCCAAAATTTTATGAGGATGTTTACAAAAAAAAAAAAAAAAAAAAAAAATATTTAAGTGTTGGTTATATGTTGCTTGAGTCGCTATTGTTGTGCAATTGCGTAAATAGATTGAATTGTAATTCTGTTACCTTCACTAATTGGTTAGTGAGTGGGAGGGTGATCACCCCAAGTACTCACCACCGATGAAAGAGGCGACGAGAACTAATGGTTTTGTTTTGAGTACTATTTGATTTGGATGTGTTAAGGGCATCTTCACCCTATGTTGTTTCATTTATTTCACTTGTCCAAAATTTTCTCTATATATATACGATGTGGTTAACGTGTTTATTTGTGAAGATGCATATGTTTTCTAAACAAGTAATATGATTGGAAGTTATTTTATCTATGTGTCTTGAATTGTGCTAAGTGTGTGCTAACGAGGTTTAAGATAATTGTCTAATGTTGTAAGTTTTCCTAAATGAGTTTACTGAACTTAAGAATTGAATCTATAAGTACATATGTGAATTGTGCTTGTATCTTCTAACGAGTCTAGAACTCTTATAGGGGCTTACTAGAAATAAACTTGATATATAGGACTGAAGTAAGCTTACTTGTGTCTTGATTTTACACTACGATTGTGCGATAACTTGTCTGGTAGGAGTATATGTTTCATTTAACTTCCGTGAAGAATAGTCAAACCACATGCTAACTATCGCCTTACGATAAATAGATTAAAAGCGATGCCCGAGTATTTAATTAATTTTTTTATGTGATTATTGTTTTTGAGGTTTCATTGTTTAATATGATTAGATCATTGGGTTTCAGGACTATGTGTTGTTTAGCAGATACCCCTAATTTAATTATGATATGTTAAAAAGATTGTTCTCTTGAATTGCACGATGATGCGAGAGTTGATTAGCAAATTCTAGATCTTTGGTGTGTGTTGCAAATGCGTATGTGTTATTCTATGTGTAGTCCTAGAGGGTAGGAATTCATCTCATACCTTATTTTAGTTGGTGTGTCGTTCTTGAACCTGTGGTGGCGATTTATGTAACACTCCAAAATAATTTAATTAATTATTTTAATTAAATTATTCTAATGTCAAGTGATCTAAAATATATTAAATAAATTATACATGTTTTGTTGTAGTAGGAGGTGGTGGAAGTAATGTTGAGGGGTGTAGAAATAGGCCCATTTAACATGAGCCCAATCCACACACTTAGGTTAAGTGGATTTTATAAACAAAAAGAACAAAAGAAAGAGAGAACCCGAGAGTGAGGGAGAACGCGACGGAAGAAAGGGAGAAAGGAACGGAACACGCGATCGAGAGAGAGAAGAGAAACGGAGGTCGCGACTGAAGGAGGAGGGTTTTCGGTTGCTAAATTCGGTGGTGGTTCAAGAGGAAGCTTCACCTTCAACTAGTTTCAAAGGTAAGGGGAGTTAAATTTCATAAGGGTTTCCATGATGAGTTTTATGTGGGGAATTAGGGAATATGATGCTAGTTAGGATTTTGATTAATTGTATAACTGAAATATGATGCGAATTTGTTGCTGGTCTCGTTGGTAATTGAATACCTATGGTGGAGAATTTGTTGTTGAAGTTGTGCTCACCATATGTTTGGTGTTATGTGTGAGTGAACCTTAGAATGCTTGTTACATGATTGTTGAAATGCATGTGTGACTATATTCGGTGTTTGATGGTGTGCATAGGCGATAAAAATCAAGAAAACGTGTTTTAGGTGCCATTAGGCGCCACTTAGTGTTGCTGTTTGGCACATTAGTGCTGCTGTTTGGTCTTTAAATGCTGCTGTTTGGCACCTTAGTGCTGCTGTTTGGTCTTAAATGCTGCTGTTTGGTCTTGAATGCTGCTGTTTGGTCTTAAATGCTGCTGTTTGGCGCCAGCATGCTGCTGTTTGGCGCCTGAATGTGTTCATGTTGCTGTTTGTGTTGTTGTAGGGCGCCGCATAGTGCTGCCTGGTCCTGCGAGGTCTAATGTGTATTAATAACGATAAGAATGACACTGTGTCAAATATGGCTAAAATAATTGACGATGTCTTGATGTGTCTAATATGACTAAGTGATTGATGACATTCTTGTTGTTGAAGTGGTGCATACCACATGTTTGGTAATATATGTAAATGGAAACACAAGGGCATGCTAGGTAATTTTTAAGGAATCGAATTTGTTGGTTTGATGTACTTTTGGCGTTTGGATGTTGACGGTTGCTAGTTTTTGGTAAAAGAATAGAAGAATGAGGATTGGGCACTCCTAGGCGCCATTGTGCTAGGATTTAGGCGCCATGGCGCAACAAGGTTCTTTGCTGGCGCCATTTTTGTTGTTTTGGCGCACGCGCGCAACAAGGTTCTTGCCAGCGCCGAAGTTCCGGGTTGTTGTTCTTTGTTTGGCGCCATGGCGCAACCGTATTGCCGCTGGCGCCACTTTCTGAGAATTGCAGCGCTCTAGTGCAGCAAAGATGCTGCCAGGCGCCACATCGCTAGAGTTTAGGCGCCCGATGCGGCAAAAGTTGCCGCTAGGCGCCATTGTCTTTGTGGATTTGGTGCCCCGTGCGGCCAAGATCTTTGTAGCGCCAGCGTGTTGGAGTTTTGGCGCCCTGGCGCAACTGAGTTGCTGCCAGGTGCCTTTTTGTGGTTATTTGTGACACCCGGAGTTGCCCAAGTTACCGTAGGGCACCAATAGGTGTTGTTTGGTGTCACCTTATGTTGTGTTTGTGTCGTTGTGAGTTGTCGTGCCTAAATGTGGATAAATGTTTGCTGTTGATGTGATTGGACTAAAACTATAAGCTGTTGTTGTTGTTAATGTTAGTGAAACAATCGACCACGTTGTTGTTGTTGATGGACTGCGGTCTAGAGCTATGCTCACCACGTTGTTGTTGTTGATGGACTGCGGTCTAGAGCTATGCTCACCACGTTGTTGTTGTTGATGGACTGCGGTCTAGAGCTATGCTCACCACGTTGTTGTTGTTGATGGACTGCGGTCTAGAGCTATGCTCACCACGTTCTTTGTTGTTATAGGTCGCGGTGCAGAGCTCTGCTCACCACGTTGATGTTGATTGGTACCACATACATTCATATCCAGGTGTTGTTGCTTATCGTTGTGTGGTCTAAGTGGTTGCTAATTGTGTTGTTCAAGTTATTGCTCGTTGTGTAGTCTATAAGTTGTTGCTTGTTGAAACATTTTATATTATTGCGCGTTGTGTTGCCCAAGTAGTTGCTTGTTGTATTGTCTCTATTGTTGTCTGTTTGTGTCGCCTAAATTGCTTCTTTGTTGTGGATTAGTGGTTTAATGTGGTTACTTGTTGATCTTGCTGCGGTAGTCGTCTATGTATGTTGTTATGGTTGGTATTTATAGTTGCTGAGTTCTTAGCATATTACTTATCATATATTCCTTTATGTTGTTGGACTCACCCTTTCTCTGTTTTAATGTTACCCCTACGTGGGTGACATGCAGGTAGTCGCGCATGAAGGACCTTCTCTCCTTCCTATTTAGAGTCGGTAAAGTCGCTCGATCACGTAGCACCCGGGGGATAGACGAACACTGTTGTTTTTGCTATTATATTTTAGACCATCGTTCTATTTGGGTTATTATTTTATATGATGTGAATTTATACTAAGTTGCTGGTGGAGATTATGCATGCGATGGATCATTATATTCCGTTGCTTTGTGATGAATTTTGAGCTGTGCTACGTACTTATTCGTTGTCTTAATGAAAGACCAAAGTTGACTATTAAATGTCGTGTTAAGTGTTGTCTAAAAAGTTGATGTGTAACGCTCCGATAGCATGTTAGTTGTTTTTTCGCACTCTGATAATTAAATAAATAAAGGGGTAGAATCGGGGTGTTACAAAGTGGTATCAGAGCAGTTTGGTCCGTCCGGCCAAGTGTCTAATTGTCGTGTCTGTTGTATCTAAATGTGTTCTTTTGTGTAGAAATTTGATGGCGAGACGCGATGATCTTTGCTGCCTCTTTGCTCTGCGCAAGCCATAGCTCAAGTTGTTGGAAATCGACACCGCTTGCTGTGATGTCAATGCTCGCAACCTAGCGACGTTCGGAGGAAAACCCTCCCACCTTGAGGAAGGTATGACCCGATGGAGCATTGACTGGCTAGATGAGATAGAGCGAATCTTTCGGGTTATGGAGTGTTCTCTGCGAGAGAAAGTGAAGTTGGGAACCCGTCTTTGCGAGAGGAGGCCGATAAGTGGTGGTTAAATATGTTGAGGAGGCTAGGAGATCTTTGGTGAAGAGGTTACTTGGGAGGTTTTCACAGAGAGTTCAGGAGGAAGTACTATCCAGCGGACGTGAGAGCTAAGAAGGAGGTAGAGTTTTTAGAGCTGAAGCAGGGAAATAAGACGGTAGCTGAGTATGCCGCTAAGTTCGAGGAATTGGCTGCATTCTGTCCTTACTATGCTAATGAAGCTGAGTCTGAATTTTCTAAGTGTGTTAAGTTTGAGAGTGGATGCGCATACGATATCAAGAAGGCGATTGGGTATCAGGAGATTCGGGTTTTTGCCAACCTGGTTGATAAGTGTAGAATTTATGAAGAGGATAGCACTGCTGCGTACAAAGTGGTAAGGGAGAAAAGGAGCACTCAGTTTAGAGGGAAGCCATATGAAGTTCCCGAGGGCAAGGGTAAACAGAAGTCAACTGATGGCAAGGGATCTACGGGGGGAGATGCTCCTGCTAACGTCACATGTTTCAAATGTGGCAAAGCTGGCCACAAGAGTTTTGAGTGTAAACCTGAGGTAACAAGGTGTTTTCGTTGTGGTAAAGAGGGCCATAGGATGTCTGAGTGTGATCGCAAGGATATGGTATGCTTCAACTGTGGTGAGATGGGACACATTAGTACTAGGTGTCCAAGGCCGAAGAAGGAGAAGTCTAGCGGGAAGGTGTTTGTTTTGGCCGGTGCAGAGTCTACAGAAGAATGATGGAAGTATTAGAGGTACGTGTCTCGTTAAGGGTACTCCGCTAGAATCTATTGGTAATACCGATGCTACTTGTTGTTTTGTTATTGTCGTATGCATGAACGTTTAAGTTTTGTATTGTTTGTTATGACTGGTATTGCATTGTCTGGTGTGTTCTCGGTGTCCCTTGTCGAACTTCGACAGAGACGTTGCTGTGAATTTTGTTGTTGTTTGCCGTTGGGTGGGTTAATTGTAATCTTGGGTATGGACTGGTTAGAGCATAACCATGTTCATATTAATTGTCGTAGCCAGTCAGTGAGTTCGAAGGTGCTGAGCCTGGTCCACTGTCGGCCTAAAACGAGATAAATAGGATTGGAATTCGAGCTTGAGGGTGACCCAAAGGAGCTGGAATTTAATTGAGGAAAATTATAGTGATCACCATGGAGGTATAACATCCCAATATCGGATAGGTGGTGTTTAAGTAGTCGAGTAGGATTTTGGTAATCTACATATTAGAACATCCATTTAGGGGCAAAAATGTAGGGAAGGGTGTTTGGTCTCTGCGAGATATACGATGGATCACGAGTGGGGGACGGTTAGAGGTGGCAAGGAGATTGGATATCGCTTTGGTGAGTTTGGCGTGGATTTTCGAGGACGAAAATATTCTAAGTGGGGGAGAGTTGTAACACTCCAAAATAATTTAATTAATTATTTTAATTAAATTATTCTAATGTCAAGTGATCTAAAATATATTAAATAAATTATACATGTTTTGTTGTAGTAGGAGGTGGTGGAAGTAATGTTGAGGGGGTGTAGAAATAGGCCCATTTAACATGAGCCCAATCCACACACTTAGGTTAAGTGGATTTTATAAACAAAAAGAACAAAAGAAAGAGAGAACCCAGAGAGTGAGGAGAACGCGACGGAAGAAAGGGAGAAAGGAGCGGAACACGCGATCGAGAGAGAGAAGAGAAACGGAGGTCGCGGCCCGAAGGAGGAGGGTTTTCGGTTGCTAAATTCGGTGGTGGTTCAAGAGGAAGCTTCACCTTCAACTAGTTTCAAAGGTAAGGGAGTTAAATTTCATAAGGGTTTCCATGATGAGTTTTATGTGGGGAATTAGGGAATATGATGCTAGTTAGGATTTTGATTAATTGTATAACTGAAATATGATGCGAATTTGTTGCTGGTCTCGTTGGTAATTGAATACCTATGGTGGAGAATTTGTTGTTGAAGTTGTGCTCACCATATGTTTGGTGTTATGTGTGAGTGAACCTTAGAATGCTTGTTACATGATTGTTGAAATGCATGTGTGACTATATTCGGTGTTTGATGGTGTGCATAGGCGATAAAAATCAAGAAAACGTGTTTTAGGTGCCATTAGCGCCACTTAGTGTTGCTGTTTGGCACATTAGTCTTTCTGTTTGGTCTTTAAATCTCTCTTTGTTTGGCACCTTAGTCTTCTTTGTTTGGTCTTAAATCTTTGTTGTTTGGTCTTGAATCTTGCTTGTTTGGTCTTAAATGTGCTGTTTGGCGCCAAACATCTTCTTTATTTGGCGCTGAATGTGTTCATATTCTTGTTTGTGTTGTTGTAGGGCGCCGCATAGTCTTCGCTGGTCTCGCGAGGTCTAATGTGTATTAATAACGATAAGAATGACTTTGTGTCAAATATGGCTAAAATAATTGACGATGTCTTGATGTGTCTAATATGACTAAGTGATTGATGACATTCTTGTTGTTGAAGTGGTGCATACCACATGTTTGGTAATATATGTAAATGGAAACACAAGGGCATGCTAGGTAATTTTTAAGGAATCGAATTTGTTGGTTTGATGTACTTTTGGCGTTTGGATGTTTGACGGTTGCTAGTTTTTGGTAAAAGAATAGAAGAATGAGGATTGGGCACTCCTAGCGCCATTGTGCTAGGATTTAGCGCCATGGCGCAACAAGGTTCTTTTTGGCGCCATTTCTTCTTTGTTTTAGCGCCACTGGCGCAATGAGTTCTTGCCGCCAGCGCCGAAGTTCCGGGTTGTTGTTGCTTTGTTTGGCGCCATGGCGCAACCGTATTCTTTACTGGCGCCACTTTCTGTGAATTTGGCGCTCTAGTGCGGCAAAGAAAGATGCCGCCAGCGCCACATCGCTAGAGTTTAGGCGCCACGATGCGCCAAGTTCTGCCGCTAAGCGCCACTTTGTCTTTGTGGATTTGGTGCCCCAGTGCGGCCAAGATCTTTGTAAGCGCGCTTTGTCTTTGGAGTTTTGGCGCCCTGGCGCAAGCCGAGTTCTTTGCAGTGCCTTTTGTGGTTATTTGTGACACCCGGAGTTGCCCAAGTTACCGTAGGGCACCAATAGGTGTTGTTTGGTGTCACCTTATGTTGTGTTTGTGTCGTTGTGAGTTGTCGTGCCTAAATGTGGATAAATGTTTCTGTTGATGTGATTGGACTAAAACTATAAGCTGTTGTTGTTGTTAATGTTAGTGAAACAATCGACCACGTTGTTGTTGTTGATGGACTGCGGTCTAGAGCTATGCTCACCACGTTGTTGTTGTTGATGGACTGCGGTCTAGAGCTATGCTCACCACGTTGTTGTTGTTGATGGACTGCGGTCTAGAGCTATGCTCACCACGTTGTTGTTGTTGATGGACTGCGGTCTAGAGCTATGCTCACCACGCGTTCTTTGTTGTTATAGGTCTGCGGTGCAGAGCTCTGCGCTCACCACGTTGATGTTGATTGGTACCACATACATTCATATCCAGGTGTTGTTGCTTATCGTTGTGTGGTCTAAGTGGTTGCTAATTGTGTTGTTCAAGTTATTGCTCGTTGTGTAGTCTATAAGTTGTTGCTTGTTGGGCTGTTTATATTATTGCGCGTTGTGTTGCCCAAGTAGTTGCTTGTTGTATTGTCTCTATTGTTGTCTGCTGTGTCGCCTAAATTGCTGCTTGCTGTTGTGGATGCCGTGGTTTAATGTGGTTACTTGTTGATCTTTGTTGCGGTGAGTCGTCTATGTATGTTGTTATGGTTGGTATTTATAGTTGCTGAGTTCTTAGCATATTACTTATCATATATTCCTTTATGTTGTTGGACTCACCCTTTCTCTGTTTTAATGTTACCCCTACGTGGGTGACATGCAGGTAGTCGCGCATGAAGGACCTTCTCTCCTTCCTATTTAGAGTCAGTGTCGAGTCGCTCTGATACGTAGCACCCGGGGGATAGACGAACACTGTTGTTTTTGCTATTATATTTTAGACCATCGTTCTATTTGGGTTATTATTTTATATGATGTGAATTTATACTAAGTTGCTGGTGGAGATTATGCATGCGATGGATCATTATATTCCGTTGCTTTGTGATGAATTTTGAGCTGTGCTACGTACTTATTCGTTGTCTTAATGAAAGACCAAAGTTGACTATTAAATGTCGTGTTAAGTGTTGTCTAAAAAGTTGATGTGTAACGCTCCGATAGCATGTTAGTTGTTTTTTCGCACTCTGATAATTAAATAAATAAAGGGGTAGAATCGGGGTGTTACAATTTACGCTTAGAATGAAGATGCACAGTTATGTGACCTAAGAGGTGGAGTCAATATATTAGGTTGAGACCCATGATGAGAAGTAGACGCATACGTTAGTGTTTAACAGACCAAAGAATAGGACGTTGAAAGGATTGCAGGTGGGTGTACCGAGGTTAACATTAGGATTTAAATTGTGCAAATTTTCGAAGAGATTAAGTGCGAACTAGATTCATCTCGTTGTTGGGATTAGCGTGATTTTCGAGGACGAAAATATTCTAAGTGGGGGAGAGTTGTAACACCCCGATTTTCGTGTGTCAGTTCTTTTAATATGTATTTGTTTTATGAACTATTTTATATTGATAAGATTAAACTATTTTAAGTTATAGTGGTTTTAGTTTGAAATTTAGTTGAAATCACATTGAATTATATCTGAATACGCTATTGGTAATATATGATTATTATCATTATATATATATTTATTTATTTTATTTTTATAAAATATTAGTGTTTGAGATATTATTTATCTAGAAAATTATTTTGGTCCATTGAGGTGGTGTTAAAATAATAGTTATAATGATATTGGGATTTAAAAGTGTTTAAAATGGGTTTTGGTTATTTTTACTCGCATGCACCCCTCGTTACCTCATTGGACGCACCCCACCGCAAATCACTTAAGCCCACGCACTGCGCGCAGCCCACTTAACGCGTGAAGCCGCCCGCACAGACCCCGCCTACCTCTTCTTCCTCACGCCGCACATCACGCAGAAAGCAGCAACCCTCATGCGTGGTTCCTTCACCATTTTCGTTCTCACTCTCCTCTCCATGGATGACCCTCAAACTTCACACTTCTACTCGAAATTTTGCAAGGAACTCAATTATGTTCTCTGTTTGAGCGATTGTAGCCTTCATCTCGTGATTTCGACTTCCTCACCCGTGGGTTTTGGAGCAAAACGCGAAACCCCTCCTCTCCGTCAGCGCAGCACCGCGGTGGTTCAAGCAACGAACCTTGATGTGATTCGTCAGCGGAGAACCATGTGCAATTTCCCTTTCCCTCGTGCGGTGGTCACGATTCGGTTTCACCCTCGCGAGTTCCAATACATGGCCGAAGTCGCTTCGAGAATCGAGGATTTCAAGCGTTGTCATCGTACTCAAATTCGACTAGGTAATTCGTTTGGAAAACCCGATTTGTTAGTTAAAGGAAAGTGTTTTTATTATTTTTAGATAGCTAATTGAACGTTTTGTTGCCTGATTATATGAGTTCGAGTCAATGGATCGTCGGATTCCGATCACGCTTGGAAGCTCGTTGTTTGTCCTTACATTGTGTCAAAAGAACGATAATGATTTGGAGATCAGGAGGCATCTAAGTAATTAAGGGAGGAAGCTTGGATCGTTGGTGACTTGGAGGAATTGCTAGAAGCTTGGGCTTTTCCAGGTATGGGGGCTCTTTCTATACATATAATACTCTTTAGGATTTGTGTTGTATGTGGGCTAGGTGTTGAGGGTGTTGAATGATTGATTGTATTTGTGAAACCTATCCTTGTTGTCGTGTTTGATGCCTAATTGGAATGCTATGTGCTGCTGATGATTGGAAGTGGGTATGTGATTAAATTGTGCATGTAAATTGTTTGTGAGAACTCCTCAATAGAGTGAAGTGTGTGAACATGTTAGTTGTAGACTAATCAAAGAAATGTTTGATGATTGTTGGTAGTATGGTGTGGATTAAGTATGAAAATTGTTGGGTAATTGGTGTTGTTGAAGTGTTAAAAGAATTATGCAAGTGGGAAGAGTTGGCTACGGCCTAGGCGCCAATTGCCTAGCAATCTGGCGCCCATGGCGATGCGTGTGTCTTTGGGTGTGCGTTGTGCGCGGCACGTGGCGCTGTGGCGCCAAATGGGCAGCCCTGATGCGCCTGTGTTCGTTTTAGGTGTGCTGTGTGTGTTGTGCAGGGCACAGGGCGCCAAATGGGCAGCCCTGGTGCGTCTGAGCAGGGCGCCAAAATGTGGCTGCCCTGCGTGTCTGTGTGCGCCCGGTTGTGCAGGGCGTGTGCGTGTGTGTGTGTGTCTTGGGCGCAGGCGCCAAATGTGGCAGCCTAGTGCGCCCGGTTGAACTGGCTGTGCATGTGGGTGTGTGAGTGTGTTGCGCAGGGGCGCCAAATGTGGCTGCCCCTGCGCGCTGTGTGGTGTGTCGGTGGGTGTGTGTGGCACAGGCGCAAAATGGCGTGCAACTGCGCTAGTGCGAGTTTTGGTTGCGTGCTAGGTGGGCGCCAAAGTGGCTGCCCCGTGGCGCCAAGTGGCGCCTAGTGTGGTTCCTAGGTGTCTTGTGGTCCCTAGGGCGTTAGTTGGTCCAACTCTTGTGTTGTGGAGTAATTGTGAGCTAAAATATTAACGTAAGAGTATAAATTAAATTGTAATTAAGTGGAGTGTGAAAGCGGTGTGGGACTTCGGTCCAAAAGCGATGGGAAGCCCTCAAGGCTAATTTGTTGGTGAGATGGAGTTGAGGAAATAAATAGAGAGGTGTGCATAATAAAATATTGTGGCATAGGTGTTGTTTGTGGTGCATTGACATAGAGTCACATATTGCATGTGCATAAAGCGGTGTGTAGGCTTCGGCCAAAGCGGTGTGGGACTCCGGTCCAAAGCGGTGGGTGCCCTCCAGGCAAATTTGCGGTGATGAAGGATCCTCATGCATGTTGCACTCATGCATGTACCCATACATATGTTGTTGATGTTTCCTTTGGTGGTTATACCTTGTGAATGCATTATAATTATGATGATGTGTTGATAATGTGGTAAACTAGTAGTGTTTGTTGCCTTGCCAATATGTAATGCATATCCTATCTATTATTATTTGTATGAAAGACTCACCCTACTGCGTCGTGTTGCTTCTTATGTCTCAAGAACTGCAGTACCGCGCAGTGAGGGCATCCTTATGCCTGTCTACTAGTAGTCGTGTCTCAGCTCTGATATGTAGCACCAGGGGAGGGGCGTAGTCATCTTTTATTTATTATTTGATGCTTTAGACTTTTATTGACGATGTACTAAGTATAATGTTAAACTTAGTGATTCTTCCGCTGTGTTGGAGACGTTATTTATATTTTGGTGCTGTAAACTAAAACAGGTGTTGTGGGCCGTCCCTAAACTAATGTGATGCGTATCGTATTAATGTTTTATTGACTTCGTGTTATTTGACTATAAGTTGGATGTTTTTGTAAGCGTTGGAATGTGACATTCCCCTTCAATGATTTTATTTTGAAAACTCTGATAATATAAATATTAAATAATAGTTGTTTAGAAAGGGGGTGTTACATTAGTGGTATCAGAGCTGAAGCTTGGTCTGTCCGGCCAAGTTGTCCTGTGTTGAGTCTAGTTACCTCTCTAGTCTTGGTACTCGTTCTAACTATGATTTTGTGTTTGTTGACTCTCAAATTCCAAAAATGTTATGTGTTTAAAGGATGCTTGACTGCTTGATGTGTTTTCTCTAGGGTGATAGTTGATCCTAGACCCCATTTTTGTCTAAATTTTGGTTTTAGGTATATTTGGCTATGAAACTTTGTGTGCTCCATGACGTTGAATTTGGCTACGAAATTATGTATGCCCTATGTATTATTTGATTTATGTGTAATATCTCATTGATTGTAATTTATCTAATTAAGTGTATTGTATTGAATTGATTTGATGTATTTTAATTGATTGCTATATTGTATTTAAGATTTATGATTTATGATACCTTGAGATGGAAAAATAATGTGGAATAGAGGTTTAGGTTCAAATATAATAAGTAGATAGTCTATAATTATAGTTGTCTCATTTTGTGTAGAACTTAGTATTATAAAGGTGATAGGTATAAAGTTGTCGTATAGGGAATATTAATACTTGTAAATTGAATTCGAGATTTGTTAGAGAGACTTCATGGAACTTAATCACTAGTAATTTAGAAAGACTTTGTAGAGTTTGAATTGTGTGTTTAGATGATAAACAAAATTGGGAATAAATTGAGAGGATGCTATGTGAGGTGGCTTAAATAGTCTTCTTTGTTTTATGAAAATGAAGCGCTGTTTTTATGTTGTAAACGTGTTGTTTTCACTTGTCGTTGCGCACTAAAAAGAAGTGTTATTTTCACTCACTGTTTGGTTTGTTGTTTTGATGATGTTTTTGCGCTAAAGGGTCGTTGTTTTTCACTCTGTCTTGATGCCGTTTTGAATGAAATTTTCTCGTTGTTTTATAAATAAAAAGGGTATGGTTTCTTTGTTGTGTCATAAGTAAGAAGATTTGGTTGCCACTTTGTTCTTGCAACTTCAGAATGTACCGTATACTCGATTTTAAGCACACGGTTTATCCAAAATTTTATGAGGATGTTTACAAAAAAAAAAAAATATTTAAGTGTTGGTTATATGTTGCTTGAGTCGCTATTGTTGTGCAATTGCGTAAATAGATTGAATTGTAATTCTGTTACCTTCACTAATTGGTTCCGTGAGTGGGAGGGTGATCACCCCAAGTACTCACCAGATGAAAGAGGCGACGAGAACTAATGGTTTTGTTTTGAGTACTATTTGATTTGGATGTGTTAAGGGCATCTTCACCCTATGTTGTTTCATTTATTTCACTTGTCCAAAATTTTCTCTATATATATACGATGTGGTGAATGTGTTTATTTGTGAAGATGCATATGTTTTCTAAACAAGTAATATGATTGGAAGTTATTTTATCTATGTGTCTTGAATTGTGCTAAGTGTGTGCTAACGAGGTTTAAGATAATTGTCTAATGTTGTAAGTTTTCCTAAATGAGTTTACTGAACTTAAGAATTGAATCTATAAGTACATATGTGAATTGTGCTTGTATCTTCTAACGAGTCTAGAACTCTTATAGGGGCTTACTAGAAATAAACTTGATATATAGGACTGAAGTAAGCTTACTTGTGTCTTGATTTTACACTACGGATTGTGCGATAACTTGTCTGGTAGGAGTATATGTTTCATTTAACTTAGTGAAGAATAGTCAAACCACATGCTAACTACTGCCTTCTGATAAATAGATTAAAACGATGCCTGAGTATTTAATTAATTTTTTTATGTGATTATTGTTTTTGAGGTTTCATTGTTTAATATGATTAGATCATTGGGTTTCAGGACTATGTGTTGTTTAGCGGATACCCTAATTTAATTATGATATGTTAAAAAGATTGTTCTCTTGAATTGCACGATGATGCGAGAGTTGATTAGCAAATTCTAGATCTTGGTGTGTGTTGCAAATGCGTATGTGTTATTCTATGTGTAGTCTAGAGGGTAGGAATTCATCTCATACCTTATTTTAGTTGGTGTGTCGTTCTTGAACCTGTGGTGGCGATTTACGCTTAGAATGAAGATGCACAGTTATGTGACCTAAGAGGTGGAGTCAATATATTAGGTTGAGACCCATGATGAGAAGTAGACGCATACGTTAGTGTTTCACATGGACCAAAGAATAGGACGTTGAAAGGATTGCAGGTGGGTGTACCGAGGTTAACATTAGGATTTAAATCGTGCAAATTTTCGAAGAGATTAAGTGCGAACTAGATTCATCTCGTTGTTGGGATTAGCGTGATTTTCGAGGACGAAAATATTCTAAGTGGGGAGAGTTGTAACACCCGATTTTTAGTGTGTCAGTTCTTTTAATATGTATTTGTTTTATGAACTATTTTATATTGATAAGATTAAACTATTTTAAGTTATAGTGGTTTGAGTTTGAAATTTAGTTGAAATCACATTGAATTATATCTGAATACGCTATTGGTAATATATGATTATTATCATTATATATATATTTATTTATTTTATTTTTATAAAATATTAGTGTTTGAGATATTATTTATCTAGAAAATTATTTTGGTCCATTGAGGTGGTGTTAAAATAATAGTTATAATGATATTGGGATTTAAAAGTGTTTAAAATGGGTTTTTGGTTATTTTTACTCGCATGCACCCCCTCGTTACCTACTGGACGCACCCCCACTGCAAATCACTTAAGCCCACGCACCTGCGCAGCCCACGAACGCGTGAAGCGCCCGGGACCGAGGCCCGCTACCTCTCTTCTTCCTCTCACGCACATCACGCAGAAGCGGCAACCTCATGCGTGGTTCCTTCCCCATTTTCGTTCTCACTCTCCTCTCCATGGATGACCCTCAAACTTCACACTTCTACTCGAAATTTTGCAAGGAACTCAATTATGTTCTCTGTTTGAGCGATTGTAGCCTTCATCTCGTGATTTCGACTTCCCTCACCCGTGGGTTTTGGAGCAAAACGCGAAACCCCTCCTCTCTCCGTCGCAGTGCCGCAGTGGATTCAAGCAACGAACCTTGATGTGATTACGTAACGGAGAACCATGTACGAATTTCCCTTTCCTCGTGCGTGCGGTGGTCGCAGATTCGGTTTCACCCTTGTGAGTTCCAATACATGGCTGAGTCGCTTCGAGAATCAGGATTTCAACGCGTTGTCATCGTACTCTGAAATTCGACTAGGTAATTCGTTTGGAAAACCCGATTTGTTAGTTAAAGGAAAGTGTTTTTATTATTTTTAGATAGCTAATTGAACGTTTTGTTGCCTGATTATATGAGTTCGAGTCAATGGATCGTCGGATTCCGATCACGCTTGGAAGCTCGTTGTTTGTCCTTACATTGTGTCAAAAGAACGATAATGATTTGGAGATCAGGAGGCATCTAAGTAATTAAGGGAGGAAGCTTGGATCGTTGGTGACTTGGAGGAATTGCTAGAAGCTTGGGCTTTTCCAGGTATGGGGGCTCTTTCTATACATATAATACTCTTTAGGATTTGTGTTGTATGTGGGCTAGGTGTTGAGGGTGTTGAATGATTGATTGTATTTGTGAAACCTATCCTTGTTGTCGTGTTTGATGCCTAATTGGAATGCTATGTGCTGCTGATGATTGGAAGTGGGTATGTGATTAAATTGTGCATGTAAATTGTTTGTGAGAACTCCTCAATAGAGTGAAGTGTGTGAACATGTTAGTTGTAGACTAATCAAAGAAATGTTTGATGATTGTTGGTAGTATGGTGTGGATTAAGTATGAAAATTGTTGGGTAATTGGTGTTGTTGAAGTGTTAAAAGAATTATGCAAGTGGGAAGAGTTGGCTACGGCCTAGGCGCCAATTGCCTAGCAATCTGGCGCCCATGACAGTGCGTGTGTGCTGGGTGTGCGTTGTGCAGGGCACAGGGCGCCAAATGGGCAGCCCTGATGCGCCTGTGTTCGTTTTAGGTGTGCTGTGTGTGTTGTGCAGGGCACAGGGCGCCAAATGGGCAGCCCTGGTGCGTCTGAGCAGGGCGCCAAAATGTGGCTGCCCTGCGTGTCTGTGTGCGCCCGGTTGTGCAGGGCGTGTGCGTGTGTGTGTGTGTCTTGGGCGCAGGCGCCAAATGTGGCAGCCTAGTGCGCCCGGTTGAACTGGCTGTGCATGTGGGTGTGTGAGTGTGTTGCGCAGGGGCGCCAAATGTGGCTGCCCCGTGCGCCTGTGTGGTTGTGCAGTGGGTGTGTGTGGCACAGGGCGCCAAAATGGCGTGCAACCTGCGCCTAGTGCAGAGTTTTGGTTGCGTGCTAGGTGGGGCGCCAAAGTGGCTGCCCCGTGGCGCCAAGTGGCGCCTAGTGTGGTTCCTAGGTGTCTTGTGGTCCCTAGGGCGTTAGTTGGTCCAACTCTTGTGTTGTGGAGTAATTGTGAGCTAAAATATTAACGTAAGAGTATAAATTAAATTGTAATTAAGTGGAGTGTGAAAGCGGTGTGGGACTTCGGTCCAAAAGCGATGGGAAGCCCTCAAGGCTAATTTGTTGGTGAGATGGAGTTGAGGAAATAAATAGAGAGGTGTGCATAATAAAATATTGTGGCATAGGTGTTGTTTGTGGTGCATTGACATAGAGTCACATATTGCATGTGCATAAAGCGGTGTGTAGGCTTCGGCCAAAGCGGTGTGGGACTCGGTCCAAAGCGGTGGGTGCCCTCGAGCAAATTTGCGGTGATGAAGGATCCTCATGCATGTTGCACTCATGCATGTACCCATACATATGTTGTTGATGTTTCCTTTGGTGGTTATACCTTGTGAATGCATTATAATTATGATGATGTGTTGATAATGTGGTGAACTAGTAGTGTTTGTTGCCTTGCCAATATGTAATGCATATCCTATCTATTATTATTTGTATGAAAGACTCACCTCTTTGCGTCGTGTTGCTTCTTATGTCAAGAACTGCGGTACCATGAGTGAGGGCATCCTTATGCCTGTCTACTAGTAGTCGTGTCTCGGCTCGATATGTAGCACTGTGGGGGAGGCGTAGTCATCTTTTATTTATTATTTGATGCTTTAGACTTTTATTGACGATGTACTAAGTATAATGTTAAACTTAGTGATTCTTCATTTGTGTTGGAGGCGTTATTTATATTTTGGTCTTTGTAAACTAAAAGCAGTGTTGTGGGTCGTCCCTAAACTAATGTGTTGCGATCGTATTAATGTTTTATTGACTTCGTGTTATTTGACTATAAGTTGGATGTTTTTGTAAGCGTTGGAATGTGACATTCCCCTTGATGATTTTATTTTGAAAACTACGATAATATAAATATTAAATAATAGTTGTTTAGAAAGGGGGTGTTACATAAATCTTCTTGGGCCCTTTTTGAGCAATGGACAATCTTGTTTCATGTGACCAGGCTTTTTGCATTCAAAGCATGTGAACATTGATTTGTCTCCTTTGAATGTATCTCTTTTGAATTGATTCTTTTCTCTTCTTTTGTTATTTAGCCATCTATTGATTCTTTTTGATATCAATGCAAACTCTTCTCCTTCTGCATCCTCACCACTTTCTTGCTCATCATCATCATCATCATCAATTTCTTGAGAAGATTTGAGTGCAACTCCTTTTCCTTTGTGAGAAGGGTTGCTTTCTTATTTGTGAGAAGCTTTGAGAACTCTGTCTCTTTCTTTTGGATGTAGCTCATCCATGAGCTCTTGCTCATGAATGTTGAGGATCCATGCAAGTGATCAATGTCTAGTTCAGACAGAGTTTTGGCTTCTTCTATGGCTGTCTTCTTAGGTCTCCATGCCTTTGGAAGGCATTTTAGTAATTTGCTAGCCTTCTCAGCATTTGGGTAAGTTTTCCCAAGTGCAATCAACCCATTGATGATAGCAGTGAATCTGCCAACATTTCATCAATGGTTTCTTCTTCTGACATTTTGAACCTTTCAAATTCATGAATAAGCATTCCTTCTTAGCTTCTTTTATTTAATCTGTTCCTTCATGAGTTGTTTGTAGTGTATCCCATATTTCTTTTGCAGTTTCTTTTCCACTACTAGAAAAGTTATTTTTAGAGATGAATTTTTAGAGATGGATGAGTATCCTTCACTAATAGTGAGGGATTTAGCTACGAAAATATGTAGTTATTGCTAATTTATTTTTGTGACGAGTGTAGGGATGAAAAATATCCCTATCTAAAGATTCCCTCTCTAAATTCGTCACAAAATATCAAAAAGGAGTTTAGAGACGGAGTCTTTAGAGAGGGATTGACAAATCCGTTGCTGAACTAAAAACTTACTCAAGGCACTCTCCAATTCGCTTCCCTCCCAGCTCCCTAATAATTGAAAAATTTTGTGACTTAAAATTGCCGACGCATAATGGTTCGTCATAAATTCCCCTCTAAATCATTTAGTGACGGATTTTGGTACATTTAGAGAGGGATTTTTGGCATCTCTAATTTTTGTTTTTTTAGTAGAATTCCCACAATTTTGTCATATTCTGCTCTTCCCAAGGCACAAGTAAGATAGTACGTGGCCTTGGAATTTTACAGCACTTTGTGTTTCTCCTCTGTTGTCCAATCAGCCTTTGGCTTTGGAATCCTTGTATTTGGAGCAGGACTGCTATTGTTGGAGTGAATGGTCCATTCTCAACAATGTCCCAAATATCGGTGTCTTGAGATTCAAGGAACAACTTCATTTGATTCTTCCAATAGTAGTAGTGTTCTCCATTGAACCCAATTGGTGCATAGATGAGGCAACTTACGGCAAGAAGGTGACCGAATTTGGTTTTTCCATGACTTCTTCCAAGATCTTTTCCTCTCACCTTTGTTAGCGTGCTAAACCCCGGAGGCTTAGCTCGATACCAATTGAAGTCACAAATGTCACAAGGAATGGGGTTGGAATTGTGACCCTTTTAAATTATCACGAAATAAAGAACTTTGATTCACAAGTGTTATTGAGAATCAAGAGAGTAAGTGTTATGTGTTAGATAAAAACAATCTTCTTAGTTAATAAGAAGAGCCTAGAAGGATCAGTCAGTTCTTCCTTCCACTCTTCTCTCTTTTATTTCAAGATTTGTTTCAAGTAGAGTTTTCTTGTGGATGATGTGTTTATGTTTACAAGCCACTTATCAAGAGTTTTAAAAACATTTTCTAGACTTGAGAAGGTTCTGAGAAGGGTTGAAAAACTTTTGTTCAAAAGTTAGTGCTAAGAAAGGTTAGAAATGACTCTTCTTCGGTTTTCACAAATCTCTCCTCTAGAGGAGTTTTTCACAAATAGTAAACTAAATGATTTAAAGCAGTAAATAACACAAGGATTTACAGTGGTTCACCCAAAAAGAACATGGGCTACTCCACTCCTCACACCTAGTGAGATTTTCCACTATTTTCCAAATAGTTACACCCTTTCACATATCTCACAAGTTGAGCTCTTAGTAGTTTTCTTCTCACAGATCTACCTACTGTATACTCCTCTAATAAACTTCTTCAAAGCTATTAGACTGTTTTTTACACAAAATCACTCACTTCTCAAGCCCTACAGCAACACATGCTACTTGAGAAGGTTCCTTATTCAAGGTTCTTTTGATTACAAGGGTTTTGCGATTACTTAGAGCCTGATTGACATAAATGGAATACACATGAATGTATAACAACACAACACTTAATACATACTCAGAGACTAGGTGAATTTCTTCTGGTTTAAGTGCAACTGAGTATGGAAGAGAGAAAACTTGAATGAGTGAGAAGAGTGATAGCTCATCATTTTAATCCACTCTCTTGAAGATCAATGAAGACCAAAGCTATTGTTATATAGAGTTGCTGTAGGATATTAACTCCTGGTCCAAGAATTAGATCTGTTGCATCAAAAACTAGCCGTTTATAGCCATTGTAAATACGCTCCTGTGTTGTCACTTTCAATTCTGCAGAATACGACTGTCATGACCTTTCTCAAAGTGACTCTTCTCATTGTGACTCTTCTTAGGTGATTTTCTTGTCGAAGATGATGCTTCTCAAGTTGATGCTTCTCTTGTTGATGCTTCTTGAGTTGATGCTTCTTAGGTTGATGACTCTTCTCAACATGATTCTTCTTATTATGACCCTTCTCATGATCATGACTCTTCTCAACTTGACTCTTCTCATGTGATGCTTCTCATCTACACTTTTTCTTATGTCATGACTCTTCTTGCCTTGATCTTCTATGGCTATCCTTCTCATATTGCCACAAAACACAATGATTCTTCTTCAAGTAGAATTCTTCCAAGATTACCAAGGGTTCTTAATCTTAATTCTTATACTTGGGAAGATTCCTTTCTTAGAATAGTGTGGACAATGATTCTTTTCTGTTTTCTCTTAGAATGATGCTTCTCATAAGCAAGTAACTTGTATAGATTGGTTATATGATCCTGTTCTTATGAAACACTCAACAAGAGGCATTAGTGATACACATGATCAGAAACCTTAAGCCTCTCATCATTGAGGTTTGTTGAACATCAAAACATTATTTGGGATTTTGCCTCAACAATGGGCATTAAAGAAACCAGGACGAAGGACCCAGGCGATCATCTATCATACTTTACCATGAGAATGAGGTACCGGGGGCAAGAGAGTCGGTCAAGTGCAAAATCTTCCCTTGAAACTAGAGAAGTCCGCTTTGGCATGGTTCTAGAAATTACGTCTAAACTCAATCTCATCGTGGAGACAGGTTGCCCAGATGTTCTCGGCTCGATTCACTGCTTCCCGTGTGAATCCCAAGCCCAAAGAAGTACTTTGAGCCGTGAGGCAAGGAGAAAATGGGTCACTGAGAGAATATGTGGGGCATTTCAACCAGGAGGCCTCCCAGGTTCAGAATCTTGATGACAAGAAAAGACTGTTCTAGATGAAGGACGGCTTGCGAAAGGATAGTTTGTTTCAAGTAGACGTCGGTTTAAACAAACCAAAGAGCCTTGGAGATTTCCTCTGTAGGTCCCAAAAGTACATGGACTTGAGGAAGGCGACTTGGCCTACTGAGGAACAACTAAGATTGCACTATGAAGAGAAGCAGAAGCCGAGGAGTCTCATCCCAGAGAGGCGAGGATATCTCAACAGAACCCCGACTTCTTTGTTTCAATGAGCTCCCCTAAATACCTCTCGAGCTAAGATCCTAGCAGATTGTGCAAACACGAATTCAAGAATATCAAAGGCGAGAACTGGTGAGTGCTTTGAATGAAGGCCAGAGACCCTAAGGGAAGTACTGTCATTACCACCGGAGCCACGGTCATGAAACCAATGACTGCCGCGCTTTGAAAGAAGACATTAAAGAGCTAATTCGAAAAAGGAAAACTCGCGCATATGTTAAGAAGGATGGAGTCAAGTCGCGTGGCTCTCGTAAAGGCCTCGATCTCCACGAGGCGGATCAGTCGCCCCACAAGTTGCCTTGCAGAGGTAAGGCGGTGGTGAGCGACATTGATAACACCTCCAAAGGGGCGATAGTGAGGACTCGAGAGAAAGAGGATGTAACACCCCTTTTTTTTCAGCGGTAATTTAATTTAAAATCGAGTTCAAAAATCTTTTTCTCTTTTGTAATACATCCTCGAGGAATGCTACGTTCACCAACACATCACTTTAATCTAGTCAACAATACTTTTCACTAATAAATATAAATGCGTGATACATAGCACGACTTTAATGGGCGAACCCTCAAAACACTCTTGGTTCCTTAAGTAAGTCATACATCACCAAATTACGGTTCAAAGAACTTAAATTAAAACAACTAATAACTACTCGCCCCGATTGCTACGTTATCGAGCAAGACGCCACAACGGATGAAGAAGGAAGAACCTTCACTCGGAATCACACGCACGTTGCCGACATAAGAAGAACATAGAAAGCGAGAAGGGTGAGTCTCAGCACATATAATAGGATGTATGATAAACATCATGTTAGAGAAAAACAACTAGAACCACCACCGCTGCTCAATAGACAAACACACATCATCAAGTTATAATACATCAACTCATAATCATCAAAAGACACCACCAATTGCATGAGTATATGCATGAATGCAACCCAACACCAAGGGTATAATGCATGTGGTACCATTCACCATTCGGGCATGTCCGTCGCTAATGATATGAAGGCGAAGCCAACAATATCGGGCGAAGCCTATATTTGTCGCTTTGATGCATATGAGGCATGTGACTCCATGAACAATGCATCAACCACAAACAATCATATCATGTATGAATTGACACGATCCTTTGGATTTACCTCCGTCATTTAATCCTTTGTCATTTAATGCACCAAAACATCATCAATAGCGCTATGGCTAACATCACTACATCGATCAATAGCTCATGGCTAACATCACTACAACAGTCAATAGCTCTATGGCTAACAACACTACATCAGTCAATAGCTCTATGACTAACATCAAACTCACCGGACACGTCGACACCAAAAGTAGTGGACTACACTGTCACTACAAGGACCAAACCGTCACATAAGGACTAAACCGGCTTCTACAATTCAGCAACTTAGGCGTGCTCGGCGGCAAAAGCGGCACCCAAAATTGCGCTGGCGGCAACCTACGCCTCGCGGCACCAAAAGCGGCACCTCGGCACACTCACGCGCACCTCGGCACATCACGCGCACCTCGGTACACTACGCCCGACAACACTAGCTTCGACATACATACACGCCGACAACACTAGCTTCCACGGGCATACACGCCCGACAACACTAGCTCGACATACATACACTACGCCCGGTACACCTACACCTCGACAACGCTAGCCCGACATACATACACTACACGCCGGCTACTACGCCCGGTATACATACGCTACACCCGGCAACTACACGTCGATATACTTACTCTACACGCCGGCAACTACACGTCGACATACTTACTCTACACTTTGGCAACTACTGCGTCGATATACTTACTCGGCGCCCGGCAACCTGCGTCGATATACTTACTCGACTTCGGCAACTACACGTCGACACCTACACCCGACTCACACACACTTACACTCAGTCACACATATACGTCGACTCCCGTATACTTCGACACATCTACACTTACACCGTCACATCTACACTTACACCCGTCACATCTGCGTCGTCACACATATCGTCGACTCCCGTATACTTGACGGATCTACACTTACGCCCGTCACATCTACACGTACGCCCGTCATATACACGTCGTCACACATATCGTCGACTCCCATATCGCCGACACATCTACACTTACACTTTGATCATTACTGGACCAATGAAGAGTTGAAGTGTTGATTGATTCGTCAAATGGGCGATCGTTGAATGAGTGAAAGGACCGGGTCCGCTTCACGCGTTGAACACCTCGGGTGGTACTGCAAAGACACTCCGACGATCTAGTGAGAGGTCGCTCGAGGCGAGATAGCACAAGGTTAGAGAACGTGCACGAAGCCATATGCGAATGGCGATATATATCTGCGAGTCCGACCGTTTTGCGAAGATTTCGCCGGCGAGTGCGCTCAAGCGGCGTGTTTGGGCCGATCGAGATGAAATTTGGGCGCGAGTCGCAGTCCAATTGCTGTTGGCGATCCTCGTATTTGCTAATACACCCGAGAACGATTGCCCCCAAGCCTAGGTCGCTAAGAGCGGCCGAGGCTTGAATCGATGCCCAGGGTGAAGTTATCTTGGACGAAGCGGGCCGCGCCGTTCGCTTTCTCTCAGTAGTAGGCGGTGTCGGCCGCTTATCAACCATCGGCCGTCTTTGTCGCGGCCGGTTGGTCTTCTTGACATTTAAGGCGTGGCGTTTGGTGTTTTAGAGGTGTCGGAGACAACCATTGGAGAGAAGGCGAAGCGTTGTGACCGCCGTATCCAGATCCACTTTCGCGCGTAAACACGCACTATAAATAGCCCTTCTGCGGGTTCATTTCTCACACTTCCAAGAATTGCTCGCCAACGGCCGAGCTTATGCGCCGCCGACTTGCGTCCAAAGTCTGTTTACGTCTACTAGCGGCCAGATCCACCACATCCGCTAAGGTATGGATCGATCTTTCCTTTACTTTTTTTAGCTTGAGTTTTTACTTGAAAGTATTTCGTACTTTTCACGCCTCGTGATAGGGGTGTCGGTCGAGGATGGCCAAATCGCCCCTCTCATGAGTGCTCTGCTCGGCCGACGACTTCGTTCCCTTTATCATAGGTGTTTTTGCATGCCACGGATGGCCCGACCGCCCGTATTCGGAAAACCACCGCAATCCTTCGCTCCACACATGTCGAGGCCGGCGAGCCCAATCTCCACGAGGAAGAGCCCAAGTCGTCTTGGGCGACAAAGGTTCTTGCTCTTGAGTGGTTCCTCGAGCAAAGTCGAGCTCGACTTCCCATTCCTCCGGCCGAGGTCGGCCGGTACAAAGAGCTGCGGGTCAAGGTCCATTCATTCGAAGAAGCGGCCAGTGCAACACTCCGCCGGGCGGAGAGGAAGGCGTGGAGGTGGTGATCATTGATGATGAAGAGCCTAGCGCCGTCGATCGCGGACGAGGAGATGGTAGAGGCCGAGGCGGCCGAGATGAAGCGGCCCACGAGGAAGAAGTGATTCACCGAAGTCAATATTTACGATGCGGAAGCCAGCGTCGAGGGTCGAGCGAAGGGTCGGCGAAGTCCAAGCGATGTAGCTCGAGATATATCGACATGTCTTGGGTGTCGGAAACTCTTCGCTCTAATAGGAGCATTATTACGATCGCCACGATGCTTTGCCCGATCTGCGGAGCCGCGCTTGATGACTCAAATTTGGAGGGTGAGAGGCATGAAGGAGGCGAAGATATCGCGACTTATTCTACGCCATACTTCAAGTTCACGATGTATCGGCTCGTGTTCGAGAAGATGAAGATTACCCTCCTTTTGCGAATTCCAACGCGGCGTCCTGCGCGCCATATTAGCCGCCTTCTTCGAAAGCTTCATCCAAGCGCATGGGCGTTTTAAAGACCTTTGAGGTCTTTCTTGACACGACTGCTGGGTCGGCGGTGTCGATGATGCTTTTCTTTGCTCTCTTTGGTGTGGCTCGGCTGAGAGAAGGCCAACAAGGAGAAGAGGAGCAAGTCTCCTTTAAGATGCAGAAGACCCACCACAGATTTTTCAAAGCATTCCAGAGTCGTTGGGGCGGCCTGGAAAAGCCAGTATTTCTGGATCGTTCCCACCGAGGAGGCCGGCAAGGCCGTTTCTGAGGTTCAACCGGACGGGATGCTAGGTCCCCCTTACTTCCCAATCATGTGGAATGAGGCTCATTTCTGCAGGCGGCCGGGCGATTACATCTACTCAGTGAAAGACTTGGCGAGGCCGACACGGAGACTTTGGAGATGATAAAGTCGTTGGCGAGTATGATGCGTCCAGGATCCTAAGCGGCGACATACCTTGCCGAGCCCTTTGTCTTGTACGAAGGCCAAGACCTGGAGGCCGAGATTGGTTCGCTTTTGAACTTTTTTGTCCTTATATTATGTTATTGATTTTTTTTTCTTTTAACTCATGACTCGGTATTTTGCAGAAAGAATGGCGTGGCAAAAAGCGGGATTTGCTCGCCAGTTTTGAAGCTGAAGGAGGAGCTAAAATGCACGAAGGTCCTCGGCGGCGGATGCTCCAGAATCGTCTTCTAAGGTGCCCCAAACCCCAAGAGCCAAGGGAAGAAACCGGCCAACGAGGCCCGGTCGCTCCTCCTCGCCGCGTGTCGCTCCCAAGCGGGCGAGCATGATGGTGGGGCTCGACCCTGCGATGGAGGAGGTTCCTATCATCTCGCTTGAAAGTTTGGGGCCGGCCGATGCGGGAACGATGCAGAAGAAACCCATGGCGCTCTGCGCTTTCTCTGCATGTAAAGTCGAGAAAATGATGGCGGAATTTGAGTGGCGAAGGCGATGGTAATTTTATTTTCTTAGCTTTGTTCTTTTCGTTTTGTCTTTGTGCGACCGATCGACAACCCGTCGACCTACATTTTGCGGGGAAAGGATAAGGCGTTGGTAGAGGCACAACAAAGGTATGACAAGCTCGCCCAGTCAAAGAAGGAAGCTCTCAAGCGGGGAGAGGATGATCGGGCCAAGCTTGCCAAGAAGAACAAGGAGCTTGCCGGCAGTCACAACTCGAAAACCGATCTCGAGGCCATGGGGAAGCGAGAGGCCAATTGGGCGCAGAGAGAAGGCGGCGGAGGAAAAGATCCGAAAGGTGGCCCAGGCCGGTCAGGAGGCTGCAATTGAGCAATTTTACAATGCTCTTGGCCAGGCGCGGGCATTGAACCCAGACTTGAGGATCAATTTTGATGACAACATGATAAAGCCTACGCACTATGTTGAAAACAACAAGATCATGTTTACTGCGAGTTGACGAGCAAGGCAATGTCGTTCGCCCGCCACCATTCTCTTACGAAGCCCGCTGCGGCGGTGTAATTTTTGTAACCGTTTAACTTGCCTTCGGGCACAACAATTCAAATGCTGCCTTCGAGCAGTCAAGTATTTGGGCGCTCGGCTTCGACCGGGCGTCTCTAATTTGTGATGACAATTTTCTTTGGCTTAATTTATTTGTTTGCAAAATGTAGGTCGACGGGTTGTCAGTCGGTCGCACAAAGACAAAACGAAAGAACAGGCTAAGAACTTTTCTAAGTTCGCATTTATTTTTCTAAGTTCGCGAACTTTAAATCTAGGTCGCTCGGTGACACTTGATTGGGCCATTCCGATGGCCACTCGGTGACACTTGATTGGGCCATTCCGATGGCACTAGAGGTAGGTCGTTTCGACGGCCTACCGCGATGGGTTATCGCTTAACCCTTGGGCCATTTTCGGTGGCACTCGATATAGATCGATTCGTCGACCTAGAGTTTGTGGGTTATTGCTCAACCCTTGGGCCATTTTCGATGGCACTCGATGTAGATCGTTTCGACGACCTAAGCGTTGTTGGGCCATTTTCGATGGCGCTCGTTTGAGTCAACTTCGGTGATCGTCGTTTGTCTTGGCTCGGTGGCACATGCCGCGAATCGCCGGCGACCTGAAGTTTGTGGGTTATCTAACCCTTGGGCCATTCGATGGCTTCGAGGTAGATCGTTTCGGCGATCTAATCAACTTTGATAAATCTTCGATCGCTCCTTGCCACGGGCAATCTTGAGCGACCGGTCATACATTCTTGCGAGAAAGTAAAGAACACATCGTATTTCTAAAGGTCAGGCCTCTGTAAAAAACCCAGTGGGAAAAAGAGCGCCTGCCTGCTTTTCATTAATAGGTCGGTCATTTATTACATTCAAGTCGTTCGCTACATTCAAACGTAATATCTTCTGAGTTTCTCTGCATTCCATGTTCTGGGGATAGTCGCCCCATCCATGGTTTCCAGCTCGTAAGCCCCCTTTCCAGTCTTGTTGATGACCCTGTATGGACCTTCCCAATTTGGTGCGAGCTTCCCTTGGCGTGCATTCTTGTTTCCTACGTCGGCCCGTCTTAGAACGAGCTGACCGACCGTGAAGTCTCTTTTTGCGCGGGTGTTGTACAGCTGCGACCTTACATTTGATCAAGCGCTCTCTTAGTGGCGGCAGGTGCGCGATTCTTCAATTAGGTCAATTCTTCTCGAATAGCTCGGTCGTTGTCAACCACTTTGTAGGGGATTGAAGTTCTCCAATTCGGCTCGCCGCCCATCTCTATGGGTATCACGGCATCAGTCCCATATACCAGTCTGAATGGGGACTCCCATGCCGTTGAGTGAGGGGTCGTCCTGTAAGCCCATAGAACGGACTGCAGCTCTTCGACCCAGTTCCCTTTCGCTACGTCGAGTCTTCGCCAACCCACGCAAAATTACTCTCGTTGGCGCCGGCTTGGCGTTAGTGCGAGGTGCTCGACCGAGGTGAAAGCATTTTTTCACCCCTAAGTCGACCAACATTTCTCGAATCTCTTGTCTGCGTGAACCGGGTGCCGTTATGCGTTATCGATTCTTTGAGGATCCCAAAGCGGGCAACACACACACCGTAGAAGAATTTGCTTACTTTGGCAGAGGTGATGGTTGCAAAGAGGCTCGGCCTCGACCCACTTAGTAAAATAATCTCGCCACGATCAAGAACTTGAAGCGGCACGGAGCAGTGGAAAGCGGGCCTAGCAGATCCATGCCCCACCAAGCGACGGCCAAGGTGAGACAAGACTTTGCAACTCGTGGAGGTGCAATGTGGACATCGGCATGTATTTGGCATTTCTTGCACTACGGAATGAGCTTCTTGGCATCCTCGTCCATGGTTGGCCAATAGTAGCCGGCCACACGAGCCTTCTTAGCTATGGAGCAGCGCCACTGGTGACTCCCACAAACACCTTCATGAATATCCTCAACACATGATCGGCCCGATCGGCGTGAGACACCTTAACAATGGAGAGGAGAATCCTCTTACGTACAACTTTCCTTCTATTACCGAATACTTGGTCGCTCACGAGTCGACCAACTTAGCTTGCTTTGGATCGCTCGGCTCTTCCCCTTCAACAATGTACCTTAGGATAGAGGCGATCCAATCGAATGCGTCGAGACACGTAGGCGACCAACGATCGACTTGGCTTGGTTGAAAGCGCTCGGCCGATTTAAAGTCTCTTGAATCACACTTCGTGATTCCCGGAGTTTAGTACTTGCCGGCTTTGATAGTATATCGCTCGAACATTTTCGGTTCGAGGCACATGAGTCACCGCCGCGGTCGAATCGCGCGAGAAGCTCTCTTACCACAGCTAGGTAATTCTTGAAGACGTCGTCCTTAGCATCATATAATTCTTTGATGCGCGAGGCGACCAGCAAAGGAGTCCGATCGAAGTTCAACTCGGTCAACATTGAAGTCTCTGGCGAGCTGCAGGCCGGCTATACACGCCTCATATTCGGCCTGATTGTTCGACGTGTGGAAAGTGAAAGTCAAAGACACCTCCACAGCCAGGCCTTCAGAATTTTCTAGTATTAGGCCGGCTCCACTCCCTTTACTATTAGACGACCCATCTACATGCAAGATCCGGTCGCTTTCCTTGATCTTACGGGTAGGAGTCATTTCTGCTATAAAGTCGGCCAACACCTGCGCTTTTGCGGCCGATCTGGATTCAAATTTGATGCCAAACTCACTGAGTTCCACCGCCCACTTTATCATTCGCCCCGCCAGGTCTGGCCGATGGAGGACTTGCCTGATTGGCTGATCGGTCCTTACCACGACCTGGTGGGCCACGAAGTAGGGCCTCAACCTTCGAGCAGCGATCAGGAGTGCAAGGGCAAACTTCTCTATTTTCTTGTACCTCAGCTCGGGCCCTTGCAATACTTTACTAATAAAGTAGACCGGATTTTGTTTCAGCTCGCATTCTCTGACCAACACGGCGCTCAGAACTTCTTCTGTGATAGCTAAGTACAGGTACAATGTCTCGCCCGGCAGCGGCTTAGTCATAATTGGAGGATTGGTCAAAGCTTGCTTCAATTCATCCAACGCTCGCTGGCATTGGTCAGTCCATTCAAAATCCACCTCTTTCTTCAGCAGTCTAAATAGTGGAAGCGACTTGCAGGCCGCTTTAGGGATGAACCTGGAGAGAGCGGCCACCATGCCATTAAGCTGTTGTATTTCTTTTTTAGAAGTGGGCGGCCTCATATCGGCGACCGCCCTGCACTTCTCAGGGTTTGCTTCTATCCCTCTTTCAGTCAGGTGGAAGCCCAAAAATCTGCCGGCCCTCACCCCAAAGGTACACTTCTCGAGATTGATCTAAGTGAGTTCTTCCTAGCTTCTTCAAATATTTCCCGAGGTCGCTCACATGATGCGGAGGTCGGTTACGCTTTTGATGATCATGTCGTCCAAATACACCTCACGAGATCGACCGATCCGCCTCTTGAAAATTTTGTTCATCATTTTGGTAGGTCGCTCAAGCGTTCTTGAGGCCGAAAGGCATCACCTATCTTCAAAATTTCCCCGATCGGCCATGAAGGTGTCTTGTGCCGATCGGGCGGATACATCGTGATCGATTGTATCGAGTAAGCGTCGAAAAGAAGGCGGTTTGTAGCGAGGCCCCATCGACCGGCTTATCGATGTTGGAGTGCGGGGAAGGCATCCGCCGGGATGCCTTATTTAGATCGGTGTAGTCTACACACATCCTCCACTTTCCATTCTTCTTTTTAACCAAAGACGACATTGGATAGCCGTGTCGTGTATTTGATCTCTTCTATGAAATTGGCCTTTATGAGGTCCTCAGCGGCGCTTTGCGGCTTGAGATTTTTCCTCGTTCGAGCACGTCTTCTTTGAAGCGGCCAGAAGCGGCCCTTCATCGATCGAAAGTTGATGGCGAGCTACCGATAGGAATGCCGGGCATGTCGATGCACGCCATGCGAGCAGTCGGCGATAGTCTCTCAAACATTGCACAAGATCTTGCTTCACTTGCTCACGGTAGGTCGCTACTGGAGCTTGACTATCTTCGTTGGGTCGTCTCCCATTTGCACATCTATTAACTCTCCATGAGGTTACGGCCTTTTCAACTTTGTTTTTTGGTTCTCGGGCTAGGTCATCATCGTTATCTTACGGGTCATTTATGCGGATCATACCGAGCATCCAAATCGGTGACATTGACTTGATGGCCTTCACGGTGCTTTGAGCGTTTGGGCCAAGATCTACCTCATCGCAAATTTCTTGTCTGGTCGTGGCTTCGTCTCGCGCCTTCAGGTCGGCCGCCGGGTAACTACCGGTGCGTCCCTTGCTGTAAATTTCATCTTCAGTGTACCGTTGATGCCACGGCCTCTAGCTTGCCCGGTCGGCCTACCAATGATGCAATCGATAGCATGACTTGAGGGGAGTACAAGGAGCGTCGTGCGGGCCGTCTGTATAAAGTGCTATCACCGGTGTCGCCGCGCCAAATGTGACCATGAGCTCAATCGTCCCCAGCGGATAGGTGGATTGCTCCATTGAAGCCCGTTAGAAGTAGGCTCGGCAGGGAATTATCTCGCCGATCGACCTTGATCTTGTCAATCAAGCCTTCAAACATGATGTCGGCCGAGCTACCCAGTCGACTAGAATTCTTTGAACTTCGGTATTGGCCATAAGCGCCGACGATTACCAGCGGAACATAAGCGTTTCGGCCTACCATCGTGTGAAGTCGCTATCTCCAAACGAGATGGGGTCTATTCGAGACCGGTGGGACCGTGACGTTGAGCGGAGACCATCGGAGCTCGTCCCACTTCCTCTTTGTAGCTTTATTTGATTCTCTACGATCCAGCGGATTTCCACAGTGAATGACCATTGCGACGTTGCGCCCCTGGATCGTGGAGCTTCTCGATCCTCGGACCGGTCTTTGTCTTGGGTGCTTGAAACAACTAGAGCACCCTTCCCCGATCCGGATCGGCTTCTTGCTGCTTCTCGAGGTCGGTCGCTTTCCTCCAGGCCTCACATACTTTCCCGACTTTCCTTTACGGATGAGTTCTTCGATATCATCTTTGAGGGCCATCTGATCATTAGTATCATGACCTTGCTTTTTGTGGTAGCGGCAATACCTTTTAGTCGGTCGTGCCCCCTTCTTGAGCACGAGTGGATCGGCCGCTTTACTCCCACAAACTCATTATTCGGCACTCGCTATAGATCCTGCGCAATAGAGGTGTTTAGCCGAGTGCGATGATCGAACTTCTTATCACGAAAGTCGGTCGATTGTCGCGGCGACCTTCATGCCCTTTGGCCGCTTTATCGCTTTCCTCTTTGGGTCGTGCGCGGACGGCCTTTCTTCTTCGCCAAGGTTTCTTCATACGCCATGTGGACATTAGCCCTTGTTAAGAAGTAGGTGAGATCTTGGTAATGGTTAAGAGTGAATTCTTCTACGAACCGGTGGTCGGTCGAATACCACGCTTCAGATATTTTAGCTTGTCCTTGTCGACAAGTCACGAGCGGACTTCGGCCTCGGTGTTAAACCGGTCGATATCTTGCCTCGGCGTCTCATTATCTCCTTGAACAACGAGTCCAAGTATTCTTCATACCGATATATTGGCGGTTTGCGGTGTAGTGAGACAAGAATATTACGATCAGTCGTCCCATGAGGAGATGGAATTGGGTCGCAGAGACTCCCACCATTCCAATGCTCGTGCCGTCCGGTGGCGAGGGAAAAAGCACGCATTTCATGGTCGGTCCCGATTCCTGTAGCGGCGATAATTATTGAAGTAGCGGAGATGCTTATGCGGATCTCCTCGTAAAGTCGAACTTGTTGAGATTGGGCGCTCGCGAGGTCTCTCGGAATTTTGTAACGCTGATCTCCACGGAGAGCGGGCGTGTTCATTCGAATACCGATTCGACCCAAAGGGTTGCATTGCGAGGCACGCCTCGTTGCCGGCATTCCATAGAATCCTCCGGATGGGCGGTTGGTGGAAGGCGAGGGGGCCTTACGGGTCGCTTCGCTTTGGCCTCTCCTTGGCGATCTGAAGCGCCCCTAATTCTTCCATTTACGTAATCTTCGGCTCTTCTCGAGAATCCCAAGATCCGCTTCTCGACCAAGCGTGACCGGACGACTCATTGGAGGAGTGCACGGCGAGCGACGGCCGATGTCGGGGCGGTAGCTAGAATCTTCATAATCATAGGACATTGAGCGGCGTCACGCTGCGTTCTCGCCGAAGCGTCTGTGTGCCCCGCTTCTTCTTTGGGAGAGCGATGAGTAGTGCTTTCTCGGCGAGAAATGCTCGCCGAGGAGGGGCGGTGTCTTCGGCGCCGGTCGGCGACGCGAGCGAAGGTTCTCCGTCTTCGCCCGTGGGCGCCGGGAAGCGAACCTCTCGTGCGAGAGATGAGCGCATCTCGATCTGCGATCACTTGATTTTTGTTTTGCGCAGGATCTGCAAAGCGGCGAAAGTGACATGATCTGGTAGAGGTTCTGAATGCCCGCTTCAACCCGGCTCGGCGGCAAGTCTCGAGCAGGCGGTGAACTCGTTGGAGGATTAGGTCCACGCACCGTTGTTGTGCCGAAGGTTCTTGTCGTGGAAGTCCTTGAGACTCGTGGACATGTGGCGGCCACGCCCCGGAGTCGCTGCTGATTTTGCGGAGGGTTGAGTCGAGAAGTGGCGCGTGCGGGGCGGTCGCGTGGAGCCATGAAAGAGGTAGGATAGCGCGCACGGGCCTCCATTTGTGGTCGCCAATTGATCGTACTGGACCAATGAAGAGTTGAAGTGTTGATTGATTCGTCAAATGGGCGGTCGTTGAATGAGTGAAAGGGCCGGTCCACGGCTTCACAGCGTTGAACACCTCGGGTGGTACACGCAAAGACACTCCGACGATCTAGTGAGAGGTCGCTCGGGCAGATAGCACAAGGTTAGAGAAGCGTGCACGAAGCCATATGCGAATGGCGTATATATCTTTGCGGTCCGGCCGTTTTGCGAAGATTTCGGCCGGGCGAAGTGCGCTCAAGCAGCGTGTTTGGGCCGATCGAGATGGGCTGGGCCGCAGGTCCAATTGCTGTTGGCAGTCCTCGTATTTGCTAATACACCCAGGAACACACTTCATCACATCTAAACTTACACTTCGTCACATCTACACGTCGTCACACATATACGTCGACTCCCATATACTTCGACACATCTACACTTACACTTCGTCACATCTACACTTAAACTTCGTTACATCTACACATCGTCACACATATACGTCGACTCCCATATACTTCGACACATCTACACTTACACTTCAAATGGCGCCCTAGGCACCTAACCCTCATCTTCCCTCTTTTCTTTGATTCTCATACTATGATCAAACTTAAACCGTAATTACTACAACACATATTCATGGCTATCATGGAAGTGAAAAGGATCCATTTGGATCAAGGAAGTTTAGCTGACATCATGTTCCTAGACTTGTTTAAAGTTTTGAAAATTTCCACTATAGACCTCACCATGTACCGGGGTACTGACTTGGTTGGGTTCAATGGCTCAGCAACTAGACCGCTGGGGTACATTGAACTAATGGTCACTTATGGAGATCCAGATGAAGAAAAACCACTGTGTCAGACTGTGAAGACGTCTTTCCTAGTCCTCCCGTGCAAGTCTGTTTACCGATCTTGTATACAAGAAGAAATCATATAGAGGCCGACACTAAGATGGGCTTGGAGCTATAACATCAGCTGTTCATCTAAAGATGAAATTCTATTTCTGGATGACCATGTCATAACCTCTCAAGCCGACCTAGAGGAGGCTCGCAAATGCCATTTCGTGAGTTTGAAATCCGAGCGAGACGAAGGAGCGGGGAAAAGCTGGTCGAGAAGGTAGAAGGCCCGGAGCACAAAGGCTAAATTGAACTGACAGAGTTAGATGCGGCATGACAGCGGACGCGGGGATGATGATAGGAATGATAACCGCCAAAGAACTCGGGAAGCGCACCCAAAAGGGTTGAACCCGACGGCGAATTTGTTACCAATCGGCTAGGCAATGACCCGCCAAGGCGTGAAGATTGGCGCGACCTCCTTGTGGAGGTCAAGGAGAAACTCCTTTGCATTCCGGCGACACGTTGACCTCTTTGCTTGGTCCGCAACTAACATGCCTGGAATACCACCTGAAGTGGCGTGCCATCATCTCGCCGTAGATCCAAAAGCTAAGTGGGTGGCTCAGAAGAGAAGAGCCCAGAAGGGCGACAAGGCCGAAGCGACTAACAAGCGATGAGACAAACTCATAGAGGTGAACTTTGTAAAAGAAATTAAGTATACCACTTGGTTATCAAATGTAGTCCTTGTCAAAAAAATATAATGGAAAATGGCGAATGTGCGTTGATTACAATCAGATCCCGATGTACCCTCCCGATCAGGAAAAGACTGCATTCATAACAGATAAATGAAATTACTTCTATCGGGTAATGCCGCTTCGGGCTCAAGAATCTTTGGGGCCACTTTGCAAAGAATGATGAACAAAGTGTTCAAAAAGACCGAGATAGGGCGGGTAATTGAAGTCTACTTGGGTGACATGATAGTCAAAAGTAGATATGATCCAGACCACATTGGGGATCTGGAAGAAGTCTTTGTCGAGGTACAAAATAACAACATGAAGCTGAACCCTGAGAAGTGTACCTTCAAGGTCCGAGCGTTTTTACCTTATGGAACGTGGCATAGAGGCAAACCCCGACAAATGAAGGGTTGTAACCCAAATTCAATCACCTTCTATGAAGAAGGAAATCCAAAAGCTCACTGGAATTATCGCGACCTTGTCTCGTTTCATCTCTAAGGCTGGTGACAAGTCCCTGCCATTCTTCAAACTTCTCAGAAAAGAAGTAGAATTTGTATAGACAGAAGAGCAAGAGCTAGCCCTCAACCAAGTGAAATCCACTCTGTCAACACCAAACAAAGACCTGACTACTTTGTAAGTAAGGCGTTGCAAGGCCCGAGCTGAGATATCAGAAGGTGGAAAAGGTCTCCCTGGCGCTATTTGTTGCAGACTAGCATTTGAGACCTTACTTTGTGGCACACCAAGTGGTCTTCTGCACTAATCAACCAATCCTGCAGATCCTGCACCGAACAAACTTAGCAGGAAGATTGATCATATGGGCATTCGAGATCTCAGAGTTTGGAATCAAATACAAGTCGAGACTGGCCTTGAAGGCTCAGATTTTGGCCGACTTCGTAGCTGAATTGACCTGCTCCTCACGAGAGGAGGGCGCAGAGGTAACATGGACTCTGACCTTCTCATTCTCCACCTCTAACAACTAGGCGAGTATGAAACATGCCTAGCTTACTCAAAGCTTCGCTCGAGATTTTGGAGCTACACGCAGTATAACTCCACACGCATTCATTGTTGGTCGTATCCCAGATCAAGAAAGAGCACAATGCAAATGATGCCATACTACAAATATATCTCACCCAAGTAAGAGAACTCTTGGAAGTTTTTAAACTTGCTGAAGTGAAGCACGTACCCCGAGGTGACAATGCCAGGGCCGAAGTACTTTCCAAACTCGCCAGCCTAGTGTGTCACTAAAACCGGACCATCCGGGGTCGTCTGCTGTGATCAGCGCCACCAAAGTTGGATAGATCCAATACTCATAGGAAAAGCGAGCATCATCATACTCGTTGGGCGATGGAAGACTCTTCCATAGAGGTTTCTTTATGTATCTGTTGAAATGTATATTAGGCGTCGAGGCTGACTATCTCCTTGCAGAAATCAATGAGGGATCTGTGAGCAGCACCTAGGTGACCGGGCCTTGGCCATAAAGACACTCAGAGCTGGATACTACTGGCCTACCATGAATGAAGACACCCGGAAGTATCTGAAGAAATGTGATAAGTGCCAGCGACACGTTGATGTACACATTGCCCCTTCAACGAAATTGACTACGCTAACACCCCCATGGTCGTTCGCCTAGTAGGGGATAGACCTCTTGGGTCCTTTTCTAGTCGGTCGAGGGCAAGTTAAATTCTTGATCGTGGCTATCGAATACTTCACCAAGTGGATTGAGGCAGATCCCTTGGCCACCATCACAGCAAGTAACTGCATGAAGTTTTTCAAAAATAACATCATGACCCAGTTCGGCATACCACACGGTAGTGATCACGAGAAAAGCGAAGCGCAATTCACCAACAAAAGTTGAGAGAACTCATGAGCAGTTTGAGCATCAAGCATCGCTTCATGTTCGTAGAACATCCACTAGACCAATGGCGGGTGCGAAGCAACCAATAAGGTGATCTTGTGGGGACTACGAGGAAGTTTCGATGAAGCAAAAGGCAACTGGTCGGACGTGCTACCATATGTCTTGTGGGGATATCGAACAACTCCCCACTCTTCAACCGGAGAATCCCCATTCCATCTCGCCTACGAGACCGAGGTTGTCATACCAGTAGAGGTAGGGAGGCGAGTTGGAAAGCGAGCATCCAAATCCACCAAAAGTCAATGAGAAAGAGTCCGCGAGGAAGTAGACATGGTGGAAGAACTAGTGAGCCAAGCTACTATCCAAGAAACCGTAATCAAGCATAGAATGGTCGTGAGGTTCAACACTGAGGTCGTCCCTAGAACCTTTCAAGTAAGTGACCTAGTCCTACGAGGGGTAGGCGTCGACTTGAAGAACCAGAGCTCAAGACAAACTAGCTCCGATTGGGAAGTTACATGTAGAGTGACCACAGAGAGGTGAAAGCGCGCTTTCAAACTCAAGACCTTGAGCAAAGAGTCGATTCCCAAAACTTGGAACTCAGACAAGCTGAGAATCTTCATATTTTAAGCTAGTACCTTCTCCGAATGAGAAAATAATTGTATCAATGAACTTTGAATCGAAATAAATGAAATCATTTTCACAACTCCTTATTATTTTACAAACACTTGTCGTTACATGTAGGACATCAAGTCTGGCCTCGATGCAAGTGCATTGCACTGACCGACCAACTTCGAAAGCCCGACAGTACAAAGGAGCGGCATGAGATCGACAATGCGACCATTTGCGCTACCTACCAACCTGGACGCGGGTATTTCAGCTCGCTTCATCTCGTGACGTTAGTCTTATCGCGACCTCTTGGGACGAGTTCGATTCGGGCCGAGTTATGCCGCAAATACGGGCATTTTCTGCGGATTTTTTCGCCGGTAAACGGCCCGTCGCAACGTGTTTTCGGCGGAATTTCCGGCGGATTTGAGGTCATTTGCGGGGGAATTTTCGGCGGTAGTTTGCGGGGGAATTTTGGTGTTTTTGGCGGATTTTTCCGCTGCAATTTTTTTTTTGCGAAACCAAATCCGCCGCAAACGGCTAGAATTCCGCCGCAAATGTCTTTTTTGTTTTACAAAACCAAATCCGCCGCAAACGCCTATAATTCCGCTACAAACGCGCGTGTTTTTTTTTTAAATTTAAATTTCGGCCGCAAATGCGATTGAATACGCCGGAAATGTAATTATTAAAATTTTTAAAAAAAAATTAAATTTTTAAATTATTAAATTTTAAAAAAATTATAAATCGCATATTTAAATTTTAAAAAAAATGGTGATCCATAGGTAAGAACCTACGATGCGAGTCAAACCATGAAGTTTTCCCTCCGTATTTAAGAGTAAAAGCCCTTGTGTAAACCATGCAAATCGGACACGCCATCTTACCATGTGTTCCCTATCCAGACAACATTCCATAGGCAGGGAAGTCATTAATTGTCCACATCAAAGCCGCCCTCATTCTAAAATTTTGTTTGTGTGCTGCATCATAAGTTAAAACACCATGCCACAACCTTTTTAGGTCATCAATCAAAGGTTGCAAATATATGTCAATACCAGCTGTTGGATTGGTTGGCCCCGGAATAATAGCATTGAAAAACATGTATGGTTTAGACATACACATTTCTGGTGGAAGGTTGTATGGGGTAACAATAACTGGCCAACAAGATTACGGTGATGCCGATGCTTGAATATAGGGTGTGAAACCATCAGAGCATAAACCAAGTCGAGCATTGCATGGATCACTGGCAAAATCTGGATGAACACGATCAAAATGCTTCCAAGCTTCACCATCAGATGGGTGATGCAATTCACCGGAATTGTTTCTATTTTCATGGTGCCACGTCATTTTACTCGCGGTCTCCATTGATGCAAACATCCTCTGTAGCCTTCGTATAAGCGGCAGATAGAACATTGCTTTTCGTGGAACCGGTTTGCCTCTGCTCATCCCTTTCCTGCTGACACGATAGCGTGGTTCTCCACACAACTTGCATTCCTTCAACTCTCCATCATTTGCCAAACTCATTGTTATAATAGAGCATGCACCCAGACACGCAACAATCAATTCTTTTAGATTTTAAGCCAAGCTTCGATACCAGTCTTTTAGCATCATAATAACTCTGCGGCAAAAGTCCTTTAATAGGGGTTGCATCCAACATCATTTTGGTCATATATTCCATTCACAACTTGGCAACATTAAATTGAGACTTAAGACCCAACAACCGAACACACATTAATAATTTTGAGTCTTTAGATCCTTCAAATAATGGTTTATTTGTCTCACTCAAATACCTGTAAAACAATTGAGCTTCCTCATTTGGAACTTCTTCAGCATCATATTTTGGTTCTTCAAAATCCAAATTTACTCCAACGGCATCAGATATCATTCCCTGATAAACAGATATCATTCCCTGATTGTAAAATTTGGCCAGATCCAGATGTGGAAGCTACTACTTCAACCGGAACATTAGTTGAAGGATCTACTTCATCCGGAACATTAACCGTAGGAACAACTACCACAGGTACCCCAGGTTCTACTTCGCCATGACGACTCCATATCCAATAATCTGGCCTAAACTCATTATTGTACAAGTGAATTCTGACTTCATCTTCATTTTCTATAAATCGAAATGAACATTTCGCGCACGGACATCTAAATCCCCCTTCTCGCGCAAACCATTCATCACGCTTAGCACAAAAAATAAACTCTTCTACTCCTTCTGCAAAACGTCTCTTTAAACCGCTTCTTCCAAGAAACAACCGATCATACATCCAACTACGATCCATGCTTTCAAGATCCTAGTACTACGTACTACAATAAAAATTATCATAAACAATAACTATTACTTTTCATTTCATAAATAATAAATAAAATTTTATATTTTTACTTACATACATACTCATATACACACATACACATACACACGTATTTACATACACTAACAATGTAAACAGTACATTAATTAATTATAATATAAATAAAATTTAAAAAATGTAACACATTTTATATATTATGTTATGCTAAACGTAAATATTAGTCATTTTAACTAACACTCTATTAACTAACAACATAAATAACATTTTAACACATAAACTACAACATTTAACACATACATTCTTTTAATATTAGTCATTTTAACTAACAACAAATAACATTTTAACTAACACGTCTATCAATTTTTTTATTAAATGTTTTATTAACAATAAATTACATATTGTAACATCCCTAATTTCGTTAATTTTGAATTAAGAAATTAAGGAGTGATTTATTACTCGAGTAGGTAATAAATCAAGTCGCAGATATGAGGTTGTCATGAAGGCAATTTATAATTGCTAGAGTATATAATTTAAATACATAATTGAGTGGAAATTAGAACACTAAGGGTATTTTAGTCTTTATACCACTCATATTAAATGAGCTCCAAGACACAAAAACATCCAAATACTCTCTCATTCCTCACTTGTGTGAAATAAAAGAAAGGGAAAGTAAGAGAGAGAAAAAGAAAGAGAAGGAAAAGAAAGAAAGAAAAAAAAAAAAGAGAGAGATATATATATATATATATATATATATATATATATATATATATATAGAGAGAGAGAGAGAGAGAGAGAGAGAGAGAACACGGTAGGAAGAAAAAAAAAAAAAAAAGAGGAGTTGAGAGAAAGAGAGAGAAGTTGGCGAGAGAAGAAGAAGAAGAGGAGGAGAAGGTTCTCCATGGATTCTCTTTTGTAAGTGATTCTCGTGTCATTCTTCTCCATTTTTCACGATCTACCTATTGATACGAGTTTTATTAACTATCTCTCCCTCTATTCCATTTCATCATTTTGGAAGCTCCAAAGCTCAAGTGTTGAGAAATGGAGTTTTGGTGACATTAAAGGCTTGCTTTTGGTGTGGGAAGCTCAACAAACAATTTAGAACCCTCAGTACCATTTACACTGTTGATTTGAGTCGATTGGAGTGGTAGGAGAAAAGGGTTGAGTTCTTTGGTTTTCGTTGGGAGTGTTTGGAAGAGGTTGGGTTCGGTTTCGGAGTGAGTTCATGAAGTTTGGGATTGTGAGCTTCGGAAAGTTTTGGTGTTTCGTGATTTTCATCAAGATTGGTGAATTTTACTCGCTTAGGGTTTTATTTTATGTGTGTTGACTGTATGATTTCTGTTCGTTGAAATTGCATTCGTTTCGTAAATTTTGAGTCGCAAAACCCGCAAATTGGTCACGAACTCACTGATTTGGCAATTCTGGACACAGGGTCGGTTCTTATAAAACTGGGACTGTTAGGTTAGTCCAAAACTTAACGCCGGTTGTTTTGGCACTAGTTTGGTTCAATTTGGAGTTGTGTAGCTCAAGTTATGAGTCTCCGAAGTTAGGTCAAATTTCAGGAATTAGATTGGGTATAGGTTCAGTTTTTCAGGTCATGTGTTCTCAATTGAACTCCGTTTTGAATGATTCTTGTTTCATTGGAAAGTAGACTTAATTACCTACGGAATAGGCACTGGTTTCACCAAATTCCATTAAGAAATGAGAAAGAAAATTTAGTTGCAAGTTGGGAAAAGAGTTTTGTTGACTTTGGTACCTCGGTGTAGTAATTTGAAAAACTGTATCAACTGGATGCTTATTTTGAAAAATTAAAATCATATGTAGAAACGACACTCAGAGAGCTTTCCAATGAGTGGTCTTTTGTAGAAATCCGATGTCGTTTTCTATTTTAAGTAATTCGCGAAGTAGGTGCCTTCTTTGTAGGAAACTCTGCACTCATGTCGTGTGTTAAAATAGCGGTTTGTGTCATTCCGATTCTCGAAATGAATTACTTGATGTGATTGTTTGTGATTGATGTGGTTTGTTCTGGAAATTGGTGTCATAAGTTCTGTTTGTATGTTGTAATTGGATTGGAACACGGTTTGAATCTGACGGAGGCGAAAGCTAAGAAACAAAAACAAGCCAAGTTTATTCCCAAGTTTCGATTCTTCGTTTCGACGCTCCTTTCGACTCCAAACTTCCTCTAATCTTTTCCCAACCAATTGTGATTATTATGGATTGATATTTTCATTGATTTGATGCATGTTCAAAGTTGTTTTGAATTAAGCGGTTAATGTTATAAATATTTGAAAAAACAAGTAAAACCAAAATGCGTGTGGGAACCAAATGTGTTGTAAATTAAATGTTAGTGGGTGATTTCATGAGTTTATACTTATGATAATATGTCATTATAACATATCATAGATTGAATTAGATTCGGTATATAAATTATATCGAATATATGAAACGCCCCAATGCGGGTGTGATATATGAATTATATCGAGTCGGGGTGACGACCCTGTTTTTGCTAGCAAACTAGGCGGGGAAGTCATGATCCCTAAACCTAGGCCCTATAAAATTTTACCATTAGGAAGGGGTTTCAGGGATTAGTCGGGAGGCGATCGGTGTTATGCTATGAAGTTATGATTGTACTGTTACCGGGATTAGTCGGAGGGTAGTCGGTATGGTACAATTGCTAGGAAGTTATGATTGCACTATTTACCAGGATTAGTCAGAGGGCAGTCGGTATTGTGCAATTGATAATGCATGTGGTTTATTAATTAAATCATGAAGTTAATAACATTTTTAAAAATGGACCGAGTGATAGGTAAGGGTCACGGTAAGACTCCCTAAGATATGTTATCTCACCTATCATCATATGTTGTTGTTTCTGAGAGAAAGCAGGGGAAAGAAGCAAGTTGTATGGCACGAGTAGGTGGCATGCTCGGATAGAAGATTGAAGATTTAGTTCTTCCATACGTGTTTATGTTTTCCTTGTATCTTTGAATCCGATTATGACTTGAATTTGTTTTAAGTTATGTAATCGTTTCTGCTATTCTTGTAAAGTTGTATGTCTATGCGAGGAATTTATCTACGATGTATGCTAAGCGGTGCACTTTAGTATTTCTACTCGATAGAAATATGAAGGTGTTACACATATCATAACTATTTAAATGAAAATAAATTACATATCATAACTCTTTCATATATTAATTGATATATAATGATTTTCGAATATATAATAAATTTTAACAATTTACAGAAAAAAATGATAATATAACGATTTTCAAAAATATAATAAACTTTAACAAATTAATCAAAATAATGATTATATAATGAATTTATGAAAAATTAATATATTATTGCATTTCGCATTTATCTAAAAAGTATTATCAACATAAATTAAAAATTAATAAATACGTTAAATTTATTTTTTTAACTACTATATTATTATATTTCATATTTTCTAAATAATATTAACACAAATTAAAATTTAATAAATATATTCATTATTTTATTTCATATTTATGTATTATTTATTAAAAATTATTAACATATAATCTCGTAATTTTATTAACATAAAAAAATTTAAAAATATTAAAAAATATTAACATATAATTTTGTATTTTGTATTTTCTAATAAATACATTAATTTTATTTTGTACTATTTCATTTACTAATATTAACTAATATATTATAACATTTCATATTTAATTATTGAAGAAATTCTAACTAATAATATCAAATAACGTTTAATAACAACTAATAACTTCAATAACTAATCAGTGGTGCTGAGAAGACTCTAACTTGATGCTAAATCGGAGTCGTTTGGACAAAGAAACAGAGGTTACCAAACTCAAATAAATCCTAAACAAACAACACCACAATTAGTAACTAATAGTTCAAAACAAAGTATAAGCTAAAACAATGTATAAACTAAAACATACCCTCAAAACATAAAGAGAGGAGAAGAAAAAAATTGAATTTGTAAGAAGTTTGATAAATTTGAGAGAAGTGTTGAGAAAGAGTGAAGATTGAATGTGAGAATGAGTGTGAATGAGAGTGAGAATCAGATTTATCAAGAGAGTGCATTGAAGATGGCGTGTAATTGCAGCGGATTTTTGTTTGTTGAGGCGGATTCCGTTGCGGCGGATTAAATTTCGAATTTCCCGCCAATTGCATTTTCGGCGGAATTAAGGCATTTTCGGCGGATTGGATAACACATTGGCCGATGTGTCATTTGCGCGTAAAGCAGAGACAAATTTGGTAGCGAAGCGCTTTGACCGAGGCGTGCGATTTAGCGGAATGGGTAATGACTGCGGACGAATTTGAATTTGAATTTCCCGCTTATTTTAATTTTCGGTAGAATATACCCATTTTCGGCGGATCCATTTTTTTTTTCACAAAAAAAAAATTTCCTTCTATAAATCCGTCGCAAACTACCAAAATTCCACCGGAATATTTTTCGTCCAAATTTGATCCGCCGTAAATTCAAACAAATCCGCCGGAAAGTTTTTGGCGGAAAAAATCCCCCGGAAAAAACACAAACCCGCCGAAAAGTTTATGGCGGATTAAAATCTGCCGAAACGTCACGCCTTGGATTTTCAGTTTTTCTTGTAGTGCGAGGTCAGAACCCCTTCAAACGAGTTCGGTCCGGGCCGAGTTCTAGTAAAATGTTGTCATGGTATCGAGGCCGACCGTCGAGGCCACAATCCCTTTGGAACGAGTTCAATCTAGGCCGAGTCCTGGTAAACTGTTTCCAACAGGAAAATTCCTAATGAGACGAGCCATGAGGCCACGACCCCGGGAGAGGAGGACAATCGTGACTTAGTCAAAAATACTTAGTCAAAAATTCATCAAGAGACTGGATATGAGGCCACGACCCCAGGCAGGCAAGTTCAAAGCAGACGACAATTGCGACTTAGGCGAAAATACTTAGTCAAAATTAAAATGATAACAGAAGGCAGTAACAAGTCGCCCTCCCTGCTTGCTGAAGGGAACAAGTCGCCCTCCTTGCCTACTGAGGGGAACAAGTCGCACTCCTTGCCTGCTGAGGGGTAAAAGTCGCCCTCCTTGCCTAATAGGGAATGCATCTCGCTCTCACCTACCCCACAGCCATAACATAGGCTACGGTTACCCAGTCGAAGCATATGAATATGCGTTGAAAAGCTAAGAAGCATACCTACATCTTTTTTGTTAAACTCAAAGTCAAATTATGGTGGCTAGTAGGCCTAAAACTACGATCAAACTTCGTCCAAAATATTTCGGAGGAAGATCTCGCGCGAGGAGCAGATCTCGTACTCCCTCTCATTTATGAAGGAGATCTCACCCTCTATCTGTTGAAGGAGCAAGATCCCACCTTCCCTTCAGCCTTGAAGGAGATTTCACTCATGAAGAGAAAGATCTCACTTTACCACTCATTGAAAGAGGGAATCTCGTTTTCTCTTACTTTGGAATTTGTGCTTCCACTCAACAAGTCGTAACTTCCGCTCTGATGGTCCAATAGAGGCATGCAAATATGCGTTGGAAAGATAAAAGAAGTGCCACAACTGTCGTGTTGAGCCCAACACCCAGTTCTCGCCCCGGCGTTCATTGGTGGAGGAAATCTGACCCACGAGGAATGAGATCTCGCCGTCCCTCTCATTATTGAAGGGATCTCGCCCTCTTTACTGAAAATGGGGAGGATCTCACCCACTCCCTTGTGTTGGGAAACCCCCCACCTCACCTCGCCGTCATACTCACAGTAGGGTCTCAATATGGAACTGGAATTCTATCAAAAGTGTTTATATTTTAATAGTGCGCCTTTACTTTTCTCTACCAATATTAAGGACCATACAAAACCTCTATTACTTCGTAAGAATCTCAAGTAAGTAAATCCTAAATCGTCACATTGAGAAATGTTTAGACTTTATAAAATTTTATATTATTATTTAGGCAAAATAGCATCCCGGTCCCTTAACTTATTTTTCATTTTCGCTTAGGTCCCTTAACTTTAAAAACTAACGTTTAGGTCCCTTAACTTTTAAAAACGTTTCATCGTAGTCTCATTTAACATTAAAAGCTAACGTTTAAGTCCCTTAACTTTTAAAAACGTTTCATCGTAGTCTCATTTAACGTTTTTGAACTAACAGCGTTAATCAGTTGTTGTTAGTTTAAAACGTTAAATGGGACTACGATGACACGTTTTAAAAAGTTAAGAACTAAACGTTAACTTTTTTAAGATAAAGGACCTAAGCGAAAACGGAAAATAAGTTAAAGGACCCCAGATGCTATTTTGCCTATTATTTATTATTATATGTACACTGAGTCAAAAAAAATATTGCCATAAATTCGACCCGTTGGCGCGTCGTCCAGCTTAGCTTTCCTAAATGACTATGTCAGTTTAACTTACATCACATAGTTCATTTTGATTATCTATTAATGAAGTTCCATCTACAAAAATAAAAATTACTCTTATATATTTCACCACCTCATAAAAAAGCAGGCTAGCTCTATCACTTCGCTCTTTGGTCTTGGAAACGATATAAAAGTTTTTGTTTGGTGAGATCTAATTCCTAGCTTTTTACTGGAGATTTTCCCAAAAATACGTTATTTTTATTTAGCTATTAGTTTTCTTTGATCCTTTCGTAGGATTGTATCTTTCCTCTTTTGATGGATTAGGCTTCTCTTTTTTCGGTTTTGTTGTCTTTGCTGCACGCAAATGATTGTTAATGACTTTGGTGTTAACTTTCGTGGGATTGTATCTTTCCTCTTTTGAGAGATTAGTTTTTAGAGATTTTTAAGAAAATGAGAAGTTGTTTTGTGTTTGTGTAACATACTGAAAATCACTTATTTTAAAAAAAAATATTAAAAAACTGAATTTTATGAGAAGCTTCTCAAAATAGCTTCTCGTATGAAGTAGTTTTTAGAATGTTTTGAACTTTTCGTTTTTAAGAATTTGTAATAAGCTGATGACATATCGTTATAAGTGATTATTTTTTTTTTTTTAAAAATTGATTTTTAAATAATAAAAATAGTTCATAAAAAATTTCCATGTCTCATTCTTTTGCCTAAACAAAAATCTTAATAAGCCTAAAGTTTGTTTTCTCTACTTATAAGTGATTTCAGAGAGAGGTTATATTTCCACCTCTATAGTGATGTTTTGAACTCTAGTTATTATTAAAAGAAAATTTGACTTAGAAAGCATGCTTGCTGTCGAACTCCTTGACCATAAATGTTAAAATGTTGAAGCTGATAGTGCTATTTTTTTTTACCAAGCATGATTGTGCTATTTGAAAAGGATTTTTATATTAAAGGGTAAATTATGTTTTTATCCTAGATTTAGGTTTTTCAGTCCCCTATATTTTTTTAACTACTTTTGGTTTTAATTTTTTTTTATTAAGTTTTAGTCTCTCTTAATTTTTAATAACATTTCATAATTTTTAATAATACTTTATTAACATTTTATCGCACGATTAAAACTTATGAAACTTTATTAAAAGTCATTAAAAATAATAAGTGATATAAAAAAAGTGGGAGACAAAAACTTGCTACATTTTTTTTGAAAAGCTAAAAAAACAAAAATGTCAAATTTTACATAAACTAAAAACATAATTAATCTTATATTTCAAAAACCCAAAAACTTAAACATCTACTATCAAATAGTTTCTCTCAATCTCTCTTTTCTGCCACATCACGTAAACATCACACCAATTATTTTTTTAGTTGAAAATAAAATAAAGTTGGATCCTCTCTGTTTCTGTCCTAACTGGCCCGTACCGTCTCTACTCTCTAGGACCTTCCGTACTAAGAACATCATTGAAAACAACAACCAAATAAATTGTAGGACCAATGAGAATATAATAGATAACCCACGAAGTGACCTCACCTATGACCAATGCATGCATTTGGGAGTTGAGACAAATAGATAGTGCATCATATTCTCAAAATAAACAAATAATGAAATGATGTCTCACTAATGACAAAATTTTTAAAAAAATTGAGATTTGGCTTGGGCTGGGGGAGGTATGGGCAAAAGTGTACTCAAAGATTTCGCACTTAGATAATTGTTGGTAGGAGAGAGAGGGATGAAGAGGCAAGATCCATGTGGGGAGGAGAGGAAGGGAAGATAAGATAATCTTAAAACAATTGGAATCAAATCTGAAATTTTCCTATTTTGCTACAGAGAAAGGATATAGAGTGAAACTTCCTAGAAAATATGTAGAACAGTCAAATCAACAACCATATCATATAATGATAATTAATTAACCAATGTTTGATAGCTGTTTTTATATCATGCAATAATTAATGAATGCATTATGGGCCCAACGACACCAACCTTCTTTGAATCTTTAATCCCCTAGTGAAGCACAACCGTACAAGTGACTTTCCTAAGCTACTTCGTACTACATAAAAATGGTACGAGTTTCTTTCAGCTTAACCAATATTTTGAGTTTGAATCTAACGTTAGGTATACAGCAGTGTTAAATCTCTTGAGGAAGAGTTTTGCCGCTCACTGTCGGGTCGAGAGATTAATCTCTACAGTTACGCACAGATGATACTCAATTTATACAAAAAAAAAATTCATTTTTATTTTGAAAATAATATTATTCCTTTTTGCTTGTTCTCCCATTTCTGAATTGGTAGACACTACGCCAGAATTGTAAAAAGAGATCTTTAGTAGCGTTTATAAAAAAAACGCTACCCATTTTAATAACACGCTACACCATTAGTAGCGTTTTAAAGTAAAACGCTACCCATTAGGTAACACGCTAGACGGATCTCTAGCGCTTTTACTCAAAAAACGCTAGCCAACTAGAAAACACGCTAGATAGATCCCTAGAGCTTTTATTCAAAACGCTAGCCAATTAGAAAACACGCTAGATAGATCCTAGCGTTTTTAGAAAGCGCTAGGTATTTAGAAAACACGCTAGACGGATCCTAGCGCTTTTATTCAAAGCGCTAGCCAATTAGAAAACACGCTAGATAGATCCCTAGCGTTTTTATAAAACGCTAGGTATTTAGTAAACACTCTAGAGCGGATCCTAGCGCTTTTATTCAAAGCGCTAGGTATTTAGAAAACACGCTAGATAGATCCCTAGCGTTTTTTTGAACACGCTAGGTATGGTTAAATAATTTTTTTCGCTTCCCATTGAGCTACTTACCTCTCTCACCTAACACTCTCACCCGAAACGCAAAATCACTCACCGAAGCATAAAACCCTAACACCCTAACGCAAATTAAGATCATCTCTCTCAACGAAAATCATCTCTCTCGATGAACAACATCTTTCTCGAGTCTCTCACTCGAGACAACATTGGTGAGTTTTACATTTCCTTTCTCTGTTTCTTGTTAGATATTAATTGTGGGTTCTAGTTTAGAAATATATTAGTTTTGTCACTTGTGCACACTAGCTACTCTTTTTTTTTTTACCACTAGCCTCTTCTTGTTACACATAAATTAATTAAGTTCATTAATTATTTGGAACACTAGACTATGGTTCCTTTGTCTTGACCAAAGGACCGAGAATAGAAATAGAATATGAGATAGATATAGCTTGGGAAATTTTGTTTGTTTTTATATGAATTGATTCTTCATTATATTCGAATTGCTTGATGGGTCATATGTTAAAGTTCTCTTCTCGAATTTTATTATAAATATTTGGAAATTATGGATAGAAATTGGATGTCCGCCGATAAATGCATCCAAGGAGTATGCATTTGGAGTGGATTATTTTGTGAATTTGTCTTTGTTGAGCGTTTAGGGACTTCTAGTGGTATGAAATGTCCTTGTTTAAGGTGTTGTTATGTAAAATCGATTCATATGAGAGGAGTTGGCACTACATTTAAAAGCGAATGGAATTGATCAAAGTTACACTTGTTGGATAATGCACGGTGAGAAAAAGGTGAATCTTCAAATATGAATGATATTAGTAAGAGATATGCTGCGCCACGGTTGACAAGGACACATTCATTTGATGCGACGAATTTGAAGAGATGGCAAAGGTGGTTGAAGAGGATCTTAATGATTGTCTGAAATGTTTGAGAAGTTGATAAGCGATGCGAGACACCATTGTATGCGGGTTGTCTTGAATTCACAAAATTATTGCATTTGTGATCAAGTTGTATAACTTGAAAACTCGCCACGGATGGACGGATAAGAGCTTTTACCGATTTACTCGCATACGAAAGAAATGTTGCGAATGATAATGTGCTTCCTTCTCGGACGTATGATACAAAGCAAATGTTGGGGTCTATTGGCTTGAACTATGAGAAGATACACGCTTGTCCAGAATGATTGCATTTTATTTCGGAATGAACATGCATTGTTAAAGTCGTGTCCTAAATGTAATGCAGCGATATAAGAAGAAAGAGTACGCTCGAGAAAAGGTGTTGTGGTATTTTCCTATAATTCCTCGATTTAGGCGCATGTATCGTAGTTCGGAAGATGCACAACACTTGACATGGCATGAGGATGAAAGGATTAAAGATGGTATGCTCACGACATCCGGTGATTCTCATGATGGAAAAAATTAATATTGAGTATCCTAATTTGGGGATGACCGAGAAACCTACGCCTTGCATTGTCTGGTGATGGATTTAACCCATACGGTATCGAGTAGCTCCCACGATACATGGCCGTGATTTTGGCGATTTATAACTTCTGCCGTGGCTTTGCATGAAACGCAAATATATGATCTTGTCTTTGTTAATTTACAGGCCCAAACAACCAGGAAATGATATTGATGTATACTTGGCTCCTTTAATTGAAGGCGTGAAGCAAATGTGGGAGGCGGGGGTAGAGGTGTATGATGGGTTCGAGAGAAGAAAGTTTCACCACGAGGGCTATGATCTTTGGCACATTGCGACTTTCTGCATACGGCAATCTATCAGAGTGCAGTAACAAAAGGCGGTGTGCATGCCTATATGTGAAGATAACCACAGTTGGATGTGGTTGGAACATGGTAAGAAGAATATCTGTCTTGGTCATCGTAGATTTTTGTCATCAACTCATCACTTATCGATTGTGGAGAAAGGCATTTGATGGGAATACTGAGAAACACGTGAGAGCTCCCCGCCTTTGTGAGGCGAACATGTATTTGAAAAGGTGGAAGATTTGAACATTAAATTTGGGAAGCCTTTTGCGGGAGAGCTTACTCAATATGCTTGGGTAAGACTAAAGATACCATCAACTCAAGGTTGGATTTGGTTAGTATGGGTTTGAGACCTGAATTGGGTCGAGAAAGAAGGGTACACGTACATATCTACCTCCGTGACTCATACTCTATCTAGAAAGGAGAAAATGTCTTTTGTGAGTTTCTTCATGGAGTTAAAGTTCGGAGGATACTCTTCAAATGTGGCGACTCTTGTATCGATTAAAGACCTCAAGTTAAAGTCTCTAAAGTCCCACGATTGTCATGTTCTCATGGAGCATTTGCTACCCATTGGTATACGATCCATTTTGCCTAAGAAAGTCGTCGGACCTTAACCAAACTTTGTTTATTCTTTAAGGCGATTTGTAGTAGAGTGATTGACCCTGGAAAGTTGCCAACATTGCAAAGAGAAATTATTGTCACTTTGTGTGAGCTTGAGATGTATTTCCCACCTTCCTTTTTTGACATAATGATTCATCTAATAGTTCATCCGGTTAGAGAGACACAATTGTGTGGCCCATGTTACATGAGATGGATGTATCCGTTTGAGCGTTACATGAAGATATTAAAGGATATGTGAAAAATCGATCACGACACGAGGTTGTATTGTTGAGCGCTACATAGTTGAAGAGGCTATTGAGTTTTGCACGGGCTATCTATCTAGTCTTGAATATTACGTGGGGCTGCGAAGGTCTCGTCATGTAGGAAGGATTAGTAAAGGGATGACGGGGAACTAAATTAGTGATGGTATCAAGGAAAGAACTAGAGAAAGCACACTTATACGTTCTTCACAATGATAGTGAGGTTGATTCATATGTTGCCAAGCACAAGGAGATTCTTAAGAGTCAATTCGGGAAAGAAGCAAGTTTGGTTAGCAAAAGAACACAATAGGAGTTTCATAGTGTGGCTAAAACATCACATTGATGGTGAGTGTGTTTGAATCCTACTTCAATTTCAAAAAGATTGAGATGGTTAGCAAAAGGTCCAAATATACATGTCTTCTCTTACAATGACTATCTAATGAGCGAGTGCACTTTCTATACAAAAGAACAAGATAATCGAGTAAAATGCAAAATAGTGGGGTGACTCTTGTAGCTCATTCTATGCATGCATCCAAAGTACAAAGACGAGAAATCCCATATATGCGAATATGTCTTACTTTGGCTTCATTGAACACATATGGGAGTTGGATTACAATATGTTTGAGAGCACGTGTTCAAATGTGAATGGGTTGACAATAATCTTGGTTTCTGATTGATGAATCGGGGTTCATGCGGGTGAATTTCAACAAGTTAGGATATAAAGATGAATCTTTTATTTTAGCATCGCAAGCTCAACAAGTGTTTTATGTCACCGATCCAGTTAATATCAATTGGTCTATTGTTCTATTGGTGACAAAAATTTGTGTTTAACAACGATGATGATGAAGCACCCGATGATGTTGGTGTTGAGGGCGACCACTTTCTTGAACATACGAACCAATAATAGGGAAAATACTTCTATAGAGGATGTTGTATATTTTAGAAAAGATCATAATGATGGAATTACTATTCGTCGGAAAAAAATACCAAGACGCGAATTGCAAACAAAATTTTATCTAGGAAAAGGAAGAGGTAATATAGACTTAATGATATCTCATTATTTTTATTAATAAAGAATTATATAGTTTTTGTAAATTTAAAAATAACATGGATTATGTTATATTGCAGGTCAGATGGCATCACTTAGTGATCATGAGAGTGGTCAAGATAGTAGTTATTATGTTGTATGAATTGGATATATATTAATTATGTTGTAAGTACTTGTTAGTTTAATATGGTCTTTTGGTGATATGTACATATGTGTGTGTATCTATATTAGATTGTAATGATATTGGCGAATTTTGTTGGAATGATATTTGATGAATTTTGTTGGAAGGAATGAATTTATAGGTTGTAATTAAAAGGAGAATAAACAAAAATAAAAAATATTTAAAAAAATCAGTCAATAGGTAGCGTTTTAAAAAAACGCTACAAATTAAATTTAAAAAATCAGTCAATACTTAGCGTTTTAAGGAGAAAAGCGCTAGAAATGAAATTAAAATCATTCAATACCTAGCGTTTATAGAAAACGCTAGGAATTGTAAAGAGAGCTAGAGGATCCCTGGCGTTTCTGAAACGCTAGGAATGGTAGTAAAAAGGCGCTATAGCATCCCTAGCGTTTCTGAAAACGCTAGGAATTGTAAAGAGGCGCTATAGGATCTCTAGCGTTTTGGAGAAAACGCTAGGAATGGTAGTAAAAGGCGCTATAGATCCCTAGCGTTTTAAAGAAAACGCTAGGAATGGTAGTAAAAGCGCTATAGCATACCTAGCGTTTTCTTCAGAAACGCTAGGAATTGTAAAGAGGCGCTAGAGGATCCCTAGTGTTTCTGACGCTAGGAATGGTAGTAAAAGGCGCTTATAGCATCTCTAGCGTTTCTGACGCTAGGAATTGTAAAGAGGCGCTAGAGGATCCCTAGCGTTTAAAGAAAGCGCTAGGAATTGTAATTATAATTCCTAGGCTTCCTAGCGTTTTTGCTAGAAAGCGCTAGGCATTGTTATTGAAATTTTTACAAGGCGCGCTCTCTCATCTCTCTCTCACACAAACTCACTCTGTCTCTTCATCTACCTAACTCCTCTCTTGCGAAAACCCAGCGAAAACCCAGAAACCTCTTCGTTCATCCCTTACGTGTGAGACCCGGGAAACCAAACGACCCATCCTCTTCGTTCATCCATTCTTCGTTCATCCACTTGCGAACAACCCACACTCCACGTCTTCCTCTCTCATTGGTGCTATCTTACCCAAAAGCGCGCGACCCGAAACCTAAAACCCGAAACCTAAAGCGCAGAAACCCCAAACGTACCCAGCTCTCCCTCTCTCTCCTTGGTGCTATCTTACCACGCAGCTCCCTCCCATTTGTTTCCTTTTTACGCACTCTCTCCCTTTCAAAAGGTATTTACGCACATACTCTCCTTTGGTTTTCTTGCGGTTTGTTATGTAGTTCTCTTTTGTATGGCTTTCTCTGTTACTTAGCTCAATGTTGCATTTAATTAGTTGTTAGATTAGTCTAGCTTAGATAGCATTATTAACTTGACTAGTGCATGACTTTCCTAGTGCATGGCTTTCCTAGTGCATGGTTTTCTCTGTTTCTTAGTTCATGGCTTTCCTATATATGTTTACTCTAGGTTCTTAGTGCATGGCTTTCCTATATATGTTTACTCTAGGTGACTTAGTGCATGGCTTTCCTATATATGTTTACTCTAGGTTACTTAGTGCATGGCTTTCCTATATATGTTTACTCTAGGTTCTTAGTGCATGGCTTTCTCTGTTACTTAGTGCATGGCTTGTTCTATATTTTGTTAAGTGTTTGTTGGTTCTAAACAATTAGAAAGCTAAAACTCACTGAGTCTATTTCATTTGGGCCATTGCAAGTCAGATGGCATCACTTAGTGATCATGAGAGTAGTCATGAGGGTGGTGATGGGGGTGGTCATAGAAACACAAAGAAGTTCACTCCCGTGGAATGGCAAATGAAAAAGAATATCGATCCATCGGATAAGTAAAGGACACGAGAAATATAGGGTAAGTTAATTACTAATTATTAATGTTGTTCTCTACCTTTCAAAGTTATCTAATTATTTAATGATTTAATTAATGCAGTCGGATGGAGTGTTAAAGGTTTGCCTATTGGAGAGAAACGACACAAATTTGATTACTTTTATTGGTACTAAGGTGAAGCAAATGTTTCCAATTTCGATTAAAAGTTGGAATGAGAAAGATAATAGAGTTTTGCCTAAAGCTGAAAGATGATTTACGGTCCTTAATACTGGGTATATAATTTTAGACATCTTTAATAATCTTATTTAGTGATTTTTAGTTATATTTATTTAATCCATTTTTATGAATAAGTAGAAACACTTTGATGTGGATGATGCAGAAGAGATTGGATACTCAAGGAAGTGGAAGGTTGCATCGGGCTTATAGAAGCGATGTAGGAAAAAGTATTGAAACTTCTGATGGGACCATCGAGACGAGGAGCCTCGACATTGTATTAGGAATTATAAGTAAGGAGGATTGGAGCAAATTTGTACATATACGCACTCTGGATCTGGATTTCCTAGTTAGTATATTAATTATTTAAGTTATATATATATATATATATATATATATATATATATATATATATATTTCACAACTAGATATCATTCATTAATGTATACTTATCTTTTTAAATAGAAAAAAGCAAAGCCAATAAAGAAAGAGCTTCTAATCCCGAAGTACCCTTATAGAGGAGGTTCAAGTGGATATCAAATTCTTGAAGAAAGATTGGTAAGACACAATTAGTTTAATTTATTATGATTTAATGAATCTTTTAATTTACTGATTGATTAACAATGATTAAACTTAAATAGTTTCTGCAAGAGGGGAAAGATCCAACTCAAGAATCCCTTGATCGTTGTCTTTATGCAGTTAGAGGCCCGACAAAACAAGGATGGGGACATTATGGATCCGAAAACTAAGGAGGTCAAGGACAAAATTGTAAGTATTCCAAAATTCATGTATTGTAATTTTAATTTTATGATTCCTAGCAAGTTGGAATTTGTGTGCGACTATATTTTTTAATCCGTTACTCGATTTTTTTGACACGTGGACATATTTTTATTGTCGATTAAATTTCTTTGACACTTGTTTATTATTTCTATCCGTTACTCGATTTTTTTGACACGTGGACATATTTTTATCGTCGATTAAATTTCTTTGACACTTGTTTATTATTTCTAACCGTTACTTATGTTTGTGCATCAACAAAGCATATCACAATCTGTATCACAAGGAGATTTAACAGATTGTGATGGTCAACAAGATGTCCTTGCTCGTGCCTTGGGAAGGGAAGAGAGACAGGTCGGATAAGAGGTTATGGATATGGCATTCCTCCTACGCATTTGTGTATGGGCGAAAGAGCCATAGCGAAGTGTGCGGGGATTGTAAAGTCATGGCGGCAAAGTATGACGAGCTATCCAAGAATGTTGTTGTACTAATGGAAGAGAGGCGGATGTTTAAGCGACTCTTGGCACAATCCATTGGTGCACCATCCCTGCTTTGCACCACCCCTGCTTGAACCTATATATTACTGCTGCACCCTCACTTGCCCAACATAGCGCATTGCGAGATATTTGCACCATCCCTTCGACATAGGTATTTATTATTACTCAACCTGTTTTTGTACATATGTATTTGATCAAATTATCATGTATATTTATTTTTCTTTATAATTGATTTAGGATAAGCGTGAATGTGAGCTATATATTGCAAACCCACATCGAAAGGTTGCGATGGGCATGTTATGTAACCAATTGAGTGCCACAATGCACAATTTACCCATGCTGAAAACCATTTGAGAGTTAGGGTAGACTATTCAATTGAGGGTCTGCACCATTGCTTGTTCCAATTGTTAATCTTGATATATTTCTCGTGGATCAAGCACTTAGTACTTTTTTGTGGCATGGCACTGAACAACTTATCGTTGTAAGTGACAATATTTTTGTTAATAAGTTAATGACTCATTGTTATATATAATGTGTGTTAACTAACTAATTAATCATTTTTTAATATATACTAGGTACCCCAAGTGTCCCGACCGTCTCCTTCTATAAAAGTGTCCCGACCTTCCCTTCCACTACCAAAGTGTCACGACCTTCCACTACCAAAGTGTCCCTTGATGAATTCGAGAAATTCATCACTTATGTAAAGGACCACGTCAATCAAAAAATGAAGCCCGATGACCTTATTATGTTACCGAGGCCGATCATATTGTGGGAGTGGAGCAGGATATTATGCTCAACATTGAGGATCAGAAAAGTTGTATATGACATGGAATGGGCCACTTTGTGGTTGTTATTAGAGTATACAGAGGTATGTATTAAATTATTTGTACACAATAGTTGTATATATTAGAGTATATATTAGAGTATATATATGAGGATCACGAAAGTTGTATATATATTATTTATAGGTTTTTGTACAATGTGTACGGTCCCTTCGCATAGCGGACACAAAAATTTTGTTCTTGTGCCTGAGTGTATCGTTGTGTGGGATCAAGGTAAACCAGAGGATATTATGGCTAGGAAGAGTCAAATTGAAAGTTATATCCTTTCACGCTTGGGGATGTCCAACATTTTGATCATGAATCTTTATTTTTGCACCGCTCAATATAAGGTGAGAAATTTAGTCTTCAATCACTTGGTTATTTATTTTGAGGATTGTATTATAGTGTAAATGTGTACTCATTCGTGATTCATTTACTTGAGACAACATTGGGTACTCTTTGCAATAAACCCTAAGCTAAATAATGTCTACTATCTGGATTCACTTTCAAGGCCATTACAAAGTCTACGTAGACTTCGTACAGATAGTTGACAGGTGTGTATGTGTAACCCTCTCATTTTGTATAATTTAATATATGTATTTTGCTCAACTTAACGTTATATATATGTATGACGTTACAATGCTTTACAAAAATATCGGGATTATCTACTGAGTAAAACAAGATGGTTACCCATAATCGTAAGTTTTTAAAAATCATTCTTATAATTTTAATTGAATTTTTGGTCATAAAAATGTGACAATTAATTAACTAATCTTTTGCTTTGTAGTGTCCTACACAACCAAATAATAATGATTGTGGGTACTATTGTATGAGGTATATGAGAGAGATTATCACTCACGACAGAGTAGAAATCCCAACCAAGGTAACTACTTAGATTTCTTTTTATATTGATATTATAACACTTACTCACATTTAATAAACATTTTAATTCTAATTTTATTTCATTTTATTTTTGATATTTTCCCCATTTGTAAAAACATTCAAGATTACTCGATGAACAACTTTGTGATGATGAGGAGTGGTGCCGTTTTGTTTCTAGCTTTTTCTAGAAAGTTTTGAGTTTCATAATAGTTAGTTATTATATATGTTGTATATATTGGATATATATTATGTTGTAAGTACTTCTTAGAATGATATTGGATTGGAATATTTGATGAATTTTGTTGGTGAATTTTGTTTGAATGATATTGGATTGGAATGATATTTGATGAATTTTGTTGGAAGTGAATGAATTTATAGGTTGTAATTAAAATGGAGAACAAACAAAAATAAAAAATATTTAAAAAATTCGATCAATAGGTAGCGTTTTAAGGAGAAAACGCTAGAAATGAAATTAAAAATTCATTCAATACCTAGCGTTTTATAGAAAAAACGCTAGCTATGGACAAAATGCACTAGAGGATCCCTGCAGCGTTTTGTAGAAAAGCGCTAGGAATTGTAAAAAGCGCTAGAGGATCCCTAGCGTTTCTGAAAAACGCTAGGAATTGTAAAACGCGCGCTAGAAGATCCCAGCGTTTTACAAAAAGCGCTAGGAATTGTAGAAATGCGCTATAGGATCCCTAGCGTTTTAAAGAAAAGGCTAGGAATTGTAAAAAGTATTTGGGTCAATGGCTAACGTTTTTATAAAACGCCACGTATGTCCAAAACATCTTTGGGTCAATGGCTAGCGTTTTTAAAAAGCGCTACTAATGGGGTGTCTGCGCGATTAATAGCGCCAGAACCTCAAGCGTTTTAAAACGCTTTCAACGCCCAAAAAAGCATTTGAAAATCCTTAAATCTGGCGTAGTGAGAAACCATTCTAGTTTTTCTTTCCCTCCCATTATTACGATATTTTTTTTCCATTTTTTATTCTTGGAAACAATCTTTCAGTCAATGGCTATTGGCAATGCCTTCTTAAACTAAGGAAAGGAGAGCTGTTGATTTCTTAGAAGAGAGAATGGAGATGAGAGAAATTGGGAGAGAGTGTTAGATTAATTATTGATTTAATCAATTTTTGATTGATATATTTAATTATTTATAAACTGTTTTTAATATAAATTATAGTCAGATATTATTAATTAAACACTAATTAATTGATGAATATGTGTTGAGCTTTTGTTCTGGATGAACTCACATGGTTTAGTTCATTCAGTTAAGCTCAATGAGACTTACAATCATAATGCTGAAACATGGTCGACAATAAGGACAGTCCGCTCTCATATCCTCCTTCGATCAGTACTCAAATATCTCATATACACACTTCTTCATCCATAACCTTAATTTTACACATGAATTATATGCTTATATTTAAATCCTCCAATTGCTATAAAAGACAAGCAGATACATTATCGCTATAATAAAATTTTGATTTTCTATTAATGATGACAAAATTTGGTACTACATGAACCCTATTTTTTGTTTGGTCCAATTTTGAATGAATTGAATGTACTTGTTTTGTGTTTGATCTAGTGTTTAATTTTCTTCCAATAAATAATGTTTTGGTGTGCCTTATATTCAAATAGCAAAGCTTTTTTTGTTTTTTGAAAACCTTTTTTCTTTTTCACGTGCTTCATTTTGTCATCGAATTGAAATCACCATTACAATCAAGATTTCCTATAAGTGTTTGAGGGTTTTCGTTCCTTGATATCATACGACAAACATACTGAAAATTGGGGAGTTTTCATAGAATCAATCGTGAGAAATCAGCATTTTTAGTTTTAGTTTCTTTGATATGTGATTTCTCTTAGATGGATTGATCTTCCTGTGATTTTTTCAGGACATCCTCTTATCACTAAAATTTGAATCTAACGCATGTAAGATTGTTGAATTTCACTGCGTAAAACCTTAGATCAAACATGGTCAAAGTCCAGGAAGAAGCGGCCCTTTCGTCGTGAACCAATTGAAGAAGATGAAGGGCTCTAGCGACGCCTAATCTCACCCAGGAAGCATAGTGGCGCGTGAAGCCTTCAAAAAAAATCATTTTTTTAAATTTTTTACCAAATATAACTTTTATTTAATATTCATGTTGTTTTGGTATAATAGTTGATATTTTTCACATTTTATCTAACCCAGCTTTCTACACGGAAATAGACTTTCGTGCTTGGATTTCTCTAGGGCTAACTTGTTTTTACCCTTCTTATTTCCTTGCTTATCTTTGGTGGTTGTGGAGGGCCTGAAACTCAAGTTGTATTGCAAATGAAGAGCTCCCCTTGATCCAAATCAAGCACAATGCGTCTGGCCATTGCTTCCTCTATTTATATTGCTTTACAGGTCAATAGCAGACCCAACGAGACTAGATGGGACACTTGGCGCCTCTCTAGGGACTCCTCTACCATTTTGAATGTTGACAGCAGTCGTATGGGCAACTCAGGCCCGTCTGGTTTTGGTGGCTTGCTCAAGAACGAAGACAGAGCTTGGTTTCATGGTTTTCTGAGTCACATTGGTACTTCTAACAACCTACACGTAGAGCTTCTAGCGTTGTTTCATGCCTTGTCATTAGCATGGAACAAGGGATTTAGGGACCTTGTTTTCAATTCGGATTCAATTTCTATCGTTTTAGCTCCGTATAATCATTGGCATTAGTATGCATCCATTGTGACGAATCTTCAGGACCTTGTTGCTCATGATTTGTTGTTTGCATTTGTCACACCTTGAGGGAGGGAAATTCATGTGTCGACTATCTGACAAAGCTTGGTGATGCCTCCTCTTTGAATTGGATTCATATGGAGCATCCTCCACTTGGGCTTGCAACTACTCTCGTTGTAGATGCTAGCAGAGTTTTATTTCCTCGTTTTTTGGGTTTTTTTTTGTTTTTTCTTAGGCCCATTTATGTACCTAAAAAATGGCATATTCGAGCCAAAAATATCTTTTGTGAAATCCTTTTTAGAGTTTTTTTTTGAAAACAAAGGGCTTAACGTCCCAACCGAAAACTACCCAAGATGGGCTGACAAGACTCTCATATCAGGGATCACAAGACAGTTAATAAATGGAGGAACATCATAAAAAATATAACAAACTTCAACACTATTAAGCCTATCCTTTGCTAGACGTTCAACAGGACTATTTGCCTCCCTCAAAATACGCTTCCAGCAAATCTTATCTAGAGTAATCATGATGCTTCTAATGCCTTTGATTATCTGATTCAAAGGATGCGATTTTGAAATATCGGTTGTAAGTAGCTCAATAACCAAAGAACTAGTTGATTTCGCCACAAAGTTACGATGTCCTCAACCCAAAGAGCTATACACACTCCACGATAAATAGTCCACGACTCGCGTCTAGAATTGAACATTGATCAAGCTTATGTGTGAAAGAAAACAAGACATGTCAGAGGCATTGCGAAAGAGTCCACCACACCCTGACATCATTCCCCGAATTTGAAATCGATTAAATCCTGACTCAAAGCAAAAGTACAACTGAACGGTGGGATCCACACATCAGTTATTCTCCTACTCTCACGATTTATAAGCGAGAAACTTCAGCCTGATTCCTGATTTGGATGATAGCATCACTCATCTCAGTAGTTTCCAGTAGATAGATTGAGATGACCAATCTTTCTATGAAAAAGCCAAGACCTTCCGAGCTCTCCAAATTTGCTCAAACGTAGCACCGAAAATGAGGTGCCAATTGGAATTGTCCTTGCCAGGACGTCTGCGCTCTGAATTCTTGAACAACCATCGCTTCCAATCATTTCCAGTAAAGAAGTTTTGGCCAGAGTTACCTTTCAAACGGTGCCAAACAATGAAAAGTCCTTGGCAATCTCTAAAATAATAGAAAAGGGACTCTTCTGCATTGCCACACACCGGACACAATGGGGAACTCACCATCTTCCTTCTATATCTTTCACTATTTGTCAAAAGTACTTCATGAGTAGATTTCCATAGAAGCCCTTTAATTCTTTGAGGGCTTCCCTGACACGATTCTAGCAAAACCTTTAGATTGTTAGTGTGGAATTTGGTTCTGCAATGCCTTGTAAGTAGAGGCTGAGGTGAACTGGCCATCGTGATTTTCTCTCCCAAGAGAACTCATCTGCCTCGGCAGCGACATTCGGGAGGTACAAATTCTTCTATCTCGATGGTATTTGTTGGGAGATAGTTGCCAAGCGAATCCAAGTCCAAGAGCGCATTATCATTAACCCAACTCTGGCTGTTTGGTTTAGAAACACTCCATAAATAATTTTCAAAGCTTCAGTTACTAGGATAGGGACCCCCAAATACTTAAGCAAATCTTTTGTGCGTCGATATCCCAGAATACCACCAATACTTTCTTTGATTTCCCAATTGACATTTTTAGAGAAAAAATTCTAGTATTCTCATTGCTGACCTTTTGACCGGAGCTCTCACAAAATAATTGGATGATTATCTGAATAACATGAGCTTGCTCCAAAGAAGCCTCAGTGAATAAAATTAGGTCCTCTGCAAACGCTAGATGGTTGATACTAATAAGATAACAATTACAACCATGAGATATCTTTGGACCCCTCATCGATATTTGAACTAGATGCCATTCTTTGTTTATGATTGCATGCTCAATTAAATGAAACAAACGTTTAGTACAAAGAACAAATAGATAAGGAGAAATAAGGTCACCTTGTCGGATACCCCTTGAGGGTATAAACTCTTCCAAAGCCAAACCATTTCAAAGCAATTTCATCTTAGAGTAGAAATACATTGCCAGATAAGTTGGACTAAGTGAGAGGGAAAACCAATATCCTCCAAAGTGTCTTTTATAAACAACCATTTAAGTCTGTCATAAGTCTTTTCAAGATCAATTTTAATTGCCATCCAACCCTTTTTGCCTTTTCGAGTTCACTTGGAATGAAAAAAATTTGAGCCACAATAATATTGTCTTGGCTATGCCTCTTAGGAACAAAAGAACATTGGTGGCGCGACACAACTTATGCAAGGTTTCTCTAATTCGCGGGCTATAATCTAAGCTGTTTTGTAAGATGTGCGCCCCAAAAATAATTCAATTATTTATTTAGTTGAGTTATTTAAGGCTTACAACATTTTGTTAAATCAAAGGATTAATTTGGAGTTTTATGGTATTTAGGAGATATTTGATTTAAATGAGGAATGGTGGTTAGTAAAAAGTGAGTGATAATTTAATTAAAAGAGGAGTAGTGCAAGTAATGGAGGAGGTGTGAATAGAGGCCCATGATAGTTAGGCCCATATCCATGAATTAGGCCCATCTTCATGATATTAGTGAAAGTGTCGATGGTGAGAGTTCATTTGGCAAAGAAAAGTCAAAGAATAAAAAGAGATAGAGAGAGAGAGAGAGAGAGAGAGAGAGAGGCGGTAGCTTTAAGAGAGAGAAGAGAAGATCTTGGCGGAGGAGATTTCAAGCAAGGAAGAGAGAGCTGGATTGTTGGTGATGGTTGGTGGATCGGGAAGTCTTGGTGGAGAGAGTACTTATTCTTCAATTTATTGAGGTAAAGGGGCTCTCTTTCATCTATAATAGTGTATATGATGAGTATTATGTGTGAGTTAGACTCTAGGATGATTCTTGAGTTGTTTGTGTTGCTTGTTGTGTGATTGATGTTGTGTTTGCTTCACTTTGGTGAAGTTGTGATGTGTATGTGTGTTGTTGGTGAGTTGGTCATAGAGAGACCTAGGAGAGAAATGGGATTTGAGAAACCCACAGTCCCAGGGCGTTATTGTTGGTGTTGGCCCTTTGTTGAGTACTTTGATGTGTGTTGAACAAATTTCAAATGAATATGTGTTGCAGTATTTGTTGTTTAAGTTGATCGTAGTATGAAAATCAAAGAAACGAGGTAAGATGAAGGTTAGGTGCCTAGAGGCGACATATATGAGCCGAGGTGTAGTTGCCTAGTTGTAGATGTGTGTCGAAGTATATGGGGTCAGCGTATAAGTGCGTCGAGCGTAAGTGTTGAGCGTAAGTGACGGAGCGTAGGTGATGAAGTATAGGTGACGAGGTGTAAGTGTGTATGAGTCAAGTGTAGGTATCGACTTGTAGGCTGCGGAAGTGTAGCGTATGTAAAACCAGAAGAGTAGTTCTTGAGAGGTGTAGCATATATATATATATATATATATATATATATATATATATATATATATAAATATACCTAAGGGTAGTTCTTTGAAGTGCGATTGTCTAGGTGTAGTGTAAGCGAGGTAGTGTAGTCTAGGGGTGAGTAATGGTTAAGTGAGAAAGTGTGGCAAGGTGATTGATGGTCAAGTGAAGTAGTGTAAGGGTAGTAGTAGTAGTGAGGGTGAGTAAAGGTTAAGTGAGGAAGTGTGGCAAGGTGATTGATGGTCAAGTGAAGTAGTGTAACAGAGGTAGTGTAGTGCCGAGGGTGAGTAATGGTTAAGTGAGGAAGTGTGGAAAGGTGATTGATGGTCAAGTGAAGTAGTGTAGCCAGAGGTAGTGTAGTGCAGAGGTGAGGATGGTGAATTGAGGTAGTGTTCTTTGAGGTATAGATGTATTGAAGTGTAGTGTATATATGTTGAAGTGTAGTTGTCGAGGTGTGGTGTATGTCTTTGAGGTGTAGTGGTCGAGGTGTAGTCCATTTGGAGCGAAGTGTAGTTGTCGAGGTATAGTGTATATATACCGAGGTGTAGGTGTTGAGGTGTAGATGTACCGGAGTGTAAGTGTCGTCGTGTAGGCGTGATGAAGTGTAAGTGTGTGGGAGTCGGCGTGTAGGTACAGAAGTGTGGATTTGAAGAAGTGTGGTGAGACAAAGGGTAGAATGTGTGTGCCGAGGAGTGCGGTGTGGTGCGCCAAAGTGCGGTGTGGTGAGACGAAGGGTAGTGTGTGTGTGTGCCGGAGTGCGGTTTGGTGCGCCAAAGTGCGGTGTGGTGAGAGCGAAGGGTAGTGTGTGTGTGCCGGAGTGCGGTGTAGTGCGCCAAAGTGCGGTGTGGTGAGGCGATGGGTAGTGTGTGTGTGCGAGAGTGCGGTGTGGTGCGCCAAAGTGCGGTGTGGTGTGTGACGAAGGGTAGTGTGTGTGTGTGTGAGGAGTGCGGTGTGAGTGTCTTGCCGAGTCTTTGTTTTGATGCGGTGTAAGCGCGAGTTCTTTGCCGAGCCAATTTTGAGTGTTGTTTGGGTCGAGTACATCTAAGATGTTGAATTGTGAAGCGGTTGGTCCTTGGCGACGTTTGGTCATTAGGTGACGTTTGGTCCTTAGGTGGCGTTTGGTCCCTAGGTGACGGTGAGGTTGATGTTAGCCATAGCGCTAGTGAATGATGAGTTTGATGTTAGCCATAGAGCTAGTGACCGATGTGTTTGATGTTAGCCATAGCGCTAGTGAATGATGAGTTTGATGTTAGCCATAGAGCTAGTGACCGATGTGTTTGATGTTAGCCATAGCGCTAGTGAATGATGAGTTTGATGTTAGCCATTGAGCTAGTGGACCGAGGTGTTTGATGGTAGCCATAGTGCTAGTGGTCGGGTCTTGATGTTAGCCATAGGGCTATTGAGTTTGGTGTCGGTGTGTCGGTGAGATGGGCGTTAGCCATAGAGCTATTGATGATGTCTAGGTGAATTAGGCGGCGGTGTAGTGGCGGTGTAATGATGGATATTGGGGGCTCACCGCATATCAAAGTGATGGATATTGGGGGCTTGGCACTGCATATCAAAGTGACGGTGTAGTGACGGTGTTAATTCATTCATGATGTGTTTGTTTGTGGTTGATGCATACCATTAAGCCGAAGACGGTATTGCATGCATACCATTAAGCCGGAGACGGTATCATTAAGCCGGAGTCGATATCTCATGCATCGTATCATTAAGCCGGAGTCGATACCATATCCATTGTTCCATTAAGCCGGAGTCGGAATTGTAACACCCCCTTCTTCCATAACTACTATTTGATTAATTTTGAAAATCAGAGTGCGTAAAAACTTTTAGTGCGACCTTTAGAGGTGCCACATTTAAACACCAAAATCAAACTCCAAAATATAATTAAAATAAAACTCCAATATATAGGATACATAGCACCAACAATGTCCGAGGACAAAATACTACGGCAGCGGAAAATAATAACTTAACATCTTAGTTCCAAATATAAAAGAAATAACAACTAAACATCCCCCCGGTGCTACGTATCAGAGCCGACTCGACCATACTAGAAGAAGGATCTCTAGTCACCTTCAGTCACCGTCACCTACAGGTTGCCGACATACGAAGCAACACATCGCTTGATAGGGTGAGTCTCAATACATAGATAATAATAAATAAAGCAGAAACACGATAGAATAGGCACACCAAAAGTACAGTCAATTCAAATACACTATTAATCTGACTACACAGGACTACGATTACACAAGAATACAGATTACACCAAGAATTATAGTTACACCAAGAATTATAGTTACACCAAGAATTATAGGTACACAAGAATACCGGTTACACCAAGAATTATAGTTACACCAAGAATACAGTTACACCATTAGTTTATGAAGACACAATCAATCACCAGAACATGTATGCAATGTATGAGATGCAACCCAAAACTCCACTGGGCATATGCATGTGGATCCATCATCAAAATTGCCTTGAGGGCATTCACCAAACACCAAAATATTTTCAGAGGCCGAGGCCTATTCACCAAAATGCATATGATTATGCGACGCCATGACTATGCACCAAAAACACCAAAACACCAAAATAAAGCAATAACATGCTCACCAATAATTATATGTAGGTTCACCAAATCACCAAGGAGAGTCATAGACCTCTCATCACCAATATACTCACCATTTATTTTATAACACCATAATTAATACTCCTACAGGAACTAAAAGAACACCAACAAGTATTTCCACGCCAAACGACTAAAGTTACCATAAGGACTAAAGTCAACGCCAAAGACTAAACCCACACCTAGGGACCAAACACCTCTCCTATCCAAACAATCACCCAAACACCTAGTAAGCACATACTTTCTCCTATTTAAATTATGTTAAATTGACAATTAATCACCCCAATATAATTGACACACATCAAGCAATTCAAGATTCATCAAGAACCATATTCACATGTACAACAACACCATATCATCATGAAAATCAATCACATACTCACAAATCATATATATATATATATATATATATATATACATTACAAATCAACCAAACAATTACTCCTATCACCTAATCCCTATGATTTCATGGTTTATAGATTATTAACTATGAAAGAGAGCCCCCATACCTTTGAAAACTTGAAGAAGATAACACCAACAATCAAGAAGACCCCTCCAAGACCCCAACAATCCACGCCTTTCTTCTTCTTCCTTGCTCTTCACGCAAAATCTCTCTCTCTCAAGCCCCTAGCGCTGGCTCCTCTCTTCTCCTCTTCTCACTTTCTAATTTTTGCTCCTTTGCTTCTAATGAGGGTTTCTCCTAAGACCCTAAAGTTTTTATTGATTGGGTTTGGGCCACTTAACACTAATGGGCCCTATTTGCACACCCTTAATTACTTTCTCATATCCTCCCTATTTAACTAAAACACTCCCCATTTATTTACTACACCCCACTCTTTATTTAAATGAGCATCAACACTCTAACCCTTTTTTAATTTGATTTTTAATTCCCAACCATATGCTACATTTCCTCCTACTTTTCCTCCCTCCTATAACCACTTTGGTTTTCCCTAGAAACTTGCTTTTAATAATAACAATAATAATATTAATAATAATAATAATCATCATCATCTTATATTAAGTATTTATAACATCAATTTTAGTCCTTCTCAACATGGTCCCTATGCCAAAAACTCTCCAATTTGGTCCACTACCCTATCAAATCAACTCCAAATAATTTCTAATAAAATTTGGGGCGTTACAGGAATCATATGCATAGTACCATTAAGCCGGAGACGGTACCACATGCATTATACCCTTGGTGATTGGGTTGCATTTCATGCATACACTCATGCGATTGGTGATGTTTTCTTGTTGATTATGAGCTGATGAGTTATTACTTGATGAGGTGTGTTTGTTGAGTGAGCCGAGGTGTTTCTAGTTGTTTTCTCTAACATAATATTTATCATACATTTTATTATAAGTGTTAGAGACTCACCCTTCTGCTTTCTATGTTGCTTCTTATATTGGCAACGTGCAGGTGATCCCGAGTGAATGTTCTTCCTTACTCGATGCAGGTTTGGCGTATTGCTCACGATCGTATAATGTGGGAGGGCGAGTAGTTATAGTGTCTTGTTATTGTTTAGTTAGATTTAAATATATTGGTGATGTAGAATTTGGTTTGAAAACCGATGTTTTGAGGTTCGCCCATTAAGTCGTGTTATGTATCACACAATTATATTTATTAATGGAAAGTGTTGTTGACTATTTAAAGTCATGTTTTTGGTGAACGTAGCATTCCCTTGAGGATGTATCTTTTTAAAAGAAAAAAAATTGAACTCTGATTTTAAACTAAATTATAAAGTGGAAAAAGGGGGTGTTACAAGTTGGTATCAGAGCGATTCGGTGCGTAAAGCCAAGTTGTCGATCGTAGTGTCTCGAGAGATCCTTGTCGATCTCCAACGAGAGACTTTGTTGTAGATTTTGCTTGGTTGTTTGCAACTGTTGATTGTAGCATTGCTTGTAGTTGTTTGTGACTGTTGTTTGTATTATTGAAGTATGTGTGATTAGAAGGGTTTTAACGACGTCAAAAGAGTGGAGTCGTGGCGGCGCCGCACTTTAGCTGCGTTAAAAGTCTCTTAGTGGTGTAAATTTGAAAAGACGTAGTTTTGTGACCTTAACTAATTGGTTGCGTTAGTAGGAGGGGGTGATCACCCCTGATAACTCATCTCCGATGAAATAGGTGACAATAACTCGTGTATTATTATAAATTTTGGATATGTACTAATTTTAACTTGATTAATTGAGTGGTGTGTGCAAGTTTGGTTGATTCTTAATTTTGGATAAGTAGGTGTCTTATGGATGTTTGTGTTTTGATTTGGGGGTTGATAGTAGGGAGATGTAAAGACTAGGATCGACACTTGAGTTTGAAGTTCATGCAAAGTGTTAAGCATGCCTTTTTGGAAAGAGTTTAGAAATGCGGTTTCTGGGAAACATGAGGTGGAATAATTGTTATTAAGAGTATGGTAGTCGAATAAGTACCTATATAGGATCTGGGTGGTCGTGTGTAACTTTGGTGAGTAAAGGATTAGAATTCAGTACGGGGAATAGGATGCAGAGATGAGGAGGGCAATGTTTGTAGCTTGGATATAGATTGACGTAAGAGATGAGCATTAGTACTTTAAGTAATTGCTATAGTGTAGTTCCCTAACGGTAGATTAATGGTGTTGGATAATCGAGTGAGACTTTGGTGACCCTGAGAATAGAGTTTTGGTACAAGGTAAGGGTGTAGAGAGGTGTGTATGTCCTAGTACTTAGTGTACAAGAAGGTATTGTTGATAGTTGGGAGGCGGGAATAAGATTGATGGGGCCCGATGTGTTCATGTAATTGATGAGATTTTCGAGGGCGAAAATATTCTAAGTGGGGAGAGTTATGCGCCCAAAAATAATTCAATTATTTATTTAGTTGAGTTATTTAAGGCTTACAACATTTTGTTAAGTCAAAGGATTAATTTGGAGTTTTATGGTATTTAGGAGGTATTTGATTTAAATGAGGAATGGTGGTTAGTAAAAAGTGAGTGATAAATTAATTAAAAGAGGGAGTAGTGCAAGTAATGGAGGAGGTGTGAATAGAGGCCCATGATAGTTAGGCCCATATCCATGAATTAGGCCCATCTTCATGATATTAGTGAAAGTGTCGATGGTGAGAGTTCATTTGGCAAAGAAAAGTCAAAGAGTAAAGTAAGAGAGAGAGAGGGTGATAGCTTTTAAGAGAGAAGAAGAGAAGATCTTGGCGGATGAGAGTTCAAGCAAGGAAGAGGAGCTGGATTGTTGGTGATGGTTGGTGGATCGGGAAGTCTTGGTGGAGAGAGTACTTATTCTTCAATTTATTGAGGTAAGGGGGCTCTCTTTCATCTATAATAGTGTATATGATGAGTATTATGTGTGAGTTAGACTCTAGGATGATTCTTGAGTTGTTTGTGTTGCTTGTTGTGTGATTGATGTTGTGTTTGCTTCACTTTGGTGAAATTGTGATGTGTGTATGTGTTGTTGGTGAGTTGGTCATATGAGAGACCTAGGAGAGAAATGGGATTTGAGAAACCCTCAGTCCCAGGGCGTTATTGTATGTGTGAGTTAGACGTGATGAAGGGTAAGTGTATGGGAGTCGACGTATAGGTACCGAAGTGTGGATGTGAAGAAGTGTGGTGAGACGAAGGGAAGAATGTGTGTGCTGAGGTGCAGTGTGGTGCGCCAAAGTGCAGTGTGGTGAGACGAAGGGTAGTGTGTGTGTGCCGAGGTGTAGTTTGGTGCGCCAAAGTGCAGTGTGGTGAGACGAAGGGTAGTGTGTGTGTGCCGAGGAGTGCGGTGTGGTGCGCCAAAGTGCGGTGTGGTGAGGCGAAGGGTAGTGTGTGTGTGTGCTTAGGAGTGCGGTGTGGTGCGCCAAAGTGCGGTGTGTGGTGTGGCGAAGGGTAGTGTGTGTGTGTCGGAGTGCGGTGTGAGTGTGTGCCGAGAGTCTTTGTTTTGATGCGGTGTAAGCGCGAGTTTCTTTGCCGAGCCAATTTTGAGTGTTGTTTGGGTGCCGAGTACATCTAAGATGTTGAATTGTGAAGCCGGATTGGTCCTTAGGCGACGTTTGGTCATTAGGTGACGTTTGGTCCTTAGGTGGCGTTTGGTCCCTAGGTGACGGTGAGGTTGATGTTAGCCATAGCGCTAGTGAATGATGAGTTTGATGTTAGCCATAGAGCTAGTGACCGATGTGTTTGATGTTAGCCATAGCGCTAGTGAATGATGAGTTTGATGTTAGCCATAGAGCTAGTGACCGATGTGTTTGATGTTAGCCATAGCGCTAGTGAATGATGAGTTTGATGTTAGCCATAGAGCTAGTGACCGAGGTGTTTGATGGTAGCCATAGTGCTAGTGGTCGAGGTGTTGATGTTAGCCATAGGGCTATTGAGTTTGGTGTCGATGTGTCCAGTGAGATGGACGTTAGCCATAGAGCTATTGATGATGTCTAGGTGAATTAGACGACGGTGTAGCGACGGTGTAATGATGGATATTGGGGGCTTCGGCCTGCATATCAAAGTGATGGATATTGGGGGCTTCGGCCTGCATATCAAAGTGACGGTGTTAATTCATTCATGATGTGTTTGTTTGTGGTTGATGCATACCATTAAGCCGGAGACGGTATTGCATGCATATCATTAAGCCGGAGACGGTATCATTAAGCCGGAGTCGATACCTCATGCATCGTATCATTAAGCCGGAGTCGATACCATATGCATTGTTCCATTAAGCCGGAGTCGGAATCATATGCATTGTTCCATTAAGCTGGAGTCGGAATCATATGAATAGTACCATTAAGCCGGAGACGGTACCACATGCATTATACCCTTGGTGATTGGGTTGCATTTCATGCATACACTCATGCGATTGGTGATGTTTTCTTGTTGATTATGAGCTGATGAGTTATAACTTGATGAGGTGTGTTTGTTGAGTGAGCCGAGGTGTTTCTAGTTGTTTTCTCTAACATAATATTTATCATACGTTTTATTATATGTGTTAGAGACTCACCCTTCTGCTTTCTATGTTGCTTCTTATGTTGGCAACGTGCGGGTGATCCCGAGTGAAGGTTCTTCCTTACTCAGTCTGGGTGTGGCGTATTGCTCTGATGCGTAGCACTGTGAGGGGACGAGTAGTTAGAGTGTCTTGTTATTGTTTAGTTAGATTTAAATATAATGGTAATGTAGAATTTGGTTTGGCCCGATGTTTTGAGAGTTCGCCCCATTAAGTCGTGTTATGTATCACGCAATTATATTTATTAATGGAAAGTGTTGTTGACTATTTAAAGTCATGTTTTTGGTGAACGTAGCATTCCCTTGAGGATGTATCTTTTTAAAAGAAAAAATAATTTGAACTCTGATTTTAAACTAAATTATAAAGTGGAAAAAGGGGGTGTTACATAAGACACATTACATAATCCTCTAGGAAGAAAGTGTTACATGGATGTTAGCTCTTCCATCTTCGGAATTAGAGTGATGAAAATGTCATTTAGCTCAGCTATCCTCTACAGCTCCCTAAAAATATTCTGGATAAGATTACAAACTGAGTCCCCAATTGTTGGCCATTGTGTTTGATAAAATATAACTTGGAAACCATCTGGTCCGAGAGCTTTAAAAGCTCCAAAAGTTTTCATGGTTTGCAAAATCTCGTCATTTGTCACCTCCCTACCCAAAATCCTTTTTATTGTAATAACACTAATATAAATACTTTTTATTAAAGTTTTGCTATTATGAAATTATTTTACACTAAATTTTGTTGATTATAGTGGCAAAAACGAATCATATGTTTTGCAATTATTGTATAAATTCTTTTAGCAAGATAAATATTTCGTAGTATAATGCATTTTTAATTATTTTTCAATTCATATTATTTCAACATTTAGATCAAATACTCTCTAATATTTTTATTTTGTGGCAAACACATATTTGGGCACGTGTTTTTAGACTCAGACACAAATTAAACTGTGGGATCTTAATAGTCATTTATTCTAGATTGAATAATTATTTTAAATTGTGTATTATTGCATGTCATTTACTATAGTCAGCTACTTTATGTATGTCTTATCTCAGAAATTGAAAAACTTGAAGGCAACTTTTAAAGACTGGAATACTACTATTTCCGGTAACATTTTCACTAAGGTTAATGAAGCTTTAGCCAAATTTGATAATATCTAGGAGCATGTTAATAATCTAGGAGGTTCAGATACTTTATTCTCTCTTGAAAAGGAAGCTCAAACTAATTCGCAGACTACCTTAAATTAGGAAGAATCTTCTTTGGGCGAGAAATCTAGAGTTAATTGGCATAACTTTGGGGATAGAACCTGTTTCATAAAATGACCAAAATTAAAAGTGCTACCAAGAGAATTTATGTTATGAAGGATGGTGATATACTTTCTGATGTTGCTGATATGACAATCATATATTAAATTATTATCAGGATATGTTTTCAGTGAAAAATGATTGTCGCTCCAATGGTATTATTAGGGATGTTATTCCTTCTTTATTTTTGGATGATGAGAATTCTATGCTTAGCTATTTACCTTCTATGGATGAGGTTAAAGCTGCAGTTTTTCTTAGATGGAGATGGCGCCCATGGTCTGACGGGTTGGTAGGTTTTTTCCGGCATTCTTTGGGACATTGTTGCTCAACAAGGTTGGATGCTCCCTAATTTTAATTCTAATATTGTAGCTTTGATTCCCAAAATAGATGGAGCTAATAGAATTGAACGTTATAGACCTAGCTCTAACTAGTTTTAAGTTTAAAATTAGGCTTAAATATATGTTACCCCTGCAAATATACTCATTATCCATTTACCCCCTGTAAAAATAAAACTCTAAAAAAGATCTTGCAAATATAAATTATTTCTAGTTACCCCCCTGTTGTTAGATTTTGTTAACAGTGTTAAATGTAAATATATGTTACCCCCTACAAATATGTTCATTATCCATTTACCCCCTACGTAAATATATGTTACCCCCTGCAAATATCCTCATTATCCATTTACCCCCCTGTAAATACGCTCATTATTCATTTACCACCCTGGAAATAATAAGTGTTTCAACATACACTTAACGATGTTAACAAAATCTAACAGCAGAGGAGTAACTAGAAATAATTTATATTTGCAAGGTCTTTTTTAAGAGTTTTATTTTTACAGGGGGGTAAATGGATAATGGGTATATTTGCATGGGGTAACATATATTTTATTACTAAAGTTATAGTTGATAGACTTGCTCTATTTTTGTCAAAAAAAAAAGACTTGCTCTTGTTGCTCCTACTATTATTTCTGAAAATCAAAGGGTTTTAATTATGAAAGGCAGAAATATTTCTGACTATATTTGCACTGCCTCTGAATCTATTAATTTGCTTTAGAAAGAAGCTTTTGGTGGTCAATTAGCCTTGAAAACATACATCAAAAAAGCTTTTGATTTCAATGATAATTTTGTTCTTGGATAAATGTTATTTTTCACTTGGCTAAGCTCCCTTTTTTTGTTAATGGCTTTGTTGTTGGTTTCTTTGGCTGCAAGAGATGAGTTAGACAAGGTGATCCTTTGTCCCCTCTTCTATTCTGTTTGGGTGAAGATGTTCTTAGTAGAAGAATTCTCATACTTGTTAAAGATGGCAAGCTCCAGCTTATGGTAGGCTTAGAGGTTTCTATATGCCAAGTCATGTCTAAAACGCTGATGATATTATGATTTCTCATAGATCTACTAAAAAGAGTATTTTGAGTTTGTTGGATCTATTTTCCTCTTTTGAGCAATTCTATGGGTAAAGAAAAAACTAAGTTTTCACTAGTAGCATATCCCCCACTCGCATCACTATCATCTTATATTTGCTTGGGTTTCTTAAGAGTACTATCCCTTTTACTTATTTTGGTGTCCTTTTATTCAAAAGAAAGCCTCAGAGAATTCATTTACTACCATGTTGGTCTACAACTTTCGTATTTATGTTTGGCCTGCTAATCTCCTCAATGCTGTTGACACTTGGATTGGAAATTTTGTGTGGTTAGGAGATATTAATATTATGAATTGTTTTACTGTTGCTTGGAATAAGGTGTGCAAACCGTTTCAAGAAGATGGAATGGGCCTGAGGTCTATTAAAACAATAAACAGGGTTGGTATGTTAAAACTTGGGTGGAGTTTCATATCAACAAACTTACAATGAGATCTTCTTTGGAAAGCTAGAGTTTATAAAACAATAAGCCAGTGAACTATCATGTCTCCTCTTCTATTTGGTTGAGGATTTAAATTATGCAGTTTTGTGATTCTTGAGAATTCAACTTAGAAGCTTGGAAATGGTGTCAGGACAAATTTTTGGACGAATTATTAGCTCTCTAGGTCTATTGTGGACATTATTGGTATATCTACTAATTTGCATAGGGTCTGAAATCCTTTCTTAGTGATTTTATAGTGAACTGTAGATGGTCAATCCCGGTGGATCTCATTAATCATTTCCCTCAACTTCAATCTGAAATTTAGGAGACAGTTATTCCCGTTATTTCGATTGAGGATCAACTGAAGTGGAACTGTTCTAATTTAGGAGACTTGACTTTCAGTGATTCTTTTATTTTCCACAACCCTATTGGTCAGGTGGTTCCTTGGACCAAGAAAGTTTGGAAGAAGTTTATTTCGCCCTCTAAATCCTTTATTCTTTGGAAGGTTCTTCACAATAAAATACCAACAGATGATTAACTTTCGATTAGAGGCTACACCTTTGTTTCTATTTGTAGTTTTTGTGGTAGTGATTTAGAGACTTCTCAACATCTCTTCCTCGCCTGCCCATTTTCCAAGCATATTTGGAATTGACTTGGAGGTATCTTGAGAACCCATATTGATACTTCTTCATTTCAGAGCATTTTAACCTTGACGATCATGGTTGGAGCCCTCAGTTTAGTGGTATTGTCTCTATTGGGATTGTTAATATTTTCTGGGTGATTTGCTACTGCAGGAATCATGCTAGATTTTAAAATCATCATCTAATCCCCTTATAGTCGGCAAGTAATTTATTTATTTCTAATGTGGCTTTAACAGGAAATGGCTTTAGAGCTACAATGTCTTCCTCTGTTGTGGAGTTTACGATTATAAAGGTCTTCAATGTCATTGGTACTTACATAAATTCTTCAAACATCAAAGAGGTTATTTGACCCACCACGCTCCTTACATGATTAAGTGCAATACAGATGGTGCTGCTAAAGGATGTCCTGGTCCAGCTGCTTGGGGTGGTATTTTCAGAGACAGAAGTTCGACTATCAATGGTTGTTTTTCCGCGTCCATTGGCAACAACTATACACTTCATGTTGAACTTATTTTGGCTATAGATAATGCTTTTGATAAATGTATTTTTGTGGTCAGAATGTGATTCTCAATTAGTGGTTACTGCTTTCAAGAATTGCAAAATAGTTTCCTAGAAGCTTAGAAATAGATGGGATAACTATTGATACTTGATTAGGCAAATGAACTTCATATGCACTCACATCTATAGAGAGGATAATGTCTGCGATGATAAACTTGTCTGTCATGCAACTAATTTAAGTGATTTTGTTTGGTGGAATCTTATTCCAAGCTTCATTTCTAAGGATTTTTCAAGATAAGTTTGGCAACCTATAGGTTTTCTAATTTATTTCCTCGGTTAAGTGTTTTCCTATTGATGGGTGGTTTTCCTTTGGCTTCCTATTTTTGGTGTGCTTCAAATTATTGTTAGTAGTTTTTGTGCCAACCTAGTGGAAAAGAAAGTCATTATAGGGATTCTTTTGCACATCCCTATAGGATTAGTTTTATTTCCTTTTAGTTATAATGTTTATGCTCAAGGGTATTGATCTAGTCCCCCCCATATTTTTTAATTATTTTCCTTTTATATAATAAACTTAGGGGGAGTATTCTTTTTCCTTCTTGATGTTTTTCCCTAAGGAATGTTTGCATTAGAAAGTTTTAACAAGACTCCATATCATTGCTTTTACTTTTAAAAAAAAGCTTATATTCGTTCGTTATCTTGTTTTTTTTAAGCCCATTCGCTATCTTGTAACAACTTCTAGGTTATTGCTTTTCGCACTCCCCCTCCTACTCAAACACACCCCCTAATTTCTAAAAACCCCAAACTACCCCCAAATCAAAAAACACAAAACACCTTCACTCCCCAATCCCTCTACACCCCTTCACTCCCCTCATTCCCCTCACTTCTCCCCTTCATCCGAACCCTAATTCCCCCTCTCTCCCTCTCACTCAACTCCTCCAAACTACCAATCTCTCACACCAATCTCTCATTCATCACCTACATTAACACCCTAAGGATTCTGGGTTTTGTTCGTGCCATCAACAACCCTCCAATCATTCCATTTAACTGAAGGTAAGCCTCCCATATGATCTGTGTTTTGTTTTTTTTTCTTCTGCGTAATTGTTGTGTTCGAACGCACGCCTTATAACATGTGAAGAAGAAGGCGTTCGAACAAGAGCATGGGAACCAATTCGCATGGGGCTGTTCGAACCGTTGTTTGACAGCACAATTTATGTGTTTTGTTGGGAGTTTAATTGGTTGATTTTATTAAATTGGTTTACTCTAATAGGTTTAATACTGGTACTTGTTGTTTCAGTTATGCCTCGGACTCGTGGTAGGGGTAGGGGCAGGGGGAGGGGCTAGTGTGAGGCCCCGGCCCCAACAATTGAGCATCAGCAAGAGGTGGATGCTCTTCAGGTCGAGGAGGAGGATGAGGCTGCTCCTGAAGACGACGCATGTTCTAGTTCTTATTCTCACGATTACGATTATCGTACATATCTTGTGATTATCACGGGAGTGATTTGATGGGAGTGTTGTGACCAATCTTTAAATCATATTGGTGTATGGATATTTATGGCTTATTTAGTAGTTACTAATCTATGTTTCAGTGGTGTTTAAATTAGACAAATAGTTTATTATTATAATGCATAATCGTACATCAACTACGAAAGACAACAAATACGAAAGACATCAAATACGAAAGACAACAAGTACAAAAGACATCAAATACAAAAGACATAAAACCAACATAAGCAAACAACTAACTATGAAACTAGCGTTTCGGTAGTCCCTGATCCAGAAGATAAATGATCTCTTTTGGAGTGTGTCTTTTGTCCACGTCACGAACTCGAGATACTACGTCCCATTGGAGCGTTAGCTAGAAATTCCATCATTGCGCGACGTCGTCGTAGCTTTGGATCTCCATGAGCGAGAATAACGGGACGGTCCATCATCTTTACAATTGTACTTTACGAAGCGTATCGCTCCACGTCTTTACGCGCCACTCTCCTGCGAGCGAATCTTCCTACCGCGCCTTTTCCTTGGTTGGGCGAAGGTGATGTCCTTATTCATCCTGCAAAAAATATGGTTAGGACAACGAAACACAACACCTTGTTCGTCGGTGGTGACAGTCCCACGGTGATAAAGGGCCGATAGGAATTTGTCGCTTGAGTACTGGGTTGGGCACAACTGCCATTCCATTTCAGGTTGGTTGTATCTGGGAAGAAGGAGAGTAGGCTTTGGTGAATAAGCAGATTAGGGTTTGGTGAAGAAGGTTTGAGGATGTGGTGGAGAAACTAAAACCCCTTTTATAATAAGCGTGGTAAAATGTGAGCCGTTGATTTCATTTTTAGATCACAAATTTGAGTCGTTTAAATTATATCCGTTCAAGCACATTTTCCTAAGGGAATACATCCACTCCTTTTATCTGACACATTTGACTGATTGTAAGCCGTTGATTAAAGCGCCGGTGGAATCAGGGCGTCCAATATCGCCATTCGCAACAACGGTTCGAATAACACCCTTGAGCGATTGTTACGCGACTGGCGTTATCTTGAACAGATTCGCATGACCCCATTCGAGCGGTGAAATTACGCGCTAACGGTGTGAGTCCATATTTAACACACTCGAATGGCCTTGTTCGAACCTGTTCGAAAGCGCGTGTTCGAACATGTGAAATTTCTTGAAAAAAAAAAGACGTTTTGGTTGGCCTTTTGGTCTTTTCACACCCTTATGGAGTGTGTTTTGAGTAGGAGGGGGAGTGGGAAAAGCAAAATCCCAACTTCTATATCCTCTAATATGCAAACTAAAAAAAAATAAAAATTTGCAACATGAAATATCATAAAGATATTTTATGGCTTCAAATACATATCACAAGAAACAAACTAAATTCGTAACAACTTTAATTAGTTTTGAATTTAAGATTGCATAGCTGTCAGTTGTCGTGTTTCTAAGGTGCATAATTTATGTGCTTTGGACATTAGTCAAAAAAATTATCAAACACTGCTGACACATCCTCGAAGTGTGCCAATTGCTGCTCATACTCAATGTGGGCAAAGGAACAAGCAACAATATGAAATGCAGCCATGACCATGTCAAGTTTCTCTGTCAGATGCACGTGCGTCTTACATTCATGAAAACAACGTCTCTGCCAGTCACTATAATTTGTGGCAAAGCATCCAATCTCATAGATACACGCCTTTAAGCTGCTCTAACACAAATAATAAGTTGTCCTCTTTCTCTGATTCCACATAAACAAATGCAATAGAAAATGTTATCTTAGTTGAGGCAATTTGCAAATATGATGATATCTAGGGGTTTCTAGAAAATGTCTCGGATGACATTAAAATCATTTGCCATTTTGTACTGGTGTTGATAATGAATCAAGTTCATTAGATGATTTTATAAGTACGTTCAACCTTGTGTTAGACTAGACCAAATCTTCCAACAAAGTTGTATGATGGTGGTAGTGCGGTTATTGGGATTCTTCTGCTAATATTAAAGACGCTTCTTGGCTTAATAATATTTTTAGGCATATCACTAAGCAAAGACATCTCTTCCAGAGTTAGCCAACCAAAATATGGATTATGTTTTTGGTAAAACATGGTTGTGAATCCCAAAATAACATTCAAAACCCATCCTCCAACACCATTATTTAATCTTCCTTTTAATTTGATTGTTCGTTTGAGATTTTATTGTACTGGTAGCCCTAGTCTTGTCAATTTTTAAGGTTTATACTTACCACATTATTTCAAAGGCCAACATAACAAAAGACTTCCTGCTAAATCTCTTGTTGTCTGATCTTGAAATGATAACCACACATCCAATGAAATATCTAATATCTAAGTAAGCACAATAGATTAATATACAACACATCACAAGTCATAAAATCAACAGGAACAAACCTGTGAGTTCGTCTTTACACTACTCATTAATAGTTTTTATTGCACTGACTATTCTAGTCTTCAAATTACTACTTTACAGGAGAAGGAATTTGATTGATAAATAAAATACACAATCAGAAACTTCCCCTTATTTCAATTATTTAGGAAATCATATGACCAATGTTACATGTTCCGAAAATTATACAACTAATGTTACAAATTTGATTTTTTTAGTGGAAGACTTGTTATCGGTAGTTTCTGTCATAACAATTCAGCCGTCTTCCCGAATACAAATGTGTGCACTTAATGTGAAGCTTCTGTAAATGAACTCAAGGAGCTTATCAGAGACTCGTATACCTGTATTCCCTTCATGTACACAGTATCTCGTAGGTGCTGCAAGTGAACATCACAGGATGTAAACAACCATTAAAAATCATTCTAGTCTTTGAAAGAGAGTGGCGTAGTCATAGTAAGCCCTAATTATATCAAAATATAAAAAACAATCCCAAAAACTAGTTCTTTAGTCAGATTAGCCCATCAACGTGACTTTTTACTATCAATTTAGTCCCTGATATCATATAGAAATTGTCTCCCAGTGACCAAACTGACTAAAAGACATAGCTAAGGATTAATTTGTAAATTCAACACATCAACAGCTAGTGTGACATTGCCTCGCATATTTAAGGACCAAAAGACAATATACCGAATTAGAGTTCCAGACAATAATGAAGAAATGGAAATTTGTTTAACCTCGTTGTGGTCATGAAGCAGGATGGGAGTGTTTCTCATTGGGGAGAAACCAAGTACAGGAATCCCTTTCTGTCTAATGAATCGAGCATCTGTTGTGGATGCAAGAATTTCAGGACTTGAAAGATTTTCTCCAACTGTGGTGATAGCCTGCTTGAAAACTAACCACCATGGATTGGAATCATTAGTCGCGGTCATTAAGGGGCGTCCCATGTAGTCTCTGATGGGTCCTCTCTCTGTAATCTGTCAAGAAATTAATGGCAAAGAAAGCAAATTTAACAACAAAAACAAACAAAGCTAGTACTTCATAAATGCCTTTTGGTTTCTCAAGTCATAGATGTTTGTAGAATAAATCAAAGAGAAGGAAGAAAGATGTTCTACCCAGTTAGAGAATGTTTATGGATTGTGGTAAAAACATTAAAATAAGACCTGGCAATATAAAGGAGCTTGTGCTCTTAAATATTGCATAAGATATTAAAAAAATCAACTGAAATAACTTAATGAGACGTTTTTACCTGATTCGTTTATGCTATCACGTTACCTAATAAGACAGTAATATTATGAATGAAAAGTATAAACAAATAGACTCAAACTTCTACAGCAGTAATTATCCAATAATAGAAAAAATCTTTACTGTTGAAGTATGTTTGAGAAATGATAATCACCAGGAGTGATACATTTCCATCATTAGTCTTGTGTATTGTGTATGCAATTACGGAAATGAATTCTGTTCATTGACATCATTGATTAAAAAGTAAAATAGCGGAATGTTAACACATGTGAATAATGAATGACTTTGATTTTATACTTGACACTCTCAAATGCAACTGTTAATTGAGAGAATTCATTCCCATGCAATTACTGTCTAATGATTTCCAGCTCATTTAATGCAGCTTGATGGCTGAGTTTTAATAACCACAATTTTGTACATTAACCAAGTTGTCCACTAACCAAGCTCAATAGGTTGCTAATGAGTTATCCAATATCAGTGCACCTATTAACCATACTCAACTACAATATCCAATCGTAAAGTACTGATAGAGACTTGGGTATTATGGAGTGCTCAAGTCCAACATCGGGTAGTATGAGATGCTCAGTGGAGTATTTAAGTGGCTTGGTTCTCCCTCCTTGATAGTTAGCTTTTAAGGGAGGGTTCCCAAGTGCTTAGATACTTATCAATTGGTAACAGAGCTGGTTGTTGGCATCTCAGAGAAGGCTACCCACGAAGGGTTCTGACCGGTGGAGAGTTCTGACTTCTGACCAACAAGAAAGTTAAGTGAAGTGCCACCGAGTAAAGTGTCGTGGAGTGGAGCCACCGAGGGCGCCGGCTCTCAGGGGAGGTGCTATGATAGGGACTTGGGTATTATGGGGTGCTCAAGTCTCATATCGTGTAGTACGGAATGCTCGGTGAAGTATTTAAGTGGCTTAGTTCTCCCCCCTTGATGGGTGTTGTAAATGGCATGCATCCCTTAGCTAGTCTACCACCTCTAAGTTGTAATAAATAACCAACTAAGATTACTGTTAAGGTTCTTATTGTAGCCTTCAAGCTAAAAGATCCTTAAGACCTATACTAACATGCTAACTCCCGGGTAGCTTTATCCCCTCCTTTAAGCATAACACTTAGCTTCTCAATGTATGTACGGAGTCGCTCATTAATTTCATCAAAATCACCAATTGCAATACCATAGTAGAAATGGGGATTAAGATATTTGTCAGTTCCGTGCAATGGATGATAAGTTGGCATTCCCATCTTTTATCAATAATAACAAAAATATCTTTGTACTTGTCCCATTCCCATTAAAAGATTTCATCATGGTTTCTTTGGCCTTATCCATAGCCTTATAGATGTGACTCATAGCAGATTTTTCATCATTATCAACAAAACCATAGAACAATGTCTCTTGCCTTAAGACTATAAATCACATCCTTCCAAAAGATGACATTAGAACAATGTCTCTTGCCTTTTTCCCATTAGGCTCGTTGGATACACTTGAGTCTAACCATTCATTTGAGGTGGACATCTACAGAGTTGTTTATCTGTTTGCCCAACCTTTGCAATATGAGAAAGTGCGTAGCAAATCGAGCAAAATATTCGGTCTTGTCAGGGTATTTGGAGATATGCAATAAGTTGTGGCGGCACACATTACTGATTCTGAGGCAGCTCTAAAATGGTGAGCAGGGTTCGAAGAGCATTTGACGGGGTGATGTTGGTGCTTGCACAAAAATTTCCCCAGAAATAAAGTTGAAGATCGAAAAAGCTTGTGATACGAGAAGACTCAAAAGTAATACACATTTGTTGGGGTGGATGAGGATGATGAGGTGCAAGAAAATTACAATATTTGAGTCGAAAAAGAACAAACATCTGCTGGTGCCCCGCTACCAAGAGGTAAATCTGTGAAAGGACCCTTGGATTTGCTATATTTTAGAAGTCCACCACCAACAGCATCATTGAATTCCAAGCAAAAAAGCATTTGAGATGCGGAAGCAAGATCTAGGACAGTTATATATTGTTCGGTGCTTTTAAAAGTGTGGAATTCTTTAAGGTGTTGCGCAAAAAATCCTTCAAGCTTATGATGGAGGGTGTTGGCAACTACAGCCAAATCTAAAGGTTCCAAGATATCATGAGATAAGTATCTTACTCTTAAAAATAGAATTAGAGTTCACTAAAGAGAAGTTGCAACCACATATTGTAGAGCGAGCTAAAAATAGTTATTCAATCATGTCTGATGCATGGACATTTTGCAAGAATGGAAAATTGATCAATTTCATGGTTAATGTCCAAGTGTGACAATATTTGTCAAGAGAATTCACACTTTCAGATGCGGGAAAAGTGGATAGAAACAATTTAAGCCTTGATGTCTTTGTGACGAGAGTTGGAGAAGAAAACAATGTTCAAGTAATCATTGACAAGAGTAATAATTATGTGTTGGCTAGTAAGTAAGTGTCATTTGATTTGAGTGATAATTGGTTGGTCACTTAATTAGGTTTATCAGATTGGATATTGTAGGTAGAAAATTAGAAGTGAGAAGACAAAGACTCTTTTGGACACCGTCTTCAACATAGTGTATGGATTTGATGTTAATAGACATCAAAAAACTTCCAAAAATTTAAAAGGCATGTTATAGAGGGGTCATTGTTGTAAGCTACTTTTGCAATCATACTATGACATTCGATACAATGAGAAAATACACCGACAAAATCGAATTGGTAAGGGCTGGAATTACTCAGTTTGCTACTCACTCCCTCACATTGCAAAGGTTGCACAAACAGAAAAAACATTCATAGGATGTTTACCTCAGATGGGTCGGTTTTGGATGTATCTGAGGAGCCTAAAGAGAAAAAGGCAAGGGACATTGTACTAATGTAATCCTTTTTGGAATGTTGTGTTCTACAATCTTATGGCCATGAGACCTCTTGTGCATGTGATAAGGCTAGTTGATAATGAGAAAAAGCCTACTATGGGTTACATCTATTAGGTTGTGGATAGGGGGTTAAGGAAACCACGATGAAATCTTTTAACAGAATTGAAGACAAGTACAAAAATATTTTGTGCCGTTTATAAAAGATGAGAATGCCAAGTGCCAACTTCAACATCCATTGCCTGTAGCTGACCACTATCTTAATCCCCATTTCTACTATAGTAACATAAATGTTGATGAGAATGATGAAATTAATGAGGGGATCCTTAAATGCATTGAGGATCCATTATTTCCCTTAGTGCGGGCATGCAAAGAGTTTCACAACTCCATTTACCCTCTGTTTTTGGTAAAAGGAATCTTTGCTGGCATTAGATTCAAAGCAACAATCGTACTCTATTAGTCAGCCAATATTACAGCCCAAAACAGAGCATTTGACCCTGGGGGAAGTTTTTAAATTTCAGGCATAACTTGGTTACTTTGCTTCAGAATATGGAACCCTGGAGGAGGTAGCTTCCAGCTGCTACAAGGTTCTTACACAATTCTTCACATTGAGGACAAGGTGAAACTTGTGGGGGAGTATTGTTAGGCCCATGATTAATGATAAGTCCATTATATTAAGGAGTAGAACATTCTAGAATTAGGGAATGGTGAGTATAAGAAGGGGGTATAACAGAATATAGAGGGGAGGAAACTTGTTAGATAGGAATTTGTGGGTGCTGGGAAGTGGGATTAATTCCCATCTTACTTCTCTATCAATTGAGAGGATCATTGTATCTTTTCTTTTTATTTTCATTATCTTCAAGGAGAGTGTTCTCCATCCATAGTCTTTTACTGTTCATTGTGTGTTCTGGGAAATCTTTTCCCTATTTTTAGTTAATTAATACAATAGAATTCCCTTATTCCTTTATTCTGTTTTTTTTTAAAGGAACCTATACTCTGGTTGCCCTATTAATCTAGGTATTGATACCAATTAATAGAACCCAACACAGAATTAAGGTATAAACTGGGAAACTCCCTTCAATTATTTGGTTTGGTTTTGTTTGGGCCTCTGTTATTGTCTTTTACATCTCCTCCAAGGAGATTATTTCTCCATTGTTATTTTCTGTTCAGCATCCTACTGTGTAATCAAAGCAAGTTAGTTCCCTATTTTCATTAATTGAAGGGAGTTTCCCAGTTTTTACCTTAATTATGTGTTGGGTTCTATTAATTGGTATCAAACCAAAATTAATAGGACACACAACCAGAATAAAGGAGTAAGGGAACTCTATTATATTAATTAACTAGAAACAGGATAAAAGACTATGGATGGAGAACACTCTCCTTAACGATAATGAAATAAAAAGAAAAGATAAAATGATCCTCTCAAATAAGAGAGAACCCCCTACTGAGGTGGGAATTAATCCCACCACCCAGCAACCACAAATTCCCTTCTAACAGATTTCCTCCCCCCTATATTCTGGTACACCCGTTCTTATACTCACCAATTCTAGAATATTCTACTCCTTAATATAACGTTGTATCATCAATCATGGGTCTAACATAAAATACATTTAAATAGAAAGTTTATATACATATTAAGTTATTATTAATACTAATTAAAACTTTGATTCCGATAAAATTTGCCAAAGCAAATTTTTTCGTCGTGCATATTGGTATAATAGGGATAAGGATATTTAAAAATATGACCTATTGTTAACAACAAAAGAGGGATTGGGATATAGTGTAGTCCCCATTGGTGCTAATGGGCTAAGCTTGAACTAGTTTTACTAGGCTCACACTTGACTCAGATTTTAGTACAAAAGATATAACGATTAGCTTGGCATCCTATTCTCCTTGTCTCAGATCCCAGCTAATCCTAACTTCCAACAAGGTACATACAAAATCAAGACCCCCAAAGGATCTAATTGACAAAGGCTTTAAAATATGACAAAAAATTCAGTAATATGTTTCTGTTCAGAATTGCTACTCAACCAGCTGACCTCCAAAGTAGGCAAGTCTCAACCCCACAGGCAGCCCATCAATTCAAACAGACTCAAACAAATGCAATGAAATAAGAAATGCATATTGGTTTAGCATTTATATCACATCACTTATCTATCATCTCTTTTCACCTTTTCATCCAATTAAGTCTATATCATAAAAACAAGTACCTTAAAAAGAATGAGATATGTAACATCCCTAATTTAGTTAATTTCAAATTAAGAAATTAACGAGTGGATTGTTATGTGAGTAAATAATAAGATACATTTTGATATGAGTTTGTCTCGAAATCAATGAGTCATCGTTAAATTATAGGATTGAATTGCTATATTGATTAAATTGTGTGAATTAAATGTGAGAGTTTTGGGGTAAAAATGGGATTAGTGAAATTTGTGAGCCAAGGGCATTTAGGTCATTTCCACCCAATTAAACCCTTGACTCACCACACTACTTTATGGTCAAAGTAGAAAGAGAAAGAAGAAAGAAAGGGGGAACCCGAGAGAGAGAAAGAAAGGGAAACTGAGAGAGAGGAAGAAGGAGGCGAAGGGGAGAAGAAGGGGGGTAGATCTCCTCTAATCCAACACAAGGTGAGGGGCTTTTTGTCTCATTTCCTCTCATTTTCCTTCCTCTTTCCAATGATGTAAATTTCATTACCTAATTCCTACCCATTTTTGGATTCACCATTGTTGAAGCTTTGGAGCTCAAATGGAGAGAAATGGAGGTTTTGTTGACTTTGAAGTCTTGTATTGAAGGTGGGAAGCTCAACAAATGGTTTGGGACTGTTGGTGCTGGTTTTATTGTTGATTGGAGTCGATTGAAGTCATAGAAGAAGGGTAGGGCTGCTGGTTTCGGTTTGGAGGTGTTGGGATTTCAGTTTTGGGGTTGAGTTTGCGGTTTTGGAACGGTTGAACTCTGCAAAGTTTCGGTGTCTCGTGATTTTCATCACGCTAGGTGAGTTTTACTCACGTTTAGGGAATTTAAAGGTTGTTTATGTGTTTTGGTTGATTAGTTTTCGAAATTTCGAGTTTCGTGAATTTGAGTCGAAAACGGTATTTCACGAAAATTAGGTGTTTAAATTTTAGAACGAAACCATAATGATATGATTGTTGAATTGTTGTGCACGGAATTTGGAATATGTTTGATATGATTGTTGAATTGTTATAAGCATCTTTGGAATATGTGTATATTTGTTTGTTATGGTTGAATTTGGATTGGAACACGGTTTGGGATCGATCGGAGAAGCGAACGCAGTGCGAAAATGGACAAAATCGCCTTGAATTCTCCGATGTATTGTTTCGATGCTCAGTTCGACTTTAAACTCTTTCAAATCCTTTTCTAACCATTTATGATTACATAAGGATAATATTGTTATGATTGGAATGTGGTTTTAAGTTGTTTGTTTGAATTTATAAAACTCTTGAAAAACCGTAAACTTAGATCACGTGTGGGAACCATTGTTTTATAAACAAAAATTGTGTTTGAACTGATTATGCAGGTTCATAGGGGTAACCACATGATATAAGTAGATTATGTTTCGGTATATGAATTATATCGAGTATGGGTGACGACCCAAAGAGTTTAGCATACTAGGCGGGGAAGTCATGAGCCATAAACCTAGACCCTATATTTACCATTAGGCAAAGTCCTATTGGAAAAGGGGTTCACCGGGATTAGTCGGAGGGCATTCGGTGTTATGCTATGAAGTTATGATTGTACTGTTTACCGGGATTAGTCGGAGGGCAGTCGGTATTGTGCAATTGATAGTGTGCGTGGTTTATTAATTAAATCATGAAGTTAATGAGTTTTCATAAATGGACCGAGTGATAGATAAGGGGTCACGGAAAGACTCACTGAGATTTGTTATCTCACCCTATCAAATGTCGTTGTTTTACAGATATGCAAGGGAAGTGCAAGACGAATAGCCATGATTAGACATTGTGGCTTGGAGATTTGTCAACATAGTAGCTTAGACTATGTTGTTTGGTTTCCCTTTTTGCTTATTTTGGACTTAGATTATGACTTGTTTGTTGAGTTGTAAAACCTAATCTACTTACCTTTGCCTTTGGATATTGAGTATCTTGTTGTATTACTTAAGTGACACTAAAGTACTTATGTCATTGTACTTTAAAGTACTCTAAGTTGTGAACAACTCTTTGATTGGAATTCGAGAGTTTTGTATTATTCAATATCTGAATCAGGGGGCATGTTTACTCTGATGTATGCTAATAGTGCATTTTGGTATTTCTATCATTGAGAAATATTAGGGTGTTACATTTTGGTATCAGAGCGGTTCGGCCTAGCCGGCCTAATTGTTTGGAGTCTTTACTGTTTCTAGCTATGATTTTCCTTGTATGCTATTAGACATTGAGCTTGATCAACTTAATACTTTGTGCATATTTCGCAGAATCATGGCTGGAAGGGGTAGGTGCAGCACGCCTGTAGACCCGCATTATGAATGGATGCGAGGGGTTATAGAAGGCAGCGAGAAAATGATGGAAGACATGATGCAAATGCATCAGCGGCAACTCCACCATAATCGAATTTAGCTCGGTAGCCTGACATCCACCTTTACCCGAGAGAATCTAGCAGGATCTACCTGACTTGAGAAGAAATCCACCCGATTTTCAAAGGCGAACTCGATCAATGAAGACTCATTTTTGGATCGATGCTATGGAGGAAGTTTCGACCTTCCGATGTAGTGAGGAAGAAAAGGTGGGTTGTGTGGGAAATGCCACTGAGCGAAGATGCGTGATTGGTGGAGAAATGCTAGAGAAGGTTTTGTAACTCGAGAATTAGATTACTGGACAAATTTTAAGAATTTGTTCTTGGATAAATATTTTCCCCAGCGAGAGACTTCTCAAGCAATCTAAGTTTGTTATGTTAAACAAGGAGATATATTTGTTGATCGATATGCGGCTAAATTTGAGCATTGTCTCGTTTTATGTACTTGGGAGGATTGCTCCAAATGATGTGTGGAAGATGGAAGTGTTTAAGGAGAAGGGCTCGTGCGGACATTGCTCGAGGTTCTATACTATGACCAATTATCATGCTCTAGTGCGACAAGCGGTGTAGCAGAGCAAGATCGAGGAAAATGTATCTTTGAGAGGAGAGATCTGCGGAAGGGTAAGAAAGCAGAGATAGTTGAGTCCTCAAACCCATTTGGGAAAGCAAAAGGCGGATGGCAGTGAGGCAAACAAGTGCGATCACCGATTACTCAAAGTTCAAAAAGTGTGACAACTGTGGAAGGTATCATCCCGGTGAATGTCGGATGGGTTCAAATCAGTGTTATTCTTGTAATGAAAAGGGGCATTATGCTAGTGAGTGTCCGGCAAGGAAGACTTATAAGGAAACACACGGATGCTCCGAGCGGGGGCGGGTCGACACTCTTGATACTCGAACCATCGAGCCTAATGACAAACTACTAAGGGAGTGCAGAGTTCTCTTTTCTCAAACATTGTCAACATTTTGTATGATTACAGTGCTACACACTGTTTTATTTCTGAAGCTTGTGTGGGACGGTTGGGACTAGCATTAACTCCACTGTCCGAACCAATATCTATCTTAACTGCTCCAAGGGTCGAGTCTGGACCCAATCTTTGTGTCAGAATTGTTTGCTCGCCATAGGAGGCGGGAATTTTGTTGTTGATTTCATTTATGCACTTTATGAGAGGAATGGATATTGATCTAGGAATGGGTGGATGGCCTTGACCATGTCACTTATTGATTGCTTCAATAGAACTATTGGGTTTTCTTCGGAATCGGTGGAATTGCCTCGGACCCACTGCAAAGCCAGGTTGTTTCTTTCACTTGACCCGATCGGTCTCTATTTCAAGAGTGCGGAAGCTTTTGTTATTATGTTATCTACATCATTCAAAGCCCTGGTTTAGATTTGTCATCTGTACAAGTTGTTCGGAGGACTTCTGGATGTTTTTCTGATGAAGTGTCCTTTTTACCTCGGATCGTGAAGTAGAATTCTCTATAGAAGCGGTGCGAACCTTTGGACCAATATCTATAGCTCTCTTATAGAATGTCTCCTTTAGAGTTGAAAGAATTAAAATCCGACTAGAAGAGTTGATTTGAAGAAGTTTATCCGACCTAGTGTGTCTCTCCATGGGGTGCTCTGTGTTACTTGTGAAGAAGAAAGATGGGAGCATGAGGTTGTGCATTGATTACGCTTGACTAAACAAGGTTACTATTAAGAACAAGTATCATTTCTGAGAATCGATGATTTCTTGGATCAACTTAGAGGTGCATCGGTGTTTGCAAAAATTGATTTAAGGTCGGGTACCATCGGATAAAGGTTAGGGCTTTAGATATTAGAAGAGCGCTTTAAAATGCGAGTTTGTAGTGATGCCTTTCGGATCCCAACTAATGCTCTGTGGCATTTATGGATTACATGAGCAAGGGTGTTCGGTAGTACTAGACGATTTGTGGTGGTTTTCATTGATGATATCTTGGTGTACTCTAAGACCATTGAGGATCATGTTCAACATCTCGCATTGTTCTTAATGTACTCAGAAAAGAAATTGTATCACGAAACCTTCTAAGAGTGATTTACGGATGCACGAAATAAAATTTCTAGGACATGTGATATCCCGATCGGGGTGCGGTAGATCGATGAGTGGAAGCGGTGTTGAATTGGGAGCGGCCAACAACCCAAACCTTTGAAGTCACGAAGTTTTACGGGGTTATTGGTTATTATCGAAGATTTATCGAGAGGTTTTTCGCAGATTGGTTCTTCCACTCACCCGGTTGACTCGTAAAGGTCGATCGTTTGAATGGGATCTTGATTGTGAAGAATGTTTTCTCGAGTTGAAGAAGAGATTGACTTACGCTCCGATCCTAATTCTTCGAGATCCGTCTGCAGGATTCCAAATTTCTGATGACGCATCGGGGAAGGGTTTAGGATGTGTTCTTATCTTGAGAATCAACAAGTGGTAGCTTATGCCTCGAGAGCGGTTGAAGCCTCATAAGAGAACTACCTGACTCATGATTTGGAGTTGGAAGCTATGTGTGTATGCTTTGAAAATTTGGAGACATTACCTTTATGGCTCTCGTTTGAAGTCTTGGTGATCACAAAAGTTTGAAGTATTTATTTGATCTGAAGGAATGAATAACGAGCGAGAGGAGATGGATAGAATTTCTCGAGGATTATGATTTTGAATTGAAATATCACCACAGGAAAGCTAATGTGGTAGCCGATGCGTTGAGTAGGAAATCTCTTCCACACAGTAGAGTTGATGATGCATGAAATGGCATTGTGGGAGTCTTTTAGAGACTTAAACTTGAATGTGAAGCCAAGAAGAAATCGATTGGTGTTGAGTCATATTCAAATTTCTAGTGCATTAAGAAATTTGATCCGCTCAGCTCAAGAGATTGATGTTGAGTTACAATCTCAAAAAGGGCAACCGAACTTTATTGAAGATAGTGATGGAGTTATCCGTTTCAACGGTAGGGTTTGTGTGCCAGATGATGATGAAATCAAAAGGCAAGTATTAGAAGAAGTCAATACTCCATACATCATGGATCTACCAAGATGTATCGGGATTTGAAACAGTTATATTGGTGGCCTGGAATGAAAGTTGATATTGCAGAGATTGTGTCTCGATGTTTGACCTGTCAAAGGGTCAAGGCAGAGCATCAGAAGCCTGTTAGACTTTTGCAACCACTAGAAATACCAGTGTTGAAATGGGAAGATATTTCAATGGACTTTGTGATGGGATTTCCAAGATCTCAAGCCGGTAACGATTCCATATTGGTAGTTGTAGGCCCGATTGACTAAATCGGCCCATTTATTCTGTTCGCTCGGATAGTAAGGTGTCGAAACTAGCAAAGGAGTATCTAAAGAATATAGTGAGATTGCATAGAATTCCAACTAGTATTGTGTCAGATCGTGATCCAAAGTTCACTTCTCGTTTTTGGACGGAGATGAATAAGGCTCTAGGAACTAAAGTGTTTGTTAGTCTTTGCTTATCATCACCATGCAGACGGATGGTGGATGAGAGAACTATTCGGACCTTAGAGGATATGCTTGAGCTTTGTGTTCTTGGTGGTGGTGGACAATGGGAGGAACATCTTCCATTGGTGGAGTTCTTTACAACAATAGTTACCATTCTAGCATTGGAATGGCACCATATGAAGCATTGTATGGTAGGAAATGTAGAACCCCATTGTGTTGGTGGGAAGTTGGTGAACAACGAGTGTTCGGACCTGATTTGGTCCATGAAACTACTGAAAAGATCCGACAAATCAGAGAAAGATTGAAAGTAGCTTAGTCTTCGGTAGAGCATTGCGGGCAAAGAAACTCAGTCCTCGGTATATTGGACCTTTCCAAATTATCGAGCGTATTGGGCTAGTGGCCTACCGTATAGCTTTACCTCTAGCATTGTCTAATCTGCATGACATGTTTCATGTATCCCAGCTGAGAAAGTACATTCCCGATCCAAGTCAACCATTGAGTTTTGAAGCAATTGATATTCGACCGGATTTATCCTTTCAACCTCATCCAAGTCGTATCATAGAATATGGAGAAAAAGCGCTTTGAACCAGAACAATTCCCATTGTTAAAGTGGTTTGGGATGGTTTTTCGAGCGAGGAAGCTACGTGGGAGTTGGAGGACGACATGCGGACAAGATATCCATACTTATTTTCTTGAGGTACGTTCGTTCAATTTATTGTAACATCCCTAATTTCGTTAATTTCAAATTAAGAAATTAACGAGTGGATTGTTATGTGAGTAAATAATAAGATACATTTTGATATGAGTTTGTCTCGAAATCAATGAGTCATCGTTAAATTATAGGATTGAATTGCTATATTGATTAAATTGTGTGAATTAAATGTGAGAATTTTGGGGTAAAAATGGAATTAGTGAGATTTGGGAGCCAAGGGCATTTAGGTCCTTTCCACCCAACTAAACCCTTGACTCACCACACTACTTTATGGTCAAAGTAGAAAGAGAAAGAAGAAAGAAAAGAAAAAGAGAGAGAGAGAAAGAAAGGGAACCAGAGAGAGAGAAAGAAAGGAAGCCAGAGAGAGAGAGGAAGAAGGAGCGAAGAAGGGAGAGAGAAGAAGGGGGTAGATCTCCTCCCGATCCAACCACAAGGTAAGGGGATTTTTGTCTCATTTCCTCTCATTTTCCTTCCTCTTTCCAATGATGTAAATTTCATTACCTAATTCCTACCCATTTTTGGATTCACCATTATTGAAGCTTTGGAGCTCAAATGGAGAGAAATGGAGGTTTTGTTGACTTTGAAGTCTTGTATTGTGAAGGTGGAAAGCTCAACAAATAGTTTGGGATTGTTGGTGCTGGTTTTATTGTTGATTGGAGTCGATTGAAGTCATAGAAGAAGGGTAGGGCTGCTGGTTTCGGTTTGGAGGTGTTGGGATTTCAGTTTTGGGGTTGAGTTCGCGGTTTTGGAACGGTTGAACTCCGCAAAGTTTCGGTGTCTCGTGATTTTCATCACGCTAGGTGAGTTTTACTCACGTTTAGGGAATTTAAATGTTGTTTATGTGTTTTGTTTGATTAGTTTTCGAAATTTCGAGTTTCGTGAATTTTTGAGTCGAAAATGGTATTTCACGAAAATTACGTGTTTGAAATTTAGAACGAAACCATAATAATGATATGATTGTTGAATTGTTATGCCTGGACTGGAATATGTTTGATATGATTGTTGAATTGTTATGACCGGATTTGGAATATGTGTATATTTATGCTGTTATGGTTGAATTTGGATTGGAACACGGTTTGGGATCGATCGGAGAAACGAAGCAGTGCGAAAATGGACAAAATCGTCCCCCGATCTCCGATGTATTGTTTGATGCTCTCGTTCGACTTCAAATCCTTTTCCTAACCATTTATGATTACATAAGGATGATATTGTTATGATTGGAATGTGGTTTTAAGTTGTTTGTTTGAATTTATAAATCTCTTGAAAAGCAGTAAACTTAGATCACGTGTGGGAACCATTGTTTTATGAACAAAAATTGTGTTTGAAGCGATTATGCGAGTTCATAGGGGTAACCACATGATATAAATAGATATCATGGAGTAGATTATATTTCGATATATGAATTATGTCGAGTATGGGTGACGACCAAAAAGAGTTTAGCATACTAGGCGGGAAGTCATGAGCCACTAAACCTAGGCCCTATAAAATTTTACCATTAGGCAAAGTCCTATTGGGAAGGGGTTTCAAGGGATTAGTCGGAGGCGATCGGTGTTATGCTATGAAGTTATGATTGTCTTGCATTTCACAGGGATTAGTCGGAAGGCAGTCGGTATTGTGCAATTGATAGTGTGCGTGGTTTATTAATTAAATCATGAAGTTAATGAGTTTTCATAAATGGACCGAGTGATAGGTAAGGGGTCACGGTAAGACTCACTGAGATTTGTTATCTCACCCTGTCAAATGTCGTTGTTTTACAGATATGCAGGGGAAGCGCAAGACGAATAGGCATGATTAGACATTGTGGCTTGGAGATTTGTCAACATAGTAGCTTTAGACTATGTTGTTTGGTTTCCCTTTTTGCTTATTTTGGACTTAGATTATGACTTGCTTGTTGAGTTGTAAAACCTAATCTACTTACCTTTGTCTTTGGATATTGAGTATCTTGTTGTATTACTTAGGTGACACTTAAGTACTTATGTCATTGTACTCTAAAGTACTCTAAGTTGTGAACAACTCTTTGATTGGAATTCGAGACTTTTGTATTATTCAATATATGAAACAGGGGGGATGTTTACTCTGATGTATGCTAATAGTGCATTTTGGTATTTCTATCATTGAGAAATATTAGGGTGTTACAAGATAAATGCAGTCCTATGTTTCTGGTCAGGAGTAAAACTCAATCAGATGATCTACCAAACCCATAGAGATTCAATCAATTCAACAGACACAAATTTAGTAAAGCAAGGAACACATAACTGGCCTTGAATATAAAGCACATAATGATGTTCAGAAGCAGAGCCATAACTTTTTTCCCTTTCAACATGTTTAGAAAGCATACACATCATAAAAGAGTTGGGGTTTAAAACATCAATTGCATTAGATGTGTAATCCCTATGCTGTGATTTTGAATAAGTTCATTTGTTGTATACTATCAACTAAACTTCTTGAACGATTTCCTACCAATGATAAACTGCCATATCATACTGCTAGTAGAGACTAGAGAGAGAGTATCTGTCATTTTTATGACCTATAATATCGAAGACATTAAATAAAAAACTATTTAATGGGAATAGAATGGTAAAGTGTAGCAAATGTTCTTGTACTGCAATGTTACAACTTACAAGTGAGAGGGATGCAGAGTAATCCAACATTACAGTGCCAGTTCAACGTCGACCCAAAAAAGGAAAATCCAATTCCTACTCAAACGAAAACTATAACCAAGTAACCAACTTCACCTATGACAGCATACTGACTAGTTGATGTCTGAATTTCTGAAACTAACAGCACTATTGAAATTAAATAAAAATGAGTGCCCACCTAAAAACTTTAACACAAATCATACCAAGTATCTTTTTTGGGGGAATACCCATCTTTGTTTCAAATCCAACCAAGCCCATTTTGCCTCTATCTACATTTCCCATTCCCACACTAACTCAGACCTCCCTTGCAATTACCAGAATATTAATAGATATTATATCTTTTGGACTAAATGACTAATGGAGCAACATTAAACACCGCACAAAGTCCACAAGCCGGTTCGAACTTCTAAATCTTCTAATTTACAAGGATTTGTATCTTCTAAAATAAGCAACAATTCACTTTAGTTTTAAGTAAATAATATCAACCATTGATCAGAAAATCAAGGATTGATATTACATGTACATGCATAATGATAATGGTTAGATTACTTACTTTACGCTTAACTCAGTATAGAGGATTCAAATCCAATTTACACATTCTAGTCTACCTAAAGAAACTTTCTCAATTAAAAACAAAAATCAACAAATACGGAACAACATATCACTAATTCTAAATTAAAATCAAAAGGAAAATGAGATTTTGAGTAAGAGAAATCACCTCATACGACATATTTCTAACACGGAGCCCATTCAGTAGCAATTTTCCTCTTCATTTCTTCGGGTCCGTTGTAGGGGTCAACCTAAGATCAAAACCAGCTTCTGCTTCTGAAGGTTGCACATTCATAGCAAACCCCTGCAAAAACGCGTAACAACATAAATGAAGGAACAATTTATATGCCCTGTCGGAGTAAGAAAAAATTAAAAAATACAAGTCTTCTCCTAACTACCTAAAATTCATTCAGACCATGATCAGTGATTGGTTGTGGGTGTAAAAATAACTTTACTTCAATAGTGCACAACAATTAAACTAAACTTGTGAATGAATCAATCACCAACCTTATAAATAAATAAATAAATAAATAAAAGGCATTATGCAACCAACACTCACATCTTGAGTAGGAACCCCAGCTTTGACATAAACAGGATTAACAGAAATAACTTCAGAATTCTTAGCCTTTCCAGCCTTAACAACATCAAATTGACTCTCCTAAACCTACTCACAACCTCGATACTCTTCATCAAATTCTCCATAGCACTATCATCGTACATCCTCGAACCGTGCCCAGGTTGTCCCTTAGCCTTAATCTTCAACCCCACGGAAACCGATCGGCATAGAAAACCCTAAATTCATCCCCAGGGTTGGCCTGTCCTTCATCAAGCGCAAAACCAACATTAAGCGCTTTAAAATCCTCAGACTCAACAAATTTGGCGGCGCCGTCGAATCCGCCAACCTCCTCCTCAGGAACAAGGGAGATATGAACGGAGCGAACAGGAGAGAAGCCGCTGTTACGGAGATTACGAATTGCTTCGAGATACTGCATGGCGATGCACTTATCATCTTGAGCGCCGCGAGCAAAGATGTCACCGTCGGGGTTCGATGAGCAGAGAAAGGAGGGTGGAGCCATTTGGAGGGTTCGGCGGGGACGGAATCAAGGTGAGAGTTGAGGAGAATAGAGGAAAGGGAAGTGTGGGAGCCAGGCCATGTGAGAAGGAGAAGGGGCTTCCCTGGGGTGAATTCTAGGGTTTTGTGATGGAGGCCGATGGAATTTGCTAGAGAAATGAGGTATGATACGGCGGAGGAGTAGTTAGGATTTGGGTGTGCAGTGTTGATTTGGAGGTAGCGTTGGAAACGGGTGATCGGGTTGTTATTGTCGTCATCTTGTTCATTTTCATGGGTTGCGGAAAGGAGGGTGGTGGTTGAGAGGAAGAGAGTGAGGTAGAGGAGTAGTGAGAGAGTATACCGTGTAGTTGATCTCACCATGCTCGGCAGTGAAACCAATTCAACTCACCTCACTCACCACTACACTTAATGTTTCAACCTTTACTTGTTTTGCTTTAATTACTTTATTGACCCTCAATTCAACTTTCCCTCTAGTCAGCAGATCATTCTGAGCTAATCATTTATCAACAACTTGCTAGTCACAACAATTATCTTGTCTTCTGCGCCTTCTTTCTCTTAAAGAACCACTTGCCCCCTGACAAAACGATGTTTCAACCCTTTCAATTACTCTCACCCTCTCCTTATATCAGTTGAAGAACACAATGCATAAACATTAACCACATCGATGAAATAATCATAAACCTTAGCACAAATCCCTACAAAACCAGTACTAGAAAATGAAAAACAAATAGATCAATAACCAACCAGCCACGATGAAACAATACCTACCACTCAAACTGTTGATTACCCCACAAAAGACTTAATTCTCTTTCAACCATAGCCTCTCTCATAGTTACTAGTAAGCAAATAAGATTAAAACCGACGAGACCGGATAAGCGGCGATAATGACATTTCAAAGTATTTTGTGTTGTATTGACATTTGATTTTACGTGTTGATTTGGATTCTGACTTTTCAGTATTTTGTTCTGATGGAACATTTTAGAAATTTTTTATTTATATTGATTTAGGTATTTGATGTTTTATTATTTATTATTAAATAAGCAGGTTTTAATAAAAAAAATTATTTTTTTTGGACTTTAACGAGGAATTAGCGAGGAAGTCGGACACGTGGCAATCACCAATAGGATGTGGAGGCGTGGCAGTTAGCGAGGGAATATGTGTCCCTCGCTAATTAGCGAGGGAATTAGCGAGGGAATATGTGTCTCTCGCTAATTAGCGACGGAACACTATTTCTCTCACTAATTGCATTAGCGAGGAGGGAATTAGCGACCGAACTAGTCCCTCGCTAATTCCCTCGCTAATGGCAATTAGCGACGGAATAGGTCATGTTAGCCACCGAATATTCCCTCGCTAATGACCCTTTTTTGTAGTGGTTGGCCTGGACTGGACTGGCAAATTATGTTGAAGGCTTATGCCTTGTTGATGCCTCTATTTATTGGCAGATTTTTCACGTTGGGAGTTCTGCTCCGATGGTACCACATGCATGTGCATAGTATTGACTCTCATTCTGCATTGCAAAAATTTACGTGGTGTTGATGATTCGTGATGACTGAAGTTGTTGGATTGTTGTGAAGTGGTGAAATTGTAGGCGTTCATTCTAACATATTGTTTTTCATGTGTCCTATTATATGACTAGATATATCACCCCTTCTATTTGAATGTTACCCCCATATTGGTAACGTGCAGGTAATCTCGGAAGAAGGTTGTTTACCGCCAAATGCATTGGTCGGTGTGGTCACTCGATCACGTAGCACTTTCGAGGGGATGAGCGTATGTTTTTCTTATTTACTTTGTCGTTTTATTGTTGAACTCTAAATTTGTTGCCGTCAAGGATTTTGACTATTTCTGAGTTGTTTTAAGTTGGACAAAGATGCTTTGTTTTGAATTCCGCTGCGTAGTAATGAAAGTTGACTTATTTTGTTTTGACCAAGCCGATTGTTTATTGGTTCATCCGGTTTAAGGTGTTATGTATCGATTATTCTGAGCGCTTTGTTTACGTTTGTCCTTTGTTTCAAGTTGAAAGTGTAGCATCCATTGGTTTCTGGAAATTTTGAAAACTCTGATTTTGTATTTTAAATTTATTTTATCAGGTTGAAATGGGTGTTACATTAGTGGTATCGAGCAAATTCGGTCCTAACCTGATTTGTTTGTATTGTTTATTGTGCTTTTCAATGTGTGAACTCGAGTAGAGTTGCATGCATTACTTATTTTAATTCTTGATAGTATGAGAGTTGACCAAACTAGTTCGTTAAGTAATATATGGAATGAGATAAGTGATGGGTATTCTTTAGAGGAATCATTAATGTTATAGCGATTACAAAAGAGTTTGAATCAAATGAGAACTTAAGCGACTCTTTTCCTAGAGAGAATTTTTCATGGAGCTTGGTCTATTACTTGGGCCATGTGTTGTGTGCATTATATATTTTACGCTTTGTGAACTCTGTATTGTAAATCGTTGTTTCGTTATTTTCTTGTTTTCGAAACTCTAAATTCATTTAAGCTAACTTCTATGGTTTGACTTTGTAGTGATTAATTGCCTTATGTGGTTCTGGATTTTAAAATTAAAATGTTTATCGTGTCTACCTTTATCTTACATATATAAAACCATTTTATTATTGGATGTCACACACGAGTATGTCATTTATTTAAATAGTACTATGTCTTAAGCGATGTCTGGGTATTTACTTATTAATGCTCTAGACTTAGTACTCTAGGGAATTGTTTTGTTAATTATTTAAGGTTGCTACTAAAAGAAACGTGTTGTGATATTTTGATTACTATCAGTATAACTTTCTCACCTAAATTTTATAGTTGTAGATTTCTTTTATTTTTACTAGTGAAATGGGATGTACTGATTTTAAATGTTAAAGATATGTCTATATTATTTATTGTATTTAGTTTTGTCCTATGTGCCTAATTGTCATTGTAGTGAACTTGTATCTCTGGGAATTGTTTGTCATTGTAGTGAACTTGTATCTCTTTTTATAGTTTGTGCTACGTGATTTTGAAATCTTAGAATAATAATGTGTGCTGAGAATGTCTGTACGTTCCTTTTAAATTATCTTTTAGTGCTAGATACTCACATAGGTATTAGAGTTAACTTAGTTGACTTAATATTTAGTCTTCCCTAAAATCTATTGCTATAACATACTTTTATTTTTGCATAATGATGCTACAAACTAAGTGTTTTGTGAAGATGTTTTGCTAATTATTTTAATGTACTACTCCTCTATTAACGTCAATAACATGTTATAGTTTTTGAAAATAATATTTTCCTTATTTAAATCTTGCAATTGGTGTTTTATCTTATTTTCACGATACTTTTACAATTAGTTGAATGCTTGATTTAAGCGTCGAAGATATTTATATGTTATTATCATATTCATTTGCTTGTAACTCAAAAAAAAAATTATCTTCATTAAATTTATTTTCTTTCGCTCCATGATTTTGATTTTTCTTGATTTGCGATGTTGTGAGCCCTCTTAGTTATGAAATGACATGTGTTGCACATATAAAATGTCTGGATTTTATTTTATCCTTTTAACACAAATTATAGTAGGTATGCGTGCTAATGAAACTAGTTTTGATTAATTGTTTGAAGAATTATTTTTGAGCGGTAATGAAGTAAGATTGGTTCACAAACACAAGTATACTCTCTATGCATGATGTTTGTTACCTTAGAAAAAAAAAAATAGTATACTGTTTGTTTCTTCTTAATAAAAGCCTAAAGTGGTGGTAGTAGTTTTGCCAAAAATCCACATTATACATAGAATTCTAGAGTAAGTTACATTTTTAAACAAAAGTGTTTGGTGCATGTGTTTGACTCTACTTCTTTGGTGATATGAATCAATTGAACTCAATGTTAGGTAGATATTTTTCTTTTAAAAAAAAAAAAAGAATTACTCCTTGTATTTAATTCCTTTGAAAAACCTTTGCTAACCAATGTGTCGTTTACTTTGTAGACACCCAGAGAAAAATATTATTGAAGTCTGTCCGAATTTCTCGTATAACTTGTTTTTGTCATTTATGTTGAAGTAGATATGTATTTAGTTCAATTAATTTACTACTAATAGGTCTTGTATTTGTACGACTTATGTTTGCCGTAATCGTTGTGCTTGCATGACTTCTGCCTTTTGTTATTTTTATTGTTTGATTTTCGCATTATTATTTGGCTAATGAGTTGGCAGGACCTCCATATTAATTGATTCTTATGTTAAGATATGTGAACTCTGTGATTGTTGTTCTGCCTGAATTGGTACTATGACGTTGTCTGTGTTATTGTGATAACATAATTATACTTTGTTTGTGTAACACCCTTGAGTAATTTAATTATTTAATTGAGTTATTTGAGGATTACAACATTTTAGGGAATCAAGGAATTAATTTGGAGTTTAATTGTTTGCAGGAATTGTTTAAGTATTTAGGGGGGGTGCTAGTAGAGGCCCATGGTTTTTGGTTAGGCCCATATCCAATTAAAGGGGTTTGGGCCCATCATCTCATTCATATCAAGTTAAAAAAAATAGAAAAGAAGAGAGTGAGAATTAAGAGAGAAGGCCGTGGGTTTGAGAGAGAAGGAGGGAGCTAGGGTTTCTTCATCTTTGATCTTGGTAAGTTGTTCTTGGAACCCTTTGTCTCTCATTTTTCATGACTTTTCCATTTTTCTAAGTGTAAACCTTTCAATCCTTGTGTTTTGCATTTCACCATGGAAGAAGTTTGGAGCTCCAAGTTTTGAAGAGTTTGGCTTGTTGGTTTTTGAAGAAGGAGGTGTTAGGGTTTCTACTTCTCCTAAGGTTAGGGGGTCTTTTTCATTCATACTAGATTGTAAGATTTGTATTGCATGAAGGTTAGGGTTTAAAATGATTATTGATTTATTTGGTGAAGATGATGAATAGTGATTAGCAATTATATGTTTATTGAGGTGTATTTGGATTGATTAGTGAACATGATTGCTTGATTTTGTGTTGATTGAGGTATATGTGGATTGATTGATGATATGTTGTTTGAAAAACAAAAAAAAAAATGAAGTATGGGTATATATGTGCAAGAGGTGTACATTACTTATTTTGAATTGTTTAGGTTGGAAATGGTCTTTGGAGGCATGATTGAGTAGGTGTTGTGATGGTTGGTTTGGGTGTGGTGTGCCACGGGTTAGGCGCCAAAATGTGGCAGCCGTAGCGCCTATGTGCGCATGTGGCAGGGCGCCAAAATTGGCAGCCCAAGGCGCCTTGTTTCGCCTGTGTGCGTGTGTGTGTGTGTCTGGGCAGGGGCGCCATTTGGCGTGCCTTGTTGCGCCTGGGAGTGGCGCGGTGTGCCTGGGCGTGGGGCGCCTGTGTGCGCCTTGCGTGTGCATGTGTGGGGCGCCAAAGTGGCTGCCCCGGGGCGCCTGTGTGCGCCTTGGTGCGTGTTGGGCTCGGTGTGGGGCGCCATTTTGGGCTGCCCCATGGCGCCTTGATGCGCCTAGAGTGTGAGAGGTGTGAAATTTAGTCCTAGGTGTGTGTTGGTCCAAGGATTTTGATGAGTATAAATGTTTAAGCCCTCAAGGATTATATGACGGTGGAATTATATGACGTTTGAATTATATGACGGTTGAATTATATGACGGTTGAATTATATGACGGTTGAGTTATAAGACGGTTGAATTAAATGAATATGATGAATCTAGGACGGTTGTGACTCTCATATGAATGGAATTGTTGTGATTGATGCATTGTTCATTGAGTCTCATGAATTCATATGCATCAAAGGATGGTTGTGTCTTGAAGGCAAAATATAGGACGGTTGTGCCATCAAGGCAAAATATAGGACGGTTGTGCCTTCAAGACAAAATTACAGGACGGTTGATGGTACCACATGCATATGCCCTTGGTGTTGGGTTGCATTCATGCATAAATCATACTGTGAGTGGAATTCCTTGGAAACTGTAAAATAAATGATTTATGTTGAGATTGGTGTAAAATTGTATTCTTGATTGCCTTCGAATATAATGCTTATCTTATTGTCTATTATTTATGTAAAGAGACTCACCCTAGTGCTTTTATGTTGCCTGCTCTCGTGGCAACGTGCAGGTGATGATGATTGAGATAGTACAACCTACTGATGGGTTGTTTTGAGTCATGCTCTGATACATAGCACCCGGGGGGCGTAGTAGTTATATTGTATTTTGATCTGATATCTGTTTTACTCTTTATTTTGGTGATGTAAAAGAATTGTTGATATTATTTTGGCATTTTCATTGTGAGAAGTTTATTATAAGCGTGATGTATTAGGACAGTGTATGTGGGTGTATTGTCCCCAACTTTATGTGTTGTGTATTGTTGTTATATCCGGGAGAGCATGCTTCGTTGTTTCTTGATTTTGAAGTCATTGTGACACTTGCTTTCTTATGTGTGAAATTTTTGAAAAGCTCGATTTTATTAGATACTATTTTCATAAAGGTAGTTATTAGAAAGGGTGTTACAATAGTGGTATCGAGCATATGTCCGGTCTGTCCACCAAGTGTCCTGGTCGTTATGTCTGTTGGTTTTAATTATGTTCTATGTGTAGTGATAGGATACTATGGCGGCGAGACGCAATGAAGTCGCTTTGGTCTTTGCTCTGCAAGCATTAGCCAGAAGCTATGGGAATCAACGGGTTGCTAATCAAAGTGGCTGCTGCGATGTTAATGCTCGTAATTTGGCAACATTTCGTAGAGGAGAACCCACCCACCTTCAAGGGTAGGTATGATCCGGATGGAGCTTTGGCATGGTGAAGGAAATAGAGCGCATCTTCCGTGTCATGGAGTGTACTCGAGAGTTCGAGAAAGTGAAGTTTGGAACTCATATGCTAGCGGAGGAAGGCGATGATTGGTGGATGGGAAGCGGCGGAGGCTAGAGGTTCTGGTGAAGAGATCACCGGGAAGTATTCAAGAGGGAATTCTTAAGGAAGTACTATCTTGAGGATGTGCGAGGAAAGAAGGAAGTAGAGTTCTTAGAGTTGAAGCAGGGGAGCAAGGCGTGGGTGAATATGCGACCAAGTTTGAAGAGTTAGTCAAATTTCGCCTTATTATGACAATGAGGTCAATTCGAATTTTCAAAGTGTGTCAAGTTCGAGAATGGTCTGCAACCAGAAATCAAGAAAGCAATTGGGTATCAAGAGATTCGGGATTTTGCTAGATTGGTGGACAAGTGTAGGATCTATGAAGAGGATAGTAATGTTGCTTACAAGGCCATGAGGGACAAGAGGAATTCTCGAGTTTAGGGAAAGCCCTATGATGTTGGTGGAAGTAAAGGCAAAGGAAAAGTTGGTTTGTGCAAGAGAACAAGTGTGGGAGATACTCCCGCGGGTTTTGGTGTGCTACAAGTGTGGATTACCGACCCACAAGATGAATGAGTGCAGAGTTGGTGAGAAGAAGTGTTACCGATGTGGTAAGGAGGGTCACGTGGCTTCTAACTGTGATCGCAAGGATGTGATTTGTTTTAGCTGCGGGGAAGCGGGACATATCAGTATTAAGTGTCCCAAGCCAAAGAAAGAGAAAGTCAGTGGGAAAGTGTTTGCCCTTGCGGGGTCCGATGCGGTCAAGGAGATTCGAGGTACATGTTTTATTAAGGGGGTCTTTTTCATTCATACTAGATTGTAAGATTTGTATTGCATGAAGGTTAGGGTTTAAAATGATTATTGATTTATTTGGTGAAGATGATGAACAGTGATTAGCAATTATATGTTGATTGAGGTGTATTTGGATTGATTAGTGAACATGATTGCTTGATTTTGTGTTGATTGAGGTATATGTGAATTTATTGATGATATGTTGTTTGAAAAACAAAAAAAAAATGAAGTATGGGTATATATGTGCAAGAGGTGTACATGACTTATTTTGAATTGTTTGGGTTGGAAATGGTCTTTGGAGGCATGATTGAGTAGGTGTTGTGATGGTTGGTTTGGGTGTTGTGTGCCACGGGTTGAGCGCCAAAATGTGGCAGCCGTAGCGCCTATGTGCGCCTGTGGCAGGGCGCCAAAATTGGCAGCCCAAGGCGCCTTGTTGCGCCTGTGTGCGTGTGTCTGGGCAGGGGCGCCATTTGGCGTGCCTTGTTGCGCCTGGGAGTGGCGCGGTGTGTGCGGGCGTGGGCGCTGTGTGTGCGCTTTGCGTGTGCTGCATGTGGGGCGCCAAAAAGTGCCTGGCGGGGGCGCTGTGTGCGCAGTGCGTCTTTGGGCTCGGTGTGGGGCGCCACTGGGCTGCCCCATGGCGCTGATGCGCTAGAGTGTGAGGGTGTGAAATTTAGTCCTAGGTGTGTGTTGGTCCAAGGATTTTGATGAGTATAAATGTTTAAGCCCTCAAGGATTATATGACGGTGGAATTATATGACGGTGGAATTATATGACGGTTGAATTATATGACGGTTGAATTATATGACGGTTGAGTTATAAGACGGTTGAATTAAATGAATATGATGAATCTAGGACGGTTGTGACTCTCATATGAATGGAATTGTTGTGATTGATGCATTGTTCATTGAGTCTCATGAATTCATATGCATCAAAGGACGGTTGTGTCTTGAAGGCAAAATATAGGACGGTTGTGCCATCAAGGCAAAATATAGGACGGTTGTGCCTTCAAGACAAAATTACAGGACGGTTGATGGTACCACATGCATATGCCCTTGGTGTTGGGTTGCATTCATGCATAAATCATACTGTGAGTGGAATTCCTTGGAAACTGTAAAATAAATGATTTATGTTGAGATTGGTGTAAAATTGTATTCTTGATTGCCTTCCTGAATATAATGCTTATCTTATTGTCTATTATTTATGTAAAGAGACTCACCCTAGTGCTTTTATGTTGCCTGCTCTCGTGGCAATGTGCAGGTGATGATGATTGAGATAGTACAACCTACTGATGGGTTGTTTTGAGTCATGCTCTGATACATAGCACCCGGGGGGTGTAGTAGTTATATTGTATTTTGATCTGATATCTGTTTTACTCTTTATTTTGGTGATGTAAAAGAGTTGTTGATATTATTTTGGCATTTTCCGCTGTGAGAAGTTTATTATAGTTGTGATGTATTAGGACAGGTGTATGTGGGTGTATTGTCCCCAACTTTATGTGCTGTGTATTGTTGTTATATCCAGGAGAGCATGCAATCGTTGTTTTCTTTGATTTTGAAGTCATTGTGACACTTGCTTTCTTATGTGTGAAATTTTTGAAAAGCTCTGATTTTATTAGATACTATTTTCATAAAGGTAGTTATTAGAAAGGGTGTTACTGATTTGTGCTATCTTGTTTTTAGGGAGATTTATTTAGTATCTTTGGAAATAATTTTTATGCTAGTTAGTAAAGTGCCTAGTTTTAGAACTGGTATATTTTATTTCGCGACTTGAGTCTATTGATCATCCTTATAGTGATCAATGACTTAATATCTCCGGTGGGTGCAAAACCCAACAACCTAAACCTAACTCCGTCTTTAATCCTCTTTTGAGCATTTTCACATGAATGACTACTTGAGTTCTTTTTGATATCCTTTTGTCTAATTGTTGCCATTGTCTCAGCTTTCCTTCTTTAGAATTACTCTTACAACATTGATTCTTTTGTTTTGGTCTTGAGCTTATTAAATTTTGAGGACGAAATTTCTTTTAAGGGGAGTTGGATTGTAACATCCCGATTTTCGTGTATCGTGTTTTGTTTAATATGTGCTCGTTTTATGAACTATTTTGATATATAAGATTATATTATTTTAATTATTGTGTGTGTTAATTATTAAAAATTAATTGAAATCACATTTAAATGTATTTTTATATACAATCAGTAATATACGATTTTTATTATATATTTATTTGATTTTTATAAAATATTAGTGTTTGAGATAATATTTCTTTAGAACATCAATTTGGGCTATTGAGGTGTTGAAATAATAGATGTATTAGAATTGGAGCTTTAAAAATGAATCAAAATGGAGTTTTGGTTTTGTTTATGTGCATACGCCCCCCATCTGCATTCGCTACTCACACCCCATGTGGTCCACTCTCTTCAATACGCAGCAATTGAATTTCACGCGACCGGCTACGGACGGCTCAGCGCTACGTGTAACGCCCAAATATTTAACTAATTATTTAATTAAGTTATTTCGATATTTTATTAGTGTAATAATATTAGGTGAATAATATGTTAATTGTTATGAGTCTATGTTACGCTAGAAATAGTAATTGAGTGGGGTGTGGAGAAAAGCCCGTAATTATAAGGAGAAGCCCAAGAGATAGGCGTATGTATATATATATATATATATATATATATATATATATATATATATAGTGCAAGTTAGGGTTTCATAATGGAAGGAACAAAAATTAAGGAATTGAGAGAAGAGAAAGAAGGAGAGAGCGCGCGACTAGGAGGAGAGGAAGGGAGGAGTGTTCTTTGTGCGATTTTTTCGTTGGGGCCACGATCAAGAGAATCTCGTGAATCGGCAAACCTAAGGTAAGGGTGGGGTTCTAACTCTATAATGAGGGTATATGAAGGATCATATGTAGGGATCGATTAGAATTTCTTGAATCTCACCATGTTTTGTAGATAGCGATTTGGAATTTTAAGTAGGAGTATGTGTAGGTTCGATAAATCGATGTTTGTGAATGATATACTTGTCCAAAAATTATGTGGTTTATTGTCTTAGAAATTAGACTTAATTCTTGTTAATTTGGCCTTTGGTTTAGTTGCGTTTGAAGTTGTATTGCTCAAGTGATAGGTGACACAAGTTGGGTAAAAATTCGAGGCTGATTCAGTGCACAGTTCGGTTTTAATTAAAGCCGAAAGTACGTTTGGGTAATCCAAAAATCACGAGACTTAATGTTTGAAAAATAGACTTAATACTTGTTAGTTTTGCAATGGTTTGGTTGAATTTAGAGTTGTGTAACTCGAGTTATGAATTCCACAAGTTAGGGTAAGATTCTCGGAAACAACTGGACATAGGGTCGAGTGTTTTAGTTATTGCATTTTCAAAAGAACTCCTTTTCGAACGAATCCAATTTCTTTGAAAACTAGACAAGATTTTCCCTAGTTTATGCACAAGTTTCATGCAATTTGGTTGAGTTTTAGTCATTTAGAACTGCTTGAACTTGAAGGACAGAAACTGTCCTCTTTTGAAACTAGTGTGTGTGCTTTTGAAAACTGTACCTATTGAACACTCTTCTTCAAAAACTGAACTTAGGAATAAAAAATAGACCCATAGGGTTTTCCAACAAGTATTTATATGTTGAATAAAATTGATTATTTTGTTGGTTAAGTTGGAGTTGAATTCTGTTGTTGTTGTTGTGTTGTTGTAGGCCTATGGCCAAATGTTGAATTCCGTTGTTATTGTGTTGTTGTAGGCCTATGGCCAAACGTTGAATTCTGTTGTTGTTGCGTTGTTATATAACCGTTGTTGTTGACTATTTGGACATTCACATCGCGTCGCATGCATAACATTTCACGTTGGAGCGGATGCTCAAACACGTTGGCCTGGACTGGCATATTATGTTGAATGCTTATGCCTTGTTGATGCCTCTATTTATTGGCAGATTTTTCACGTTGGGAGTTCTGCTCCGATGGTACCACATGCATGTGCATAGTATTGAGTCGCATTCCGCATTGCAAAAATTTACGTGGTTATGTTGATGATTCATGATGACTGAAGTTGTTGGATTGTTGTGAAGTGGTGAAATTGTAGGCGTTGATTCTAACATATTGTTTTTCATGTGTCCTATTATATGGCTAGATATCTCACCCATTCTGTTTGAATGTTACCCCCATGTTGGTAACGTGGAGGTAATCTCGGATGAAGGTCGCTTTTGCACGCCTGCTGCTCATTGAGTCGGTGTGGTCACTCTGATACTTAGCACTCGGGGGGGGGGGGGGGATGAACACATGTTTTTCTTATTTACTTTGTCGTTTTATTGTTGAACTCTAAGTTGTTGCCGTCAAGGATTTTGACTATTTCTGAGTTGTTTTAAGTTGGACAAAGATGTTTTGTTTTTGAATTCCGCTGCGTAGTAATGAAAGTTGACTTATTTTGTTTTGACCAAGCCGATTGTTTATTGGTTCATCCGGTTTAAGGTGTTATGTATCTGATTGTTACAGGCGATTTGTTTACGTTTGTCCTTTGTTTCAAGTTGAAAGTGTAACATCTATTGGTTTGCTGGAAATTTTGAAAACTCTGATTTTGTATTTTGAATTTATTTTATCGGGTAGAAATGGGTGTTACATTAAACATAAAAGAATGTTAATTTGGTGGGTAAATAAAGTATTAGATAGATCATATACTTATTGGTCAATGTACAGCATCAGAGAACAACACTTATTGGTCAATGTACGATCAACTTTAGGCTTCGACTATAGACCGTCGTTCTAAAAATAAATAAATAAGGTCGATCAGTAAATCTTTTTTTTTTTTAAAAATGTCTACACATCTCTATATAAATATCGGGTTATTCTTTCAGTGAAATTATGTAGTACAATACCAAAATTTCAATGGAACTAATTTTTTCTCAACTTATTACCTAATATTAATTTTATTCTGTTGGATGCATAATTAGTGTTATCGTATACTACTATTTAAATAAAACTGAGAGAACCGATCGGTAAAGCGCGGCTGCTTACATCTCATAATATTTTCGAAACTATTACGACAACATCATAATGTTTTGTCATGAAAAAATGTTTACCCGTGCTGGCACGGGTGTTGCAAACTAGTTATGCAACAAAAACAATCCGAAAGTCATACACTAAGTATTACAGATACTCAATTGCTCCTTTAATAAGTTAACTATAAAACTCATTTTTCATTGTCAAAAATGTTTAAAAATAGTTTGAAAATTAACTTAAACTATAAATAGTTTGAAAATTAAAATATTAAACTATAGCAACATCAACGACTTAATACCCTATATACATAAAGTAAATTATATATTAACCTATGAAGTCCCGATACTTCAAAATTGGTATCGTACTTGTGTTGGATATGTATCCGATACCGATGCGAACCCGATACTTTCCGATATGTATCCAAAGGTATCGAATACTTTTTTTGTTCTTTTTTAAAATATTTCACTCGATACTTTTAAGATACTTCTTACCAACTGAGGATACTTCTCAGATATTTTTTCGATACCTCTTACCAACTAAGCACATGATTGTCACTCATATATGATACATTGTGATATGAGTGAGATAAATATACATAATCATACCTGAAATCATTATATATATGAGTTTCTCAGTCTATAATATTTTAGTTAGTAATTATCGCTCTCCTCAATATTTAACGCAAGCCCTGCCACTAACTATTCAGATTATACAATTTTGGGTGGTCTCAGTTGTTAATTTTTGCTATTTTGCAGGGAATGTATTAGTAATGTGCAGGATGTGTGAATAACACTCAGCCCACTTACAATTGGCCTAGTCCACTCTGATGGCCCAATTGCTCTGTTTCTCGGTTCTTTCGTGAAACCTAACGTTGCTTCACTCACTATTGTCGCTGAGATACTCTCTCTTCTTCCTCTCTCCTTCTCTGTTACACCGGTGCTAGGGTTTCACTGTTCTTGCTCGATTTGAGCGATTAAAGCTATGAAATTATCTGTTTCTGATCGATGATGAATATGGTGATGATGTATCACGCAAACCACCTGTTTACAAAGCTGAACCGATCTTTTTGAGGTCAAGATCCACTGTACTACCTTCGTTGCTTGTTCTAGCTGCTATCGTGAGTTTGAATCACTTCAAACTCACTCAAACAGGTATTAATTTTGTCAATACCACCTTTATTGTTTCTGATTTAGGTTTTCCCCAAATTAGAAACCCTAACTTTGTTTTCTGCAATTTCAGGTACTTGGAACTAGGGTTTTACTTCGCACTTCTTCCAAAGGTAAAACAACTAGATTCAAGTTTAATTTCTTGATATTTTGGTACTTTGATTCAAATCCTGTCTGAATCTATATTCCTTCTTACTTGCATGTACTGTGACTTTGATTTGGGTTCAAACTTAGTGATTTCACTTCGTGAAATCACCCAACAGAAACTCTTGAATGAAGGTAATGACTTCTTTCACTCTCTTTTCCGTTCCTCTCTCTTATCTTTTTACTCACACAAACCCTAACCTTCCTGTTCTCTGTTTGTATGGGTAAACTCAATGTTATTGTGGATCTTGCAATGTTCAACACTTTGAACACTTACAAGAACAAAACCAGAAGGTAATACCTTCCTCTTACTCTCTGTTTTCAGATTCTCCTTTTCTGCACTTGTTAGTATTGATTCTCCTAACCAATACTAACTCTTCACTTTTCTTGCTTGCAAGGTACCAAATTCTTCTTAATTTCTGCACCAAACACTTCAAGAATCTTGAGGATTGCCTAGGAGCTTACGGATTACAGGGAGTATAGATTGTAGAAATTTGCACTTGAATGTAAACAAAACTAGTAATATTTCTTTATTGAATCTGTGTATTTTTCTGTACATAGGAACTATATATATACAATGTAGACTAGGTTAGTTACTATCAACTTAACAAACTCCAACTAATTCAAACTCCAACTAATTCAAACTGAATTGTAAACTAAGTTTAGCATATGGCTGTTTTTTCCAACGGCTATATTTTTCTTAGCCTCTTTACTTAAGGGTAACAATTAGGGTTTGAAAGATTAGCAATTTCAACACCCCCCTTAATCTAAAACCCCTAAGTTAGTTTAGTGAAACCACTTAGAGTTTGCTTAGGTTAGAGAGAACTAAATGTAACACCCAAAATAATTTAATTAAGTTGTTTCTCTAAAGTATCTTTTTTCTGGGTATTTGATTAAATTATTTAAGTGTTACATTATTATTACTTTGTTAAAATTATTAATATAATATTTTATTTTAATAAAGGGAGTAGAAATCGGTAACTACAGGGTGGTAAGAAGTGGCCCAAGAGCCCAAGCCCATTGACTTAGGCTCCTAGGCGCAAGGGTTTGAGACAAGCGTCTCATTTGTGCAAAGGAAAGAAAGAAAGAAACGTAAGAAGAGAAGAGAGAAGAGAGAGCGCACAAGAGAGAAAAAAAAGAAAGAAGGAGATCGCACAAGAGAGAAGAGGAGAAGAAGAGCTGTTGCTGTTGTTACTTCGGTGTTCACGTAGAAGGATCATCATCTTCGAAAAACTTAAGGTAAGGGTGGGTCTTACCTTATAATAGGATTTATAATGGGACTTATGTGGGTTGTAGGATTTATATTAATCTCATTGTGATTTTAATTGTTGTCTTTGATGTATGATTGAATGTATGATGAACTGATGATGTTGTTGAAAAGTATATGACTTGTTAGGTGTATGTGATTGATTGAGTGTATCTGGATGATTCTGAACTGTGATGTTTCTAATGTGAAGCTTGAAATCGATTCTGGGCTCTATACAGAAGCCAGAATCGATTTCCCCCTTTACAATGTAAGCAAGGAATCGATTTCCTCCTTTAAAACAAAAACAAGGAATCGATTTCCTCCTTTAAAACAAAAACAAGGAATCGATTTCCTCCTTTAGAAATGAAAGCAAGGAATCGTTTTCCTCCTTTAAAAATGAAAGCAAGGAATCGATTTCCTCCTTTAAAATGAAAGCAAGGAATCGATTTCCCCCTTTAAAATGAAAGCTAGAAATCGATTTCCCCCTTTAAAACAGAAGCTAGGAATCGATTCCCTCTTTGAAAATGAAAGCCATGAATCGATTCCCTCTTTAAAAATGAAAGCTATGAATCGATTCCCTCTTTGAAAATGAAAGTCATGAATCGATTCCCCTTTTTAAAACAAGAAATCATGAATCGATTTTGTACTTGTCAATATTTTTCCTAACTTATTTAGCATGTGTTTATAAATGTTAGGCTAATGGGAGCCACTTTGTACTGTTTATTTTTTTGGCTTTATTCTTCGCCGATTGTGTGTTATGTGCTATTTTTGGTCTTTGTGGTGATCTTTGGCACATTTTTATGTTGCCAATGTGGTTGTTAAATGATGATGTTGTTGATGATGGGCTTAATGCCAAAGTGACGATGATGTTATAGATGATGTGATGATGCGGACATTATATTTGTTGATTGTTCATGAAGTCACATGCATACATGTGCATATTTAATGACGATGTAAGGCTTCAGCCTCGAGCTATTGACGATGAATAAGGCTCAATTATTGACGATGTGCCCAATTGGCAAAATTAAGGACGATGAATGGCACCACATGCATACTTGCACTACATACATTCATTCTCATAATTGATGAATTTTATGCTAGTTGATATATGACGTGTATATAGGTGATGATGTATAATGTTGACGTGACTGTAGTGACTGCTGTATGTATATATAAATATGTTATTATAGTTGTTATAAATAAATATTGAGAGTTGTTGTATATGTATATATATATATATATATATATATATATGTGATGCTGTGATTGGTATAGTTCTGTGATCTATCATACTGCTTATATAAGTCTTATTATGCGGTTTAGACTCACCCCTTATGTTGATTATTACTACAGGTAGTCGTGAGTGAAAGCTCTTAACCCTTCATCCCTCGAGTCGGTCATGCTCTGATACGTAGCACCTGGGGGGGCGAATATTAGTTATTTTAGTCTTATTTTATTTGACACTATTGGATGTTGTATTGATGTTGTTACAACCATGTTATAGAACTATTTCCTTTTATTCCACTGCGCGTTGATGAATCATACTTGTAAACTTTTTGAGTTACTTGAGGGGTTCGCCCAACTTATTGAGGAGCTACGTATTATGTTCCTTTTCTTTGAGATGATGAATTTTATTATCAATTGTGTATGTTGGAATTGAAGCAAATGTAGCATCCCGTTTGGATGAATTGAAAAGAAATAATTTTTAACTCTGATATTGTCAATTTAAATTGCCGGGTAGAAATGGGGTGTTACACTAAACCTCCAGAACAAGCCTCTGGGATAGCCACTAATAATAGAACACCTTAGAACGAGCCTCTAAGGAATAGCTTTTAGATGTTGCCTTCATAGTTTAGAAGGCAACAAGACCTATCTCTCTTCTAAGCTTTACAAAGGTTTCTCCTTTGAGTACCTTTGTAAAAATGTCAGCCAATTGATTCTGTGTTGAGCAGTATTCAACACTTAGTCTACCATTGTTAACTTGTTCTCTCAAGTAGTGATATCTAGCTTCAATGTGCTTGGTTCTTCCATGAGCACCAGGATTTTTAGCTAGGTTTAAAGCTGATTTGTTGTCTATCATTAGAGTAGGAGGTTGAGTAAGATCCACTTGAAGCTTCTTGAGCAGTGCCTCCAGCCAAGCTGCTTGAGTTGCTGCTCCACAACCTGCAACATACTCCGCCTCACAAGAGGACAAAGCAACAATACTTTGTTTCTTGGAGCTCCATGAAATAGGGGCTCCTTGAAACTTAAACAAAAAACCAAAAGTGCTTCTCCTATCCAATTGGTCACCACACCAATCAGAATCAGAGAAACCAAGCAGAATATTTTTCCCTTAGAACCCTTAGGAAAAAATATCCCATAGTTAGTAGAACCAGAAATATAACGTAGGATTCTCTTAGTGGCATTTAAGTGTACCTGTTTTGGTTCATTCATGAACCTGCTAGTCATACCAGTTGCAAACAAAATATCGTAGTGTAATTTGTGGCATAGGTATCTCAAAGATCCTATCAGCTGCCTATACAAAGTAGCATCTACCTTAGCATCACCCTCACTTGGCTCTTTGCTAAGATTACTTTCTGCAGGATTAGTTGCAGAATTGCAACCCAATAGATCAAACTTATTTAACACTTCAGTAGCATACTTAGCTTGATGCAAAATAACTCCTTCAGGTACTCTTAGGAACTCAAGTCCCAAGAAATATGACAACTTGCCTAAGTCTGTCATTTCAAACTCACTGTGCATAGACACCTTGAATTTTTCCACCTCACTAGGACTACTCCCAATGACTAACATATCATCCACGTACAAACACACAATTAGCGGATAGGTATCAAATCGCTTTAGTATAGACACCAAACTCACTAGTGCATTTAGAGAATCCAATTTCCTTGAAAAAAGAGTCAATTCTCTTATTTCAAGCTCTAGGGGCTTGCTTTAGCCCATAAAGTGCTTTATGCAGTAGGTAAACACATTCTTCTTTACCTTTCTTCTCAAAACCAGGAGGTTGTGAGATATACACTGTCTCTTCCAAAGGACCATTAAGAAAAGCAGACTTAACATCCATATGGTACAGTTCCCATCCTCTATTGACAGCCAAAGCAGTTACTAACCGAATAGTTTCATGCACAGCCACGGTGAAAACACCTCGGTGTAGTCCACCCCTCTTTCTCGTTGGAAGCCTCTTGCAACCAACCTTGCCTTATACTTTACAATATTACCTTTAGGATACCGTTTAAGTTTAAAAACCCACTTGACACTAATAGGTTTCTTACCTTTAGGTAGCTGTACTAGAGACCAAGTATCATTTTTCTCAATAGACAGTAACTCTTCAATCATAGCTTGCTTCCAGTTTTTATCCTTTACTGCCTCTATGTAATTGATAGGTTCAGCCCCACTACCATGGCATAGTGAATTAGGTCACCTTCCTCATTTACTTCACCATCATGAACTAGTTCATAGTCAGTTAAGTTTTTAGGAAGTCTTCTTTGCCTTTGTGCTCTAGGTAGGACTTGTTGAGTAGGATCATTAACTTGTTCTGCAGGTTCCTCATCTTGAGGAACTTGACCTTCAAACTGTTGGTACATTGGTTCTCGTGATCACGGTGTGCCTCCATCCTCTTGATGAGGTGCATCGGTGTGTAGTAGTAGTGAGACTCTTCTAGGTTGTAGAAACTTCTAAGTTAGGTTGCTCAAAAATTTCCCAATCCCAACACTTGTCTTCTAGGAAATTTACATCCCTAGATATAGTAATTTTCTTAGTTGTAGGATCATAGAGCCTATAAGCACCAGTAGGGTGATACCCTATTAGGATCATAGGTTTACTCTTGTCTTCCAACTTCTTTCTCCTTTGTTCTGGAACATGATAGTAAGATAGTGACCCAAAAACCTTGAGATGGCCCACACTGGGCTTTTCTCCACTCCACACCTCTTTCTGGCACTTTACCTTCAATCTTTTCCGTTGGACACCTATTCAATAGGTAGGTGGCAGTAGTAATAGCTTCTCCCCAGAAACTGTTAGGTAGTTTCTTAAGCTTGATCATGGACCTAGCCATGTCAAACAAACTTCTGTTTTTCCTTTTAGCCACCCCATTGTGTTGTGGGGTGTATGGTGATGTAACCTCGTGTGGGATTCCCTTTGTAGTGCAGTATTCCTTGAACTCTGTTGAGGTGTACTCTCCACCTCCATCTGTCCTTAGAACCTTTAGCTGCTTCCCACTTTGCCTTTCAGCCATAGACTGAAACCTTTTAAACCGATCCAAAGCTTCTCCTTTGGTCTTAATCAAATAGGTCCATAGTTTCCTTGAGTAATCATCAACAAAGGTGATGAAATATTTGTTGTTACCAAGTGACAATACATCAAAAGGGCCACATATATCAGAATGTACAATCTGTAATAGATCCTTAGCCTTTATCCCACTACAAGAAATTCACACGTAATCTGGCGGATTTTTCCCGCAGTAAATTTCCGATTTAATTTGGTGCATTCCGTGATAAATTTCCGTGAAAAAGTAGTGTTTCCGTGGATTTTTCCCACGGTAATATTCCGTGATTTTTGAACATTACTGCGGATTTTAAAAAAAAAAAAATTTCTTTTTCAAAATCGCGGTAATGTTCAAAAATCCGCCGCGATTTTCTCGGCGGATTTTTGAACATTACCGGCGGATTTTTAAAATTTTTATTTTTTTTTTTAAAAAAATCTGCCGGTAATGTTATAAAATCCGCCGGAACTGTTCAAAAATGTCTATAAATAAAATTTTCTCCTACACTCTTCTCATTTCTTTCTTTCTCATTCTCTTCTACATTTCCTCTTTCTTCTTCCTTCTCTTTCATTCATATTTCTTCTACACTTCTTAATCTTCATTCTCATTCTCTCCTATATTCTTACTTCTCATACTCTTCTTCTTTCTCATACTCTTCTTCATTCTCATTCTCTCCTATATTCTTACTTCTTCTACACTTCTTAATCTTCATTCTCATTCTCTCCTAAATATCTTTCTTCTACATTTCCTCTTTCTTCTTCCTTCTCATTCATTCATATTTCTTCTACACTTCTTCATCTTCATTCTCATTCTCTCCTATATTCTTACTTCTCATACTCTTCTTCATTTTTATTCATTCATATTCTACTACATTTTTTTACTTACTTCTTAATAAATAAATAATTCAAATAATTTAAAAAAATTTAAAAAACTAATTCGAAAATAGTTTTTTCGTTGAAATAAAAATTAATAAAATAATTTAAAACGATTTTTCAATTTTAAAAATATTTAAAAAAATTAAAAATTCTAAAACGATTTTTTTAAATAAATAAAATAAATTACCGGCGGTAATGTTTTTGTTACCGGCGGATTTTTAATAAAAAAAATTAAAAATTAAAAACAATTTTTTAAAAAAATAAACAAATTACCGGCGGAAAATTTGTTATTACCGGCGGATTTTATTTTTTTATTTTATATTTTTAAAAAAAAATTAATTACCGGCGGAAATTAAGTGTTTACCGGCGGAAAATTTGTAATTACCGGCGGATTTTTTTTTTTAAAATAAATTTCCGGCGGAATTTGTGTCTTTACCGGCGGATTTTTTTCAAATTACCGGCGGATTTTTACATTACTGGCGGATTTTTACATTACCGGCGGATTTTTTATTTTTTTTTAAAAAACATTTCCGGCGGAATTTGTGTCTTTACCGGCGGATTTTTTACATTATCGGCGGATTTTTTTTTTTTTAAAAAAATTTCCGGCGGAATTTGTGTCTTTACCGGCGGCTTTTCCGCCGGTAATTACAATGGAAAAAATCCGCCAGTAATGACATTTTTCTCGCGCTTTTTGTTATTACTGCATGGATTAGGCGCCACAGAAATCGCAAATTTCTTGTAGTGTCCCTAGATTAGTTTTAAACTTCTTTCTAGGTTGTTTGCCTACTAGGCATGTAGTACATGTCCCATTGGTCATTTCAAACTTAGGCAGACCCTTAACTAAACCCTTTGTACTTAGGTTAGTTAAGCTCTTAAAGTTTAAATGGCCAAACCTTTTGTGCCAAAGAGCACCTTCAGAACTAGTTACTACACTTAAGCATTCTGCTGGTGTAGTGCAGATACTAGTCCTGAAGGTTCTGTTCTTTGCCAAAGGTGTAGTTAGCACTAGCCTTTCTAGGGTATCATACAAATTTAGTTTTAGATCTTTCATTACTATTGAAAACCCTTTTTTCCACTAGTTGACCTAAACTAATTAAATTACAGCTTATACCAAGAACATAGAAAACATTTTGGATAGAGACTACCTGGTCATCTTCCTTGTGGAATTCAATATTCTCCATACCTTCAGCTGTAATTGCACTATTACTTGCACATTCGATTGTAGTTTTGATGTTAGGGTTGAAGTTGACCAGCCATTCCTTATGGCTTGTCATATGGTTAGAACACCCACGAGTCTAAGTACCAAAACACGAAATTTACCGCCATCTTTAGTAGTTACAACTAGCACAACATATTTATCATGAACATCTAACTTTAAATCAGAAACATAATCATTAGTAATAGTAACATCATTATCTTCTATAAGTGTACTAAACACTACATGATCAGTTTCAGAATCTGAGTCCTCCTTGGCTACATTAGCCTCAGCCTCATAATCCTTTTTCTTAGTTTTAGACCAACATTCAAGAGCATAGTGTCCAAATTTATCACATCTATAGCATTGAATATGGCTTTTATCCTTTTTAGAGTTACTAGCTAAGTTAGATACCTTTTTAGATGATTCTCCTTTTTCATTCTTAGGCTTACCTTTACCTCCCTTACCTTTAGGAGGATTTGGCTTACCTTTCTTTGCCTTTAGGACCTTTCTTACCCTTGTGTATCGATGAATAGAGGCGGTTGTCATCATCACTGTCTTCCTCCATAAGGTTTATCCTTATTTCTTTTGCCTCCAATCTGCTTTGGAGTTGTTCAACCTTGAGGTCTTCAATCTTGCAAGTATCCTCTAGGCCATTGACTGCAACATAAAATCTCTTAGGCAATGATCTAAGTATTTTAGTGCATACACTTTCATCGACAATGCTTCACCATTTAATTTCATTGCATTTGTTATTTTCTTAACCCTTCCAAAATAGGTAATGATATCTTCATCATTTTTCATTTTCGTGGCCTCATATTGAGCCACGAGAGCCTCGTAGATTTCTCTTTCTTAGCCTCTGCACTCCATTATAGTAAGCATCTAGGATGTCCCATGCCTTTTGGCACTCAACATCCCTGATTCTATCAAAGTTAGAATCATCAAGCCCAATTTGGATAAGATGAAGGGCTTTGTAGTCTTTCATCTCATCTTCTTCTACAGTAGCAGTAGCAGTAGGGGTTGTTAGCCCTTCTTTTACAATTTTCAGCACTCCTTGGCAGCCAAACACATATTTCATCTGATGGCTCCATCTATCCCAATTCTTTCATGTTAGAATAGGAACTTGAGTGCCAAAACTAGGATGCATTTCCTTTTGTGCCATCTGCACCCACTTCACAAAAATTATCAGTAACACAACAATCTACACAGTTAGCTACTGTGTAGTTAAGACAGATAAAGAAAGGCTTAAAGAAAGTTTAAAGAATTTAAAGAAACAGAGTAGAAAGAGTAGATTTGCCTGGATTGTTACCAGCTCTGATACCATGTTAATTTTTGCTATTTTGCAGGGAATGTATTAGTAATGTGCAGGATGTGTGAATAACACTCAGCCCACTTACTATTGGCCCAATCCACTCTGATGGCCCAATTGCCCTGTTTCTCGGTTCTTTTGTGAAATCTAACGTTGTTTCACTCATTATTGTCATTTGAGATACTCTCTCTTCTTCCTCTCTCCTTCTCGTTATACGGTGCTAGGGTTTCACTATTCTTGCTCGATCCGGCGATTGAAGCCGTGAAATTCTTCTGTTTGTGACCGATGATGAATATGGTGATGATGTATCACGCAAACCCACTGCTTGCAAAGTCGAACCGATCTTTCCGAGGTCAAGATCCACTATACTACCTTCGTTGCTTGTTCTAGCTGCTATCGTGAGTTTGAATCACTTCAAACTCACTCAAACAGGTATTAATTTTGTGATTACCACCTTTATTGTTTCTGATTTAGGTTTTCCCCAAATTAGAAACCCTAACTTTGTTTTCTGCAATTTCAGGTACTTGGAACTAGGGTTTTACTTCGCACTTCTTCACAAAGGTAAAACAATTAGATTCAAGTTTAATTTCTTGATATTTTGGTACTTTGATTCAAATCCTGTCTGAATCTCTATTCCTTCTTACTTGCATGTACTGTGATCTTGATCTGGGTTCAAACTTAGTGATTTCACTTCGTGAAATCACCCAACAGAAACTCTTGAATGAAGGTAATGACTTCCTTCACTCTCTTTTCTATTCCTCTCTCTTATCTTTTTACTCACACAAACCCTAACCTTCCTGTTCTCTGTTTGTATGGGTAAACTCAATGTTATTGTGGATCTTGCAATGTTCAACACTTTGAACACTTACAAGAACAAAACCAGAAGGTAATACCTTCCACTAGTGCAAAATAAGGAAAAGAAATAGACATTTAAAGTCACGCGCTCAGATGCCTGCCTTGATATAAGGACGCGGTGGCAAACTTGTAATAAACTCGAAAACTTTTTTAGGCGCGCTAGTTTTTAAGTCAAGCGTAAAATATGCGTGACTTCAAAAGTGGACGCGGTGGCAAACTTGTAATAAACTCGAAAACTTTTTTTGGCGCGCTAGTTTTTAAGTCAAGCGTAAAATATGCGTGACTTCAAAAGTGGAAACGTTCTCAGGTTGAACGTTCTCAGGTTTTTAAGTCAGGTTTTTAAGTCAAGCGTAAAATTGCTTGACTTCAAAAGTAATAAAAACGTTCTCATTCTCAGGTTTTTAAGTCAAGCGTAAAATTGCTTGACTTCAAAAGTAATAAAAACGTTCTCAGGTTGAACGTTCTCATGTTTTTAAGTCAAGCGTAAAATTGCTTGACTTCAAAAGTAATAAAAACGTTCTCATTCTCAGGTTTTTAAGTCAAGCGTAAAATTGCTTGACTTCAAAAGTAATAAAAACGTTCTCGAGTTGAACGTTCTCAGGTTTTTAAGTCAGGTTTTTAAGTCAAGCGTAAAATTGCTTGACTTCAAAAGTAATAAAAACGTTCTCATTCTCAGGTTTTTAAGTCAAGCGTAAAATTGCTTGACTTCAAAAGTAATAAAAACGTAAAACACATCAAAACGTTCTCAGGTTGAACGTTTCGTATTCTCATCGTCTCTCTCGCGCTCTCATCGTCTCTCTCGCGTTCTCTCTCTCTCTCTCTCTCGCGCCTCTCATCTCTCTCTCGCGCTCTCATCGTCTCTCGGGTTTGGGGGTATGGTCATGAAGCCGGGGTTTGGGAAAAGCAAGGCCCAATATACGTTTCCTACAAAAAGCCCATTGATGAAACCCTAATTTCCCAAAGACATTAAAACACAGTTCATTCCCACATTCTCATCTTTGCTGCGCACAACACAAAGTGTATCTTCAGATTCCGATCGACGACGCCGCCATCATGGTAATCTCCTTCGCTCATTTCCCCGTTTCTTCTCACCTCACTGCTATTATCTTCTAGATTAGGTTATTAACCTCATTATGTATTTGTTGTTATGGATAGGTGAACGTTCCAAAGACGAAGAAGACATACTGCAAGAGCAAGGAATGCAAGAAGCATACACTGCACAAAGTCACCCAATACAAGAAGGGTAAGGATAGCATTGCAGCTCAAGGAAAACGCCGTTACGATCGCAAACAATCCGGTTATGGTGGTCAGACTAAGCCCGTCTTCCACAAGAAGGTTTCCCCTCTTCTCTCTTTTCCTTCTAAATTATGTTAATTGGTTTATTCTGCTGCAAATTTAATTTATTGATTTTACTTTATTGAAATAGGCAAAAACCACTAAGAAAATTGTCCTGAGGCTTCAGTGCCAGGGTTGCAAACATGTCTCCCAACATGCTATTAAGGTCAATATATTGAAAGATAACATAGCAATTGTTTGTTCGTTCGTGTAGTGTGTGTGGCTAATTGTTTGTTACTGTTTCTGTGTCTGTTATGCAGAGGTGCAAGCACTTTGAGATTGGTGGTGACAAGAAAGGCAAAGGAACTTCTCTCTTCTAGGTGGCAATTTATAGGATTTGCTATTTTTATGTTCTTTCCCAGTGTTGCAATGTTTTTGTTTCTCTATGGATTTCTGATAGCTATATTTTATTACTTTGAAATACTACCTTATGTTATTGAGAAGTGAAAGTTGTTGATAAATTTTTGGAGCAAAATATAGTAATTTTGTAATTCTATATAGAATGTTTGTTGCTAGTTTAATGAATTTGATACCTAGTGGAACCAAATATATATATATATATATATATATATATATATATATATATATATATATATATATATATATATATATATATATATATCCAGGGAATGACCAAAAGGCAAAAAAAAAAAAAAAAACTTTGAAGTTGAAAAGTAAGTACAACCTCGACTTTATAATGTAAACACATTTAAAGTCAAGCGACAAAAGTCGACTTAAGAATAACTTTAAAGTCACACTTTGGCTTGACTTTAAAAGTCATTCCATATAACGATTATCGCGAATTAATGTCGGGCAATGTTGGTCCGACTTTAAAACATATGAAGAAGCGCCGCTTGACTTTAAAGCTCCTGACATACGAAGTCGCCTTAATAGAAGTCACGCGGGCGCGTGACTTTAAAAAGCCAATTTGCGTGACTTTAAATCCCTTTTCTGCACTAGTGTTCCTCTTACTCTCTGTTTTTAGATTCTCCTTTTCTGCACTTGTTAGTATTGATTCTCCTAACCAATACTAACTCTTCACTTTTCTTGCTTGCAAGGTACCAAATTCTTCTTAATTTCTGAACCAAACACTTCAAGAATCTTGAGGATTGCCTAGGAGCTTACTGATTACAGGGAGTATAGATTGTAGAAATTTGCACTTGAATGTAAACAAAACTAGTAAAATTTCTTTATTGAATCTGTGTATTTTTCTGTATTTGTTCACCCCTACTTTTTTTGACTATTTATATAGGTGTGTCGGTTGTCCTATTCCTTTCATCCATATATTTTTGTGATTTTTTTATCTATTTTTGCAGTTTTTTTCATCTCTATAAAATACAATATTTCTGTTTTTCATCCTACTTGTGTTTCTATTCCATTTTATTTTTGTGTTGCTTTTTTATATATTTAAATTTAATTTTTTATTAAAGTATCACATCCGTGTCGTATCTTGGTTTCCCATATCCCCGTATCCGTATTGTATCCCGTATCTTATCGCGTATCTGGGCTTCATAGACATTAAATATTAGTGATGAAAGTAGATCCATAAAGCTGAATTTCGCTAACTTATAGACTTACTCATCTTCCTTTCTTTTTGATCGCAATAATCATCTTTCAAAAATATATTAACTTTTAATAAATCCTAGATGCCCAAAGTCATATATATCTTCTCTAACAAAACAAGTATGAGCATACAATTACTAACCTCCGCATCTCAAAAGCACTATGATTGCCCATATATATATATATATATATATATATATATATATATATATATATATATATATATATATATATATATATATATATATATATATATATATAATGCATGAATGTAATGGCACCTTGCTCCTTACGAGATTGATAGCAGCAAAAATTGAAAAATATGATTCTGTGGTCAAGAGGAGAGATCACTATGAGAGGATTGTGAATTTGTGAAAGAGGCACGGCGACAGTCGTGAGAGGTCTAAATAGAATTTGTCAAGCGCAAATACTAATTTTAAGTAATTTGAAAGCCCATTTCATTACAACTAGAATTTCAACACTTCAATAGATCAAAATAATTTTCTAAAAGGATAACATTTCAAATGCTAACATTTCGTAAATAAACTAATCAAATAAAAATAACTATATATTACTAATATTGTATAAAATTACATTCCAAAGTCAAATTCAACTAATTTTAAGAATTCAAACACACAATAAATTAAAATAATATAATCTTATCAATCAAAATAATTCATAAAAATAAGCACATACTAAAAGAATCACAATGCACTAAAATCGAGGTATTGCATGTGACATCCGGGACTGACGAGGGTGGGGAGTGATCGTCGGTGCCCAAAAAGGTGGCATGACAAAGAGCGGCTCCTAGCAGCTTCAGAGGCGGGCGCATGAATGAACCGAACACGCACTGAGAATGAGAGGATCCCGAAGGCATGCGGTATGGAATCGCTGGTTGAAGCACTACAACAGATCTAGTAGATGGGCAACGCTTTTTTTCATCCATGGGCAACGCTTTGAGCGCACGAACGTGGCGCGCGGTGATTCCACTCCAACAATGGGCAGCGCTCCCTAAAAGCGCTACCCATTGCCAAACACGTCCTCCCAGATACGCAGCGCTTTTTAAAAAGCGCTGAATATTGCCTAAGCGTCCTACCAAATACGCAGCGCTTGTTAAAAAGCGCTGAATATTTCCCAATTGCCTTCCCAGATACGCAGCGCTTGTTAAAAAGCGCTGAATATTGCCCCCAGAAACGCAACGCTTCATTAAAAGCGCTGAATATTGCCTATTTGCGTTACCAGATACGCAGCGCTTCGTTAAAAGCGCTGAATATTGCCTATTTGCGTTACCAAATACGTAGCGCTTCATTAAAAGCGCTGAATATTGCCTAAATTTTTTTTTTAATTTTTTTCTATTTTGTGTGTTTTCCTTTTTATATTTACAAGTTACCTGCCTGTACAGCCAATCCAATCCAATACATAACAGAAACAAATACATAAGAGGGAACCAAAACAAAATTGCTAAGAGGAATGAAATTACATAACAGAAACAAATTACATAAGAGGAACCAAAACAAAATAGCTAAGAAGTTTCATTATCTAATTCATATGTATCCAAAACAAGCTATCAAGTTACAATATTATGAACCAAAAACTAGCTAGCTAACTTATATGTATCCAAATCAAACTTTAAAAAAAAGGGAGACATAATCGCACTAGCCTCTCCCTAAGCAAATAAGTCGCTTCAACAGAGTATGTCCGCATCGACAATCGCGAAAATATGAAATTATATAAATATATTATAAGTAGATACCGACGGGGATAGTCGTTTTCTTTTGGGTAATAATATCCTTCATATATTTCATGACGTAATACCCACAATCAATGTTATTGAATTGTGTAGGACACAACAAAACGAAGATTAGTTAATTGTTAAATTGAGTTGAATACGCTTTTTGACAAAATAATGTAATGTATAAGTTACAAACTTACAATTATTGGTAACCATTTGACCGTTAATTTTTTCACTCCCCAATATGTGCTTAAACAATCAATAGAATGTCATATAACTATATTAATAAGAATACATACATATATAAGTAAAAGTAAGAAATATGCGGAATGAACGAAATAAACACACTCATAAAAAAAGAACCACAAACTCGATGTGGTTTTGGTAATGATTTTGAAGTGAGTCAAGGTAATACACGGTTTTTTTTGCTAGGATTAATTGCAAACAAAACCCAATGTCTCCTACAAAATAAATTTACGAATAAGTAATTGACTACTATTTAAAAATGCATGTTATATAAGAATGGGTAAAATTTCTCACCCTAAGTTAACCGGTGCTAGAAGTAAGGCATCATCGCTTCTATTTTGAGCTTCATAGAAGCGGTCAGTGATATAAGTTTGAACAACAACCCGGTTTTGTTCCACAAGTGATTGATAATTAGGCAAAGTTGCGATTCACTTGATGAAAGGTTGTACTTTAGGACACAAGAACAGAATTCTATGTGTCTGCATTCGGAAGGACCAAAAGTCCTCGTACAAGTACCTACAATTAGATATATAATATATATATATATATATATATATATATATATATATATAAATTAAATTAACGATGTAATAAAATAAATTCGACAATGTCAAATAATAAATTACATAGTACACGACATATATATTCATAACAACAGGTTGCCTCATCCGAATCACATACAACACGTAAATCCTCACGGGGAGACTATTGTTGGACCGCTAAATCCAAAAATTTCTTCATCAAACATTATGATAAGGCTGCCGTATCCTTCATCACGTATTTCTCGTGACGTGTCGGCCGACCAATATTCCTATAAGCTTCATTAATGGAAGAGGAAGAGGAGGGTGAGACAAAATTGGAGAAGGGAGGATGAGTCACTTGGCGAGAAGAGGAGAGGGTTGAGTCACTTTTGGAGGAGAGGCGGTGAGAAACTTGTGCATAAGGGGTGGGTGAGAAACTTTTGTAGAAGGGTCAGACCGAGACACTTTCTTGCCAATAGATTTTTCCTTGCCAACACTTTTCAAAGGAGACATTTTCTTGCCAGTAGACACTTTCTTAGATTTTGCATTTTGGCGTATCTATGTATAAACAAAAATAATTACTTAGTTAGCACAAAATATATGACAAAAACTATAATTAGTTAGTTACAAATATATTGTCACTTACAACGACAAGGTGTGATGGCCATGCCACAAAGGTACCAACTGCTTGTAACACCGTCAGTATATCAATACTGTCAATTGGAACAGGCAATGGTGCATCCTCCCTAATTGGTACCGCAACTCTGACTCTAACATGATTTGGAGGTAGGGGTAAATTGTGCATCAAGGGACCCAATTCGTTACATGTGAAGCCTATTGCAACCATTTCATATGGGTTTGAGATATACAATTCACACTCACACTCATTGTTGTCCTAAATCAATTATAAACCAAATAATAATAAATACATTATTTGATGTTATATATATATATATATATGTACAATAAAGAGAGATTAATTCCTTATTTATTGTAATAAAAAACGATTAATACCTTAGTTGATGGCATGGTGCAACTATCTCGCAGTAATCGCTATGTGTAGCGAGGATGGTACCTGTGGCATAACATGGCCATAATGCGATCGGATATCATTAACTTGAGCTTGCAAACTTTCATACAATGCCATCATCTTTCTCAAACGGATACATCCATCTCATGTAACATGGGCCACGCAATTGTGTGTCTCTAATCAAATGAACTATTAGATGAATCATTATGTCAAAAATGAAGGTGGGAAATACATCTCAAGCTCACACAAAGTGTGATAATTTCTCTTTGCAATGATGGCAACTTTCTAGGGTCAATCACTCTACTACAAATCGCCTTTAAAGAAGTAACAAAGTTTGGTTAGCGTCTCGCGCACTTTCTTAGGCAAAATGGATCGTATACCAATGGGGAGCAAATTCTCCATTAGAACATGACAATCATGGGACTTTAAAGACTTTAACTTGAGGTCTTTCATGGATACAAGGTTTGTAACTTTTGAAGAATACCCTCTGGAACTTTTACTCCATGAAGAAACTTACAAAACACGGTCTTCTCCTTTTTAGATAGAGTATGAGTCACGGAGGTAGATATGTACGTGTACCCTTCTTTATCGGACCCAGTCTGGTCTCAACCCCATACTAAGCAAGTCCAACCTCGAGTTGAAGGTATCTTTAGTCTCTTTCCGGCATATTGAGTAAGGTACCAATGACACTTTCAAAGACATTTTTTCAACATGCATCACATCAATGAAGTGTCTTACATATAATGACTTCCAAGATGGCAACTCAAAGAAAATCGACTTTTTCTTCCACCCCGTTTGGCAACCCTCTCCGCAAAAGGCTTCCCAAATTTAATGTTCAAATCTTTCACCTTTTCAAACAGATTTGTTCACCCGTCAAAGCCATGGGAGCTTTACGGGTTTGATTCCCATTGAATGCCTTTTTCAACAATCGATCTCGATGAGTAGATGGCAAAAATCTACGATGTTCCAACCACATCCAATCGGTGTTATCTTCACACATAGGGCATGCACACTGACCTTTCGTACTGTACCCAGATAGATTGCCGTATGATGGAAAGTCATTAATTGTGCCAAAAATCATAGCCCTCAAGTTGAAACTTTCTTCTCTGAACCCATCATACACCTCTACTCCACTCTCCCACATTAGCTTCAAGTCTTCAATTAAAGGAGCCAAGTATACATCAATATCATTTCCCGGTTGCTTGGGCCCAGAAATTAACAAAGACAACATCAAATATTTGCGTTTCATGCAAAGCCATGGAGGTAAGTTATAAATCGCCAATATCACGGGCCATGTTGTAATACCCTAATTTTGTCCGTCTTCTTTTTTTGTCACTTGCTTTATTCAACTTGTTTTTCGAGATCACGCGATTACAAGTAGTTAGAATAGTGTCTCTTTTTTAATTTAAGTCAATTTCAATTATCCGTTCAATTAAACCAAAATACTGTTACTTAAGCTAGGCATGCGCGTGAATATTCGGTCTTTTCGCGCATTCTTCAGTTTAATCTCGATATTTGGGCCTAATCGAACCTAAGTGGGCTTACTTAAGTCGCTTACCATTTTGGCTTGGGCCAACAGACGTGGTTCCGAATTAACTTTAATGTTTTTAGTTAATGAGCCCATTTCTTCTATTTGGGTCTCGTTTTAGCGTATTCGTCTAGTCCGCCCGTTCGTCTTTATATTTGGCTCCGACTCATTCTCTTATTATTATTCTTATTTTGTGCATTTAACTTATCTTGAGCATATATATAGTTAAAAAATGTCAAAAAAGACCTATTTAATTTTTATTACAACTTAGGAGAGTCCAAATGTCCAAATGTCAGAAAAATACAAAAAAATAATAGCACAAAATGTACAAAAATAATCAAATCCGAAAATACAAAAAATAATAGTAAAAGGCAGCAGCAGCAGCAGATTTAAGGTTTCCAACTAGCTGCTCCCCAAACTGATGGGTCAGGACCGCTCCGCTCGAAACCTGAAAGTCCAGTCAAAGCCCGATCAAATCGTAATCAATGCTAAGACCTAATTTTAACTATAAAAAGACAGCCATGCACGAATTTCAAGACAACAACAATACGACGAAAAATCAACCTGATACAAAAATCAAATCTGTCCAAAATGTAGAGAGCAGAACCACCATCAACAACCCCAGCAACCACCATCATCAACCCCAGCAACCACCACCACCAACCCCAGCAACCACCATCACCAACCCCAGCAACCACCACCACCAACCCCAGCAACCACTGTTCACCATCCAAGCAACCACCGTCACCTAACACCCATCGTGACCCCCCCTCCGTTTTCACCACTGTCACGCCCTCTCTCTCTCCACCGCTGAGAGACTCCACCATGCCATCACCCTCCTCGAAAACCAACTCGTTCCGAAAGTCCTCTCCTGCCACGACGAACTCCTCTCTCAACTCTCCTCTCTCCGCCACGCTGGTCACGCTCTCTCAACTCTCCGATCTGAACTCTCCGATCCAAACACCGGCCAAACAAGCACAAGAAGAAAATAAGAGGAAGAAGAGAGTAAATCCGAAAGAAAGAGAGCCAAGAAACAAGAAGAAATCGAAGGAACGAACCTGGAGGAGTGCAGCGGCGCATTGATTGTGGCGAAATTTTCGACATTGATGGTGGGAGAATGAGAGTGTGGCGCACAGTGACTTGAGGTAGGGAAAGGAAGGAATTTTTAGGTTTTTTTGGGTTGGGCTCATATGTGTATCCAAAATCACTTATTTTTTTAATCATTGATTATACGCACCTCCCCTGATTCCTGCGCAAACCCCCTCCTCACTTAAGCCCAGTTTCGCATACTGGGCTCCCATATGCGAAATGGGCTTGCTGTTTACACCCCCTGTTCAGTTACACAACCCCCCTACGACTAATAACACCCCCATTTTGCAATTTTCACCTTTTTCTCGTTTTTTTTTCTAAACCCAAATAATTTTTCAATAAATCAAAAACTTTGTTAGTGGTCATGCGATGCCTTTGCTTGCATGATCATTAACAATGAGGAACTAGTGGTGATCACTTGGAGCCTTTGCTCAATTGATCATCATGAATACCTAATTTTTCTAAGAAACGTTTATTAAACCAAAACTTTGTTAGTGGTGTTGCGAAGCCTATGCTTGCATGATTATTAACAATGAGGAACTAGTGGTGATCACTTGGAGCTTTTGCTCAATTGATCATCATGAATGCCTAATTTGTCTAAAAACTTTCAACAAATCAAAAAACTTTGTTAATGGTTTTGCGAAGCCTCTGCTTGCATAATCATTAACAATGAGGACCTAGTGATGATCACTTGGAGCCTTTGCTCAATTGATCATCATGAACGTCTAATTTTTTTCCGAAAGACTTTCAATAAATCAAAAAAAAAACTTTGTTAGTGGTCTTGCGAAGCCTTTGCTTGCATGATCATTAACAATGGAGTACTAATGGTGGTCACTTGGAGCCTTCGCTCAATTGATCATCATGAAAGCTCAATTTCACAATTAAACAAAATAAAACCAAAACCTAGAACTACGTAGCTTTGAATTCTCCATCGCACCTGGAGATATGTAGGAGCGGATCCCCTCCGTCAAGCACGACAAACTAAAAGCAATTTTCCTTCCAAAAACTCAAAGCGGCTAACTCTCGTCAAGCGCCGCGAATAAAAATTCCTTAAGTCTATTTAATCGAGAGGCAAATTTAAGTACTTTTCAAATCAACGCTTAAAATCATGTTTAATTAAAGGTTCCCTTTCAGTAGAAAGGAGATGTGGGGTTCTAATACCTTCCCCATGCCTAACCGACCCCCGAACCCAAATCTTCCGGTTTTCCAAAAGACCATTTGCCTTCCCAAAAGGGTTTTTCTTCAATATTTTCCTTATAAAAAATATTGGTGGCGACTTCATTGATTTAAAAGTTGTAAACGAATAAAAACCCCTCGGGGACTTTTTCGGGCGCAACAGCTGGCGACTTCACTGGGGACTTTTCTTTTTTTAAGTGGGTCGAGCCTAACTAATTAAATGTGTGATTTAATGTGCTATTAATTTGATTGGGATACTTTGTTTGCTTTTATCCCTTTTCGGTTTCCTTTTCTTTTTTGTCGTGTTGTATGCAGGTGCATTTGTTTTCTCTTCTTCCAGGTTTGTTTTTCCTTCCTCCTCTTTGCTTATGTGCTTAGTACCCTCATGCATTCCCCCAATCCTAGTCATGTTCCCTTCTTCTTTGCTCCCTTTCTTCAAGGTAAGCTCATTCATTTCTCCCCAATTCTATCATGATCCCCTCTTCTTGGCTCTCTTTCTTGAGGTAAGCAATGCACTTGATTATTGTTGAAACCCTAGGCTAGCTTATTCGATATTGAACCCTAGGGTAGACGACATGTTATTGCTTGCTACTGTCTGGACTGTTCTGGGTTTTCCTTCGCAGGTGAGGGTATATGTGGGTAGTTTTAGGCGTTATGTTCTCGCTACACACACTCACACCTTATGCTTACTATGTTTTGAGAGGGGCCTAAAACCCGAGGTCTGAACGAAAACTTAGGAGAGTGGGAACGATTAGTGACTGCCATTCGTAGACCTTTGTCTGTATGGCTCTCATGAAAGTTCCGCCCAAGAGTGCGCTTTGTCATGATGCCTCACACTCGGTAGCTTTCTACGATTGTGGGTGTCATCATGAGAGAGACTTTAGCTCTTGGTTGCCATTGTGAGGAAGTGATCAGAACCTACATGGGAGGATTACCCTTTTCGTCGACTTTAGACCTTAGGATTCCCACCCTTCGTAGGACACAAGGGGCATACCAGATTGTGTGTTGCATTGTAATCTAGGCATGTTTTCAAAAAAGAAGAAGAGAAAATAGAGAAAGAGCTGTCGTTGTGAGCCTTTTACATTCTTGGTCCGTCACGGGGCAACATGTGGTTCACCCTTTTCAAAAAAAGAGAGAAAGAGCTGCCGTTGTAGCCTTTCCCTTACTAGGTCCATATGAAGCCACGTACGACCCGCATCTTCCAAAAAAAACTTGAATCATTGCCAATAAAACCTTTTTCATTTACCTTGCATAGAGCATCATCATCATGCATACATCATCATTTGCATTGCATAAAACAAAAACTCGATAAAATTCATACATCCATTTTTCTCTATATCATTAAGGTTTGTGTCTTATTAGGGGCGCGTCTCATGCATTATTGTTTTCCTTTTTCACACATCATGAAAAAATAATACATTAACCTCTCATTTTGCATGCATTTCCACGCGTTAAAAGTAATTGTGAGTATCATGCATTTCATTTCATTGCATAAAAACAAAATAAAGCAAGGAGCAATTATCATCCGCATTGCATAAGCATCACATTCGTCCGGGTGCAGGTACAAAAAATCATCATCAAATTTGTTCAAAATGTAGCATTCATGCATCATTTCATTAACCTCATCACTTTAGTTCAAATACATCATTTCTCCCTGCATGTATCCTTTCGAAACAAAGAAAAATTTTCTCATGTGATGGCTTAATGGGTAGAAGTGCACCTTTGAACGACGAAGGGTAATATCTCAAATTTGTTTGTCGACTACAAATTTGAGATGTTACTTCTACGATATCGAGCACTTTGACCCGACCACACGTGTTTTATTTTCAAGTAGGAAATTAAGTTGAGTCAACTAATTGTCAAACGCGTTCAATATATTGTGTGAAGTATTGAGTTAGGATCCACTCAATGTTTCATGCAGGTTACTCAGGGTAACGACAATCAGTTGCCTCATATCACCATTCATGCATCTTTCAAAAGAAAAGGAGGCATCAGCATTTCATATCTTGTATTGCCTCTATAAAAATCATTCTCAAAAGAAGCATCATTATTGCATCATTCATTATCCAAAAAGGCATTGGCATTTCATATTTCGTCTTGCATAAAAAGAAAACCTAAAAAAACAAAAGACAAAAAAAAACTTTTAGAATAATCACACTTTTCAAGTGAACATGCTTTCATGCATTTCATTCTCATCATGTATGCATCATGATATTTTCATCCATGCATTGCATACAACAAAAACTTTGTGATGAGAGACGAGATGTTCTTGCAAAGTAATCTTTCCTTTTTTGGAAAAGTTTACCCTCACTCATTTGCAAACTCAAGGTGTTCCAAGGCTCTCAATTTTTCACATCAATAACTCATTTGTATTTCCTTCAAAAAAGCATTGCATCTCATCCATTCCATGATAAAAGACTGAAACCGTTTATCAAAAAAGTTTTTATATCATGTTTTAACCAATGTTAACTCTCTGTGAAGCGTTCTTCTAGTAAGTATGCATCCCACATGTAGTTTCTCTTGTTTGAGTCAGTCAATTTCCTTCATTTATCATCATTCCCCATCCAAGTCTAATCCCGCCCCGTCCACCCCTAAAGCGCACATTTTTCTCCCATCAGTACATACTTGACTTTTTGGTTCATTCTCGCTAACACTTTAAATCCTCCATGCTGGGGCAATTCTGTGGTCACTAATTTTCCTTGTCAGTATCATATTCCATTAGTGCAAGTCTTTCTAAAAAAGGTATATAATAAATAAAAAAAGATAAAATAAGTTCGCTAGGTTGAAAACCCGAAAAAAGGCAAACCCTAGGCAAAAAAAGCGCCGGTGGATTGAAAACTCGCAAAAGCGGTCGAGGCAAAAATTAGACACACACACAAAAAAAAAAAAGGAAAAAGAGCAAACACATGAAGCTAGATAAATTATTGTCCTAAAGTTAAGTCTTACAGAAATAAGCAATCGGGATTTGAAATGAAGTTTGGTCATCTCTCCATACCCTCAAAAACCTAAAATCCCAAAAAGTCCATTTCCTACCCCTCTTAAGCCAAAGATTCAAAGTCACAAAAATACCCTTTGTTACCCATCTTAAGCCAAGAAAAGCCCAAGATATCTCCATCACCCTAGACAAGGGTTAATTCCACATCAAAGATGGTATATCATTTTCACCCTAGACGAAAGGAAAGAAAATTCACAAAAGGAGGGGAATAACAAAGTTTCAAAAAGGAGAAATCCCAAAACAAAGAAAGGAAGACAAAGGGAGTATAAATTGAGAGTCAATACATTTTGTCATGAAGCATAAGAGCTCCCATTCCAAAAAGGCCCTCAAATTCAATGGGTTCAATCATTTCCCCTTTCATAAAAAATAAAAATAATAAAAAAAAACCCGCAATTCATTGGGTTTAACCATCTTTTCTTTCATAAAACCTTCAAACACCTCATCAAACCTAATAACCATTTCCTTCATAAACCATCGACCATCGGCCAAAACCAAACAAGACCCATTCTCCCCATCAACCCCAAACAATTCATTAAGCTCAATCATCCCCTTCTCCACATCACAACCATAAAAAGTCCATTCCGATCAATGACTGATTGCTTTCGTTTTCTCAAGTTTTAATCTTAGGACAAATATGTTTATCCATTTACGACGTGTTTGCTCAAAAAGAAAAAACAAACAAGCAGAAAAAAGAAAGCTGCTCAAAAAAAAAAAAACAATCAAAGAAGGACTTGCACTCCAAGATGCATTCATGTTGCATTAAAACAAGGTTTAGTGGTCACCAAGTGGAGCCTCCCCTCATACTAAAAAGTCAAAACTTTCATTGCATTTGAGTTGTTCTTAAAGAGAACCAAAAGTGTGTACTAGGGGCATTCTCTTCACCTCTCACTCCACTCAACGACTTTGGGAAGTTCGTTCATTGCCCACCCCATTCATATATCACCCTCAGTTCATAACCATCACCATAACTCTGTCGCCTTTCACAACCCCACTCAAGGAAACCATTTGAAATGTCATCCGAAAGTGGGGCAAGTGCGTTCCCATTCCTTCACCTCATAACACCTCACCGGGGCAATCTCTCAACTCACTATCCTAAACAAGGCCTTGTCATTCTAATTAATTGGGGCGACTTTGTCCTTGTTATGACCGGGGGCAACGTCAAACTTGATGGGTTGAGACAAAATCTCTTTTGCTCCACCCTTCATTTCAAAAGCCGAAGCATTCCCAATTCATCATCTTCTACACCCCTAGTTGTTGTCACCACTAGACAGGGGCAAGCTATTCACTCATCAAACACCTGAATTGGGGCAATCTTGTATCTCTTGATCCCTCATGAGCTTCGGCAATACCATGTCTGTCATTCCTTCACTTGCCATAAATGGCCATGCCCTAAACCAATTCCAAGTTAACTGACTCATTTATTCACATTTGCACTCCTATGCATGCTTACTAGACAATGCTTCAAAAAGAGAGAACACAAATTGTTTACGTGATATCTAAAATTCAGTCATCATGGAAAGAAAGAGAAAACAAGTGAGATTGTTTGTAAATAAAAACCTTGAGAACACCAAAGTTTGAATCAAATGCAATTTTTCAACAGAATGGTCAATAATCATCTCAATTCCTTGCATCCAAAGTCTCACATCTCATCATCACAAAAATGTACACCTCATGCATCTAGGCATTTCAATCTATTCATTATGGCATATGCATCAAATCATTACATTTGCATCTTCACATTTTGTGCATTCATCACATAGCAAAAAGCAAAAAACGGTCCACGTCAGTTGCATCATACTAATACTTGCATTTCATAGAGGAAAATAGTAAAGAAGAAAAAGCAGAAATCTTTTCATTGCATTGGCATCACATTTATGCTAGCATGTCCATAAAAGAAAAAAATCATTGCATCAAACATCAGAGCATTGCATTTCATAGAAGAAGCAAAAAAGAAACAAACAGAAGTTAGAATAGGAGCATTCCATTCATCAAAGCATCAATCACCGCATACACTTGCATTCAAACATCAAAGCATTATGTTGATATTTGCATCTCATAAACTACAAAGAAGAAGCAAACACAAAAGAACACAACATCTTCATATCATTCATCATTCTCATATCATCCATACCATTCATCACCCCATGGCATCAAGCAGTACATTACGCTTTCAAATTCGCATCTCAGAAGAGCGAAAGAATAACAAAAAAGAAGAGAATGAAAAATCAAACAGAAGAAGCATCTCACCAAAATCAATCATTGCATTCATGTGCATCCAAATACCCAAGTGCATGCATTTCATGCACCATCCAAGAGAAAAGTTACTTCGGACCAGAGAGTCCCAAAAATCTCATTTTTTAGAAAGTCACCATGACACCGAGTTAGTAAACTCCATCAGCACTGAGTTAGTAAACTCCCTCAACACCGAGTTCGTAAACCCCATCAACCCAGAGTTCGTGAACTCCGTCAACCCAGAGTTAGTGAACTCCATCAGAGTTAGTAAACTCCTTCCACAGATCACAACATTGTGTACGAGCACGCGATGGATCCATCAGACTTCGTTAAGTCCTTCGGATTAGTTGTGTCAGCCTAAGGCACAACGTAAATCCATTGATCAAATCAGTTCCGGACCTGATGTTGATCGGCCGCTTGAAAAGGCCACCCCCAGAGTTCGTAAACTCCATCAATCCAGAGTTCGTAAACTCCATCAATCCAGAGTTCGTAAACTCCATCAACCCAGAGTTAGTGAACTCCCACCGAGTTAGTGAACTCCTTCCACGAGATCACAACAACATCGTACGCGAGCGCGCGATGGATCCATCGAACCGTTAAGTCGCCGGATTAGTTGTGTCGGACCTAAGGCACAGCGTAAATCCATTGATCAAATCAGTTCCGGACCTGATGTTGATCGGCCACTCGAAAAGGCCACTCCCAGAGCTCGGGCTCGACAAGAGTCCGTTAGAAGGTTTTAGGCAACCTCCGAATTCCCAATTTACCGCTTTTCCCAATTTATTGCTTTCCCGTTAATGCGACAAGTGTTAACCCCCTCTCTCAAAAGGAAAATAACAAAAATTTGCACTTTTCTGAAGCGGACAAAATTAGTATTATTTCTATATCTTTATTTCCATTTCACCAACCAATATGAAAAGGCCAATTCATATTCCTTGGCGAAATGTGAAATAAAGAGGGGCAGCTGTAATACCCTAATTTTGTCCGTCTTCTTTTTTTTGTCACTTGCTTTATTCAACTTGTTTTTCGAGATCACGCGATTACAAGTAGTTAGAATAGTGCCTCTTTTTTAATTTAAGCCAATTTCAATTATCCGTTCAATTAAACCAAAATACCGTTACTTAAGCTAGGCATGCGCGTGAATATTCGGTCTTTTCGCGCATTCTTCAGTTTAATCTCGATATTTGGGCCTAATCGAACCTAAGTGGGCTTACTTAAGTCGCTTACCATTTTGGCTTGGGCCAACAGACGTGGTTCCGAATTAACTTTAATGTTTTTAGTTAATGAGCCCATTTCTTCTATTTGGGTCTCGTTTTAGCGTATTCGTCTAGTCTGGCCCGTTCTCGTCTTTATATTTGGCCTGACTCATTCTCTTATTATTATTCTTATTTTGTGCATTTAACTTATCTTGAGCATATATATAGTCAAACAATGTCAAAACAGATCTATTTAATTTTTATTACAACTTAGGAGAGTCCAAATGTCCAAATGTCAGAAAAATACAAAAAAATAATAGCACAAAATGTACAAAAATAATCAAATCCGAAAATACAAAAAATAATAGTAAAAAGCAAAGAAAGAAGAAGCAGATTTAAGGTTTCCAACTAGTTGCTCCCCAAACTAATGGGTCAGGACCGCTCCGCTCGAAACCTGAAAGTCCAGTCAAAGCCCGATCAAATCGTAATCAATGCTAAGACCTAATTTTAACTATAAAAAAGCTCTAGGCACGAATTTCAAGACAACAACAATACGACGAAAAATCAACCTGATACAAAAATCAAATCTGTCCAAAATGTAGAGAGCAGAACCACCATCAACAACCCCAGCAACCACCATCACCAACCCCAGCAACCACCACCACCAACCCCAGCAACCACCATCACCAACCCCAAAGAACCACCACCACCCCAAAGAACCACTCGTTCACCATCCAAGCAACCACCGTCACCTAACACCCATCGTGACCCCCCCTCCGTTTTCACCACTGTCACGCCCTCTCCCTCTCCACCGCTGAGAGACTCCACCATGCCATCACCCTCCTCGAAAACCAACTTCGTTCCGAAAGTCCTCTCCTGCCACGACGAACTCCTCTCTCAACTCTCCTCTCTCCGCCACGCTGGTCACGCTCTCTCAACTCTCCGATCTGAACTCTCCGATCCAAACACCGGCCAAACAAGCACAAGAAGAAAATAAGAGGAAGAAGAGAGTAAAACCGAAAGAAAGAGAGCCAAGAAACAAGAAGAAATCGAAGGAACGAACCTGGAGGAGTGCAGCGGCGCATTGATTGTGGCGAAATTTTCGCCATTGATGGTGGGAGAAGGAGTGCAGCGGCGCAGCTTGAGGTAGGGGAAAGGGGAAGGAATTTTTAGGTTTTTTTGGGTTGGGCTCATATGTGTATCCAAAATCACTTATTTTTTTTTAATCATCAGATTACTTCTGCACCTCCCCAATTCTGCAAGCAAACCCCTCCTCACTTAAGCCCGGGCCGCATCTTGGGCTCCCATATGCAACCTGGGCTTCTTTGTTTACACCCCTGTTGATTACACAACCCCTACGACTAATAACACCCCCATTTTGCAATTTTCACCTTTTTCTCGTTTTTTTCTAAACCCAAATAATTTTTCATTAAATCAAAAACTTTGTTAGTGGTCATGCGAAGCCTTTGCTTGCATGATCATTAACAATGAGGAACTAGTGGTGATCACTTGGAGCCTTTGCTCAATTGATCATCATGAATACCTAATTTTTCTAAGAAACGTTCATTAAACCAAAACTTTGTTAGTGGTGTTGCGAAGCCTATGCTTGCATGATTATTAACAATGAGGAACTAGTGGTGATCACTTGAAGCCTTTGTTCAATTGATCATCACGAATGCCTAATTTGTCTAAAAACTTTTAACAAATCAAAAAACTTTTTAATGGTTTTGCGAAGCCTCTGCTTGCATAATCATTAACAATGAGGACCTAGTGATGATCACTTGGAGCCTTTGCTCAATTGATCATCATGAACGTCTAATTTTTTTCGAAAGACTTTCAATAAATCAAAAAAAAACTTTGTTAGTGGTCTTGCGAAGCCTTTGCTTGCGTGATCATTAACAATGGAGTACTAATGGTGGTCACTTGGAGCCTTCGCTCAATTGATCATCATGAAAGCTCAATTTCACAATTAAACAAAATAAAACCAAAACCTAGAACTACGTAGCTTTGAATTCTCCATCGCACCTGGAGATACGTAGGTGCGGATCCCCTCCGTCAAGCACGACAAACTAAAAGCAATTTTCCTTCCAAAAACTCAAAGCGGCTAACTCTCGTCAAGCGCCGCGAATAAAAATTCCTTAAGTCTATTTAATCGAGAGGCAAATTTAAGTACTTTTCAAATCAACGCTTAAAATCATGTTTAATTAAAGGTTCCCCTTCGGTAGAAAGGAGATGTGGGGTGCTAATACCTTCCCCATGCCTAACCGACCCCAGAACCCAAATCTTAGGTTTTCAAAAGACCATTTGCCTTCCCAAAAAGGGTTTTTCTTCAATATTTTCCTTATAAAAAATATTGGTGGCGACTTCATTGTTTTAAAAGTTGTAAACGAATAAAAACCCCTCGGGGACTTTTTCAGGCGCAACACATGTACTGTGGGAGCTGTTGCACCGAAAAATCCTTAGAGGACTTTTCTTCGCATACAACGTGATTTTAGAGTCGCCACCAATATTTTTAAAGGTAAAACATTGAAAAAACCTTTTTTGAAAGCAATGGTCTTGGAACCATTAGATTTGGGTTCGGGGGTCTAGTTACGTACGGGGAAGGTATTAGCACCCCATAACGTCCCTTCGAAGAAGGGTTACCTTAATTAAATATGTGATTTGCAAAGTTGATTTGGAAAAAATGCTTTGTTTTTACCTCTTTTGCTTATGAGTGACTTAATGAAAAATCTTTAATTTTTGCGCTTGATGGAGGGGATCCACTCCTACGTATCTCCCGGTGCGATGGAGAATTCAAAGCTACGTAGTTCTTGTTTGTAATGAAAAGGTTTTGTTTTTTATCTTATTTAATTGCGAAAATCGAGCTTTCATGATGATCAATTGAGCAAAGGCTCCAAGTGACCACCATTAGCACTCCATTGTTAATGATCGTGCAAGCAAAGGCTTCACAAGGCTACTAACAAAGTTTTTGATTTAGTGAAAATCTTTAGGAAAATTAGGCATTCACGGTGATCAATTGAGCAAAGGCTCCAAGTGATCACCGCTAGTACCTCATTGTTAATAATCATGTAAGCAAAGGCTTCACAAAACTACTAACAACGTTTGATTTTGGAATAGGCAGTCTAGGATTCTTGAACTATACCGCCCATTCGTCTTAGAACACTGATTAAACTAGTTGTATAACCGGTTTAATCCCCTATTTATATTTTAGAAGAAAATATTAATTTACAAGTTTTTGTTTAAGAGAAATTGTTTTTTGAGAATTAGGTAAAAACGAGGAAATGGGTGAAATAGTAAAACGAGGTGTAATTAATAGCAAAGGGGATAGCATAAACAGGGGGTGCACTTGGTAAAGCCCAATATTGTTTTTGGTTAGGGGTGCTGGCTTGTAAAAAAAGTGAAAGTGGGCTTGGGGGTATACTAATTATACAGGGGGTGTGTAGGAATTAAACTTCATCAGACTCCTTTTTAAAAGGATTGAAATAAATTAAGTACAAACATAGCATATAAATGAAAGGCTTAGTTTAGGCAACCCTAATCTTATTTTCTTCTCCTTCCTGCGCCGTTCTTTTCATTTGAGAGAGAGAGAGAGAGAGAGAGAGCGAGAGAGAGGGGAGGTGCGGTGGTTGGTGCGAGAGAGAAAGAGAAACGGTCATTTGGGAGGAGGGCTCGCGACGGTGGGAGAAAAAGGGTGGCGTGGTGACGGAGGCGACGACGAAAGGGAAAGACGCCGGTGACGAGGGGTAATTGCCGCGGCGGAGGTCTCACCGGAGGGCCGTTTCGAAGGCGGTGGTAGTTGCTTTGGGGGTTACTGGTTGTGGTGGTTTTGAGCTTGTAGGGGTGGTGGTTGTTGTTTTTGGGGTTGTTGGTTGTGGTGGTTCTGGGCTTGTAGGGGTGGTGGTTGGTGTTTTTGGGGTTGTTGGTTGTGGTGGTTTTTGGCTCATGGGGGTGGTGGTTGCGTTTGTTTGAGTGGTGGTGTGGTGAGGTTTTATCTTCACAGGAAGGGAAAGACGGAGGTGAACTCGCTGGGCCTCAATGAATATTGAGGAACAGATGCAAAATGCTACTGCAAGTCTGTGTCTTTTTTTTTCTTCTCTGCTGTTTTTTCGTGTGTCCCTTGTTGTTATTGTGCATCTATATTTATAGTCCAAAATATGTGGTGTAGGTGTGTGTGTTGTTGATGAGGGTATCAAAACTCATGGGAGACAGATCGAGAATGCGCAGCGAAGCAACAACAAAGGGTGGAGGTAGTCTTTGCTAAAAGCTGTGGTGTTTTTGCCTCAAATGATAACCAACCAAAGAGACAAGGGGAAGGCTACTTGGGCTTGTATCTCAAAATACCTTTGCTGAACGTTTGTTTGCAGGGTCTCTGCCCTTTTGTTTTTTTTTGTTTGACCTTTTTATTTTATTTTTTTGATGTGTAACAAAAAACATGTAATTTGTATTATTTTTAATAATAATAAAGAAAGATTTAGACAAGCTTAACTATTTGACTATTTTTGGTGTTTCCCTATTTGTTTATAACTACTAATACAAATAACAATAATGATAACCACACAATAGTAATAATGCTAAATTACTTAACGACTTTGGAAAGATACTCGCGATTAGCGTAATTCTCGTACGGCAAACACGCACCTGCTTGGCAAATATAATACGCACTATGAGAATAAGTCCGTGCACACATATTTTTGAGCTCTTTTAAAACGAGAAAAACACCCGTCAATATTGGGGTTTACAAAAATATTTTTTCTATTTAATTTTCGAAAAAGTCGGACAAAATTGGGGTATGACAGCTGCCCCTCTTTATTTGGATTTTATCAAGAAATATGAATTGGCCGAGACATATTTCGAAGATAAGATAGAAATAAAGAATTCAGAAATTATACCAATTTTGTCCACTTGGGGAAATCCGAATTTTTTTTTTCCTTTTTTTTTGGAAAGATAGACACTTTCGTGTCAATGCGAAAGCTTGATAAATGAACACGGCGTGCGCGCGAGAAAAGGTAAAATGGGCACTTGCGTGCAGGAAGCGGTAAATGAGCACTTGCATGCAGAAAGCGGTAAAATGAGCACTTGCGTGCAGAAAGTGGTAAAATGAGCACTTGCGTCGCGAAGCGGTAAAGCGCCAGCCGCTAAAACCCGTAATCCTTAAAGCGAACTCTTGGCGAATCCGAGTTTGCACGTGGCTTTGAGGAGCACGCTTCTGTTGGCCTTTTCGGCGATCGGGGATCGTTATCAGCTCGAAGCGATATCTGGATCAATGCACGGCGTCCACTGTATCTTAGGCTGATACAACTATTTCGTTGAACCTCACATGGGGCTGCGGTCCATCGCGTTACTCGTACACGATGTGAGACCATGAACAAAAGGGAGCGCTGAACTCCGATAAGAGCGATTTGAACTCCAAACTGCAATGGACGCTTGAGCGCCGAACTGAAAAACATTTGGACTCCGAACTAAGGGAGCATTTCCTAGGAGCTGAGTGCGAGGATTAGCACAGAAGTATTTATCTGCCCTTGTACCTGCAAGTGAGACGAACAAATGCATGCAAATGCCATGATTGCTTTTTGATGGGATGAATGTGATGTGATGCAGGAGTTTCTGTTTGCTTACATTCAACATATTCCTCTCCTATCAAATATTTTTTTTTCACACATTCAACATATTCCTCTCCAATCAAACTACATTCATCTCCAACCTAACAAAAAACCGAAAAAACAAAAAACAAAATAGAGAACTAACCTTTGAGAGAAGATGAAGACAAGCAATGAGGACTATGGGTGCTGGAGAGGATTGAGACAAGCAATGTGGGTTTGGGGGTTATTGTGGGTTTGGGGGTTTGTGGGTTTGGGGTGGTGCTAGAGAGAACGAGTGAGTGAGAGGTGAGAGAGCACTCTGGTGATGAGAGTGAGGGAGAGAAGAGAACCGAGAGGGTGAGCTGAGAGAGAGAGAGAGACGTGAGCGAGAGAAGAGTGCAGCTGAGAGAGAGCTAGCTGAGAGTGAGAGCGAGGGAAGAGAACCGAGTGAGAGTGCAGCTGAGAGGGAGAGTTAATTTGGTACAGTGTTAGGTAGAAAAATTTAAGGCAATGGGTGGCGTTTTTAAAAAACGCTGGGTAAGGCTCACGCGTTCTACGCGATGGGCAGCGTTTTTTAAAAAAACGCTGGTTATTTGGTAGAACGGTCTAGGAAATGGGTGGCGTTTTTAAAAAAAACGCTGAGTAAGTCTCACGCGTTCTACGCGATGGGCAGCGTTTTTTACAAAACGCTGGTTATTTGGTACAACGGTCTAGGCAATGGGTGGTGTTTTATGGCGAAGCGCTGCTCATTGGTTACCTATTTTGGCTATCCGTGGCGTTTTTTGGCAAAGCGCTGCTCATAGGGGCGCCTTTTTTTAACAAATCTGGCGTAGTGAAGGAAGGCTTAAAAGAATTGATTTGGACTACCTATACCAACAAGATCCCATAAGAACTCCATACTTAAGCGTGCTTGGCTTGGAGTAGTAGTGGCATGGGTGACCTTCTGGGAAGTTTCCCAGAAAGCATGCAAGTGAGGTGTAATGGTCTAACTAAGCACAAGAGAAAATGGGCTCCTTCGAGGGGAGTACCTCCTAAAAGAAAAGATAAAATACTCAATTACTGCTTGTATTATTCAATCCCCTGGCATCCAAATATATAGTACCATGAATGGTACTATTACAGCTCTAATATGGTGACTCACTACAAATCTAGGAGAAATATTCTATGAGTCATACATCAAGACAAAATAGATAAAAAAGGGGTGGATCATCTAGATCCTTCTTACAACTAGAGAAGTGGCAGTAATTTGAATTGGTATCAAACATAATCCTTCAAATACTTAGGTCTCACTTTGTTCCTTTTGGGTCTCCCTTGGGCCATAGCATCGTTGTGGGCCGTAACATCCTCTTCCTCTTCCACTAACACCTTGTTCTCAAGGTGTAAATCAGGAAACTTAGACTTCATTTCAGCAAGGTCTTCCCATGTAGCATCTTCAGGGGAAGAGGAAGTGGCATTAATTTGAATTGGTATCAAACATAATCCTTCAAATACTTAGGTCTCACTTTGTTCCTTTTGGGCCTCCCTTGGGCCATAGCATCGTTGTGGGCCGTAACATCCTCTTCCTCTTCCACTAACACCTTGTCCTCAAGGTGTAAATCAGGAAACTTAGACTGCATTTCAACAAGGTCTTCCCATGTAGCATCTTCAGGGAAAGAGTTGGACCATTGCACCAGAATTGTTGGATCAGCAGAGGAATTAACCTTCAAGTCAAGTATAGCCACTGGTACTGGTGTTGTAGCAGACTGAGAGATGTCTGGTGGTAAGTCTAAAGCCTCCACAGATGGTCCAAAATAAGGTTTGAGCTGAGAGGAGTGAAAAACAGGATGAATTCTACTATGCTCAGGCAACTGCAGCTCAAAGGCAACATCATTAATTTTCTTCACGATTGGATAAGGCCCATAAAACCTCTTAGACAACTTCTTGCTCTGTGTCCCGCCTTGCGATACTTGTCTATGTGGCGATAATTTAACAAAACCAAATCTCCTCCTTGAAATTGTATTCAATTCTCCTTTTGTCGACATACATTTTCATTGTCTCTTGAGCTTTGAGAAGCATCTTCTTCACTATTTTGTAGAATAGCTTCCTTGTGTGGAAGAACTTCATCCACGACTTCCAAGGTTGAAGAACCAACAATGTATTGAGGAATTGCGGTGGGGACTTGCCACATACAACTGAAAAGGAGAGCGGACCGAGTGAGTACTGGTGTATTGCGGTGTTATAGTGCCATTCTACTAAGCTCAGAAACTTGCCCCACTGATTTGGTTGATCGTGAACAAAGCACCTCAAATATTGCTGCAGAGTCTTATTAACCACTTCAGTTTGACCATCACTTTGAGGATGGTAAGCTGAAGACATTCTCAGAGTAACGCCACTGATTTTGAACAATTGTTGCCAAAATTTGCTTAGGAATATCGGATCTCGATCGGACACAATGCTCCTAGGCATGCCATGATGCTTGCATACCATGTCAAAGAAGAGAGAGGCAACCTTGCAAGCTGTAAACTGTGTTGGTAACATACCAAAGTGTGCTGCTTTAGAAAACCTGTCAACTACAACCAGAATCAACGTATGGTTTTAGAATGAAGGAAGCCCAATAATGAAGTCCAGGGAGATATCCTTCCAAACAGCTGAAGAAGTGGGCAAGGGATGCAGTAACCCATAAGGCAGTTTTGCAGGTATTTTGGTCTGCTGACAGACTCTGCAAGTTTTAACAAATTCAGCAACATCATCCTTCATTCTGTCCCAAAAGACATTTTCCTTGAGCCTTCCATATGTCTTATGAACACAACTATGGCCTCCCAAAGTAGATGCATGAAACTCTTCAAGAAGAACCTTCTTAAAAGGTGAGTCTGATGGAATGAATAGCTTTCCTTTGAAGAACAATAAATCTGCCCTGATTTTAAATTGAGGGTAAGCAGTGGGATCTTGTAGAACTTTAGTTTTGAGGTCCTGAAATGCAGCATCAGATCTCAATTCATCTCTTAATTTGTCCAGAAAATCTAGATGTGGGACTGACAGAACCATAACTTGAGGAGCACTCTCTTGAACTCGAGACAGGGCATCAGCCACACAGTTACTAGAGCCTGGTTTGTAGACTATAGTGTAAGAGAACCCCAAGAGTTTGGCCAAGTAATACTGTTGTTCAGGTGTCTGCACCACCTGAGTCATCAATTCCTTCAAGCTTCGCTGATCAGTATGTATCACAAATTTTCTGCCTAACAGGTAAGTCTTCCATTTCTTGACAGCGGAGGTAATGGCACACAATTCCCTCACATATGTGGAAGCATTTTAAAGCTTGGGACAAAACTTTCTACTATAGAAGCAAATGGGATGACCATTTTGGGAGAGAACAACCCCCATACCAAGACCAGATGCATCAGTATCCAAGGAAAATTCTTGCTCAAAATCAGGTAATGCCAACACTGGAGCGGCAGTCATAGCTCGTTTCAGATTATCAAAAGCCTCTTGTGCCAATTCAGACCATATGCATCTTTCTTAAGCAATTCAGTGAGAGCATGAGCAATAACAACATAGTTTTTGATAAACTTGCGATAAAAACCAGTAAGTCCCAAAAAACCTCTCAACTGTTTAACTGAGGTTGGTCTCGGCCAATTAACCATAGCAATTTTCTTCTCAGGATCCGGGCCAACACCACTAGCTGAAACAATGTGTCCTAGATAGGCTATAGTGTTTTGGGCAAAGGTACATTTACTGAGTTTCAAAAAAATTGGGGGTTGGCTAAGCATTGGAAAACTGTCTCAAGGTGGCTAGGTGATCATCCAAGGTCTTATTGTAGATCAAAATGTCATCAAAGAAGACAATGACAAATTGACGTAAGTAAGGGGCAAATATGATGTTCATGGTAGCTTGGAATGTGGATGGAGCATTGCACAAACCAAAGGGCATCACAAGGAATTCATAGTGTCCTTGGTGAGTGCGAAAAGCTGTTTTTGGTATGTCAGTGGGTTCAAGACGTATTTGGTGATATCCGGATCTAAGGTCTAGCATAGAGAACCATTTGGTGCCATGGAGTTCATCCAAAAGTTCATCAATGGAGGGAATGGGAAATCGGTCTTTAACTGTGATGGAGTTAAGGGCGCTATAATCCACAGAAAAGCGCCAGGACCCATCCTTCTTTCGTACTAGAAGTACTGGAGAAGAAAAAGCACTGCAGCTTGGTTGGACCCTGTTCAAGCATGGATTTGACCTGATTTTCTATTTCTTGTTTTTGGAATTGAGGGTATCGGTAAGGTCGTACATTAAGTGGGTTGGATCCTTTAATGAGTGGAATATGGTGGTTAGTGGCTCTGTTTGGGGGAAGGCTGGTAGGAATGGCAAATAGATGGTCATATTTGTGAAGGAGGGTTTTGATGAATGGTTCAGGTTCAGGTGTTTCAGTGCTTGTAGTGGAATGGTCAAGGATGAGGAGTTGATATATGGTGTCTACTGCATTGGTTGCTACCATTCTTTTAAGTTGGTGGAGTGAGGATTCACTAGGCATAGGTTTAGGTTCAGCTGTGATTTGGACCACTGATCCATCCTTGATAAATTGCATAGTTAATCGTTCATAATCAGTTAACACAGGACACAAAGTTTTTAACCATTGTACACCAAGTACAAAATCAGCACCACTAATGGGTAAAACAAACAAATCAACCAGAAAATGATTTGAACTCATAGCAATGTCAAGATTGGCACATAAAAATTCGCATTTCAGCTCTTCACCATTTCCCACAAGGACTTCAAAGGCTTGGGTTGGGGTGAGGGGTAGGTTGAGGCGTTTGGCTAATCTTTCTTGGATAAAATTTTGGTTACTCCCACTGTCAATGAGGACAACTACAGTTTCGGTTTGCAAGTATCCTACCACACGGAGTGTTTGAGGGATGGAGTGGCCTAGCAATGCATGAAGGCTAATTTGAGTTGGGGGGTTATCTGAAGTTTGGGAGGGGTTGGTTTCAGGTGTCTGGTTAGTTTGATTTTCAAGGAGCATTGTCCTTTGGGTCCTCGATATGCGTGGTTGGTTCGAGGGCTCGGCCAATCGGAAGGTGAAAAGTTTGTTTACAAGCGGTGACTGGGGAGAATTTCTCGTCTGATTGTAGCACAAACCCTTCTCTCTTCGTGCTTGAAGTTCTGAGGTGACAAACGTCGTATGGGTGTGGGTGATTTGGTAGTGTTGGTTGGCTGAGTGTTTGTGTTCTGGGTGGAAGTGTTTGGGTTACTGTGTGAAGGAAATTTAGGGTTTGAAGAACTTGCAGAAGCGGAAAATGGTGATTTGCAAAACGAAAAACTTTTATCATTAGATTTTTCTTCTTGTAATTTAGTCAAACTAATTGCATGAGAGAGAGAGAAATGGGTTGAAAAGCCTGTACCTCGCGACAATTTACGGCTTGAGCAGGAGACAAAGCGGTGAGATAACGCGAGGAGGAAGACCGAAGCGATCCGATTGGCCAATGATTCGAACTCCGTTTGGTACTCCTTCACATCCGATGCAGCGAAAGCTTGAATAGCGAACCCTTTGGATCCTCGTAGTGTGACGGAGAGAAGCGTAGCTCGAGAGCGTGTAAGAACATTTTCCACGAGACAAGCTGGCCGTTGGAGTGCATCCATTGATACCATGAAAGTGCTTCACCTTCCATATAGAAGGAAGCTAATCGGAGGCGTTGCTCTTCGACAATGTGATGAAAATCGAAGAACTGGGTGATTTTGAAAATCCACCCGAGAGGATCGGTTCCGTCAAAGCGCGGTATCTCAAGTTTGATGGAGGTGGTAGAAAATGGCCAATTGACGGTGAGATCTGGAGTGGCGTGTGGAGTGAAGCCGGTCGTGGTGGAGCGAGAACAAAGAAGTATCACTTCGGTGGAAAGGGTAGCTAGGTTTTGCTGAAAGGTTTGTTGGTTTTCGAGTATTTGTTGAAGCATCTCTTCAAGAGACGGAGGTGGAGTCGCCGTCATAATGAAAGCACCAGTGTAATGGTCTAACTAAGCACAAGAGAAAATGGGCTCCTTCGAGGGGAGTACCTCCTAAAAGAAAAGATAAAATACTCAATTACTGCTTGTATTATTCATTCCCCTGGCATCTAAATATATAGTACCATGAATGGTACTATTACAGCTCTAATATGGTGACTCACTACAAATCAAGGAGAAATATTATATGAGTCATACATCAAGACAAAATAGATAAAAAAGGGGTGGATCATCTAGATCCTTCTTACAACTAGAGAAGTGGCAGTAATTTGAATTGGTATCAAACATAATCCTTCAAATACTTAGGTCTCACTTTGTTCCTTTTGGGCCTCCCTTGGGCCATAGCATCGTTGTGGGCCGTAACATGAGGACAAAGCATGCTGAAAAGACTCGTGTTGGTTCGTGGGGGCAGTCAACAGTTCTGGAAGCAGTCTGGGATATTACACAAACTGTTATCATCCATCATTTCTATAACGTCTCTCCCTGATTCACGCAAAGAATTAACAACAACATTCTTCTCCATGCTCGTCGGCGTTATCGAAAAAATAGGGATCAAAAAACTCCTCTCTACTTGTTGTATCATCATCATCATCTTGAACCTTGGCACTCACATTACTCCATTGAAGAGGACCGCATTTAACGAAATAGGTGGTCTTGTCCCCATTTGTTTTTCTGTTTTCATTATTAGTCTCTGACATTAATTACACTTACAAAAGATCTAGTCAGCATTACCACATAAGCATTTTAGCTGACATGGCATCCATATGTCAATTATTTTATCCATGCGGCTTTTCCTTTTTTATATTACTCTAATTAATTAAGTTTTTTTTTTTTTAAAAATTGTCTTCTTCCCTCAAAGTGACACCCTCCCCTCAACGGTTCTCCGACCACCACACCCTCATGCCACCTACATTCGTTGTCAACGTCATCTAAACTGAAAGCTTCAAAATCACTCGTTCATTTACTATTCTAATCCCTTAGAGCAACTACAAAATCATGGCAACACTTCAAGCAACTACAAATTCAAGAAAGGGCTCCACGTACAGAGTTGTTTTTATATGTAAAAATTAGAGGAAAATGAACAACGGGTTAAGATTTATGAACAGCATAACGATGGCTACAACACGCCACCACAAGCGTCGCACCATCATTTGTCATCGTAATCACACCTTTCCACCGCCCCACCACCTACCCAAATCATCTATCTCCTCTCTAGTTATGCATCTCTCTCTCTCAGTCATGGTTTTCCCCTTGTTAACTAGTGAGGATTAGAACGCGAGATAGTGGGTGTAATTGATGAAATTGATTTTAGAATCAGATTCAGGGAACGATTTTGTGTTGGTGTATGAAGTTTTGGGGATGGTCGTGGTGTAGGGAAGAAAATTGAGTTTGAGGAAGAAGCCATCAGGTCCTTTCTCGTTCTCTGTTTGTCTTGCTTGAGATCACGGGGAAGAAGATGAAACTTTATTTTTTGATTTTTTTAATAAAATAGAGTAAAATAAAAAGAAAAACCACCTGTAAGTGACACCTAGCAAAAACGTTAATTCAGTCAGCATTATTTAACGTCAGAGACTAATAATAAAAACAGAAAAATAATATAGGAACTAAAATGCCTATTTCTAGGGACTAAACTTAGAAAGACTCGATTTTGTAGAGACCAAAAATATATTTTACCCTTTCTTTTATAAAATGATGGAATGATGCATTTGAACTAGCTAGAGGGCGATTTTAGGAACCAGCCCCCAATTTCCTCTCTTCTCTCACGACACTCTCCTCTCCTTTTCTCACTTTCTTCTCTTCTCTTCCACCATGCCCTCCTCAATTTTCTTCTTCTTTTCACTTCAAGTAGTCCAATCCAAGCTTAAATAATTTACATTTGAGCTCTATTTTAAGGAAAACCAACTCATTCCTCTCTTTGGATAGTATTTTGGAGTTAGGGTTTTGCTCTAAAAAAGAGGAAAAGTACCCACACATTCAATGTTACTCTTTGAAGTTATTTGAGGTATATTCCTAATCCTACTCTTTATTCCAAATAAATTATTGAGACATTAGTTTGTGTTTGTGTAGAATTGTTGATTCTTTTTAGTTTGTGTAAATTATTGCGTTGGACTCTTTGAAGTTATTGAGACAATAGTTTGTGTAGAATTGTTGATTCTTTTTAGTTTCCTTATATGTTGATCATTATTTGTTTTTACATAGTTTCTTTTTTGGATCATAAAATTTGTTAGATGAGGAGGTTTTGGTACCTAGAAGTTCTATTGAGAATGCGAATGTTGTGCAACCGGAAGCCGATATTGATATTGATAAACTTGCTCGTCTTGCTGATATTTATCATGCTGACTTTTCTGATGATGATCGTGGAACAATAAGAGAGCAACTTGACAATTATGTACATCACATGAAAATGCATGCTTCCTTTACTTCTTGTGAAGATATTGAAAGTTTGGCTATGAAGATGGTTCAAACTCAGAAACATTTGGTATTTCCATTGGTCTACAAACTCATTGAGTTGGCTTTGCTGTTGCCGGTGTCGACAACATCCGTTGAAAGAGCTTTTTCAGCAATGAAGATTATCAAGTCTAAATTACGCAACAAGATCAACGATGAGTGGTTCAATGACTTGATGATATGTTACACCGAGCGGGAGATATTCAAGTCACTTCAAGATGTTGATATTATGCGAACATTCACCCGAAAGAAGTCTCGGAAAGGACATTTACCTCCTAATTTTATTTAGCACTCTATTGACAGGTTAGATTTCATCTCTCCTATTTAGCACACTTTATGATTATTTATATATTATGTCATATGTCAATTGGCTAGAAATTTTCTTGCCCAGACTCTAGAAAAATCCTGGCTTCGCCACTGTGAACTAGAATGGTAATATGAGTTTAATGATGTATGAATGCCACTTTTTTTACCATTCTAGTTCACAGTGGCGAAGCCAGGATGGTGATTTTTATACTATGTGATGGTGATTTTTTGTGAAAGATTATGAATGAATGTATGAATGCCACTTTTTTTACCCTTACATAAAAAATAATAAATAAATACAAAACTAACTCTAACACGATGAAAGCCAAACCGGATCGAGTAGTCTGACCAGGTCAACCGCGCACCAGAATTCTATCTGGTCCATTTTGACCCCAAAACTGCCTTGTTCAAAAACATTTTTGAGAATCGAATAGCCGACTCAACAACGTATAAAATAATCAAAGAAATGCTTTTAGTGTAATGAACCCGCGAAGGCTAGCCCAAAGGACCACTTAACCCACCAATGACCCTTGCATAGTCTTCACCTCTCAACCTCTTTTATAGCCAATTGTTAGATATCTCTTATTTCTCCCAAGCGATGTGGGACAAAAACAAGATAGAAGACAATTCCCGTTTAGAAAGCAATTCCTATTTTTTCTCAAACATGTCACAAGTAAAAGTGCGATTCGGATTAGTTAATCGTTGGATCGTCTTTATTTTTGACAGCATGTTTGTGAGACATATATCTTAACTTTCACCGTTCGGATCGTTGAAACGTGGTCTAGGGAGAGATAAATTGACTTCGCATTAGAGCTGCAGTTTTGGGTATTTTCATCTTTCTGTTCTCAATTTGTAAGCTTTTGTAGTAAAACAGAGAGCAGACGAAATTGGGCTATAACATTATAAAACTAAATATTAACTAAAACAATCAACTATAAGTGTAGAAACATACCTTAAGCAAAACTTCAGAACAATCTCGCAAAGGAAAGAGGAGACAGAGATTGGAGAAAAATGGAGTGAATGAATTTGGAATATGATAAGAGTAGAGAAGAGTTTTGTATGTGAGAAGAGTAGAGAAGAGTTTTGGATGTGAGATGAGTAAATAAATCGAATTATATATACAGAGGAGAAGAGAAGAAGAGAGTCGTTTCGGTCAAAACAGTTATTATCTGCCGCAAAAACCACCTATCGACGGACTCCTGACGTTACCGGTGGATTTTGGGCATTTCGAAAAAATTTAAAAAAATCCGCAAATTTCCCTTTCCATCGGATTTTATTGGATGATATTTTACCCGCGGATATGGGAAATTTCAGAAATTTCAAAATTTCCACCGGAAATCTCCAAAACCGGCGGATTTTTTTTGTGAAGATTTTGCGCCAGAAAATCCGCCGGAAACAGCCAGAACCGGCGGATTTTTTTAAAAATAATAAATTTAAATACCGAAAACTATCCGCTAGAAAGTACCACTACCGACTGATTTATACATTTTTTAAAAGAAGTATGTTTTTCGCCGAAATCTGCCGGTAGAACAACCAAATCCGCTTGAAAACTTACCGGCAAATAAAATCCGCCGGAAAATCCCAAAAATCCGTCGGAATATTGCGCCGGTAAATCCACTTATTCTTGTAGTGATTTAAGATTTCAAATCTTGAAAAATCATACCGTCTCTGCCACACTCATACACTCTCTCTTCAAATTGCATAGAACCCATAGGATGACCACACAAAAACGAAGATCCCCTCGTTTGGCAAAACAGATAACCACCTTGACAAATACTCTAGAAACAACCATTGTCATTGGAAACACAGAAGAAAACATATCTTTGTCAAACACTTTCATCTTCAAAGAAAAACAGAGCATCATCATCCAAAGGAAACATAGATGCCACAAGGAGACCCATTGAGTCTCCCAAGTTTTCCATTCTATGATTTGAAGGAAAATGGTTGGAATTTATTTCCATACCTTAAAGAGGAAGAAGTGGGAAAACTTCATTCAAATTAGGAAAGTATATATCCAGATTTAGTAAAGGAATTCTTTGAAAATGCCTATGTTAACAATGATCTCAAATGGAATAAAAGCAAAGTTGGAGGCAAAGACCTACATCTCACTCAAGAAGTCAAATCAGTGTGTACACAACCTTACACATTCTTTCATTTTGGGCATACAATCTCCGAAACAATTAAGCACAGGTCAACAAAATTTCCTATACATCACAGCAACAATCAACCTATAGCAGAAATGTCAATCAAGCGCAACAATTAATCAACAAATAATACTGCAAATATTGTCCAGTGCATAACTCACCAAGGTTAGGTCATATAAAAATGCTTTCTATATCCTAACAAACAAATCGGGCAATCAATCGAATTAAAATTAGTACACACATCCAATTTTAATAATAACCATGAGTTATTGTCGCCTCTCTCAGTGGTGATGAGTGATTGGGGTGATCAGTCCCTCCTACTCACGCAACCAACTAATTAAGGTCACAAAAACTACTTCCTTTCAAAATTTTAACTACCGCATTAAAAGACTTTTAACGCAGTCCGGAGTGCGAAGGCGTCGTCACGACTTTCACTCCTTTGACGTCGTTAGAACTCTTTTAATCACACATATCTTAAAGATACAAACAACAGTCACGAACAGACAAAATCAATGCTACGACCACCAGTTACACAGTCCAGTCACATATACTTCAATAACGCAATATAACTTTCAATCGTAATCTAACAAATAAGTCTCAAGGCGCGTCAATGAATGAACAAACCAACAAAGTTAACAGCAATAGACAGCAACATAATTATGATCTAGAAGCAGTACCAAGACTCGAGGTTAATGACTTCGACAACTTGGCGGACGGACCAAAGCGCTCACGATACCACTAATGTAACACCCCCTTCTATATAACTAATTAACTTAAATAAAAATCAGAGTTTTCAAAGAAATTCCACGCACCTCAAAGAGAGTGCTACATTTCATCAAACATCACAAAATGATAATTAAACTCAAACGCATCTAGTGCGTGAATATATATGACATATCCAAATGGGGTAAACCCTCAAACCTGTTTAAAGTTTACAACAATAATCCAGAAATAGTTTTCACAACACAGCGGAAATAAAACAAGTTTAGTAGATTCAGTACATGATCCAAAAACAGTCTAGTACTTAAAAGAAATGATAATACTATAAACCCTCGTCCCCGGTGTTACTAATCAGAGCTTGACACAATAACCCAGGAAGGCATAGGCACCTTCACTCAGAATCACCTGCATGTCGCCACGAGAGCAGGCAACATAAAATGCTAGGGTGAGTCTCTTTACATAAATAATAACAAGTAAGATAAGCATTATATTAGGAAAGCATCTAGTAACATCAATCCACAACAATTAAGTCATTTACCATTCAATTATAATACCAAGAAGCAACCACAACAAATTGACTAAGCATCATCAAGGATTCTAAGATGGTATGAGTAAATGCATGTATGCAATATGCATGTGGATCCATAACCACCTCAATAACCCCGTCGGGCAACCACCGCTTTTGGCGAAGCCATACCACCACTTTTTGGCGAAGCCATACCACGCTTTTATATGCATATGATTTATGTGACACCATGACAATGCATCACAACATAATAAATACATCTCATCAATTATTACCCACCACTTTGGCGAAGCCCACATCAATTATTAACCACCTCTTTGGCGAAGCCCACATCAATTATTAACCACCTCTTTGGCGAAGTCCACATCCATTATTAACCACCTCTTTATCATTTCCTCACCACCACACCTATTTATTAAATTAAATCTCACACCATGGATTAAATCCCACCTAAGGACCAAATCACCTCATAAGGACCTTTTCCACACCTAAGGACCATTTGACACACCAAAGATTAATTTAGTTCCTAAGGACTATTTTGACACATTAGGATTAATCAAAAGATCAAAATAGCATTTTTGACACGCCGGGCAACATTGACAACACCCACACAAAATGATGGATTCCTACAGCAGTACACCTACTTCGGCGGAGTATTTAAAATAGTAAACGACATCGAAAAATTACAAAAGACCACTCGTCGGAAAGCCACGGATATGTAGTTTCTGGATATATCTTTAGATTTTCAAAACAGTGAGCCAATTAGTACAGTTTTTAGAAACAACCCGAACAGTCCCCAGACTGGACAGATTCTGTCCTCCCACTTCATTTTACTCTAAAATGACTTAAACTTGATCAAATGGGACAAAACCTTAGCCCGAACAAAAGCAATTTGAGTATAGTTTATAACGGAAAAAGAATCGTTCAAAACGGAGTTCATTTGGAGACATAAAACTTGCAAAAACCGGGCTTACTCACAGTTTGACTCTAGAAATTTGACACGACTTTGGAGACTCATAACTGGAGCTACACAATTCCAATTTGAATGAAACCAGTGCCAAAACGACCGGCCTTAAGTCTATTTTCAAAAACAATTAGCCACATAATTTTCGGACCAACCAAACAGTATCAGTTTGAGAAAACCGAAACAGTATCCAGAAAACCACACAAAGACCATAAACAAGTAAAACTCATCATCAATTTTAATTCAACAACACTTTTATTCAACAATTCAACACCCACTTCAACAACACTCACTTAAACATTTAATCCACATCATTAAATCATCATATTATCATATTTCTTCCCATTGAAGCATTTTATCAAACACATAGCATGCACATTTAACAACACATATATTCCCAACATCAACCATCATGGTATCACCAAATTAATTACAAATACAACAACAAACATAGAATCAACACAAAACTCAACCAATCAAACTATTCCTAGAGCTATTCCACACATAACACATATCTTACAACTTATTATGGATGTAAATGAGAGTCCCCTAACCTTGAATGAGCTAGAACTCTAACCAAACACCAAGAACCAACAAAATGAAGCACTCCTACCCTCCTTTTAAATTTGAGAAAGCGTGGCCTCACCCTCCTTGGGTAACAATGGAGAATTCAAAATGAACAAGAATTAGGAGGTGTAGGCTACAACACTTAAAGAGGAAGAAAAATGGTGAAGAAGGGACTAAGAATCATTACCTAGTGGAATCTTGAGAACAAAACCTATCCTTCCTTCCTCCTCCTTTCTTTGTAGTCGGCTTCTCTTACTCTCTCTCTCTCTCTAATTTTCTTTTCTTTCTTTGAATGAGACACAATGAGTCTCTCCCTTAGGAACCCCTAGGTTTATGACTAGAAATTGGGCTCACTAATGGCCCTTGGGCCTTATTTACACCTCCCCAATTAAATAAATCTCATCTTAGTTATCCCACTTAACTAGAATACTCACCATTTAATTACCCTCTATTTAGTTTAATATAGACAGCTAAAACAATCACTTAATTTATTTAGCTAAATAATCGCTTAATTAAATTAATTAAATAATCACCTAATTAAATTAGTTGAATAATTCACCTAATTAATTTTTGGGCGTTACAGACAGTACTGGACAGGACATGGACAACACAAGCAAAAAAATGTAAATTTTACTATAATTCTATTTCAAATGTTTATAATGATTTTATATAACATATATTATAATATAATTAAAAAATTATAAAGAAAAACATACCAAGGAGAATATGGAAGAGAGAGAGAGAGAGAGAAAGAAGGAGAGAGAAATAGAAAGATGAGGAGAGATTTCATGAGATGAAAAAATACAAGAGAGATGAGAGGTGGATAGGGGAGAGAAAGAGAGATGAATGAGATAGGTCATGAGATTAGAAAGTATTAGAGAGGTAGAAAAGGATAGATAAGAATGGGATAGGAGAGAGAGAGAATATTTAGACAAGAGAGAGAGAGGGGAGAATAGAGGAGAGAAAAGAATATTGAATAGAAAATAAAAATAATATTTTGGTTTTTTTGGTGATCGAGTTGAAGCTGCGGGACAAAAAGTTGTCTTGTGGTTTTGTGAGTTCTGAGGAATCAGGTCTTTGTCAATCCCTTGCCATCATTTATGTCCAGTACTGTGAACAGTTTTAAAATCAAACAGGTTACAACTGGAGTTGTCCAGTCCAGTCTCTTACTGCTTAGCGAATCAAAACGCACCCTTAGGGTAACACCTACTGAGGAATCTGCTAAACCAACCTCACTCAAATCAATCTTCAAATCACCGACTAAGGACAAGACACCCAAACCAACTCCAAAGAAAGTTACCATTGAGGAACCCTCACCTGATAAAATAGAAGAGCTACACATCTCATCCCCTGAAATGGTTGCAGACAAGGTACAAACTACAAAAGAAACACAAAGTCCAGACCTAGGTGATGAAGGGCATTCAAATCTCAATGTTGTGATTGATGAAAAGCAAGAAAGTACGCCAAAATAAGGTTTTAATATCGGTTTTTTAATAGCGCTTAGTGAAGGAAGCGCTATAATAGACAACACAGACATCATCCAAAGCGTTTAGAGTAGGGGCGCGATAAACATTAGACCTTTCATAGCGATTTATGTAGTAAGCGCTATGAAAATGTTCTCCATATTTTTTAAAAACCATGTTATAGTGTGTAGTAGAGGGTGTGGTATGCATATGGGATTTTTTCATAGCGCTTTGTTTATGAAGCGCTATTCTGATTTTGTTAAATTTTTTTTTCAAACAAAACCACGCCATGTCTCCAAAAATGTTAATTGGTAAAACCAAGGTTGTCAAAACCGGACCGGGCGGTTCAACCGGGAACAAGACCCCTATCGGGTTAGGCATGGCAACAAAACCCATACCCGTGGGTACCAACCCGAACCCACCATGGTTTGACGGTTTTCCCCGCTTTGGTAGGTTTGACTTTGGATTTTCCAGATATCAAAATACGGGGATGGGGTGGAGTAATGGGGATATAGGTTTCCACCCGAACCCAGCCCCGAATGTAAAAAGTTTCAATATTACTCCTCTTATATTAGAAATCCTCAACATATTAACTAAACCCTAAATTTCTTCGTTAGCGCTAATGCCTCCCTAATATATTTGAGGCTTTGATTTGTGCTACAAGTTGGTTATGAATTAACAAAAACAACGTTATGGTTTTAATATTGACTAGTGGTGTTAATTCACACTTTGAAGAGTGAAGACGTCAATAGCATTTAGAGAAAGAAAGAAGACAACATTGATGTGGCTACGGGGATGGGGTTGGGGCGGGGATCCCTGAACCCGTTGGGTACGGGGATGGGGAATTCATCCCCGTTGGGTTTGCGTAGGGGAACAGGGAACTACATAGGATTCCGGTATGGGGATGGGGAATGCAAAATCTGTCCCATACGCCCCCATTGCCATGCCTATATCCGATCAATTGAACTTGGGCAAATGCGGGATGAAAGCGGGAAAAAAGCGGATAACTGAAGAGAAAGCGGCTAAAAATCGAGCAAGTATAGAAAATTGGATTTCGTTTATTTTTCTTAAAAAATGGTATACCATGTTGATTTTTGGAAAAAAATGATAAATGATGTTGATTTTGGTATATGGGATATTTTTATCCTTTTTTAAAATTGAGGAAATAAATAAATAAATATGTACACTAATATTACTATTTTTTTGTACAAACAAGTTTAGGCGAGTTGGGCTCCAGAGGATCACAGGGTCGAGCGGGGCCTTAAGGCTCTTTGAGCGCTTACACTAATATTACTATGAGTATGCTTACATTTTGTTGGTACCTATAACTCGGAGATGGACCGGATCAAGGGTACTTGGTATAAGTGCTCCAAGATGGAGAAGTAGAAGTCCTTGAATATATATACACACACACACACATATATATATATATATATATATATATATATATATATATATATATATATATATATATATATATATATATATATATATATATATATATATATATATATATATATATGTGACGACTTTCTAACATATTTATAACACTATACGAATATATACATATATATAATTATACATATATATATATATATATATATATATATATATATATATATATATATATATATATATATATATATTCTGACACTCACTATACAACCACGTCAACATTTATATTTGCCACACAAAATATATTGCACACCAACCAAAATAAAACTTGTCAATGATGAGAATGGATGTATGAAGTGCAAGTATGCATGTGGTACCATTGATCATCCTTAATTTTGCCAATTGGGCACATCGTCAATAATTGAGCCTTATTCATCGTCAATAGCTCGAAGGCCGAAGCCTCACATCGTCAATAAATATGCACATGTAATGCATGCGACTTCATGAGCAACTCATCGGGAAAACAACCAACAACATGGTAATACAACATATGCACAGCTTCATCAACATCTTCGTTTAATCATACATCGTGTGCAACATCGACATCAGCATCATCATAGGTAATTTGCCACAACGAGCAAGACAGCAACAACAACAATTATAACAACAGCAAGACACCAACAACAACAATTATAACAGCAGCAACAGTAACAATCATAAAACCAGCAATAGTAGCCATTATAAAACAGCAACAGCACAAACATAAAAAAAACAACACAACAACAGGGCACGCTGGGCAGTGTCATACCCCAATTTTGTCCGACTAGTTGAAAGGTGTATTCGTGTTGTTCTTAATCGCGTGTACATGTACACGTGTTTAATTCAGAATTGAATACATGTGTCTCTTCTCGCGGGCGTGCGTATTAAGCTTCTAAAAGTGGACGCATATCGTTTAGTAGCCATTAGCGATTTAGCGTTATTATAATTGTTTTTATTATTAATAGTAGTTGTATTTATTTATTAATCGTTACAAATATAAGAGATACCACAAAATAATCAAACATAACCTATCTCATTCAAATTTGTCCCCTTTATTACAAAAAATATGTGAAGAGAAGCAAAAATAAACTAAAAAGGCAACACCTATTTTAATTAATATTGATAAAATGCAATTCCAAAAGAGTATGCATAGAGGGTGTGTGTAGGTTTGCTTTTGAAAGGAAACATATTACATATAAGAAGACAAATCAAGCAAGCATAGACAAAAGGTAGAAGACAAAGCATGTGGCAGTATCTAGACTTCAAGAAATAGGCTTCATATCTACTCCAAAGCTTCAAATAGGAGGTCCATTTTTCCTTACAAGTTTCTTCCCTGAACAATACACATGAAACAGGAAGAGGTTAAACATCAAAAATAAGAGTCAAACATAACCAAATTGTGTGTGCAGCAGAGGAGAAAATTGGTCACAGACCAAGTCAAGCACAAAAGAGTGAAACACATTGGGGAAACCATAATCAGAGGTGCAAAGTAAAATTGACATTACAATACCATAACCTATGCAAGCTCATCTATAAATAGAGCACAAAAAACTCAGAATGGGGGAAGAAAGGAACAACAAGCACAAGCACAAAACACAACAACCAAAACACACACAGTAGCATAAAAACACAAACACAGCATTATCAGAATATAGAAAGTAGAAGAAGAAAACCAAAAAAACAAAGAAAAAACCTGAAGCAACTAGAATCACCTGAGGTCAGTCTCCCAAACCCTCCACCGCTCACTCCGGCGACGTTCATCTCCCGGCGTCCTCCCTTCAACAACAATCGTGCACCGCCACTACCTCCGCCGCACAAACCACCACATCACCACCAAACACTCATAGAACCTAACACTCACAGAACCACCCACAGAACCGAACCACCCATCTCCACCGCGAAACGCCGGTAAATAGCCCCTCTCTCCGGCGTCCACCCTTCACGGCGAGCACCCCGCCGTAGTTCTCCATCTCTCTCCCTGTCTCTCTCTCTCCGGCGAGCGCTTCATTCTCTCCGGCGAACACCACAACTGGAACGTCCGACGACCCACCGTCGTTTCTCTCTCTCCGTCGCGCGTCACCGTCACCACCACGCCTCCACCATCGTCGTCAAAACTTCTCCCTCTCTCGCGGTACTCTCTCTCTCTCTCACTCTCTCTCTTTCTCGATCTGCTTCTCTCTCTTTCTCGATCTGCTTCTCTCTCTATCTGAAAAAGGGAACGGTGCAGGGGGGAGAATAATAGATTAGGTTTTCTTGGGTTTTTTTGTTCTAGCATCTGATTGGGTCTTCACCCCCACGTTTGTGGTTAAGGCTGCGTTATGGGCCTTTCGTTTGTTAAGTTTTTTTAAACATTTGATTGCTAATGACACCCCCCATGTTTTTGGTTGCAACCCTCCAGCTTTTTATGTAAAAAAAATTATTGTTAGCACTCCCAAATTTCGCTATCTCACCCTCTATCTTTAATCTTTCAAACTATTTTCAAATTAATGCAAGTTATTAGTGACTATCACCCAAAGCCTTGGCTTGTTTGATTGTCATGAACGCTATCAAGAGTTATTAGTAATGATCACTCAAAGCCTTTGCTTGCTTGGTCATTATGAAAGCTCTTCCCCTTTCCAAAACCCTTTCAAAAACATTTTCAAATTAGAACTACGTCGCTTTGATTCCCATTCGGGATACGTAGGAGCGAGCCACGTTCTCGTCAAGCGCAACGAATAAAAATCCTTTTCGCAACCATAAACATTAGTATTTTTCATAACAAAAAATCATTTTTAAACCCATTGTTGCTAGTGGCTAATCAGAACCTTTGTTAAATCAGCCATTGGTGACAATGTCTTTTTCCAAAGAACAATAAGCGATGATAACTCATAACTTTGGTTAGTTTGATCATTCATGCCAATTAATCTCCTTCGAAAACCATTTTCAAAAGATCAAATAAAAAACGAGTCGCTACTAGCGGTCAATCGAGAACTTTCGTTAAATCGACTAGTGGCGGTGACTCCCATTTTTCAAGAGTACTTAGCGGTGATTACCCATAACCTTTGTTAGTTTAATCATTATTTGAATACTCGTCTGTTTCGAAAACTCACTAAAAGAGAAAAAAACAAAAACTTTTCACGACAACTAAGAACTACATAGCTTTGAATTCTCCATCGCACGGGAGATACGTAGGAGGCGAGAGGCCAACTCGTCAGCGCCAAAAATAGAAATTTTCATTAAGTTTTCCCATTCATCTTGAACAAGAAATAAATAGGCAAATCTAGGTGTTTTTCAAATCAAGCGTTAAAACCACACACTTAGTTAAAAAGGTTCCCTTTCGGTAGAAAGGGCGTGTCTTGATGCTAGTACCTTCCTCACACGTGTCGACCCCGAACCTATATCTCTAGTTTTAAAAAGACCATCCGCCTTGTTCAAAAGACCTTTTCCGATGTTTTGGTCTTAAAATTAAAATATTGGTGGCGGCTACAAAATTTTTCCGCGTTGTACATTGAGAAACCCAAACTGGATTTTTCGGGGTGCAACGAGCAAAAGAACTTGGCGCGGCACCAGCGCCACTACACCCCGATGCAGCGCGCCCTTGTGCAACCACAGCGCACATAGGCACCACAGGCAGCCACCTTTGGCGCCCCCCCACGGAGACATAACGCGCGCACACACAGGCGCATACAGACAACATGGCGCCCTGTGGCATCCTGCGCCACGATACAGGCGCCAATCTGGCGACACATGGCGCTGGCGGCAACTGCGTTGCGCTAGGGCGCCAAAACAGCTTTCTGATGGCGCTGGCAGCAACCTATGTTGCGCCAGGGCGCCAAAACAGCAGCATCGTGGCGCCTGGCAGCAACCTGTGTTGCGCCAGGGCGCCTAAAATCAGCAACTTGGCGCCTTTGCCTAGACACAGGCGCACCAGGGCAGCAACTCGGCGCCCTGGGCAGCACAACCACCTGGACACATCCATGGGTGCACACTGGGCGCATTGGGGCAGCCACATTGGCACCCGGCGCCAGACAAGTTGAACGCGAGCGCATGGGCGACCACGTTCTAGCGCCCGACACTGAACCACGGCACACGCAGCGCATGGGCGGCCACGTTACGGCGCCCAACACCTAGACACGACACGCACCAGCGCCACATTACACAAGAATTGGCGCCCTAGGCGCCTCACACACTTCAATTTCCATTTTCCTTGGATTCTTCCATGATCAAACATTAACCACAACACACTAACGACATATATTTATTCAAGGATAATTGTAAACACATTTTAATCATCAAAAACACATCAAAATACAATCAAGAGTAATATAGATCCTAACCCTAACATGAAACCCATTATACCCCTTATTATAAGGCAAGACCCACCCTTACCTTAAGAATTCGATGGAGATGATGATCCTTGCGGAGTACCAAAAACCACAGCAACAACTCTACACGCGCTCCTTCTCTTCCTCCTCTCCCTTGGCCGATCGCGCCTCTTCTCTCTTCTCCTCTCTTCGCAACTTTCTTTCTTTTCTCTTTTTGCACAAGAATGAGACGCTTGTCTCAAACCCTTGCGCCTAGGAGCCTAATTCAATGGGCCTTGGGCGCTTGGGCCATTTCTACCATCGCCGTAATTCTGGAGATTACCACTCCATTCATTTAAAATAAAACAATACCTTAATAATTTAATATAACAATAATAATGCACCACTTAAATAATTTAATCAAATAATTCATTAAATTACTTTGGGTGTGTAATACCCCAATTTTGTCCGTCCTTTTTAACTTAAGCCAATTTCAGTTATCCAGCTCAACTAAATCGAAATATCGTTGTTTAAATTAGCGAACGCGCGAATGATCGATCTTTTCTTGCGTTCTTCAATTTAATCCGTATTTGGGTTTAGTCAATACATAAATAGGTCTACCAAAAGTCATATTTTCTTGAAATTTGGCTTGTCTTTTTCAATTCGAGGTTTAAGAATGCGTTGAGTTAATTTTAGTGTTTTTAGTTAATGAGCCCATTTCTTCTATTTGGATCGAGCGTATTTGTCTTCGACCCGTTCTCGTTTTGTGTTTGGCGACTCTTTTTCTTATTATTAATCTTATTTTGTGCAGTTAATTTATTTGGAGCATATATATATAGTCTAAAAATGTCAAAAAATTCTATTTAGTTTTATTTACAGTTTAAAAGTGTTTAAGAGTCCAAAAATGTCAAAAAAAATCTATTTAATTTTTATTACAATTTGGAAGTGTTCAAATGTCCAAATGTCCAAAAAATACAAAAAATAATATTACTAAAAATACAAAAAAATAGGAATCCGAAAATAATAGAAAAAATGCAAAAAAATACAGAGGTGCAATTAGCTGCTCTCCAACTGCTGATTTGGGCTGCAGATCTAAAAAACAAGGAGGGTCAAAGTTAGTCAAAGCCCAAGAAACACGAATTAAATGATTAAACCTAGTTTTCTAGTATAAATGGGAGATCAGACAGTGGTCAAAGGGGGCTACACGAATTTCGAGATAAAAATCAAAAAAGCAGTTAGGGTTTTACACTAAAACCCTAATCACGCACAGCTTTTTAGATGCGAGCGGTGAAAAAAAAAAAAGAAGAACTCGAAACACAATGCAGAAGAAGCGTGATAGACCACTAATAACATCGATATCGAACTCGTTTTCTTTCTCTCGAGTAATCGAAAAAAAAGTTGGTCTTGTCCCTTTTTTTAGATATGAAAATATATGTTCTAAGTAGTTATGGGATGAATGTGAATTGTTTTTGAAAGGATCGATTCAATTTGTAATCTTCAAACCATATTATTTTTTTGTTATAAAATAGAATCGAGAACATATCAAAATAACCCATGGTGCGAAAATTAAAGAAACACGGTGAAGATTAGGGACAAAGGACGAATTTAGGTTTAAGTTAGCATCAGTTAAGAAGCAGAGAGTTCGTAAACTCCATCAACCCGAGTTAAGTAAACTCCATCAACCCGAGTTCGTAAACTCCATCAACCTAAGTTCGTAAACTCCATCGACCCGAGTTAGTAAACTCCATCAACACGAGTTAGTAAACTCCATCAACACGAGTTAGTGAACTCCCACGAGTTAGTGAACTCCTTCCACGAATCACAACATCGCGGTATGCGAGCGCGCGATGGATCCATCGGACCGTTAAGTCCTTTGGATTAGTTGTGTCGACCTAAGGGCGCAGCGTAAATCCATTGATCAAATCGATTCGGACACGATGTTGATCGGCGCTCGATAAGGCCACCCGGAGCTCGGACTCGACAAGAGTCCGTTAGAAGGTTTTAGGCAGCCGCCGAATTCCCCCATTTACCGCTTTTCCCAATTTATTGCTTTCCCATTAATGCGACAAGTATTAACCTCCTCTTTCAAAAGGAAAATAAAAAAAGATTTGAACTTTTCTGAAGCGGACAAAATTACTATTATTTCTATATCTTTATTTCCATTTCACCAACAAATATGAAAAGGCCAATTCATATTCTTTGGCGAAATGTGAAATAAAGAGGGGCAGCTGTAATATGTAACACCCCAAAATAATTCAATTAATTAACTTAGTTGAGTTATTAAGGGTTTACAACATTTTAATGTTTAAGTCAAGTAATTCATTAAGTGAGTGTTAAGCATATGTTGCTATTTTAGGAAAATGTCTAAATAGGGAAAGGGTGTGTGGGTAGTAGAAAGCCCACGGCCTAATAAGGCCAAGGCCCATTTAAGTCCTTTAGGGACATGTTAAATGGTACCTCCGTAGGGAACATTCCCATTCATGTTCCAAAATCAGTTAAGTTACCAAATTTAGAAAGAGAGAGAAGTAAAACTTAGAGAGAAGGAAGAGAACGGAGCGTGGAGAGTTCAAGTGGAGAGGAGAGCTTGTTCTTTGTAGTTACTTGGAGAGTGAAGGGTTCTCAATCTTCTCAAGTTGTTAAGGTTAGGGGTCCTTTTAATACTGTAATGTCTTGTGTTTTGATCGTGTTTTTGGTGTGAGTATGTTACGATCACTTTGCATGTGTGTTTTATGTGCTATACATGACATGTTTCTTTGTGTTTTGCTCTTTCTTTGTGATTGTTGGTGAGATCTGACGGTGGATCGTTTGGAAAGAGAGGAGTGTAACTCTCTGCATTGCAGTGTGGTCTGAGGAGAGCATTGCATGGTGAGGTATCAAGAGTGTGATCGGTGTAGTGTGGAGAAAATGAGCTTGCATGTAGAGTTAAGGAGAGGATCGGGGCGAAGGAGTGAGTAATCCGAGTATGCATGAGTGTGGTGGTGAGAAAGCGAGTTGCATGTTGAGTCTAAGTAGAGAAGCGAGTAAAAGAAGTAAAATGGGGTTAAGCGCTTTGTGCGCGCGAACCGAATTCCCACCGACTTAGAGTGAGGGAAAGCGAGTTGAGGTTGTCAGCGCCTAGAGTGTCTTAGGGTTGAAAGTGCATTGGTGAGTTTGAGGAGAGTGCGTGTCTAAACACCATTGCGAGAAGTAGGGACGCATAAACCGGGAGTGTAGGTGTCTCGCCTTAGGTTGCCGAGGGTGTAGAGGTCCTCGGTAGAGGTAGCGTCACAGAGGTGAAACGCCCCAGTGCTAAGAATAAGTGGCCGAACCGGGGAATCGAGAAGTGATTTTCCATGACTTAGATGATTTTGGTGTAAGGAAGTGCGTAAGCGTGAGCGCGTTGCGAATTTAGGGTGTGAGTGTGGTTATCAGAGGTACACACATAGTGTCTGCCGAGGGTAATGTTGCGTGGTTAGCCGAGGTACACATATAGTGTGCCGAGGTGAGGTTAAGCGCCAATGTTGTCTAACACATTGTGGGGGGCCTTCTTTGGAGTGCTACTTTAGCACCAATGTGCATACGTAAGGGAGCGATTAAGTCCATTTTGGTCCTTAGGTGACATTTTGGTCCCTAAGTGTCGTTGTGGTCCTCGGTGTGACAAGTAGTCCACCATGGATTGCCGAGGTGGTGAGAGGTCGGTTGTAGGTCCTAAGGTGATTCTACTGGGTGTTTTAGTGGTCGACCTTAGCTTTGTGATGATGTCTAGGTGGTGTAGGCGTCGGTGTGCGCGGCGAATGCGGCGGAGTAGAACGGCGAATAACGGCGGTGAAAGCGGTGTAAACACTCACATACGTTATGATTGATTTGTGTGTGATTGTATTTGTCATGAAGTCACATGTTCATGTGCATATTACGACGGAGGAGGTCTCGGCCTCGGATATGGTAGGACTTCGGTCTCCATATCAAATAACAGCGGAGTTAACAGCGGAGATGCCGAAGCGGGCTAAATAACGTCGGTGGAGGTACCTCGTTGCATAACGCCACGTGGATGGGTTGCATACATGCATACATTACATGAATTGTTGTGTTTGAGTGGTTGATAATTGTTGTGTTATGTGGACTATCGGTGCGTGGATTTGTAATTCTTTGAACCGAGGTGTTTCTTTTTAGTGCTATCTCTATTCTTAAGCTTTCTTCACATTATATTACTTGTGTTAAGAGACTCACCTAGCTGCTTATTGTTGCTGCTCTCGTGGCAACTGCAGTACTCATGAGTGATAATTTGTGCCTAGTTGATGTTGGTTGAGTGCGCTGCAGTCGTGTAACACTTGGGTTGGGAAGCGAGTAGATTATTTTGTACTCTTTATCACGATCTTGTGTATATTTTGTTAGATAGTCCTTTGGAACAAAAACTATCATATTTGTGTAACTATTACTATGTAATATGACTTGTTGCGTTCTTGGCCGAGGTGCCTTATATGATGGTGAGACCCTTTTTGCCAGTGGTGATGCGCATACTGCATGCTTGTATAATGTTGTGAAGCTGTTTTGAACTTATTTGGTTTTCTGTTTTCCTTTTTATCACCAAATGTAGCACTCCTTTGAGTGGAATTTTGAAACTCGATTTTAATTTAGTAGACCGAATTGATTAAGATAAGGGGTGTTACATTGTTGGTATCGAGCATAAGTTCGGTCTTGTCAGACCACGTAGTTGAGTCTAAGTGTCTTAAGCCTCGAGTCTTAGGCTCGTTCTAAACCGATTCTTGATTTGTGTGACCGAGTGAAGTAGAATGGTGGAAGAAATTTGGAAGAAATGATCTTTGCTATAGGCTAGCTGCGTTGGAGAAGCGATGGCAAATGCTTTGGGAATCGACCTCGTGAGAATGCCGAGGATTTTGGAGCTCGTAGGCTTGCTACTTTCCGGAGGAGAATCCTCCTACCTTGAGGAGAGGTATGATCTGATGGGGCTCTAGTATGGTTGAAAGAGATAGAGAGAATTTTGAGTGATGGATTGCAGATGAGCAAAAGGTGAGGTTTGGGACTCACATGCTCATTTGAGGAAGCCCGACGACTAGTGGCTTGAATCTCTTCAAAGGTTGGAAGCTGCCGAGGAAGGGATCACATGGGATATTTTCAAGAGGGAGTTTATGAGGAACTACTACCAGAAGGCGTGAAAGGAAAGAAGGAGATGGAATTCTTGGAGCTCAAACAAGGTAACATGGCCAGTGTCGGAGTATCTTTGCCAAGTTTTAGAAAGTGGCGAAGTCTATACCCATTACTTTGGAGCTCTTCTTTGAGTTCTCCAAGTGTATCAAGTTTGAAGCGGTTTGAAGCACGAGATCAAGCGGACCATTGGGTATCAAAGGATAAGGGTGTATTACGAGTTGGTGGATGCTGCGGAATTTATGAAGAAGATAGTATGGCTACTAGCCAGAAAGTGGGAAGGATAAGAAGACCTTCCAACCTCGAGGCCGTTGGAAGCCTTATGACCATTACGGTGGTAGAGGAAAAGGGAACTCTGCAGGGAGAGGAAAGCCTAGTAGGGAGGCGCTCTGCTATTCGACTTGTTACAAGTGTGGATTGCTGGGCACAAGCGAGAAGGAGTGCAAGGTTGTGGTGAAGAGGTGTTATAGATGTGGCAAGGAGGGCCACCTATCTGCTGTGAGTGTGGGAGAAAGAGATAGTCTGTTTCAATTGTGGAGAGATGGGGCATATCAATCCCAAGTGTCCTAAGCCAAAGCAAGAGAAAGGCGTGGGGAAAGTGTTTGCACTATTTGGGTCCGAGGTGGTGAGCGAAATCAAAGGTACGTGTTATATCAGCGGTGTTCCTCTAGTTGCGATTATAGATCTTTGGTGCAACTCATTCATTCATTTCGCCATGTGTGATAATAGAGTGAATTTAGTGTTGTCTTCATTGGGAAGGAGATGGTCATTGACACTCAGGCCATGGGTTCGATGACTACCTCTCTCGGTATGTTGAAGTGCCCACCGATTGTATTCGGCGGGGACTTCTCTGTTAATTTAATTTGTTTACCACTAGAGGAATGGGCGTCATCCTTGGTATGGGTGGTTAGTGAGACAACCATGTTCATATCCATTCTTGTTGAGAGATCGGTTAGTTTTCACCGCTTCTGAGGTGAAGGAATCGGCTCTACTTCTGCTAGGCAAGTGCACAAGTTGTTGGGAGAAGGGGTTACTCTGTTTGCTTTATGGGCGTCATTGTGATGAGAATCAAGTCAAGATTGAAGATGTGCGGTGGTTAGAGAGTTTCTTAGAGGTGTTTCGGAAGAAATACGACGTGCCACTGAGAGAGAGATTGAGTTCACTATAGAATTGATTCTGGAACAAGGCCCGGTGTCTATGGCACCTTATAGGATGTCTGCATCCGAGTGTGTCAGTGAAGAAAGCAGTTGGAAGAATTGCTAGAAAGGAAATTCGTGAGACCAAGCGTGTCACAGTGGGGAGCACTGTGTTGCTCGTGAAGAAGAAAGATGGAAGCATGAGGTCAGCGTGGACTACGGACAATTGAATAAGGTTACAATTAAGAACAAGTATCCACTTACCAAGGATTGGCGATTTGATGGATCAATTAGTGGGTGCTCAAGTATTTTCAAAGATTGATTTGAGGTCGGGCTACCATCAAATCAAAGTGAAGAACGAAGCGTACCAAAGGCGGCTTTTAGAACTCGGTATGGACACTACGAGTACTTAGTAATGCCATTCGGTGTCACTAACGCTCGGGAGTATTCATGGAGTATATGAATTGTATCTTCCATGAGTACTTAGATCGGTTTGTGGTAGTGTTCATAGGCGATATTTTGGTCTACTCCGAGTCGGCGAGAGAAGAGCATGCAGAGCACTTAAGGATAGTCTTTGGAGGTTACGAAGGAGAAGAAGTTATATGCGAAGCTATCCAAGTGTGAGTTTTGGTTGAGGAAGTGAGTTTCCTAGGCCATGTGATTTCCGGCAAAGGGGATTGCGGTGGACCCCTTCAAAGATTGAAGCTGTGTTGAAGTGGGAGGCACCCCAGTCGGCCACCGAAGTGAGGAGCTTCTTGGGGCTAGCCGGCTACTACTGAGAAGATTCATTGAGGTTTCTCCAAATTGGCGTTGCCATTAACCCAATTGACATGTAAAGATAGGGCTTTCGTATGGGATGGCGATGTGAAGAGAGTTTCCAAGAGTTGAAGAGGAGATTGACAAGCGTCGCCAATCTTGGCGTTGCCTAATCCGGAGGATCCTTTTGTGATTTATTGTGATGCATCTAAGTTAGGTTTGGGTGTGTGTCTTTGATGCAAGAAGGTAAAGTAGTGGCGTATGCTTCAAGGCAATGAAGACTCATGAGAAGAATTACCCCACTCATGATTTAGAGCTAGTTGTCGTAGTGTTTGCATTGAAGATATGGAGAGGATTACCTTTATGGATCAAGGTTCGAGGTGTTTAGTGATCACAAGAGTTTGCGGTACTTGTTTGATCGATGAGGAGGCTGAATATGAGGCGAGAGGAGATGGTTGGAGTTATTGAAGGACTATGACTTGATGCGAACTATCACCCGAGGAAGGCCAATGTTGTAGGTGTGATGTTGAGTAGGAAATCTCTGCATGTGTCATCAATGATGGTAAAGGAGCTGGGCCCGATTGAGCAGTTTAGAGATTTGAGCCTAGTATATGAAGTAACACCTCGGAGTGTTAAGTTGGGGATTTGAAGATCACCAATGAGTTCATGGCTAGTATAAAGGGAAACCTGAAGGTTGATGTGAAGTTGGTTGATGTGTTTGTAAGTGTTGGCGGTGATAATAAAGATTTTGAGTTGGATTCGCAAGGTTTGTTGAGGTTCGGAGGGCGGATATGTGTACACGATGATGAAGAGATCAAGAAGGCTATTACGGAAGAGTGTCACGAAGTCGGTTGAGTATCCATCCGGGAGCTACGAAGATGTACCAAGACTTGAAGAAATTATTACAGTGGCAAGGAATGAAGAAGGATGTAGCTCGTTTCGTTTATGCTTGTTTGACTTGCCGAGAAGTCAAAGGTGGAGCACCGAAGCGGCGGGGTTGATGCAACCGTTGCATATTCACGAATTGAAGTGGGACAACATTTCCATGGACTTTGTATCAGGGTTGCGAGGACAACAAGAGGTTTGACACCATTTGGGTGATTGTTGATAGGCTGACAAAGTCATCACACTTTATTCCTATTAACATCACATACCAGTGCCGAGGTTAGCAGAAATTTATATCAATGTCATCGTGAAGCTTCATGGAATTCCTTTGAGTATTGTTTTGACGAGAGATCCAAGGTTTACCTCGGAATTTTGGAAGAGCTTGCAAGAGGCGTTGGGTTCCAAGTTGCGTTTGAGCTCGGCATACCATCCTCAGACCGATGGTCAATCCGAGAGGACTATCCAATCTTTAGAAGACTTATTGAGAGCTTGTGTGCTTGAGCAAGGAGGTGCGTGGGATTCGTATCTACCATTGATAGAATTCACTTACAACAATGATCATCATTCAAGTATTGGAATGGCACCATTTGAAGCATTGTATGGCCGTAGGTGTAGGACTCCACTATGTTGGCATGAAGCGAGAGAGAGGGTTGTGTTGGGACCCGAGTTGGTTAGAGAGACTACTGAGAAGGTTAAGATGATCGAGAGAGAAGATGAGGCGTCGCCAGCAAAGTGAGTAAGAGTTACCATGACAAGAGAAGGAAGGATTTAGAATTTCAAGCCGGCGACCATGTATTCCTTAGAGTCACACCACTGTGACTAGAGTTGGAGCGAGCTCTGAGGTCCAAGAAACTATCACCTCGTTTCATTGGACCCAAAATAATTCAATTAATTAACTTAGTTGAGTTATTAAGGGTTTACAACATTTTAATGTTTAAGTCAAGTAATTCATTAAGTGAGTGTTAAGCATATGTTGCTATTTTAGGAAAATGTCTAAATAGGAAAGGGTGTGTGGGTAGTAGAAAGCCCACGGCCTAATAAGGCCAAGGCCCATTTAAGTCCTTTAGGGACATGTTAAATGGTACCTCAGTAGAGAACATTCCCATTCATGTTCCAAAATCGGTTAAGTTACCAAATTTAGAAAAGAGAGAAGTAAAACTTAGAGAGAGAAGGAGAGAGCGGTGCGTGGAGAGTTCAAGTGGAGAGGAGAGCTTGTTCTTTGTAGTTACTTGGAGAGTGAAGGGTTCTCAATCTTCTCGAGTTGTTAAGGTTAGGGGTCCTTTTAATAATACTGTAATGTCTTGTGTTTTGATCGTGTTTGGTGTGAGTATGTTCGATCACTTTGCATGTGTGTTTTATGTGCTATACATGACATGTTTTTTGTGTTTTGCTCTTTGTTGTGATTGTTGGTGAGATCTGACGGTGGATCGTTTGGAAAGAGAGGAGTGTAACTCTCTGCATTGTGTGTGGTCTGAGGAGAGCATTGCATGGTGAGGTATCAAGAGTGTGATCGGTGTAGTGTGGAGAAAATGAGCTTGCATGTAGAGTTAAGGAGAGGATCGGAGCGAAGGAGTGAGTAATCCGAGTATGCATGAGTGTGGTGGTGAGAAAGCGAGTTGCATGTTGAGTCTAAGTAGAGAAAGCAGAGTAAAAGAAGTAAAATGGGGTTAAGCGCTTTATGCTGCACAAACCGAATTCCCTTCGACTTAGAGTGAGGGAAAGCGAGTTGAGGTTGTCAACGCCTAGAGTGTCTTAGGGTTGAAAGTCCGTTGGTGAGTTTGAGGAGAGTGCGTGTCTAAACACCATTAACGAGAAGTAGGGACGCATAAACCGAAGTGTAGGTGTCTCGCCTTAGGTTGCCGAGGTGTAGAGGTCCTCGGCCGAGGTAGCGTCATAGGTGAAAGCGCCCAAGTGCCTAAGAATAAAGTGAATCGAACCGGGGAATGAGAAGTGATTTTCCATGACTTAGATGATTTTGGTGTAAGGAAGTGCGTAAGCGTGAGTAGCGTTGCGAATTTAGGGTGTGAGTGTGGTTATCAGAGGTACACACATAGTGTGCCGAGGTAATGTTGCGTGGTTAGCCGAGGTACACATATAGTGTGCCGAGGTGAGGTTAAGCGCCAATGTTGTCTAACACATTGTGGGGCGCTCTTTGGGAGTGCTACTTTAGCACCAATGTGCATACGTAAGGGAGCGATTAAGTCCATTTTGGTCCTTAGGTGACATTTTGGTCCCTAAGTGTCGTTGTGGTCCTCGGTGTGACAAGTAGTCCACCATGGATTGCCGAGGTGACCGGAGAGGTCGGTTGTAGGTCCTAAGGTGATTCTACCAGGTGTTTTAGGGTCGACCTTAGCACCGTGATGATGTCTAGGTGGTGTAGGCGTCGGTGTGGCGGCGCGAGTAACGACGGAGTAGAGCAGCGAATAACGGCGGTGAAAGGCGGTGTAAACACTCACATACGTTATGATTGATTTGTGTGTGATTGTATTTGTCATGAAGTCACATGTTCATGTGCATATTACGACGGAGGAGGTCTCGGCCTCGGATATGGTAGGACCGGTCTCCATATCAAATAACGACGGAGTTAACAGCGGAGATGCCGAGCGGGCTAAATAACGACGGTGGAGGTACCTCATTGCATAACATACTGTGGATGGGTTGCATACATGCATACATTACATGAATTGTTGTGTTTGAGCTGGTTGATAATTGTTGTGTTATGTGGACTATCGGTGCGTGGATTGTAATTCTTTGAACCGAGGTGTTTCTTTTTAGTGCTATCTATCCTTAAGCTTTCTTCACATTATATTACTTGTGTTAAGAGACTCACCCTAGTTGCTTATTGTTGCTGCTCTCGTGGCAACTGCTGGTACTCATGAGTGATAAGTGTGCCTAGTTGATGTTGGTTGAGTCTGCTCTGGTCGTGTAACACTGGGTTGGGGCCGAGTAGATTATTTTGTACTCTTTATACTGATCTTGTGTATATTTTGTTAGATAGTCCTTTGGAACAAAAACTATCATATTTGTGTAACTATTACTATGTAATATGACTTGTTGCGTTACTGGCCGAGGTGCCTTATATGATGGGCTGAGACCCTTTTGCCGTGGTGATGCGCATGCCTGCATGCTTGTATAATGCTGTGAACTGTTTTGAACTTATTTGGTTTTCTGTTTTCCTTTTTATCACCAAATGTAGCACTCCTTTGAGTGGAATTTTGAAACTCTAATTTTAATTTAGTAGACCGAATTGATTAAGATAAGGGGGTGTTACATAATACCCCAATTTTGTCCGTCCTTTTTAACTTAAGCCAATTTCAGTTATCCAACTCAACTAAATCGAAATATCGTTGTTTAAATTAGGCAGGCACGCGAATGATCGATCTTTTCGTGCGTTCTTCAATTTAATCTTCGTATTTACCAAAAGTCATTTTTTCTAGAAATTTGGCTTGTTTTTTTTCAATTCAGGTTTAAGAATGCAATTCTGAGTTAATTCGGATTCCCATTTCTTCTATTTGGGTCTCGTTTTAGCGTATTTGTCTAGTCTGGCCCGTTCTCGTCTTTGTGTTTGGCCCGACTCTTTTTCTTATTATTAATCTTATTTTGTGCAGTTAATTTATTTGGAGCATATATATAGTCTAAAAATGTCAAAAAATTCTATTTAGTTTTATTTACAGTTTAAAAGTGTTTAAGAGTCCAAAAATGTCAAAAAAAATCTATTTAATTTTTATTACAATTTGGAAGTGTTCAAATGTCCAAATGTCCAAAAAATACAAAAAATAATATTACTAAAAATACAAAAAAATAGGAATCCGAAAATAATAGAAAAAATGCAAAAAAACACAGAGGTGCAATTAGCTGCTCTCCAACTGCTGATTTGGGCTGCAGATCTGAAAAACAAGGAGGGTCAAAGTTAGTCAAAGCCCAAGAAACACGAATTAAATGCTTAAACCTAGTTTTCTAGTATAAAAGGGAGATCAAACAGTGGTCAAAGGGGGCTACACGAATTTCTAGATAAAAATCACCAAAAAACAGATTAGGGTTTTACACTAAAACCCTAATCACACAAACACAGTTTTTTTAGATCTGAGCAGTGAAAAAAAAAGAAGAACTCGAAACACAGCAGAAGAGCAGCAGTAGACCACTAATAACATCAGTATCGAACTCGTTTTCTTTCTCTCAGAGTAATCGAAAAACAGGTTGGTACTGTCCCTTTTTTTTAGATATGAAAATATATGTTCTAAGTAGTTATGGGATGAATGTGAATTGTTTTTGAAAGGGATCAGATTCAAGCTGTAATCTTCAAACCATATTATTTTTTTGTTATAAAATAGAATCAGAACATATCAAAATAACCCATGGGTCTGAAAATTAAAGAAACACAGTGAAGATTAGGGACAAAGGACGAATTTAGGTTTAAGTTAGCATCCGTTAAGAACCAAATGCTGCTGTGTGCCCAAATTTTTTTTCTTTTTTAGAGATGAGCATCGGTTTGAACAGAGAGGAGAGTGAAACCGAAGAGAATAGGACCAGAAACTGAAAAAACGCAAAAAAAACGAACCTTGAAATCCATGCGCCGCCGGCGAAGGCTCCGCCGTGGACCTCGTCTTCTTCGATGAGCCCAGCGCTCCTTCACCGTGAAGCTGCCGTGAAAAACCTCCCCTCCATCGCAAACCCACGGCGCAACCTCCATCTTCATCTCCACTCTTTTTCCTCCATCTCAACTCGCGCTCTCCTTCTCTCCATGGAACCGATCCACGCCGTTACCTCTCTCTCTCTATTGCCGTAAAAATCGCCGCGAATCTCTCTCTCTCTTGAATGGAGCTGCGCGGCGCAGCTGAGGTAGGGGAAAGGGGAATAGGTTTTTAGGTTTTGCAATTTAGGGTTTGGGCTTTTAAGGGGTCTCCAAATTTTTTATTTTTTTATTTTTCTGATTACTGTTTGCACCCCACTAATTCATGGGGGCACCCCTCTCTCACTTAAGCCCAATTTCGCATCTTGGGATCCCATATGCTGGCCCGGGCTTCTTTGTTTACACCCCCTGTTCAGTTACGCAACCCCCTGCAGCTAATAACACCCCCATTTTGCAATTTTTCACCTTTTTCGTTTTTAATTCTTCTAACCCAAATAATCTCTCATTAAATCAAAAACTTTGTTAGTGGTCTTGCGAAGCCTTTGCTTGCATGATCATTAACAATGAGGACCTAGTGGTGATCACTTGGAGCCTTTGCTCAATTGATCATCATGAATGCCTAATTTTTCTAAAAACTTTCAATAAATCGAAAAACTTTGTTAGTAGTCCTGCGAAGCCTTTGCTTGCATGATCATTAACAATGAGGACCTAGTAATGATCACTTGGAGCCTTTGCTCAATTGATCATCATGAATGCCTAAATTTTCTAAAAAACTTTCCGATAAATCAAAAAACTTTGTTAGCGGTCCTGCGAAGCCTTTGCTTGCATGATTGTTAACAATGGAGTGCTAATGATGGTCACTTGGAGCCGTTGCTCAATTGATTATCATGAAAGCTTAGTTTTCACAATTAGACAAGATACAAAATAAAAATAAGAACCTAGAACTACGTAGCTTTGAATTCTCCATCGCACCTGGAGATACGTAGGAGCGGATCCCCTCCGTCAAGCACAACAAACCAAAAACATTTTCCCTTCCAAAAAGACCAAAGCGGCTAACTCTCGTCGAGCGCCGCAAATAGAAATTTCCGTTAAGTCTTTTTCAATCAAGAGGCAAATTAAGTATTTTTCAAATCAACACTTAAAAACACACGTTTAATTAAAGGTTCCCTTTCAGTAGAAAGGATATGTGGGGTGCTAATACCTTCCCCATGTCTAACTGACCCCCGAACCCAAATCTTCCGGTTTTCCAAAAGGTCATCCGCCTTCCAAAAAAGGTTTTTCTTCAATATTTTCCTTATAAAAAATATTGGTGGCGACTTCATTGTTTTAAAAGGTTGTAAACGAATAAAAACCCCTCGGGGACTTTTTCGGGCGCAACAGGGTGTTACATCGGGTGGGGGGGTACTTGCAAGACACTCTGACGCTCAAGTCAGTATGAAACCGAGTTAAGGAAAAAAGAGAGAGAAGTGGAAGAGATGCTAGAGGCATTGAATGAGACGGATGTAATAATGAATGTGTACCGTAGCGGAGGGGTTGTACCTCTTTTTATAGAGGAAACGAGCGAACCAGAGACGTCGAATACATGCAAGAGATCCTATCCATTGAAGGCAGGTCCGTCGTCGAGTCCGGAGTGGAGTTGATTCATGAAGCTGGATTGTGCCAGGCCCAATTTCTCAAGGGATTTTGGCCAAGGCCGGAATAGTGGCCCCCCCAAATCGAGGATGAACGTTGAGGCCGGCCTCAGCTTGAGTCTGTTGCATTTGATGAGAGAGTCATGATGGCAGTGCCACGTGTTGACTTGTGAATGGTGCGACATCGATGCGACGTTTGGGCATCTCAAGATTACACTTAGCAGATATGGAGCAGTCTTGTCGTGCAGAATTGATGAGGTATGTTGAAGGCAGGCGTTGCTTCGCCTTCCTGCCTGTTGGGGGAGTATATAACGCGGAGTGAATGGCTCATTCGCCACTTTGCTTGTGATTTATGAAGATCTTGCGATCAGAGCATTCGTGAGAGAGAACGTTTCCACCACAGTCCGAGATCATCCTCGCCGCACGAGATCATCCTTCGTCGTTCCAAGTTCAATATTCACCATGAACCCAGGTTTTTTCTGCAGAAAAGGTTAGCAGTACTTTAATCTTTAGAGAATTGTAGTTTTACCTTCGATTTGATTTGCTTTCTGGGGCTGACTTCGTTCTTGGTCGGAGAGTCGCCCCTCATTCCTCGTGGGATGATGTAGTCTCGCCTCGGCTTACCCGAGGCCGGCACTTGATAAATTAAATAGTAGTCATATGAGTGATGGAGGCGCCCTCTCTTGCAGATGGCTCGGACTAAGAGCGAAGAAACGCAAAGCTTCATTCCACCTGGTAAGCCGATCTTGAAGAGGTCGAACGAAGGCCATCCAATTTTGGCCCCCAAGGGATCGCGGTCCTTGTTTTCCACCACTTACATTAACTCTTCGGCAAAGTCGAGTTTCTCGGCTCCGCTTTAGAATACGGAGAAGTAACTGTCTGAGAGCACCTAAGGAGGCGACACCAAGGTGAATTCTCGGCCTTGCCCCAGAGTGGTTACTGTGGAGGATCATGATGAACAAGTGGAGGAGGTGTACAATTGGGCATCCACCAAAGTCTGCAACATTCATGCCAAGCTGAAGTCGGACAAGCCCGTTCACGACTTAGAGAAGTACCTTGTTCCTCCTAAAGGACAGAGATGGAGGATGACGTTGGTACTCGAGGTCCCTGTATGCAGCGAACATAAACACCTTGGGTTTTTATTTTATGGAGCAGCGTTGGAGGCAATGAATGTCTGTCTTCCATTAAACTCATTCCAACAACAAGTCTTGAGATATCTGCGAGCAACTCTATCTCAGTTGTTGCCGAACTACTGGGGATTCCTGCGAAGGGTTCGAGCTAACCATGGAGTACCTCGAAAGGACACCTACTCCCCGAGTCTTCTTCACTTTATTCATTGTGACTCGTAGGCTGGGGCCAGGATCAGACGGAAACAGGTAAGGCCACATCGGATTCCGAGCAAGACTGGACGCTCGTATTTCCTGCCAGCCAATGATTCGAACAAGAATTTCAAGCCGATCTTCTTCTTCGTGCAAGCCAATAATGGTGAGGCCAAGAGGTCCATCACCGAGTTTGAGAACGGACATCCAGTCAAGCCTCATTTTACGGGTGAGAAAGGTTCGATTAAGTTTATTGGTATCTTAAGTGGGGTAATGGATAGGATAGGATATTTTGTATATGTTTTGAAGCTGCATACTTGTGCTATAAAGAGCACATGTTTTCATGAAGCTAAAGCTTCCTATATTTTCATTATATGTATCATTATGCTTCATTATAAATGAATCTATTTTGGTCCCAATTACCTTTGTGCCTTACTGTCTATGCTTAAAAGAAAAATCTATAGCTTAAATTAAGGGAGAGCATATTTACTATGTTTATACAACTATTACATCAGTAAACCTTAAAAACTTATCAAAAGGACATGTCATCCTCTCAAAAGGGGGAGATTGTTAAAGCAAAATCCCTAAGTCATGTTTTGATGAGAACAAACAATTTTGATAAGTTTTTTAAGCTTTCTGATTCATTAGTGAACTAATGAGTTCTCTAGAGTGATCTTTTAGACAGACATAAATGTTACATCTCAAGAAGAACATGTTCTACAAATTAGCACATCATAAGATGAAGAATTGAGTCTTAGAAGATACTAGCTAAGTCTAATGAGGTACTCAAAAGACAAAAAGCAAAGAGACAATGATATGTGGCGTAACATGAAACAAAGGAACATATGGAAATCAATGTATTCTTCTGAATAACATGAACACTCGATTGATAATAACTCAGAAGATACTTCAGAAGGCATTCTGATCGTATCTTAGAAGGTTATTGAGAAGACAGAGTTTAGAAGCTACCGTACAGGTTTGTCAAGCATGAAGAAAAATTGTCACTCTTCTCTCAACGGTCAAAATGGCACATCAACAAAGGTAATATACTAATAAGAATTGTTCTAGGTGAAAGAATCCATCGCAAACAGAATTCATGGGTTGACGAGCTTAGAAGCTTTCAACGGTCACCTATAGCAGTGTACGACACCTGCTGCGGTGTACCCGTCTAGGCACAAAAGTATCAATGAATCTATTTCTCTTTGCTTAAGCACTCCATTGGATCTTTTAAGGCAAATGTCCTATAAATACATCAATGAGACCTCAAAACTTCTTTAAGGGAGGATGCACAAGACTGATTTAGACATCAGAAATTCTCAGTAGCTTCTTTTTATCCCAGTTCAGAAGCAAACAAATTCTTTAAGAACCAATCTATATCGTTTATACAATACACAATTTACCAAGTCATTTTTTTATCAAAACACCAAACAAGCTTCTGAAAGAATTTGAGACTAGAAAATGTTTTAAAATGTGTCGCAATTTAGATTCCCCTTTCTCGTGACTTATATTTGACTTCAAATAGGAGTGACTAGCTAGGGTTTACCCCACTAACCCGTGCTAGTGAGATCATGGTGAAGAGGCCCTGTGTTTTTAGGGACCAGATTAATTGTAGCCCGTTGATCGTTATTCATCCAACGGTTGGCAATTTTAGGCTGAGATAGTGGCCAACAAGGGCTCATGTATATATATAGTTGTACTTGTACATTTTAAACACACATCAATCAATATACAAATCTTTTACTTACTTTATCTTTACTTTATCGCTTTTCTTTATGTTTTCTTAGTTTTTGTAGATAATCCAAGCCACACGTCCCTCTCACACCTAACCTAACACTCTTTCAAGGACGTATGGAACCAATATTCAAGGAACAAAGTTCATTCCTCAACGCAATTGCTTGAAGAAAAAGGAATCACAAATTGTCCAAACCTCTGGCCGGTTCTACAAGTTAGAATTGAAGTGTTTGACGACAACAAGTCCTGATGTTCTTCTCTTCATTTCCAAGTTAAATCACTACAAAAAAAACGGAAAATAGTGACCGAAATATCGGTCGCTAACAAGGGAAATCGGTCACTAAATGAGTTTGTGACCGAGTTTGCGACCAGAAAAAATCGGTTGCTAAATCACTGGTCGCTAAGCATTAGCGACCGATTAGTGACCGCTTTTTCTTAGCTTGATTATTTTAGTCATCGATTTTGCAACCGATTTAGCAACCGTTTTAGAGATCGATTTGGTGGTGATCCTAGCGACCGATTTAGTATTTGTTTTAGCGATCGCTTTTGTGACCGTGAATTGCGATCGATTTAGTCAGCGATATAGTGGTGAATCGCGATTTATTCAATGATCGATTCGATGGATTGTTTTAGTGGATCATTTTGGTGGATGAAATTTGTGTTCAACTACTAACTTAGTGGCTATTTTGTGACTGATTTAGCGACCAAATACTTGCAACTGATTTTTGTGGCGATTTTGATTACCAGTTTTGGCGACAAATATAGCAATTGATTTATCAACTCTGGTATTTTCCATTTCAACTCGAAGTTCATCTCTTTCCGCTCTCACTTCTTCCAACTGATTTCTGAGTTCATTAAGCTCTTGTCTTTGCACCCACTCACATGATGAAGAACCAGAACCATAATAGTAAGGTCTCAACACTACGGTCGAATGTAGTCCATAGCCATACATCGTTCCTTTATTGACTCCAACTACATCACGCCACACATCAATCTGACTTGGTGGATTAGCTCCTTGCAAAGGCGCAGCTTGAGTCCGTTCTTCCCATTCATGCGTAAAGATCTCCTGTTGATATGGATATAAGACCAATTAATATTCAAGAACACTCAAATAAATTAAAACCAACATAAGAAACATAATAGAAATAAAAATTGATAGTCCATACATTTGTATGTTACGATCGCGTCTATCCACCCAAGTGTTATCCTTACGATGTTGGTGTGTGCGGTGAAACAAATCTATAGGCTCGGAGGAGTTCCGTTCAACTTCGTCTTCTAAAGAACATTAAGAAGAATACAAATTAAAGACATGTTAGCATCAAGAATCGAACATGAACTTTGAACATGAAACGATGATTTCTTATGAGAACAACACTTTAAGTATTACTTACTAAAATAAGCGGCGTATGTATGGTCTAAATGGAATAATATAGATAGCTCAAGTAAACTATTTCTTCAATGCAATGGAATTGAAATTTCATACATAATTTATCACTCTTTCTATATAGAAAGACAAGATTCAATAAAGCAGAGAGGTATTTATCATTATTTAGTTCTTTGAACTTGAGCAATCCAGAGACAAAATACAATCATATTCTCCATTAGAACGTAAAAAAATATAGAGATATCAAAACCATCTTGCTTTCGATTGTATCAACGTTACAAAGTAAAACCAATAAATCCAATTGAAGACTTCACAAATATCAATTTGTAAATTTATTTGATCCAATTAATCTCGTTTATACTTAATGTCACAACTATATATAATAGACTTCACAACTATAAATCCAATTGAAAACAGAACTATAATAGAGTTCACAGAATTAATTTCAGTTTATACTTAATGTCACAACTATAATTAATCTCAGTCCAATTAATTTCAGTCCAATTAATCAAAACCATAAATTCTGTTTTCAACTACTTCAGACTTCACAGAATTTATGCAGAAAACACAAATTATGTAAAAACAGAATTTGTAAAAAGCAATTTATGCAGAAAAAGCAGAATTTACCAAAATAGAAAACAGAATTTATGCAGAAAACAGAATTTACCAAAAGTGCAAAAACATAATTTATGCAGACATGAGAAAGGGAAGCTTTACCAAATTAGCTCTATGTTGAGATGTGGTGATAGAGCCACAAGTGTGAAGTGATGCTCCTAAACCTCCACAATCAGATGCACGATTTGTTTTCGCTTGGATGCTCTTCTTTCTGAATGTTGGAGTTCGCCAAATGTCCCATAATTTAAGCCACACTCTCTCTCCAAGCCAACTTGGTTTGTTTGTTGTGCCACAAGCACGAGCCTTGCTTAGATTATTTTTCATTATTGCAGCACCTCGACTTTCAAAGTTATTTCTTGCCCGCCAATCATCCGGTGGACAAAAAGAAAATTTTAACTGTATAAAAGAAAAAGAAGTAAGCTAAATTTAAAATGAATCAAGATATCAAAATTAAACCTAATAGTTACACATGAAGCATACCTTAAACTCTTCAAACCATTCATCTCTTGTTTTGATGGGTATCTTTTCCATGAAATCCATGGATCGATAAAATGACTCTTGAGGATTTCTCCAATCCCATTAGCAAGAAGCGGTGAAGGTATGAATCTACAAACAATACATATAAATCGTTAAAAGTTTTCATACTTTCCTCAATTATCTAATAATTAAAAAATAATTTAATACCCTTTTCCTTCAAGGTACAAAATTGGCTTGCTATCATTGCTCTGTGTCTCCGATGCAGCAGAGTCTCACTAGTTTCCATGTTAAGTCCTTCATTAGAAAAAGATGGTTGTGAATTGCATGGTGAACCTACTCCTCTTATTGAAGATGGAGGAGTGATGTGTGGTGTCCCAGGTGGTCGTGTGACATGAGATGTCCCAGGTGGTCGTGTGACATGAGATGTCCCAATTGGAGGTGTAGCATGAGATGCCCCAAATGGAAGTCTGACACGAGATTGAGGTGCAACATGAGATGCCCCATTTGAAGGTGCGACATGGGAAGTCCTACGTGGAGCTGCAAAAGGAGATGATGTCCCATGTGGAGGTGCACATGAGAAGTGCTAGGTGGAGCTGCAACATGAGATATAGTAGCCAGGGGATAGCGAAGTTGGAGATGGTACAAGACTTGGAGAGTGTATGTCTTGGACGTCTTGGATGTAGTTTTGATCGACTCTTAGAAACTTTTCCTCTTTTACCTTGATCTTTGTCTGCCATCTGCAATTAATAGAAAATCAAAAATTGATTGTTATTATAATAATTAAAATTAGGAAGATATATTAAGACTATGAAACCAACAGAAAAACCAACCTGACATGTTACGTATAGTATTAACTACTAACCAAAATTTAACACAATGTTCATTGCTTCAAAGAAGAATGCATAAATAATCCTACAACCTAAATATCAATCTATATCATCATTTTCATCTTCATCATCACTATCCCCTTCCTCACTCTCCACCCTAATCTCCTCCTCCTCCTCCTCCTCCTCTTCTTTTTCTTCTGCATCTTGAACATTCATTTCTACTTCATCATATTGACCTTCATCTCTCAAGTCACCAAGTAGCTCTTCATTTATTGCAAAGCTCACATTAGTTGTTGTTGAATCTTGATATGCAACCTATAATGTATATCTATCATCGACGGTACCTCTTGGTTTGGTTTTGATGACAACCCGCCAATCAACCTTTTCTTTTATTTTGTCTGGGTAAGGTACATAATACACTTGAATTGCATTTGTTGCAAATATGAAGGGATCATATTTTGTATATCTTCTACGATGATGAACCTCCACAATGCCATATTGGGGATGAACCTTCACACCACGATTGACAACTGAATCATACCATTCACAGTTAAATAAAACTAATTGCTCAGTTTGTCCTCCAATGTATGAAACTTGCATAATTTCCTTAATAGTACCATAATAATAATTCTCATCAACTCCTTCATCACCACCCTTGACACAAACTCCACAATTGATGGTTTTCTTACCAACACTCCATTCCTCCGTATGAAACTTAAAACCATTGACAAAATGAATAGGCCAAGTATAGACTTTCCTTTTAGGACCCCATGCTAAGTGGTGCAAGTGTTGATTTTGTACTAAGTTATTTGGATCATGTACCTATCAATGAACATATAAAACTCGTTATATTCAACAACTATAGGATTACATCAGCTTCATAATTGCTATCGTAAGACACTTACATATGTTTGAAACCAACTTGGAAATTCAGACGCGATCCTAATGTCGACATTTGTTTGACGGATGTTTGGATTATATGCTTCCAAATGTTGCACAAAGTATCTAACAAATATAAAACATAGTGTTGTCATAAATGTTATGATCAACATAAAATTAACAAATCAAGTACAATTTTGTGTACTTACTCTAGGTATCATTGAACCTCTTCACAATTTAGTAGGATATGTAAATGAGCAGCCGCTAATTCCCTATCACTCAAATATCGACTTTTCATCGGTCCCTATTTGAACGACCATTGATTGAAAATTGACAAAGTTTGTTGACCTACCTCAACTTGACCTCCATCATCATTTCGACCTACTTTATTTCTCAATGTGAACATGTGACTCAAAATAATATGAACAAAAATGAGAAGTCTCTTGACATAGATATGCCTCACAAATGGACCCTTCCACATAATTTCGATTTTTAACCATTTGTTTCAACTTGTTCAAGTACCTACAACAATATCATAATGTTAGCTACTAACTACAAATTAATAAGAAATATAAACTCGTACATTGAATAATAATGACCTCTCAAATGGATACATCCAACGATATTGAATGGGACCCCAACCCTTGCTTCCTTCATAAGGCAAATGAGCAGTATATGCTCCATGGAGTTAAAGAATCTCGGTGGAAATATCATTCCAATTTACATGTTGTAATGACAATGTTTCGTTCCATCAACAACAAATCATCCACTCGCAATATTGTTGAACATAGATCCTTGAAAAATTTACTCAACTCGGCTATAGGACTCCACACATGATGTGGAAGTGCACTAAAAGCAATTGGTAACAATCGCTCCATAAATACATGGCAATCGTGACTTTTCATTCCAAGTAGCTTACCTCTTTTATGTTTACACATCTATTCAAATTTGAGGCATATCCATCGGGCATTTTCAACTCACTAACCCATTTATACACAACCTTTATTTGGTCACTAGACAATACATATTTCGCTTTAGGCTTCAAAACTTTTCCATTAGGTTGTACCTGTAACTCTAATTCCCTTCGTCGGCAATACTCCTTCAAATCCATTATTGCCTTAACATTATCTTTTGTCTTATCTTTGATGTCCATCACTGTATTAAAGACATTATCAAACACATTTTTCTCAATATGCATCACATCAAGATTATGTCTTATTAAGTTGGTTTTCCAGTAAGGTAGCTCCCAAAAGATGCTTTGTTTTATCCAATTATGATACTCCCCAAAGCCATCACACTTAATACGAACAACCTTAGGACCAGTCTCAATTATTTTAGGAAGACAAGAAACCTCTTCCCATACATCATCTCCAGTTAATCGTTGTGGAGGTAGAGACTTTTCAATTCGATTCTTCAAAAATGAATCTTTATTTCTTCGATATGCATGATCCTTGGCAAAAAATTGACGATGGGAATCAAACCAGAACACTTACCACCATACTTCAAGTAAAAAGCCTTTGTTTGATTCATACAACATGGACATGCAAATTTTTTTCTTTGTGCTCCAACCCGACAACATTGCATATGCGGGAAAATCATTGATAGTCCACATCAATGCAGACTTTCATAATGAAGTTACTTTTTCGACGTATCATATGTCAACTCTCCTTCATTCCACAACTTTTTAGCTCATTTATCGGTGGTTGCAAATGCACATCTATTTTGTCCTTTGGATTATTTGGTCGGGAATAATCAAAGTGAGAAACATATAGGGTGTAGTCATGCATAATTGCGGGGAAGATTGTAAGGAGTGACAACCATCGCCAACAAGAATAAGAAGGGCTGATTGATTAAATGGCATAAAACCATCACTACATAACCCCAACCTTACATTCCTCGGTTCAGCTGCAAAATCAGGATATGTTTGATCAAAGTGTTTCCAAGCCTCTCCATCTGATGGATGACACAACACTCCCGGTTCTCGCCTGTTTTCATAATGCCACCTCATATGTGGAGCAGAACTCATAGATGCATATAACCTCTTAAGCCTCGGAATTAAGGGTATGTAATGCATTCTCTTCAGAGGTATTTCTTTGTATCGCTTACCAACTTTTTGTGTCTTATAACGAGGTCTTCCACAAAATTTGCATTCCCTTAATTGTTTAGATTCATCATCGTAGAATAACATACAACCTTTTACACAACAATCTATTTTTTTTGCAGTTAGACCAAGTTTTGAAACAATTTTCTTTGTCCTATAATAGTCTTTAGGAATAAGATTGTTTGGAGGATGTGTCTCTTTCATTAGTGCCACTATCCGATTAAGCGGCCGTTGGGAAATATTTCCTCTCGACTTAATTGTCAATAATCTAACAAAGAACAGATAGTTACGTGTGATTCTTGCATCCCACCCACAATGGCTTTTGAAATGAATGTAGCAAATCATAAAACTTTTGGTCATCTATATTTGGTGACTCTTCCATTTCTTCATCATAATCCACTTGATACTACTGGACCAACAAACATCATAAACCATGCTCTCAAATCTACTAGAGTGTTCATTTCGTCCCTCTTGTCCGATGGTAGTATTCCTATGATGATTATTAACTTTGCCTTCAACTCCGGATCACTTTCTCCATGACATGTCCAATACCAATAATTAGGTTTAAACCCCGTACTATAAAGATGAACTTTAACTAGTTCGGCATCTAGATGATGGATATTTTTGCATAGAGGACAAGGGCATCTAATTTGATTATTTGACACACCTTCTTGTTTGCAAGCAAAAGAAATAAATTCCTCTACCCCTTCTTCAAATGTAGCTGTATATCCCTTTCGGCCAGGAAGTAGTCTATTATACATCCAACTACGAGTTAAGTGAATGTCCATATTCTGTTGGATATTAAGCAAAAAAATACATCCCAACCAATCAGCGAAACGAAGATCTTACAATAAACATTTGTTTACTCTTGACCGATTTATAATCACAAAATAGTACACCCCAAGTTTATCCACATTTACAAACAACATATACTTATATTTGTCATACCCCAATTTTGTCCGGCTTAGGTCAACACCCTAATTTTCAACCAAAAATAAATAAATTAAGGCTTGGCATGCATTTTAGGGTTTTAAAGTCATCCAAGGGTTTTTAGGATCATGTTTAGAATAAAAATGCATTTTTGAGCAAATTAGGATTTTTTAGGGTAAAGGGCATTTTGGTCATTTTTCACAACAGGATGATTTTTCTCGTTAAAAATATACATCCACAAAAATACATTTTATTCCATCCAAAATAATTTTTGTACAATTTTTGGAGAGAAATTCCTAGTCCAAAATAATTAAACATGCATTTTTCCTATTTTTAGTGCATAAAAAATGCCAAAAGACCATTAAAAATTCCCCAATTAATTGAGTGACAATTTTGATTGTCTAGAATAATTAGGGAGGTTATTTCATGGTGTCCAAAAATATGTGACATGTTTTTAATAGGTACACTCTCAATTACATGCCCAAAAGATTCAAAATTCAAAAATAAAAGGAGGAAGTGTCCTCAATAAGACAAAATAACAAAAAAAGCAAGTTTTTTTTATTTTTTCCCTCCATGATCAGCTGATCATGCGTCCCATACCCCCTCTATTTCTCTCAAGAAGCTTCTACACACTCCATTTCTTACTCACCAAGTTTTAATTTGATCATATCCTCAATGTTGCCCTTTTTGGTAAATTAACCCATACACTTACACTAACCTTTCCACCAAAAAACCCCATCTTACCTTTTTGAGAACATTCCCTCACCAAAATACCCTTAACCCTATTTTACAAAAATCACCATTCCCAAATTAGATTTTTTGTTCATAAATTTCCACTTTTTCCTCCTTTTATGCGCCACCTTCACCCATTTCTCTCACACACTTGTGTTTTCTAAATACCCTTGATCCATGTGACCAACAATCCTAACCATCCATTCAAAATTAAGATCCAATCCTAGAGCCCAATCAAAGCAAAAAGTCCTAAATACCCTAAAGCCTCAAAATCCCTATAAATAGCTCACACCTTCTCTCTTCACCAATTTTTGGCTATCATTCTCACCTTCAAGAAAACCAAGCATCATACCTCTCTTCCTCTCCAACCTCTAGGCCGAAGCCTTCTCCTCCTTCCCCCTCCTCCATTACTTCACCTTCATCCACCAAAACACCTTTAATCCACCTCTCACACCCTTAACCTTCCTTTCTCACTCAAGGAGTTCATCACACCACCTTTATCTCCTCCCTTCCCTTGCAAGGCCGAAACCCTCTTGCATTTTTCTCCCCTCCATTTCTTCAATCTTCTCTTCCATTTTAGAGAAAAGGTAAAATCCATAACCCTCTTTGCATCATCTCCAAATATTTTGCATTGAAGCTCATTTCCTTTCCCTCATTCCTTTCGCATAGCATCATCTTTTCAATGTAGTTTGTTGTGGTTGAAGGGGTGAGATTTGTTGTCTCACCCTAAAATAAGTTGATTAGTGTTGTTTTCATGTTAATTTTTGAGTTTTCTTGTTAAATAAAATGGAGCAAGGTTTCGCATATACATGATTAAAATGTCTTCAAAATTGATTTTGTTGTTTCTTTGTTTAAATCTTGTTGTTGGTATTTTTCTTTAGTAAGTTGTTGAGGATTTGGCTCTATGATTCCTACTAGTGCCAAGTGCACTTTGATCTTAGTAGTGAAGAGAGCTAGAAATGACTTTTGTTTAATATATTAGTCTATGTACTCATTATTTCTTGTGTTTTAATTTACCTATTGTTTATTGATGATCTTGCAAAGTGATTCTCACTACATGCCTAGTGCATTTTATCAAAGTGGTGAAGATTGCAAGAAAGGATTCAATCTATTTCATAGTTTATGTGTTTATGTGTTCTTATGGTTTAGCTATATTGTTGTTTAGTTAATGATGATCTTGCAAAGTGATTCTCACTACATGCCTAGTGCATTTTATCAAAGTGGTGAAGATTGCAAGAAAGGATTCAATCTATTTCCATTTTATGTGTTTATGTGTTCCTATGATCTAGCTATATTGTTGTTTAGTTAATGATGATCTTGCAAAATGATTCTCATTACATGCCTAGTGCATTTTATTCAAGTGGTGAAGATTGCAAGAAAGGATTCAATTTATTTCATAGTTTAATAGTTTATGTGTTCTTGTGGACTAGTTATATTGTTGTCCATTTGTTGATGATCTTGCAAAGTGATTCTCACTACATGCCTAGTGCATTTCATTCAAGTGGTGAAGATTGCAAGAAGGGATTCAACCTTGTATAAATTGTCATTCCATTCTCTACTTTATCTTTTAAATAGTTCTTGTGAATTAATCATAGTTTTGCTTAATGTTCAAAGTTTTCTTTGCATACTTGGTTTAGGCCATGAGCCCATCTCATTGAATAAAATTCCCTATTGCATATTCTATAGTGTTAGGGTTTTGATTTTTCGGTTTTGGTTCCCTAATGTGTGTTCTTGGGATTAGGGTTTTAGGTTTGGAGGTTTAAGTCACTATTTTGTTTTCTTGAACTTTTAGCTTGAATAATAATGCCTTGCTAGATGCCCATTTGGCAATTTCATATGCTAGTTTAGATTTTGCCTACATGTTCATGCATTCATTTATATCTATATCTTTTGCATTTTCATGCTCTCTTAAATATGCATATATTAATACCATGTTTTGCATCTCATAAATTAAATACTCATGCATTCAATAATGTTGTATTTTGCATTCCATAATTGCATACTCTTGCACTCATATACTTGTATCATGGTGCATCCAATTGTTCATAGCAAATTGTAAATACTCTTTTGATTGCTTTGCTTGTGTCCCAATGGTTGTTTTGGTTTTGACTTGGAAGAAGAATTTGAAATGTTATATTTCTTTTCAAGCTTGAAATCCTATGTTTTTTTTCAAATAAGAAAACCTAAGGCATTTTTCTAAATAAAAATCATTAACCATCACTCGAAGCCGTTGCTTGTTTGATCGTTAATGAGGAGCTACTAGTGGTAGTCACTCGAAGCCTTTGCTTGTTTGGCTATCATGAAAACTCCCACACATTAATTAAACAACAAAAAACAATTAATTCAAACTTCCAAAATAACACGAGCTACTAGCTCGCCCCCTTTTTTTCAAAACTATTTTCAAAAGAATAATACGACGTTGTCGCTTGTAATCACTCGAAGCCATTGCTTGTTTGATTACCGGCTCCAACCCCTTTTCTTTCGAGTTAATACCGAATGCCACTCGAAGCCTTTGCTTGTTTGGTGTTTGCGAACACTCGAGTCTTATTTCAAAAAAACTCCAAAAGCACTTTCAAAAATCACAAAGCCGTTTTCACACGCAAAAACTGAGAACTACGTTGCTTTGATCCCTCAGCCAGTGAGGGTACGTAGGACCGGGTTCATGTCCCGTCAAGCATACCTTTAAAAAACCCATAAAAAACAAGAACTACGTTGCTTTGATCCCTCAGCCAGTGAGGGTACGTAGGACCGGGTTCCTGTCCCGTCAAGCACGCTTTTCAAAAATCTTTGTCTTGTCCCGCTTTTCAAAGATACCAAAAACATCCCTTTTTCCCGTTTTCAATAAAGTGATTTCTCAAAAAGAAAAGAAAAATAAATAGAACAATGTATTTCAAATCAAACATTTCAAAACCACATCAAATTAATGGTTCCCTTTCGGTAGAAAGGGCGTGTAAGTGCTAATACCTTCCCATGCGCAACCGAACCCCGAACCTACATCTCTAAGTTTTCGAAAGACCACCCGCTTTCAAAAAGGTTTTTTCAATGTTTTCCTAAAATAAAATATTGGTGGCGCTCTCATTGATTTTCAACGTTGTCAAACCGAAAAGTCCCAAACCGGATTTTTCGGGCGCAACAGTGGCGACTCTTTGGGGACCTTTCTTTCTTTATTTAAAGAGAGATGAGGGTCAAGCCTAATTAATTTGATGTGGTTTAATTTGTTTGATTTGAAAAACTATGTTCTATCTCTTCCTTTTCCTTTTCTTTTCTTTTCTCTTCTTTTGTATGCCTATGGTTGTGCTTATACATGCATTCCTCAATTCCCATGTCCCCTCTTCTTCGCTCCTGTTCTTGAGGTAAAACATGCATTTCCCCATTCTATTATGTCCCCTTCTTCTTAGCTCCCTTTCTTGAGGTAAGCAATGCGTGTAATTTCTGTGGACTTATTAGAATGTTTTGTATATTAAACTAGTGTATGCATGTTGAACCCTAGGGTAGACAAATCATTTTATCGGACTGCTCGGTTTCCTTGCAGGTGGGGTGGGTAGATTTTAGGAAGTATGTCCTCGATCACACACTTTCACACCTTATGGTTTATGTTCTATGAGTGGGCTCCTATACCCGGATCCAACAAACATCTAGGAGAGTGGAGACGATTAGTGACTGTCATTCGAGACCTTTGTCTGTCTGATACTCACGAAAGTCTCAACCAGAGTACGCTTTCTCATGACGCTTCACACTTGGTAGTTCTCTACATTTGTGGATGTCGGCATGAGAACTCTATAGCTCTGGTAGCCATTGTGAGGGTATGAATTAGAACTACATGGGAGGAACCTTTGAAGTTGCCCTAGAACTTAAGATTCCCACCTTTGTAGGACACGAGGGCATACGAATTGTGTGCTGCATGGTAATTTAGGGCATGTCTTCCTCAAAAAGGAGCTTTTTCAAAAAAAAAAAAAAAAAAAAAAAAAAAACTTTCCAAGAAAATACAAAAATATTTTCATTCTTTCAAACAAACCGCTCCTAAAGTTTTGAACCTCCATCCTTATGCATCGCTTTCATCATCTCTACATACATCATTCATATCATAATCGCATCATTCCGCATCCATTAAAATTAAATGTTGTAAGCATCTGCATTCACACTGCATCTCCTTTACATTTGCTTGCCGGGAACCCTTGAGTAACGTACCGTCTTGTCATAGGTGTATCAAAATGGAGTTGAATAGCAAGACTTCGCTCATTTCTCGCTTCCCAGTTATGAAGAGGGTTGAGATCGGTAGTCTGAGGCAGTGTGCAGCCCTCATGGGCCCTATTGAGAGAGAGTCCTTTGATCAAGCATACGGGAATATTCGTAGATTGCTGCAATTGAATGTTCAAGAGGACACTCTTATAGCTTTGAGTCAATTCTACGACTCTGATGTGAGGTGTTTCTTCTTCAAGAATTTTCAGTTGTCACCCACATTAGAGGAGTATGAGCAGCTTTTGGGGTTCGCCAGATCACATGCTAGGCCTTACCAATATCGGGCGATCTTATATCGATGAAAAGCTCTCAACGCCGCTTCAGATTAGTGTGGATGAATTGAGGTTGAAGTTAAAGAGAAATGGTGTAGCCGGGTATCCACAAGAGTACTTCGAGGGCCTATTACAATCTTATGCCGCGGCTAAGAAGTGGGGACCGTTCAAATTAGTGCTCGCTCTTACCATATTTGGGGTGGTCCTCTTTCCTCAAATAGAGAGATATGTTGATGAAGATGCAATCGGTGCATTCTTGGCCTTCAAAGACCCTCGAACCCTATCAATCCGGCACTGCTATCCTTGCTAACACGCACCACGCTCTTACTCGCCACACCGGTTCCATAAAAGAAATTATGTCTTTCCTCCCACATTCTCTACGCTGGCTTATTACCCATGTGATCCACAACCGAACTAATGTTAGGAGTTAATCTCTTACGCCCTAAGTTCGTGAGGTGGAGGTCAAAACTTCGTGGAATGGGTTGAGTATTTGAAGAATCTCAATGAACTCCAAACCGGTGGTACACATTTGCTTGTTGGGATGACAGCCGGTGGTAGTATTCATTGTGGAAGCTTTGAACGTGCCTCTCATGGGGACTCGGGGTGTATCAACTACAACCCTTCATTGACCTTGAGGCGGCTTCGGTTATCCGATGAGGAACTCACCTCCGAAAGCATGTTTGTCCCGCATTTACCTCTATAAGGGGATGCCTAATTGCGCGACTTGCTTCAAGAGTTCAACGATCATGGGAATCTGTGAGTGCGGAAAGGAGTGAAGAGTTGTCAAAGAGAATCGATGACATCACTTTCAATCAATGGCTCAAGGAGAAGCTTCAAAATGCAAAATCACCAATTCAAGCGGATGCTTTCCTTGAAGAAGAGATACTGAACCTTATGTCCCCGCCCATGAAGAGCTAAACGAAGTCAAATCCGCATTAGTGAAAGCAGAGAAGAGGAAAAGAGGGCACTTTGCAGCTAAGATAGAAGAGATAGCTCTAGAAAAAGAAAAGCTAGAGGAGGAAAACAATGTCAAGATGATCATTTGTGGAAGAAAGCGTCAGACGATTCAAGAAGGAAGAACAAAGCAAGATAGAAGCCCAGAGGCATCTGAAGGGGGCCAGAGAGGAGCTCCAAAGGTATAAACAAAAGACGAGGAAAGCACTTGAAGAAGCTCAGGAGTGGAAGACATTAGCCATGAAGTCGGGCGAGAATCACATTTAGTGGCAGAGTTGAGGAGTCGGTTGAGAAACCTCAAGCAAGAAAAGGTGGCCATTAATGAAACTCTCAAGGAATACCAGCAGGCTTTGAGCTTTGAAAGAGAAATATTTGGTGAATTGAAGAGAGACTTCATTGTCATGCGGAAGATGCCTACAGGCAGGTCCGAGTAGAGAGCCAGTATTGGGAAAAACGCTTCCTAGAGTTGGTTGGAAAGATCGAGGATCAAGAGGTCATTAAAGAACTCAAGGATGAGATACTGTTTGTGGAAGAACAAGTTCTCAAAGTCATCGAGCCGGCCCACAAGGCTATGTTAGGGATCCCTAAGAACTGAGGTTAGCCGAGGCCGGGATGCACTTCTTCAATACCCCCTGAAGTGTATCGGTTTGTGGAATATCAGAGAGCGTTGATCACAGAATTCAAAGAGCAATCTCAAAGTGCAAGTGTAAGCAAGAAGAGGAAGAGAGTGGGGAGCTTGAAGCTATTTGTATTTGAGTTGCCTATTTGTATTTTTGATTTAGGAGTTTGTTTTTGAGCTTTGTATTCAAGAATATTGTATCGCTCTCTTTATGAACATTGTAACGTCTTTTCCTTTAATGAAAATTGGTGAAGCTTTGAAATCTTGATGAATGAAGTGTGCTATTTCGATTCCTTGTTTACTTCAATTCAGTAAATCAAAAGTTTACGCGAGCGTATGACAAGGCAAGGTACCCCGCGGTTCCTAAGATCAAGCAAACATTGTGCATGCATTCATACATTCATTCATAAATTTATTTTGTTTCTTATGCAATAAATGTCCGAATAAAGCGAAAAAGGCACGCTGGTTCTCCGTCACCGACATTTCACCCGATCGCAAGCCAAGCTAATGGCTCACTACGTAACATCCGGAGGTTGAAATTGAGAGTAACCTGCAACAAGAAGACATGGGTGTACAAATTCTGAATCCCGAGCAGCTGGCTCAGGAAAATCAGACTCTGAAGGATAAGATGGGTACCATGGAGGCCCAGGTCCATGAAATGATGGTAATGCTGCAAGGTTTGAAGAGTGGGACAACCGCCAAGACGCCGCCAGAAGTGGGTCGAGATGGGGTCACTTCTTTCGCTCCTCCTCCAATTGTCGATGAATCGCTGCAACCACAGTTCCTCCGGGATCTGGGGTCGGTCATCCCGTGTTCGCTCCAGAAATGAATGTGTCAAGCCAAGACACCGCATGCAGATACCTCGGGGTATGCTGCTGGTACCGCCGCAACTCGTTGGATCTACTCCCGTTGGTGTAGCCGCACCTAATCAAATTATCGTCACCATACCGAGGAACCGCCGAGGATCCCGAGATCAGCTCCTATCCTCATGCCATACACAATTCCACGCCGTGGTTCACAAAGACGACCTCAAAATGTTCCTCGGCCCGGGAGGAGGGTATCACTATAACATGGGAGTCACCCTGTGGGCACGCTGTTTGAGGGGGCTCACCAAATGATCCGATCCGAGCACTAGAAGAAAGAGTGAGAGCTATGGAGGGTACTAGAGTTAGAGCCAAAGAAGCCCGTGAGCTTTGCCTAGTCCCGGCATTTGGTTCTACCGCCAAAATTCAAAGCTCCAGAGGGACAAGCACAGAGGATCGGCTGCCAGAGAGCCATATTACAATGTTCGCTCGAAAAATGGGTCCCTATGCCAATGATGACAAATTACTTGATTTATTGCTTCCGAACAGCAGTTTGGTGGGAGCTCCTGCGGATTGGTACATGAAGTTGCAATCCTCTCAAATCATTGTTGGAAGGATTTGTCTGAAGCTTTCATGAAGCAAAGATAAGTACAACATGGACATGGCTCGGATAGGTCGCAGCTTCAAAAACACATGAGTAAGGGTGAGAAAGAGACTTTCAAAGAATATGCTCAAAATGGCGAAGCACACCGCCTGAGTTCAACCCCTTTAATCGAGAAAGAGATGGTGTACATGTTCCTGGAAACTCGCAAAGAATCTATTATGACAGTCGATCACAAGTGTCTCAAACCAGCTCGACATGATAGTCTTCTGGGAAAGACTTGAGCATGGCCTTCAAGCGGGAAGATTTTGAATCACCTTGGTAATGCAGGGGAGTTCGGTGGGTCCAAAGAACCAAAAGAAGTACCACCCCATTTCCTAAAAAGAAAGAGGAGAAACTAATGTCATCTCGTGGGAAACTCATCTTTTGGTACTCCTCCACCCCAAACTATTCCATTCTCTCGCTCCAAAGCCATCTCAAAGAAGGCGATGACCGTCCCAAGACTCAAGATTATCGGGTTCAGAAGCGGACTAGTTTTGATCCAATTCGATGACATATAATCGAAATGTTTAATCACTTGACCTCCAATAACGATCAACACTCGACCCATGAAAGTAGTGCACCACCATTTCCCGGAGGATACAATGCTAATGCCACCTGCAGTTTCCACGAAAATGGGGTCTGGTCATGTTGTGGAAGATTGTAAAGCCTTCAAGCATGTGGTGCAAGATTTGATAGATCTTTGGTTGGATATCGTTTAAACAGAACCGCCCAAATACAACAATCAATCCATTACCAGTCACTGAGGAACGACTACCAATGCTATAGAAAGTCTTTGTTGGCAAGTTCTTGAAAAAGGTACAAGAGATCAAGACTCTCTAAGTGTCATTTATGCCGAAGTTATGCCGCCAAGGTTGTTAAAAAAGGGTGTTGCCATGAAGAAGGGTGTCTTGACTCTGTGTGGGGAGGTTGTGAAACTTTCAAAATGATCCCGCAAGACTGATGGATCGGTATGTGGTCCAGTAGGGACCTACGGTGTGGAAGATGAAGCCCGGACCCTATATTTGAGACAAAGGGGTAGAGAGGCCAAAAGCCGATTGAAATTTCGCACACCGCTCACGAGATTGGTTCAAGCCAGTCCCGACCAAGAGCTAATAAAGACACGGTTCCCCTCACGCCTACAAAAGAAGGACGTTGGGATACTCTAGGAGAGCCCAAATGAAAGTTTGATTACTTGGTCGAGATATGATGCTCCAAAGAAGCGCCAAATCCGAATAGAAGATATCCAGCCTTCAGGGTGGGATGAAGAGGATGAACAAAGCACAACCAAGTGGTTGTCCCCATGGCAAAGGAAGGACGTTGGGACACTCTAGGGGAGCCCAGCGGAAAGTTTGATTACTGGGTCAGATATGATGCTCCTGAAAGTGCTCTAATCCGAATAGAAGATATCCAGCCCATGGATGGGGTGAGGTAGATGAGCAAAGGCGACCAAGTGGTCGTCATCATGGATGGTTCCGAATCTGGAGAAGTGTGGACACTGTACCCTGACAATGATAGAGGAATCAGAAGGCCCATTGAGATCCCTTATGATTTCAATCCTAGGCTGATGCGAGCAAATGTTCAGCCAATAGTGATTGAGGTACCAGCTCCGTTTCGTTATGAGTCAAATAAAGCGGTTCCTGGAAATACACGACATGCATCGCTCTCCAAATGCTACCACCGTGACCAACATAGCAGGATCAAGTGGGATCACCGAAGTGGAAGAGTGTATGCTCGAGAACCCCGGCGCGGAAGCATCTAGGGAGGTGAACAGAGAGGCCGCAAAGATAAAGAAAAGAGCCGAGGTCGCCTCCGAAAAAGTGTGAGTAAAAGAAGCCAATGAATTCTTGAAGTTCGTCAAAGCAAAGCGATTCTGAGTAGTTGATCGGTTGAAACAGACGCCTCAAAGATATCCATGCTATCATCGTTGTTGCTCGATTCGGAAGCACACGTAACGACCTTGATGAAAGTGCTCGGTGAGGCTCACGTTGCAGAGGACATTCCGGTGAATCATTTTGATGGAATTGTCGGGAGTGTGGTGGTCGCAAATCACCTAACTTTTGTCGATGATGAGTTGCCTTCTTGTTTTAAAAAAGAACATAATCAAGCTCTTCATATCTCTCAAGAAAGTGTGGGGACTATGTGGTGGCTGAGTAATCGATTGACAACGGGTCTTCACTGAACGTAATGCCAAAGTCAACCATGGACAAGTTAGATGTTGATTGTTCCTACATGAAACCAAGTTCGTATTTGGTGCGAGCATTTGATGGGTCCAAAAGGAAGTGCTAGGAGAAATGGAATTTCCTATCCAGATTGGTCCCAAGTTTTCAGATCAATTTCCAAATCATGGACATCACCTCCTCATATAGTCGTCTCGCTAGGAGACCCGGATCCACATGGCTGGGGCAATTCCTTCTTCTCTACACCAACGGGTCAAATTCATGGTGAACGACAAGGTGGTCGTAGTATTCGGTGAGGAAGAGACTCTGGTTAATAAGCCATCAGAGTTCAAATATGTAGAAGCGGCCAAGAGTCGTTGGAAACTTGACTTTTCGATCTTTAGAGATTGCCAATGCGGTGTTTGGGAAGACCAAAGAGGAGGAGATGGTTGCCAAAATTATGATAGCCCAAGCGGTACAAGGTGGTTCTCGCTTGGGAAAGATCGGTCAAGGGATTCTAGCTCCTATCCAACCGAAGGAAAACAAAGACCGCTTTCTGCCAGGATACACCCCAAGTAAGGAGGAAAGGCGGATAAGGCGGATGAGCGAAAGCGCCGGTGGTTGGCCAAATCCAGAGGCGAAGATCCATGGCCCCAGAGGATCCCAATTTGCGACATTAGTCGAGTTTTGTGAGGCTTGGCTTGTCAGGATCCCAATCAAGTTCTTTGCCATCGAGATGTTTCAATCCGAAGAAGCGCGAGGCGAGTCCGTTCGTCGTTGCTATGTATCGGTGAAGAAGTTGAAGAATTGGAAGATCCGCCGATTCTCCCGTGACTCTTAATTTAAAGTAATCATTTGTAATGCAACCCGTGGCTCGCCAAGGCCATAGGACCGCTTGTTAGGGGCACACGTGTTTCTATTTTCAAAATTATCATCATCAATAAAAACGCTTGTTTTGAATTCCTCAATCAATAAAAATCAATTTCTCTTCATTTGCATGAGTCTTTTCTCGCTTTATTTGTCCTGCTTGTTTTCTTGTTTCGCCTTTCATTCTCGCTTTTTCGCTAAGCAAAATGCGAGATCCACAAAGAATGGTCTCTGAAAATGACAGTGTCGACGGTCCACCTTTTGACTTTGATCACCCTATCAATCAAGCTGAGGGGGATGTTGAGGAAGACTGGGAAACTCCTCCAGAAATCATGAGATTAATGAAACAAGAAGAAAAGGTTATTCAGCCTCACGGGGAATATACTGAAGTGATCAACCTGGGAACAGCAGAGAACAAGAAAGAGGTCAAAGTAGGCACCACCATGAACGAAGAAGACCGCATAAAGTTAGTTCAGTTGTTGCGCGATTACGTGGATGTGTTTGCATGGTCGTATCAGGATATGCCTGGGTTGGACACCGACATTGTGGTACACAAGTTGCCAGTCAAGCCCGAATGCCCACCTGTCAAACAGAAATTGAGGAGGATGAAACCAGAGATGTCCCTCAAAATCAGAGATGAAGTGAAGAAGCAATTCGATGCAGGATTCCTGGCAGTGGCCAAATACCCGCAATGGGTTGCCAACATTGTCCCAGTTCCCAAAAAGGATGGGAAGGTCAGAATGTGTGTCGATTACCGGGATCTGAATCGTGCTAGCCCTAAGGACGACTTCCCTTTGCCTCACATTGATGTTTTAGTGGACAGTACAGCTCAACACTCGTTATTCTCTTTCATGGATGGATATTCGGGATATAATCAGATCAAAATGGACCCTGAGGACATGGAAAAGACAACTTTCATAACACTTTGGGGAACATTCTGTTATAAGGTCATGCCATTCGGATTGAAGAATCTTTGGTGCGACTCATCGAGGGGCCATGGTTACCTTATTCCATGATATGATGCATAAAGAGATTGAGGTTTATGTCGACGACATGATCGCAAAATCTAAAACCGACAAAGAGCACATTGTCAATGCGCAGAAGCTCTTTGAACGGTTAAGGAAATATAAGCTCACATTAAACCCAACCAAGTGCGTTTGGGGTGAGATCGGGGAAGTTGTTAGGCTTCATTGTCACCAAAAGGGAATTGAGGTGGATCCGCACAAAGTAAAAGCCATCCTTGAAATGCCGGTCTCAAACAGAGAAAGAAATCCGTGGTTTCTCGGAAGGTTGAATTATATCTTCCGATTCATTTTTCACCGATCGCTACTTGTGAGCCAATCTTCAAATTCTTTGTGCAAAAGTCAAGAGCCGAAGTGGAATGATCGGTGTCAAGCGGCGCCTTCGAGAAAATCGTGGTGTACTTGCAAAATCCACAGTCTTAATGCCACTGTGGCGTGTGGTGCCGCTTCATCTTGTACCTTACAGTGCTAGACAATTCAATGGGTCGTGTGTTGGGTCAAGATGATGAATCACGGAAAAAGGAGCATGCAATATACTACCTAAGCAAAAAGTTCATCGACTGTGAGACAAGGTATTCTATGCTGGAGAAGACCTGTTGTGCTTTAGTTTGGGCTGCTCATCGTTTAAGGCAGTACATGTTGAGTCATACAACTTGGTTGGTTTCAAAAATGGATCCAATCAAGTACATATTTGAGAAGCCAGCTCTCACAGGACGAATTGCCCGATGGCAGATGCAATTATCGAATACGATATCCCGTATGTCACACAAAAGGCGATTAAAGGTAGTACACTCATTTGAATATTTGGCATGTCACCGATTCCAGATTACCACCAATGCGCATGATTTTTCCGATGAAGACATCATGGCACTATTCGACGGGGAAGTCCCACGAAAGTGAAAGATGGAGAATGATATTTGATGGTGCGTCCAATGTGTGGGGACTGGGGCAGTGTTAATCTCCCCTGATAATCGCTTCATTCCTCGCCATCGCAAGGCTAAGCTTCTATGTCACAAATAACATAGCGTATCTGAAGCATGCCTCCTAGGTATTCAAGCAAATTCTAGAGTGGAAAGTTAAAAGGCTAGATGTATACGGGGATTCAAATTTCTAGTCATTTATCAAGCAAGAGGCGATTGGGAGACCCAGAGATCCTAAACCGATTCCTTATTGTGATTACCCGCAAGAGTTGATGAAGTCCTTTGATGAGATCACCTTCCAAAGATATCCTCGAGGTGAAAATCGGTGGCCGATGCATTAGCCACATTGTCTTCTATGTTCAATGTTACCGTGACAAGAACTTGACTAAGATCGACCAAAGATTCGAGCAGGAGCTCACTGCGCATCACTATTGCATGGCAATACATGAAGAGCTCGATGAGAAGCCTTGGTATCATGACATCAAGCAAGACATCACACTAGTCGAGAATACCCACCAGGGCATCGAAAATGACAAGAGAACTCTCGTAAGGTTATCAAGGAATTTCTTCTTGAGTGGTGAAGTTCTTTACAAGAGAAACTATGATATGGTTCTCCTAAGATGTGTTGCCAAAGAAGAAGCCGAGAGAATCATGAGAGATGTGCATGAAGGCTCGCTCGAACCCATTCAAGTGGGCACACCATGGCTAGAAAAATCCTAAGGGGCGGGTTATTACCGGCTCCGGATGGAATCGATCGTTATAACTTCGTAAGGAAATGCCACAAATGCCGATCTATGCCGATCATATCCATGTGCCGCCGCCAAACTAAATGTTTTGATCGCATCTTGGCCATTTTCCATGTGGGGCATGGACGCCATAGGTCCAATTGAGCCCAAAGCGCCAAGCGGGCATCGCTTCATTCCGGTTGCAATTGATTACTTTACAAGTGGGTTGAAGCCGCTTCATACTCCAAAGATAACCAGATTCGAAGAGTTGCTAAGTTTGTGAAGAAAGATCCGATTTGCCGATATGGTCTCACTCCGACAAGATCATCACCGATAACGGTAGCAATTTGAATAGCAAAATGATGAAGGACTTGTGCAAGGAATTCAAAATTCAAGCATCATAATTCTCTCCTTATCGCCCAAAGATGAATGGGGCGATTGAAGCGACCAACAAGAATATCAAGAAAATAGTGCGAGAAAATGGTGGTAACCTACAAGGATTGGCATGAGATGCTTCCCTTTGCTTTGCATGGCTACCGTACTTCAATGGCGCACATCGACCGGGCAACCCCTTTTCCTTGGTGTATGGATCGTAAGCGGTACTTCCCATTGAGGTTGAGATACCCTCCTCGCGGGTTCGATGGAAACTAAACCGAGGAAGCAGAGTGGGTACAGTCTACGCTGGATCAACTAAACCTCATTGAAGAAAAAGGATTGCGGCTACGTGCCATGGGCACTGTATCAACAAAGAGTGAGAACCGCCGACAGAAAGTCCGGCCGCGTGAGTTTAATGAAGGAGATTTAGTACTCAAAAAGATACTGCCTATTCAGAGTGACTCCCGAGGGAAGTGGGCACCCACTTATGACGGCCCGTATGTAGTCAAAAAGCCTTTTCTCGGAGGAGGCGATACTCACCAACATGGATGGCGAAGACCTCAAAAACCAGTCAATTGCACTCAAGAAAGAAGTATTATGCCTGAAAGAAATAAATGAAAAAAGAGAAAGACAAGCCAAGTAAGAATTAGCTCGCTAGGTTGAAAACCCGAAAGGGCGACTTAGGCAAAATCAGAGCGACCCGGTGGATTGAAAACCCGCAAAGGGCGATCCAGGCAAAAATTAGGGTCAGAAAACTTGAGCATGAAAAGTAAAAAGAAAGGCATACAACTTCCCCAAAGGCTTGAATGAGGGAGTGATCAAGGTCAAGGACACAAATGTGCAGCATCGCCTCGCGAGAGCGGACGATCGAATTCGTTTCTCTCTTATTTTCGTGTCTTTTTGTAGTTTTAAAATTCTCAAATGTATCAATAAGCGACGAACATTCGTGCACGCGATCGCTTCCATATCAATAAAGCTCAACTTTTCTCATATCGTGATTGTTGATATTTCGCTTTTTCTCGCTCAAAATAAGCGTTTTTATGATGATGGTGATATCGAATCAGAAACATGTGCATACATCATAGAGCATTATAAATCATTGCGAAATCTTTAAAAGTCATGGGAAATAAGCAAATTCCTAGAGATAATTAACCTTACAAAAAGGGTTGCGTTTCACAAACCGCTCCGCACGGCGAACTGCAGAGTACGCGCGTTCGGTTCACAAGCCTTGCAGTTTCCCTCGGTCTTTCAGTCTCGTGCCAGGAGTATCGGAAGTCGGTTGAACCAGTAAAAAAAAAATAAATAAGCCTTGTCAAAAAGCAAAAATGAACGGTCAGAAAAGAAAGTCGATCGAAAAGAAAAAACATGAAAAAACAAATAACCGTAAAATGTAAAGTCGGGTGAGAAAACAATCGAGAAAAGAATCAAAAACAAAGGAAAACAGTCCACCACATGCATCATCACATCAAAATCATGGCATTGCATGCACTCGCATAACATACTCCTGCATAACATGCCTTTGCATAACATGCATCCATGCTTCATGCATCACTCCTTGCATCAACTGACATATGCAGGTACCTCAATTCAATACGCCACGCATGGCCATCTCAATCACCAATCAACAGATTTGCAAATCCCTTCAGACTCGTGCATCCTTCAGACTAAGGCGCCCTTTCGATCCCGTCGTTATCGAGCACCGACGAATCATCGACCGAGGTCCTTCGGCTTTAGTTCAAATCAACGATCCAAACAAATGACTTTGAACTCGACCTTCATCCCGCCAAGTCATCACGAGCATGACGGATCGGCCCCGCACTTCAAGGCCCTTCGCACTCACCGGTGTGCTGTAAAGCATAGTGCAAGTCCATCAAGGTAAAATGTATCGCCTCCACAACTTGATACGTAACCTCAAAGCCGCTCGAGTAGGCCACCTTCGTGAGCCCAAGCGCTCCTTCAGAGCCCCAGACGCTCCTTCGTAACCCAAGCGTTCCTTCAGAGCCCAAGCGCCTTCTTCAGAGCCCCAAGCGTTCCTTCAGAACCCAAGTGTTCCTTCAGAGCCCAAGTGTTCCTTCAGAGTCCAAGTACTCCTTCAGAGCCGCAGACGCTCCTTCAGAACCCAGGTGTTCCTTCAGAGTGACGAGCGCTCCTTCATCACCGCACTTTTTGTTACTTTCTTCCCCCGTGCGTGTCGGCTTATCAAAGGACGGCACTTCTCTACGGTTCTATTTATTGTTTTACTTCTTGCTGTTTACGCTACCCGAGGGTCGGCGCCAATTTGTTTCCCGTTTTGTTAGCACCACGTTCATTGCAGCCGTTTTCTGGCTAGTATCCATTCACCCAAAAAAAAAAAGAAAATTCGGTTTTTTCCCTAAGTTGCAAAATCGGTATAATTTCTGAATTCTTTATCTCTATTTTGCCACGGAATATGTTTCGCCAATTCATATTCCTTGTTAAAATCTAGATAAAGAGAGGCAAATTGCCATACCCCAATTTTGTCCTACTTTAAGTCAACACCCTAATTTTCAACCAAAAATAAATAAATTAAGGCTTGGCATGCATTTTAGGGTTTTAAAGTCATCCAAGGGTTTTTAGGATCATGTTTAGAATAAAAATGCATTTTTGAGCAAATTAGGATTTTTAGGGTAAAGGGCATTTTGGTCATTTTTCACAACAGGATGATTTTTTCGTTAAAAATATACATCCACAAAAATACATTTTATTCCATCCAAAATAATTTTTGTACAATTTTTGGAGAGAAATTCTAGTCCAAAATAATTAAACATGCATTTTTCCTATTTTTAGTGCATAAAAATGCCAAAAGACCATTAAAAATTCCCCAATTAATTGAGTGACAATTTTGATTGTCTAGAATAATTAGGAGGTTATTTCATGGTGTCCAAAAATATGTGACATGTTTTTAATAGGTACACTCTCAATTACATGCCCAAAAGATTCAAAATTCAAAAATAAAAGGAGGAAGTGTCCTCAATAAGACAAAATAACAAAAAAAGCAAGTTTTTTTTATTTTTTCCCTCCATGATCAGCTGATCATGCGTCCCATACCCCCTCTATTTCTCTCAAGAAGCTTCTACACACTCCATTTCTTACTCACCAAGTTTTAATTTGATCATATCCTCAATGTTGCCCTTTTTGGTAAATTAACCCATACACTTACACTAACCTTTCCACCAAAAAACCCCATCTTACCTTTTTGAGAACATTCCCTCACCAAAATACCCTTAACCCTATTTTACAAAAATCACCATTCCCAAATTAGATTTTTTTGTTCATAAATTTCCCTTTTTTCCTCCTTTTATGCGCCACCTTCACCCATTTCTCTCACACACTTGTGTTTTCTAAATACCCTTGATCCATGTGACCAACAATCCTAACCATCCATTCAAAATTAAGATCCAATCCTAGAGCCCAATCAAAGCAAAAAGTCCTAAATACCCTAAAGCCTCAAAATCCCTATAAATAGCTCACACCTTCTCTCTTCACCAATTTTTGGCTATCATTCTCACCTTCAAGAAAACCAAGCATCATACCTCTCTTCCTCTCCAACCTCTAGGCCGAAGCCTTCTCCTCCTTCCCCCTCCTCCATTACTTCACCTTCATCCACCAAAACACCTTTAATCCACCTCTCACACCCTTAACCTTCCTTTCTCACTCAAGGAGTTCATCACACCACCTTTATCTCCTCCCTTCCTTGCAAGGCCGAAACCTCTTGCATTTTTCCCCTCCATTTCTTCAATCTTCTCTTCCATTTTAGAGAAAAGGTAAAATCCATAACCCTCTTTGCATCATCTCCAAATATTTTGCATTGAAGCTCATTTCCTTTCCTCATTCCTTTCGCATAGCATCATCTTTTCAATGTAGTTTGTTAGGTTGAAGGGTGAGATTTGTTGTCTCACCCTAAAATAAGTTGATTAGTGTTGTTTTCATGTTAATTTTTGAGTTTTCTTGTTAAATAAAATGGAGCAAGGTTTCGCATATACATGATTAAAATGTCTTCAAAATTGATTTTGTTGTTTCTTTGTTTAAATCTTGTTGTTGGTATTTTTCTTTAGTAAGTTGTTGAGGATTTGGCTCTATGATTCCTACTAGTGCCAAGTGCACTTTGATCTTAGTAGTGAAGAGAGCTAGAAATGACTTTTGTTTAATATATTAGTCTATGTACTCATTATTTCTTGTGTTTTAATTTACCTATTGTTTATTGATGATCTTGCAAAGTGATTCTCACTACATGCCTAGTGCATTTTATCAAAGTGGTGAAGATTGCAAGAAAGGATTCAATCTATTTCATAGTTTATGTGTTTATGTGTTCTTATGGTTTAGCTATATTGTTGTTTAGTTAATGATGATCTTGCAAAGTGATTCTCACTACATGCCTAGTGCATTTTATCAAAGTGGTGAAGATTGCAAGAAAGGATTCAATCTATTTCCATTTTATGTGTTTATGTGTTCCTATGATCTAGCTATATTGTTGTTTAGTTAATGATGATCTTGCAAAATGATTCTCATTACATGCCTAGTGCATTTTATTCAAGTGGTGAAGATTGCAAGAAAGGATTCAATTTATTTCATAGTTTAATAGTTTATGTGTTCTTGTGGACTAGTTATATTGTTGTCCATTTGTTGATGATCTTGCAAAGTGATTCTCACTACATGCCTAGTGCATTTCATTCAAGTGGTGAAGATTGCAAGAAGGGATTCAACCTTGTATAAATTGTCATTCCATTCTCTACTTTATCTTTTAAATAGTTCTTGTGAATTAATCATAGTTTTGCTTAATGTTCAAAGTTTTCTTTGCATACTTGGTTTAGGCCATGAGCCCATCTCATTGAATAAAATTCCTATTGCATATTCTATAGTGTTAGGGTTTTGATTTTTCGGTTTTGGTTCCCTAATGTGTGTTCTTGGGATTAGGGTTTTAGGTTTGGAGGTTTAAGTCACTATTTTGTTTTCTTGAACTTTTAGCTTGAATAATAATGCCTTGCTAGATGCCCATTTGGCAATTTCATATGCTAGTTTAGATTTTGCCTACATGTTCATGCATTCATTTATATCTATATCTTTTGCATTTTCATGCTCTCTTAAATATGCATATATTAATACCATGTTTTGCATCTCATAAATTAAATACTCATGCATTCAATAATGTTGTATTTTGCATTCCATAATTGCATACTCTTGCACTCATATACTTGTATCATGGTGCATCCAATTGTTCATAGCAAATTGTAAATACTCTTTTGATTGCTTTGCTTGTGTCCCAATGGTTGTTTTGGTTTTGACTTGGAAGAAGAATTTGAAATGTTATATTTCTTTTCAAGCTTGAAATCCTATGTTTTTTTCAAATAAGAAAACCTAAGGCATTTTTCTAAATAAAAATCATTAACCATCACTCAAGCCGTTGCTTGTTTGATCGTTAATGAGGAGCTACTAGTGGTAGTCACTCAAGCCTTTGCTTGTTTGGCTATCATGAAAACTCCCACACATTAATTAAACAACAAAAACAATTAATTCAAACTTCCAAAATAACACGAGCTACTAGCTCGCTTCCTTTTTTCAAAACTATTTTCAAAAGAATAATACGACGTTGTCGCTTGTAATCACCGAAGCCATTGCTTGTTTGATTACCGCTCCAACCCCTTTTCTTTCGAAAGTTAATACCGAATGCCACTCAAGCCTTTGCTTGTTTGGTGTTTGCGAACACTCGAGTCTTATTTCAAAAAACTCCAAAAGCACTTTCAAAATCACAAAGCCGCTTTCACACGCAAAAACCGAGAACTACGTTGCTTTGATCCTCGGCTGAGGGTACGTGAGGGACCCGGTTCATGTCCCGTCAAGCATACCTTTAAAAACCCATAAAAACAAGAACTACGTTGCTTTGATCCTCACCGGAGGGTACGTAGGGACCAGGTTCTCGTCTCCGTCAAGCACGCTTTTCAAAAATCTTTGTCTTGTCCGCTTTTCAAAGATACCAAAACATCCCTTTTTCCCTTTTCAATAAAGTGATTTCTCAAAAAGAAAAGAAAAATAAATAGAACAATGTATTTCAAATCAAACATTTCAAAACCACATCAAATTAATGGTTCCCTTTGGTAGTAAAAGGCGCGTGGGGTGCTAATACCTTCCCATGCGCAACCGAATTCCGAACCTACATCTCTAAGTTTTGAAAGACCACCCGCTTTCAAAAAGGTTTTTTCAATGTTTTCCTAAAATAAAATATTGGTGGCGCTCTCATCGATTTTCAAACGTTGTCAAACCGAAAAGTCCCAAACCGGATTTTTCGGGGCGCAACAATATTTAAACACAATATAACAAACAAACAAGCTATGGAAGGAATATAAAGACACTATTTTCCAATCAAATGATACCAACCGTAATGGAAATGCTAAGTTGTTTGTAATAACTTTGAGATAAAGGAGTGTAGAGAAAAATTAGAATCTTACCCACCTCTAGTAGTCGGTCTCCCAAGTAATTAAACAAAACGAAGAGTGGAAATTCCTAACACTTGACAAAGATTCAAGAATCGAGAGGAAACAAAAACATTATGTTATTCAAGGTTGAATGTTAAAACTAGGGTAACTAGGGTAATACTAATAATCTTGTGAGATAGTTAATGCTATGCACATTCAAAATGTATGAATCAAAATTTGTGTACTCTAGAGAAAATCGACTTAATCATTCACCACAGCTTGGAATATCAAAAACATATTGCCCTTGCTTGTTTTCACAAACATGAGATTTGCTTTCTATTCATCCAATTCTAAAGGGTATAGAAAGAGATAAGAGCAAGATCGAATGATGCAAAAAGGGATCAAACCATTAATGAAATTTCAATTGAGAAAATTGAGATTAATAAAAAAAAAACATTTTCTCCTCCTTTCATTCATCCTATTGTGCTTTTTACTCAGCAACCAAACAAGGGTATAAAAAAATATTATATATATATATATAGAGAGAGAGAGAGAATAAACAAATACCAATTGAGTTAAGCAAATAGATACAGACACAAAACACACTTTCAAGGAATAGAGGAAGACAGAAACTCAATTATAGCATAGATGAAGTGAATAGATAGGCAAAACATTACGATTATGCATATCTAAAAGGAAGATGATTTGCTAAAAATGTTAGATTCATTTTTTAGGTTAGAGAGGCTGAAATTTGCTAAATAGATCACAGAGAGTATGATTTTCTGTGATGCTTTCAAACTTTGTTATGTTTGACACACAGTAAGGGGGAAGGATGGTAGGTGATTAGCTGATCTTTTTTACCATTGTTTAAAAGCCTTACTCTAAAGAAATCGTGGAGTTAAGCTTGAGCAAACAGCCGTCAATTCGGTTTGATGAGAATCAATACCATTTGATGCGATCTTCTTAGAATCCTCCTCCTTTCTTTTTCTCCAGATTCAAACTTCTCAAGTCTGGAAGTACAAAATCAACATTGAAGCAATAGCAGAAAAAGATACATCAAAACTGAAATTCTAATGGACTCAATGTGAATGGAAGTGGATATGGACAGATTTTACAACCCCTAATTTACTTAGATAATAAACACATGTTATACTTTTATATGATCAAATAATAGAATAATTAAATAATCACAAAGTTATACGGCTGATATCACTTGTTATACTTCTATATGATGAAACATTACTTGCAATTACTTCTATATGAAACAAAATACATCAAATCCAAACTCCAAAGTCATTATTAAACTTAATAAAAAGATAGAGTCTAAGCAAATAGCAACAAGTGCTTTTAAAATTATTACAACCTTCAAAGTTCAATGTGGCTGCCAGAACAAACTTCTCTCTGCCAAGATACTCAGACCAAATACACTTCTCGGTGGGAGAGTACCAATAAAATACTAGAACCGAAATTGTAATTACCGCAGTGAGAGATGTAATCAAAGGTGTGAGAGCAAAGTGGTGTGGTGTGAGATACGGCGTGGAGAGCGATGTTTCAGTGGAAGAACTAGGACATGTAAGCGGCAAGCGAGCGAGAGAGCGACACCAAAGCATCCAATGAAATTACTCACCTCGATTACATATTCTTTTCTCCAAATTACCAAATCTTCCCACATCTCAACCGTCTTCTCAATCTTGAAATCCCTAGCTTTTAGAAACCTACCAAACCAAAATGGAATTATTATCAAAACAAAAGAAAATAAAGAGTCGCACCTTCAGAAACAAAAACGCACCTTCACAAAACTACTGTGAATCAATCTATGAAGCAATTCCTTAACAATGTGTAGTAAACCTAAACTTCGATGTGAGGGGTCCTCGGATCTGACAGAAAAAACAAGAGCGTGAGGATTTTCAGAGGAAGCATAAACGAATTTCAGAGGAAGATGCAGAGAAAGCATAAACGAATTTCAGAGGAAGATGCAGAGAGTGAGAATAAAAGAACGAATTTCAGAGGAAGATGATGAGACGCTGATGTTTCTTGAATTTCAGAGTGACGGCAGTTTTTGTGAGGGGTGAGGTTTTCAGAGGAAGATGATGAGACGCGATGTTTGTTTGTAGAACAAAGTTTAATTTTTTTTTTTTTAATAACTGAGAATAAAAGAACGAAACCAGTGTCACTAATGTTAATAAAATTTTAGCAAAAATAGTTAGTGACCGATTTTTCGGTTGCTAAGATTTCGGTCACTAAATCGGTCGCTAAACTATTTTAGCAACCGATTTAGCGACCAACTTCATGGGCCTAATATTTTTAAAGAATTCGGTCTCTAAATCAGTCTCTACAGTGACCAATTTTTTTCGGTCTCTAAATCGGTCACTAAATAACAAATTTCTAGTAGTGAATACCAGCATCTTTACAACCATATAGACCTTTTTAAGGGAGTTTAATGGAAAGTAGTAAAAAAAGGACAACGTCGTGCACGTTTTAAGACTTAAAAGGCTAATTAATTGATAAAAGTTAAAAGACATAATTAAATTTTAAATTAAGTTCAAAAAAACTTGAAGAACAATTTCTCCTCATATAAATTAACGAGATCTTACATAATTAAATCTAATTATTCATTGAATTGAATGAATGATTCAAACCGTACCACTCCTTCCATTTCTCCTTAAGCCACTTTACCTAGTACAGCCACCGCCACCACGCCTCACCTCCGCGGTCAGCTCTAGTCCCCATCCCCTACTACCATCATCCGGTTCCATATTGAATAGCTCTGCACATAGATCTTCTAAGTGGGCAAGATGACCATACAAGTAACAAGAAGTCTCTAAACGTTCATAGTTGAAGAGGACAATTTTAGCTTCACCCTCTTGCTTCTTGATCTTCCTTGACCTCTTCAATTGATATTGAACGTCAACAAGCACTCAAATCCGCATGAAAAACCTCCAGAAATTTGGAGTATTGCGTGAGTCATATTCTAGGTATTCCCCAATGAAATTTCCGTGGCTCTTACCCACTGCTTCCGACATAAAACTGATCAGAACATCATGGATCTGAACCTAGATATGGAGCCATTTAGTTTTAGTCCCGACAAATTTGTTTTTTAGATAAATCTCTACAAATATCATCATTTTAGTTTTAGGTCCTTCTATTACTTACTCTATTTGTAAAACGTTGATCTGTCAAATATTTGTCCTTCATAGCTTTGCCACGTCGTATGTTTTTTATTTTTGTTTTTTCTAAAATTTGGAGAAATTTCCAAATTAATATAAGGGTTTCTCATGTTCTTCATCTTCATTTCCAAATTAAATATCAGCATCTTTACAACCACACATATGTTTTTTTAATGGAGTTAAAAGGAAGCCGTAAAAAAAAAGAGAACATCGAGCACATTTTAAAACTTAAAAGGCTAATTAATTGAAAAAAGTTTAAAGGACAAAATCAAATTTTAAATTAAGTTAAAAGACCTAAAGAACAAATTTTCCTAATATAAATTAATGAGATCTTACAAAAGTAAATCTAATTATTTATAATGAAATAAAATAATCTAAATACTAATCAACTGAATTTTTTTAAAAATGACAGATAAATTAATCAGTCAATTTAATTAATTAAATTAAACGTTTACATTAACTAACTAACATTTTTACTTGACACTGATTAAATATTTATTAAATAATTACTTTTTTTTATCAATTCATAATAATATTTCATGTCTCTCTTACCTATTTCTATCCTAAAAAGCAATATTTAAAATGTAGTATCCGTTTTACCTTTTCATATTTTGACTTTGACTCAAGATGGCCTGACGCATATGCAGCCTACATGGCTTTCCATTCACCAATACTTGTTTCCTTGTTTTCAGGATGAAACTACGCCTCTCCCCGATTTTGGCACCGAGTGGCCACTCTTAAAATGATGGGATGAGGCGAGGCCGACAAAGGATGCCCTCCGCGATCTCGGACTAATACGCTCCATCGCGGGGCTCGGCGCGAGGCCCACACAATGGCTCAGTCCATAACGACCCAAATTGACGGTGTCCAACTCTTCCCCGATAGCCCCCGTTATTTTCTTCTTGGTGAGAGGATAGAAGGTCCTCCAAGTCGATTCTCCGAGTTTCACCCAGATGACCGCCTCTGCATCAGTAGGTGAGTCGGAAAGTGGGTCTCGCCTGGTCGCCGAATCGCGACGTTGTTCGATATGCCCAGAGGACGTAGGGGAGCTCGTCGGGCCATGCGCCTTTGGCGCCCTTCAGCCTCTTCTTAAGTCCTTTCAGCATGATACGGTTGGCAGCCTCAGCCTGACCCGTTAGTTTGAGAGTGCTCGACCAAGTGAAATAATGTTTGATTCCACTTTCGGCCAAACATTGTCGAAACCCCTTTGCCGGCAAACCGGTTCTCGTTATCCGTTATGACGACGGCGGGAATGCCAAAACTTGCTAGGAGGTTCTTTTGACGAACTCGATACAATTTTTAGCGCTTATTTGGGCTGCAGGTCGGGCCTCAATCCATTTAGTGAAATAATCAACTGCGACAATGAGAAACATCACCCCGCCTCTTGCCAAGGGAAATGGACCGAGCAAATTTATCCCCCATTGGGAGAAAGGCCAGGGAGCCGATAAGGAAGTTAACTCGGTCGGGGGAGCGGTGTGTACGTTGGTATATCCTTGGCAAGTGTCACATTTCTTGACCAAATCCGCCGAATCTTGGACCATGGTCGGCCAGATGTACCCAGCACGGAGAGCTTTCTTCGACAGTGCTCAGGCCCCGAGGTGCTGCCCACAAATTCTTTCATGTATTTCCTTGAGCACGTACTCGGCCTCTTCGCCTTCCACGCACCTCAATAACGGAGAAGAGAGACTCGCCAAGAGTTTGCCGTCGATTATCGTGAAACGGCGGCTCTCTCCGAATTGTCGCCGCTTCTTGGGATCAAATGGTTCGATCCCGAATTCAATGTAGCTCTATATCGGTTGTATCGAGCTATCTCGCCAGAACGATGTTGACATCTGTCATGGAAAAGGGAGAGAGGTCCACGCTGGGCTTTGTTAAGCTTTTCTGAATAATGCTCCAAAGGCCGCCTGAGGGCCTGGTGCTTGCCAACTTGGCCAAGACGTCCGCTCGCGCGTTTCCGACTGGGACATGTTTCAACTTTAACTTCTCGAATTCCGGGAGTAATTTCTAACCCGACCTAGGTACGTAGCGTTGTAGCACCATGTCCTTCGCGGTGAATTCCTCTTTCACCGGGAAACAACTAGCAAGGAGCCGGTGTTTAACTCAATGAGTTTACACGAAATCAAGAGCTTGACTTCAAGCTGGCGATGCAAGCTTCCGACTCGGCTTGATTATTAGAAGTAGTGAATGTGAAGCTCAAGGAGACCTCTATCATTAGCCCTTCCGAAAGTTCTCTAAAATCAACCTCGCTCCACTCCCTTTGAATTTGAGGATCCGGCCAACGTGGAGAGTCCGAGTAAAGTGTCCGAGCTACGAGGATTGGGGTCATCTCGACAACAAAATCGGCTAGGACTTGGGCTTTGAGCTAAGTCCGGGCTTCAGATTTATCCCGAACTCGGAGAGCTCGACGGCCCATTTGATGATCCTTCTTGCTAAGTCCGGGCGATGTAGCAGTTGGCGAATGGGTTGGTCAGTCCGGACCACGATTTGGTGTGAGACAAAATAGGGCCTCAACCTTCTGGCCGCAATGACTAGCGCGAGAGCCACTTTTTCTATTTTCTGTACGGATTCGCCCCTTGCAAGACCTTGCTCACGGTACACTGTCGCTGCCCGTCCTCTGTTTCTCGTATCAAGACTGTACTGAATGTCTCCTCGACCACAGCGTGGTATATGTACAGAGTCTCCCCTTCTTCGGGCCTTAGCAGTATGGGAGGCTCAGAAAGGATCTGTTTGAGCTCGGAAAGTACGTTCTCACAGTCCGGGGTCCATCAGAATTCGACCCACTTTTTGAGGATTTTAAAGAAAGGGAGGGACCGGTTGTCGCTTCGACATTTAATCGACAGGGATGCAATCATCCTTGTTAGTTTCTGTACTTCCTTCTTGGTTGTTGGGGGGCGCATATTAGTCACCGCTCAGCACTTGTCCGGATTTGCCTCGATTCCCCTCTCCGTCAAGCAGAAACCAAGGAATTTCCCCGCTCTGACGCCGAACATGCATTTCTTGGAGTTGAAGCAAAGATTATTCTTCCTCGCCTCAGCGAAGATTTCTTCGAGGTCGGAATTCTGGCCTTCGTCAGCTTTGCTTTTGACGATCATGTCGTCAAGATATACTTCTACAACGCGCCCGATTTGATCTCGGAAGACTTTGTTCATCATGAGCTAGTATGTGGCCCCGACGTTTTTGAGTCCGAAAGGCATCACCCTGTAACAGTAATTACCTCGGTTGGTCATGAAAGCTGTCTTTTCTTGGTCGGCAGGATTCATTGCTATCTGGTTGTAGCCGGAGTAGGCGTCTAGAAAAGAAAGTAATCAGAATCTGGAAGCGTTATCCACCAATCTATCAATACTCGCAGACTAGGAAGGTGTCCTTCGGGCAAGCTTTGTTGAGGTCCGTAGTAGTGCGCACATTCTCCATTTCCCATTGGCCTTTTTACTAGGACGGCGTTGGAGAAACTGTGGCATATTTAACCTCTTTGACTAAACTTGCGAAATCAAATCATCGATCGCTTTGATCTTTGCCGGCCTTTTACTCGCTTTGGACCCGCGGCGCCGGGCCACGATTTAGCGCTCGGGTTCACGGCCAAGTGGTGGCGAGCATAACTTCAAGGGGAATTAGGGCATTTCCGAGGCAAACCAAGCAAAAAGATCGGCATTGCGCTCTAGGCAGGCGACTAAGGCCTTTCTCACATCGGGGCTGAGGTCCGCTCCGATCTTGACGATCTTCATGGGGTCACTGCCCAAAGGAATTTCGAGGAACACCCCCTAGGGCTCGGGACGTTTGTTTTCTTTTTGAGTTCTCTGGCTAACTCGACGTCAGACTCTTCTTCCGGGCTATTCGGGTCGTAACAGGCATCTACCTCGGTGAGATTTACCTCGAGAGTCGTTTGCGGGAGATCTAGCAATTCTTGCGGCTGAGACCGAGCTCCAAGGAAAGTGAGCATATGACAGTGTTTAGCAGCCTTCAAGTCAGCCGATATGGTCACCACATTGCCATCAAGGGAATGGAACTTTAACTTGAGGTGAACTGTCAAGGCTACGGTCCCGAGACGATACAGTGATAAGGGGAAAGCATGGGCATTACCACAAAGGTGGTCTTTATCGCTTTCAGGCGAGCCTTTTCTCCCGCAGAAGTGATGAAAGTTTTGAAGTAGCCGGGGGCCGCAATCTTTTCCCGAGGATGGTGAGGTTGGGGCCCCAACAGGGGATTAGGCCCTCGGCGAAAAGGCAAAGCAGGAGCAAATCTTGAAACATTATATCGGCCGTGCTTCTTGGTCGACGAGGACCCGTTCTATTTCCACTCCCAAATTGTGGCCGATATGATTAGAGGATGTACTGTTGGGCTCTCCGATGAGGTAATCTTCATCGGAGAAAGAGAGGCTTCTTTCGGGGAAATCCCTCATGCCGGGCGGTGGCTACATGTGCAATATCACGCCACTCTGCGCTTTCACTGTCAGCGCTAGACATGCCTGGATAAACAGGAGAATCCTCCCGCTAGTTCCATATGATTGCTCGTAGAAGCGGTCCGAGTGAGAAAAAGATGAAGTTCTCCCACCGCGGCACTACAAATGCATCTAGTAGATGTGCGCGCTTTTTTTTATCCATGGGCGCGCTTTTTGAGCGCTGGCGAACGTGGGCGCGGCTATTCCACTCCAACAATGGGCAGCGCTCTCTAAAAGCGCCACCCATTGCCAAACACGCCCTCCCAGATACGCAGCCGCTTTTTAAAAGCGCTGAATATTTCCAAGCGTCCTCCCAGATAAGCGGCGCTTTTTAAAAAGCGCGAATATTTCATATACGCAGCTGGGCTTCATTAAAAGCTACTGAATATTGCCTATTTGTGTTACTAAATACCCAGTAGCTTCATTAAAAGCGCAGAATATTGCCTATTTGTGTTATTAAATACCTAAACGCTTCATTAAAAGCTACTGAATATTGCCTAAAATTTTTTTTTAAATTTTTTCTGTTTTGTGTGTTTTCCTTTTTATATTTACAAGTTACTGTACATCCAATCCAATCCAATACATAACAGTAATCAAATTGCTAAGAGGAACCAAATTACATATAATGTAAAACAAATTACATAAGAGGAACCAAAACAAAATAGCTAAGAAGTTTCATTATCTAATTCATATGTATCCAAAACAAGCTATAAATTGCAAGTTACAATATTATGAACCAAAACTAGCTAGCTAACTTATATGTATCCAAATGAAACTTTAAAAAAACGGAGACATAATCGCACCATTCTCCCCTAAGCTCAAGAATCGCTCAACAGAGTATGTCCGCTTTGACAATCGCTAAAATACTGAAATTATATAAATAAATAAAATTAGAATTGAAATGGTTAAATATTGGAAAGAACCACTATTAAATCGAAATCATATAAAAATATATTATAAGTAGATACCTGACGGGGGATAGTCGTTTTCTTTTGGGTAATAATATCCTTCATATATTTCATGACGTAATACCCACAATCAATGTTATTGAATTGTTTAGGACACTACAAAACATAAGATTAGTTAATTGTTAAATTGAGTTGAATACAGTTTTTTGACAAAATAATTTAATGTATAAGTTACAAACTTACAATTATTGGTAACCATTTGACCGTTAATTTATCCACTCCCCAATATGTCCTTAAAGCGCTGAATAGAATGTTATATAACTATATTAATAACAATATATACATATATAAGTAAAAGTAAGAAATATGCAGAATGACACAAAATAAACACACCTGTTAAAAAGCTCCACAAACTCCATGTGGTTTTTGTAATGATTTTGAAGTGAGTCAAGGTAATACACGGTTTTTTTGCTAGGATTAATTGCAAACAAAACCCAATGTCTCCTACAAAATAAATTTATTTAATAAGTAATTGACTACTATTAAAAAATGCATGTTATATAAGAATGAGTAAAATTTCTCACCCTAGATTAACCGGTGCTAGAAGTAAGGCATCATGACTTCTATTTTGAGCTTCATTGAAGCGCTCATTGACATAAGTTTGAACAGCAGCCCGATTTTGTTCCACAAGTGATTCATAATTTGCCAGGCTGGGAAGAACTTGATGAAAGGTTGTACTTTCCTGACACAAGAACACAAATCTATGTGTCCTGCTTCTAAGGGACCACAATGTCCTCGTGATAAGTACCTACATTTAGATATATAAATATATATATATATATATATAAATAAATTAAATTAACGATATAATAAAATAAAATCGACAATGTCAAATAATAAATTACATAGTACTCCGATATATATATTCATAATAATACCGTTGTTCTCATCCGAATCACATACAAAGACGGATATCCTCACGTCCGACTATTTGAGGACCGCTAGCTCCAAAAACTTCTTCATCAAAATTTATGATAAGGTCTTTCTCCTTCATCATGTATTTCTCGTACGCGTCGGCCTGACCAATTAACCTATAAGCTTCATTAATGGAAGAGGAAGAGGTGAAGGGTGAGTCCACAATTGGAGAAGGGGATGGATGAGTCACTTGGCGAGAAGAGGAGGGCTGATCAGTCACTTTTGGAGGAGAGGCAGGCTGAGAAACTTCTACATAAGGGGTGGACTGAGACACTTTTGTAGAAGGGGTGGATCGAGACACTTTCTTGCCAATAGATTTTTCCTGGCCAACACTTTTCAAAGGAGACCTTTTCTTGCTTGGTAGACACTTTATTAGATTTTGCATTTTGGCGCATCTATGTATAAACAAAAATAATTACTTAGTTAGCACAAATTATATGACAAAAACTATAATTAGTTAGTTACAAATATATTGTCACTTACAACGACAAAGGTCCGATGGCCACGCCACAAAGGTACCAATCTTGTGACACCGCCAAGATATCAATCATCATCAATCGGATGCATCCTCCTAATTGGTACCGCAACTCGACTTCTAACATGATTTGGAGGTAGGGGTAAATTGTGCATCAAGGACCCAATTTGTTACATGTGTAGCCAATTGCAACCATTTGATGTGAGTTTGAGATATACAATTCACACTCACACTCATTGTTGTCCTAAATCAATTATAAACCACAAAATAATAAAGACATTATTTGATGTTATAAATATATACATACATATATATATATATATATATATATATATATATATATATATATATATGTACAATAAATCAATTATAAACCACAAAATAATAAAACAATTAATACCTTAGTTGACTGGCATGGTGTAGCTATCTCGGTGTAATCGCTATGTGTAGCAGGGTTGGTGCTAGTGGCATAACATGGCCATAAAGTTTATCGTGATATCATTAAGTTGAGCTTGCAAACTTTCATACAATGCCATCATCTTTCTCGGTGGTGGACAACCATGATTCTCATCATAGACTTTCTGTTTTGGTCCAAAGTACTCGGTTGGTGCTACTCCAAATCCAAAGACCCCTTCTCGCGAATTCGAGTATTCTTCTTTACCTAAGGCACGTGTAAGGATTTCTTTTCGTGAGCAATCGGTGAGCTCTCCGTGACACTAATCGTGATATGGCTTCCGATTCACAAAACAAAAGTATAATACATTATAAAAATCATAAAAGTTACAATTAAAATCGGTGAGCTTGAATTTAGGAAATACTTACAATTCTTTTCAGACACCTCCTTAGTTTTAGGATCAACAATCTCATTTTCTTTGTTTAGTCGAGCCTCTACCCACAAAACATGTCGCTCAACACCTTCTTTAGTAGGATCTTTCCCACTCTCCACCAACTATATTTAAATTTACCAAATATTAAGAAACTATTTATAAAAATTTTCATGAAACTAAAAAATCAAGCTTATTGTGCCTTACCAATCTCTCTTCAATATGTTGATATGGAGTAGCACCGCTCTATAAGGATACTCACAAATTGTAAGCACACTTTCGATTCTGCTTCACTTGCTTTCTATTAAGAGAGATAAGTATACATTAATGTATAATAGATAATTGTCAAATATATTTTATGTTATAACTTAATAGATAGTAGCACTAACCAAGAATTTTGGATCTTCAATATGCGTCTCCTAACAAATGTGTGCCAATCCTCCTCCTGAAATAAACCCACTATATATTGGTGAAGGATTCCAATTGATGTTTCCATTATCATCTTTCAAACTAAGTTTTTGTCAATGTCGTTCTGAAATTTGTATGTAACTTTCCTAGCTTCCTTCATTATTCAATTCTTTTAGAATCATCCACATCAAAATATTTCGCTTATGCACATTCAATGAAAATCATATAAATAAATTTTATATATATATATATATATATATATATATATATATATATATATATATATATATGGGACTACAAAATTACTAAATAAGATAACCAAAAAGATCTAAAATTATATACTGTATTGTTACCCACAACTCATGTTTTTGTTTCTTCAAACGGGTTTTTGTGTGAACACAAGTAGTGATTGTTATTGGTATCATTTGTTTTACCTTACTACCAAGGAAAGTAATCAAATGAGTGTCGTTTTTCTCCAATTGGCGTACTCCTTAACATTCCATTGGACTGCATTATGTAAATAGTAAATTAGATCACAAACAATTAAAACTTAGTATTGAATGAAGTTAATTAGCAATTAATTAGTAACTTACACTTAATTTTCTTTTCCTTTACTTAACCGGTTGATGATATCCTTTTTACTGTCATTCCACGAGGAGCACGCTTCGATATAGTTTGCAACATCATGATCATCGCTCTCACCTGTCATGCCCACTATCACTATGATCTCGCCATCTTACCCGCAATAAAACATAATCATTGTTTGTTATATTTATCCATTTAAAAACATCCAACAAAAAATAAATAATCAGCCAAAGAAGATGAAAATAAGATCCATGTATATAAAATAACATCTATGCTCTGTTACTTTTTCCTTTTCTTCGATACAATTTTTTTTTGCAATTCGCTTCCTTGGTACTTTGTTTTTGACTTAATCGTAATTCCATCAAGATGATCCTTTCTAACATACACAACATCCTCTCTATAAGTACTTTCCTCTTCTAGTGATGTCCCCAAGAAAGGGTCGCCCCTCGATACCATCATCATTGGTTTCTTGATCATAAATGTAATTCACTAATTTTTTTGTCAAGAAACAATAGACCAATTGATATCAATTGGATCGGTGACATAAAACACTTGTTGAGCTTGGGATGCCAAAATAAAAGGCTCATCTTTATATCCCAACTTCTTGAAATTCACCCGCATGAACCCCGACTCATCAATCAGAAACCATTATTATTGTCAACCCACTTACATTGGAACACAGACTCAAACATGGTGTAATCCAACTCCCATATTTGTTCAATGACCCCTAAGTATGACATATTCGGCGATACGGATTTCCGTCTTTGGCACTTGATGTATGCATAGCTTGAGCAACAAGAGTCACCCCACTATTTTGCATTTTACTCGATCATCATCATGGGTTTTTGTATAGAACGTAACCGATTAATTAGATAGCTGGTGTAAGAGAAAACATGCATATTTGGACTTTTGCTAACCATCTCAATCTTTTTGAAATCAAGTAGGATTCATAGCAAACTCAAATCAATGTGGTCTTTTAACAACACTATGAAACTCCGATTGTGTTCCTTTGTTAACCAAACTTCACTCTTATATGGGTAATCACTCTTAAGTATGTCCATGTGCTTGCAACATATGAATCAACCTCACTATCATTGTGCAAAACATATAAGTGTGCTTGATGTAGTTCTTCCCTCGACACCATAACTATTTTATATCCCGACATCCCTTTAGTAATGCTTCCTAAGTGTTGAGACTGGAAGTCCCGCAGTAATATTCAAGACTAGATAGATAGGCTGTGTAGAACTCAACAGCCTTCTTCAACTATGTAGCGCTCAACAATACAACCTCGGGTCGTGATCGGTTTTTCACATATCTTTTAATATCTTCATGTAACGCTCAAAACAGATACATCCATCTCATGTAACACGGGCTACACAATTGTGTCTCTCTAATCAAATGAATCGTTAGATGAATCATTATGTCAAAAAATGAAGGTGGGAAATACATCTCAAGCTCACACAAAGTGACAGTAATTTCTCTTTGCAATGATGGCAACTTTCTAGGGTCAATCACTCTACTACAAATCGCCTTAAAGAAGTAACAAAGTTTCGTTAGCGCCTCGCGCACTTTCTTAGGCAAAATGGATCGTATACCAATGGGGAGCAAATTCTCCATTAGAACATGACAATCATGGGACTTTAAAGACTTTAACTTGAGGTCTTTCATGGATACAAGGTTTGTAACATTTGAAGAATACCCCTCTCCGGAACTTTTACTCCATGAAGAAATTTACAAAACACGCCTTTCTCCTTTTAGATAGAGTATGAGCCGCTGAGAGGTAGATATGTACGTGTACCTCTTCTTTATCGGACCCACCTCCGGTCTCAACCCCATACTAAGCAAGTCCAACCTTGAGTTGATGGTATCTTTAGTCTTTCCCGGCATATTGAGTAAGGTACCAATGACACTTTCAAAGACATTTTTTCAACATGCATCACATCAATGAAGTGTGTCTTACATATAATGACTTCCAAGATGGCAAGTCAAAGAAAATCGACTTTTTCTTCCACCCCGCTTTGGCAACCTCTCCCGCAAAAGGCTTCCCAAATTTAATGTTCAAATCTTTCACCTTTTCAACATTGTTCACCCGCCAAAGCCGTGGGAGCTTTACGGGTTTTGGTATTCCCATTGAATGCCTTTTTCAATAGTCGATACTAATGAGTAGATGGCAAAAATCTACGATGACCGTGGTAGATATTTTTCCTACCATGTTCCAACCACATCCAATCGGTGTTATCTTCACATATAGGGCATGCACACATCGACCTTCGTGATCATGCACTGGATAGATTGCCGTATGCCGGAAAGTCATTAATTGTGCCAAAAATCATAGCCCTCAAGTTGAAACTTTCTTCTCTCAACCCATCATACACCTCTACTCCATTCTCCCACATTAGCTTCAAGTCTTCAATTAAAGGAGCCAAGTATACATCAATATCATTTCCTGCTTGCTTGGGCCCTAAATTAACAAAGACAACATCATATATTTGGCGTTTCATGCAAAGCCATGGAGTAAGTTATAAATCGCCAATATCACGGGCCATGTACTGTGGGAGCTACTCGAATACCGTGGGTTAAAACCATCGTGCAGATAATGCAAGTCGTAGGGTTCTTGGATCCAACCCAAATCGGGATAATCAATATCAAATTTTTTCCATTCATGGAGAATCTACGGGTGTCGTGAACATGCCATCTTTAATCCTTTCATCCTCATGCCATGTCAAGTGTTTTGCATCTTCGAACTACGGTACATACGCCTAAATCGAGGAATTATGGGAAAATACCACAACACCTTTTCGAGCAGAATCTTTCTTTTATACCGCGATGCATTACATTTAGGACACGACTTTAAAAATGCATGTTCATTCCGAAATAGAATGCAATCATTGGGACAAGCGTGTATCTTCTCATAGTTCAAGCCAATGGACCCTAACATTTGTTTTGCATCATACGTCCGAGAAGGGAGCACATTATCCTTCGCAACATTTCTTTCAATAGTGTGAGTAATTCAAGAAAGCTCTTATCCGGTCCATCCGCGGGCAAGTTTTCAAGTTATACAACTTTATCACAACCAATAATTTTGTGAATTCAAGATAACCTCATACAACGGCGTCTCTGCATCCGTTATCAACTTCTCAAACATTTGAGGACTGGCCATTAAGATCGCCTTCAAAAGCCTTTGCCATCTCTTCAAATTCGGCCCCCAACAAACGTAGGGTATTTCTGGTGTCAACCGTGCACATCTCTCAAGATTTATTACCCATATTCAAGATTCAACTCTTTCTCACCATGCATTGTCCAACAAGTGTAAGTTTGATCAATTCCATTACCCTTTAAATGTCCTCACAACTCGCCTGCATTAATCGATTTTACATAGCAACAACGTAAACAGTGGACATATCATATTACTAGATCTCCCTAAACGTTGAACAAATGCGCAAATCACAAAATAATCCACTCCATCTCTATATTCCTTGGATGCATTTATCGCGGACATCCACTTTCTATCCATAATGTCCCAATATCTATAATAAATTCGGATAAGAGAATTTACAATTTTATTGAAGCTAAGACATTCGATCAACTAGCTAGTAGTTTCAACTAAACAAATCAAATACTTTGATGTCTTCTATATAGTCATTAATTCTTCATATAAAATAAACAAAAGAAAAAAAGTACCGAACAAGTGGAAGCAACACTCGACAAAATCTCCAACCAAATTGTGAACTCAAACTACAACGAACTCTCGAACCAGACAAACTTGAACAATGATCGCGAAAGTTCGCAAAAAAACTCCCAAAACCTAACAAACAATTCGCATATTCGATTTAGGCATATTTGATTTTACTAATATATATAGATGACACACACTTGCTTAAAAAAATCTATCCTTTCACAATCAAAATCTCAAAAAAACCAAGCAATAAATTAAACACTTCAAATTTTTAGTCAACAACACAACAATCTTTGTTATTTGTAAAAAAAAACAACGAACAATCTTTCATAGCAATTGATAGATATTCATGACATGAATAAGTACTCCTATTCAAAGCAATTCAATTTAAATAGTATACACTTAATTCAAAAATGTAGATGAAAATGAACATATTAAAAGAGACACCTAATTTCTCTCCTATCAAACACATTCACCTAATTTTACACATATCAAAACACATACAACTACATTCAACATATTCCTCTCCTATCAAATATTTTTTTCACACATTCAACATTTCCAATCAAACTACATTCATCTCCAACCTAACAAAAACCTAAAAAAACAAAAACCAAATAGAGAACTAACCTTTGAGAGAAGATGAGGACAACCAATGAGGACTATGGGTCTTTGAGAGGATTGAGACAAGCAATGGGTTTGGGGGTTATTGTGGGTTTGTGGATTTGTGGGTTTGGGGTTATTGTGGGTCGGGGGTTTGTGGGTTTGGGGGTTTGTGGGTTTGGGGTGGTGCTAGAGAGAACGAGAGTGAGGGAGAGCTGAGAGAGGATTACGAATGAGAGTGAGGGAGAGAAGAGAACCGAGAGAGAGACACGTGAGCGAGAGAGAGACGTAGGTGATCAGCGCAGAGCTTGCCGAGAGTGAGAGTGAGAGCGAGGGAAGAGAGAACCGGGTGAGAGGGGAGGTTTAATGTACGCTTAGTTGGTAGAAATATTTAAGGCAATGGGTGGCGTTGCCAAAACGCCGAATATGCTCGAGAACGATTGCGTGATGCGTAGCGTTTTTAAAGAAACGAAATGGATATGGTGAGAACGAATGGGATGATGCGTGAGCGCTTCTAAAGAAACGCTGGTTATATGGGTGAGAACGCATGAGATGCGAAAAGCGTTTTAAAGAAACGCTGGTTATATGGTGAGAACTCATGTGAGATGCGTAGCATTTTTAAAGAAACGCTGGTTATATGGTGAGAACGATGTGAGATGCGTGAGCGTTTTTAAAGAAACGCTGGTAAGGCTCACGCGTTCTACGCGATGGGCAACGCTTTTTTAAAAACGCTGGTTATAGGGGCCTTTTTAAACAAACCGCGTAGTGGTGGTCGCCAATTAGAGAAGTTACCTTATATGAGGAGCTAGTAGGTTCTCGCTTCGAGAGTTGAAGGTTGCGATCGGCGTTAACGAATTGTTCTCGGAGCTCCGAAGTTGTAATCTATCCCACGCCGGGTGGGGTACTCGCAGACACTCCGATGCCTAAGTCAATAGGAGAATAGGCGGAATGTGCAAGAATGAGAGTGTACCGATTTGGAGGTCGGGCATCTATTTATAGACGCGGTGCTCGCTTCCGACCGTCGGATCTTCGCGATAGATCCGACCGCCGGTCTTTAGCATCCGGTTGAGGCGCTGCTGGCGCGGCGTAATCGCCCCGCTAATGTGCTTCTTTGAGCTATTGGGTAAAGCCCAACATTCAATTGGGATTTTGGCCTGTGCCGGAACAAAACCTTAACTTCAAATTAATGCAAAATCAACTCTACTTTTTTATATAAGTCAAAATTCTATCAAGGAGGTAAAATCAAGTCTACTTGAAAACATCAGGATATTAAGTGTTGGAAAAGCAATCTAAATGCCCGAATATTAATTCAAGTAAGTAATTCCAATTTCTAATAAATTGTTAGTTAATTTTTAGAATTTGGGTTGAGTCTAACTTAACCCTATACAATCGGTTTGTAAGAGATGCCTCCCACTTATAAACTTTTTTTTCAGGTCATATCACATTCGATGTAAGACTCTTAATACACCCAATCACGCCTAGGATTAGACAACTCGAGCGTGACCCGAGTGGTCTCGATAGCGTGATGACCCAACCGATCTTGAATAGGCTTTGATACGATCTTATAATTTGGGTTGAGTCTAACTCAACCCTACAAAACCGACTTGTGCTCTTTAATACACATCATATTTATATAAGTAATATTTTGCTATTAAAAATATATTTAATTAGTTCCTTTTTGCAGGTTACATCACCTTATGGAAACAATCTTCACCATAATGAAAATGTTACAGAAGGGCAGTTTGGATTTACAACTAGTGAGGGTGGAATCTATGAGGCATGCTTTTCGATGGATAGAAAAGATCAAGAAGGTGGGACTGTCAGTCTTGATTGGCAAACTGGGATTTCTGCCCAGGATTGGAAGGCCGTTGCTGCAAAGAAAGAAAAGATCGAGGTGAATAAAAATCTCAATTCATTCTTGATTTAGATGGAATTTATACATGTTTTCTATTTTAATTGTTTTTTTATTTGTTTATTCTTTTGCTTTTCTTGAAGGGTGTTGAACTGGAGCTCAAAAAACTTCAACAAACAGTGATTCACATCCACAATTATCTAGTTTATTTGAAGGATAAGTAAATCTCTTACCCTTTCTTTATGTTCACTCCATCCTATTAAAATTATCATATTTTAAAAAAGTTAATATAAAACTAGTGTCATTTTTATTTTTGCTAATTTGATAAAATTATCATATTTTTTCATGTATTACTTTGTCTTAATAAGTGTAAATAATATAGTATATCATATTATTTATAAGTAAACATGAGATTTCATTAAGTGTCCAACTACAACATTAACATGAGTAAACTTTACCCATAAAGTCTCTTATATGATAAAATACACTAAGAAATTTGACTTTTACCCACAGACAAATTGTCACTATAAATGTACCCATGGATCCTTCCTATCCTGCATTATGCACGATCCAATCTATAGCAACATAGTTTATCAATGGGTAAAGATTTTACCTATCTTACAGTACCTTTACACACAATTTTTAACTGTCATTACATTTTTACCTATCATTTAATATCTTTAATCACAATTTTTTGACCGTTATTAAAAACATATATGGTGTTCTAAAGTAAAAATTGATTTTCCCTTTAGAATTGATTCTAATTAATTTTAAGTTAAGATTTGTAACTTTTGTGTACAAAAAAAATGATTTAGGCACTCAAATTTATTGTTCAATTCATTTTACGTGAATTCATCTAAATATAAATTACTTTATATTCAACTTATATATTTTTATTCGTTTATAAAAACTCACTTTCATTCAAAAATAAATTTCAAAAGATTAATTATTTAAAATCAAAGCTGCTGAGCCAAACACAACTAGTGTAGTTTAGGATTTAACTCAAGTTTATATAAGTTGAAACTAGTGTGCTAATTTACTTTTAGCACGGTTATAAAAACTGGTAAAGTCCTTCATTTTTTTAAAGTATTCGCTTTGTGAAGACAAATATCTCTGCAGTCCCTTAACTTATTTATCTCGTAACGAGTAAGTCGCTTAACTTTTTTTATGTAACAATGTCCTTTTAACTTATTTATTTGTAACGAATAGATCTCTTAACTTTTTTAGACATAGGTCCCTTTAAATTTTAAAAACGTAACATCATACTCCCTTTTAACTTATTTAAGGGAGAGATTTAAGGGAATCCTGTCGAGGTTTTTAAAGTTAAAGACCTATGCATTATAAGAAAAAATTAAAGGACCTATTTATTACAAATAAATAAGTTAAGGGACTAATAATAAAAATCATGAAAAATAATATAGGGACTAAAATCACTACAAAGAAAATCACGACATTTGCCACTTCGACATTTAAAGTCGCAAAGGGCCAATTTACGTGGCAAACATCATTTGCCACGACAAAAATTCGAGGTAGAAAACGCTCGTCGCAATCGCTTGCCACGGAATTTCCCCGGCAAATGTTTCACCGCAAATATCCGTAGAAAAACGTCGACTTCATTAAG